>OY754976.1:10835498-11509779 GCA_963576475.1 Molanna angustata | reverse complement strand
TTCTAGTTCTACTTTTGCACGTCTCTAGGCGGCAAAACCTTGGAGTGGAGAGATCATCCACACAAGCCCAATGGTCGTAACCATCGTATCTTTTGTCGTGGCATGGAATCGGAGCTGGCGGATTGTAATATTTAGATCTCTTTGCTTGAGATGAACCTTCTTCGGGCATGTCGAGATTTGAATTGGATGCATCTGTTTCAATTCTTGACTTGTCCGGTGTGGCCATCAAAGCTTCCGCCAACTCCATTCTGAACCTCAAAAAATCCTTTTTGTTTTTTCTTGCCACTTTATGTAGTTTTGTTAAATGGTTATACTCCATCCAACTATTAACTGTGGCAAGATCCAAAAAATGCAGAATGACCTTTAACGTCCACTTCCGTGTTCTAAACCAAATACGATTATTTTCCATCATTTGGTCACATAAATCTACACCCCCCATGCCAGCATTGTATTTTCTAACTGCTGCAGGTATGGGTACATCAATATACTTTTTTTCCTGCTTGGACCACCGTTGAATCACTTGTTGAGGTTCCACACCACTACACGAAGACGCTATAAGGACTCTGCTGTTGTCCATCCATTCGACTATGACAAGTTTGTCATCGCTTCTCACGTATTCTGATGACTCTCCCCTTTTAAGTTTTTTTTCATTGAGTTTTATCTGGCCTTTTAACCTGTTGGCCATAATGGTTCCCGTACTTTCGAATCCAGCATCACTTAATTTTTCTACGAGTGGAAGGGTAGTGAAATATCTGTCAAAGAAGAGGCAGCTTCCCACAGGTAAACTTTGAATTAGCCGCATAACCACCGATGGACCATGCCCAAGATCTTTATTTGGCAGTGGCGTGTTAGCACCTTGATATATTTCGAAATCCATCACAATTCCACTTGAGGACGTGATAACGTAATTTTTTAAACCCACGGGTCGTGGTTTATTTTTGACATATTGCCTCAATCCAGGGCACCTTCCAAGGAATGGTATCATCTGCTCATCTATCGAATATGTTTCGTGGTCTCGAGCTAATTTCAAGCATTGATTCCTCACACTGTCTATAAATGGTTGTACCTTCCACAGTCTATTTGTATCAGTATTGGTTGGAGGATTTGCATTGTCAACAAAATGTAGATTTAGTCTCAATGCTAAATATCTATCTCGTGGCATACAATTTGATATTGCTGGCAGATTTATGCCTGTCTGCCAATACATTGTAAGTCTGGGATATTTGATAATGCCCATTAGTAAGTTCATACCAAAAAACTTTTTTAATTCACATTCATTTGTATTGAAAGATGTACCATTTTTTGAAAAATGATACATGTTGGTGTAATTGGCTGCCATACGGGACAAATCATCAGGAAAATATTTCTTCCAAATTTCCATTGGACTGGGTATAGGTGGTAGTACCTACGATACAAAAAATATTGTTGTAAAAATATTGTGTGTTCAATTACATTAAAATATTATGATAGGCCTTTGTTTTTACTTACGTCTGGTTGTAATGGACTATGTAGTATTTTCTCAGTAAAGTTTTTTTGTTTCCATACCCAACGTCTGACTTTGTTTGATGAAGAAGTTTGTTCTGGAATTGTAAGTGTATTAACCGTATCTGAAGAAGCTTTTTCTGGATTTACTAGTGCATGCGCCGTATCTGGTACAGGTGCTTCTCCAATGTCTTCATCAGAACTTTCGTCATTAATGACTGAAGGATTAATGTAAGTTCTCTCAGTAACTTCATCATCGCTAAGATCGTCGATATCAGAACCATTAGCAATACACTCCCAAATATCATTTTCGTTCAGGCCTTTAAAATTTGACATCTAAAAAAATATTTTTTATTAAAAAAAACACTGTAAATTGAAGATGAAATGACCAGTTATAGTTGTAATATTCACTAATAAAACCTAACCAACACAATCGTGTTGGTAATCATTTGAAGCACTATTTTACGATCAAAATGTAATTAAACTCTGTATTTGAGTATCATATAAGTAAAATTGATATGTAATAAGAAATAATCACACGAATATTCAAAATTAATACATTTTTAAATAATAAAAATCGTCACATACACTGGAGCTCGCGAACACGTGTAACACTCACTGACAAATAAATCACAATACCCCCCACCAATGACGCACAATACAATAAAAAATGTCATTGTTCTATAGGTAGACAACCAACACAATCGTCGCGAGCCGTTTGGAGCTAAGAAAACAAAATATAGCCGTACAATATTTTTTTATAAAGCACCAACACATTTGTGTTGGTCAGGGTGTAAAGGGATATATATATATATATATATATATATATATATATATATATATATATATATATATATATATATATATATATATATATATATATATATATATATATATATATATATATATATATATATATATATATATATATATATATATATATATATATATATATATATATATATATATATATATATATATATATATATATATATATATATATATATATATATATATATATATATATATATATGTTATAATATTTTTATCTCGGTTTTCCCGTGTCAGTAGGTCTTGACTAAGACCATTTGTCTTCCGACGTTTCGCCTGAATATCACCAGGCATTTTCAAGGACTTAACGAAAAGCACGCGCGCGACACACGTCTACTCACACTGAAAGCTTAAATGGTCTTAACAAATGGTCTTAGTCAAGACCTACTGACACGGGAAAACCGAGATAAAAATATTATAACATATTTCACCCGTGAAAACATCAAATATAACATATATATATATATATATATATATATATATATATATATATATATATATATATATATATATATATATATATATATATATATATATATATATATATATATATATATATATATATATATATATATATATATATATATATATATATATATATATATATATATATATATATATATATATATATATATATATATATATATATATATATATATATATATATATATATATATATATATATATATATATATATATATATATATATATATATATATATATATATATATATATATATATATATATATATATATATATATATATATATATATATATATATATATATATATATATATATATATATATATATATATATATATATATATATATATATATATATATATATATATATATATATATATATATATATATATATATATATATATATATATATATATATATATATATATATATATATATATATATATATATATATATATATATATATATATATATATATATATATATATATATATATATATATATATATGTTAAATCTAAGGTTTTCGCGAGTACAAAATATGTTATTATTAAGTATTTTGGGGATAACCCGCGTCAAATTATGATTCCCGAGAGAATCAGTCGTCTGCCGACGTTTCGTCTGAATCACATCAGACATTTTCTAAAGGCGCCTTGTTAATAAATTTTCGTCTCGAGGGATAGTGCACGCACGTCCGTTCGAGTCGAAAGCTTACTACCAAGTGAAAGTTTGAAAGGAAGCCGCGTCAAGTGTTAGTGGAAGGGTGGGTTTCCCCAATGACGTCATTATTGCGTTTTGTTTGGCTTCTAGTGACTCTAGTACTTAACGGTATATTGTTTACAGGTGGATTATCAGTTTTCGGCTTACTAAGAATTTTACTAATGTTTTTAATGTGACTATTGTTTGAAATATCGGTAGTTTGATTACTATGGTTTTTAAAAATGTTGTTTTCAAGTACACTTGTCCATGCGGTCGGGATTCGAATGCTATCTATAATAATATATAATTTATTAATAATATATATTTTCTCAAACAATTTATAAGTTTACGGAATGTACGAGAAATTATTTATAGTTGACTGTTCCATGGGACACAAATATTTCAAGAGACCACCAATACAAACTAAACAATTACAAGGAACTGGCAGACAAAACAGTTCAAAATGGTTTTGGCACGAATATATATGTATATGCTGTAGAGGTGGGGGCGAGAGGCCTGCCCGCAAAATCTTTACATTCCTACTTTAAAGACCTGGGTCTCCCTAGAGGTAAAATAAAAGAACTTTTGGATAGGGTGGCAAAAGCAGCATTATCCACATCCTATTGGATTTGGTTACGCAGGAGAGTGGAGTATCAGTCGGAGATTTGCGAGTCGTGAATTGAGTCATTAAGGAGCCCCGCATCCCGCATACATGGTCGCAAGCCCATGTGGCTCGCCTGTTCTGGCTGTTACTCTGGTCGCCTGTGCTCGTGGGCCTGGAATCAAGAATCCATTGAAACCACGATTACCTTTATCTTTTGTTTCTTTATACTTGTTTCAATCATATAGATATAATATTAATCATTAAAAAAAAATAATTCAGATTGAACAAAGGAAAGATTACAATAAATCGGTATTGTTCACAATTTTCAAATAAATTTTGGTTTCGAATATTTTTATTATTGCATATGCGCAAACATTGGATTTTTTTCCCTGTCGGGAGTCAAAGATATTTTTTAACAGATTTTTAATTATCTCAACAGAGACGAAGTTGGAATATTTATTGTAGGAGAACCGGGAAATCAAGGCACCTACAGGGCTTACGACCTGTCATCGGCTGGTTTACGTGATCACTTTATGCGCTTGCGCAACGTTCACCAATTATGCCTTTTAATGAGGCATAAATTTTGGTTTCGTTTTTATAAGTGTAAAAAGTATGTATCTGGTGTGGTGTATGTATGAAAGTAATGTTTCATTTTAACGTGAATAATCCAGAACCCAATTCCGCTTCTTTTCCGCCAGAACGTAAATTCATCCATATTTTTATATATTTTCGTGCCAATTATTCACAAATTTGCAGGCGTGAGGGAAAAAATCGTAAAAATAAAGGCGGAGCTAGGGATAAAGTAAAAAAAGTATTTTCGCACGTATTGGTACACAGCTATCCATTGTCGACATCCATCAATTTTGTGTGATTGAAGGGAGTGAGTTTCATCTCTCCAGTATAATGTAGCGCAATCTCCAATTAATCATGCCTTCTTTTGTTTCTTTTTCAGATAAATCTTACCTTTTCATACTTCGTTGTCTTTTTTATTGAAACTATATCCTATAATGCCGTAAAACTTCAATTCCCTTCGGTGCGGTACACTAAATTTGTGTACTTGTTGTCCAATAAACATGAAACAAACACATTTTCAAAGTTTTCTTCCCGTTGAAATGAAGAACAAATGAAATCGATCTGATAGCGATATAAATAACGCCTGATATTATGCAATATGTATAGCAGTAACAATTGTTAAATTTTATCAAAATATTAAATGAATCAATCTAAAAACAGTTTAAACATGCATCGTCATCACGAATACACAAATTCTTAGAGTTTGATAGCTCTGGTCGGGAAGTTATTTAAAAATCGATTGCAATTCTCCAGTAGGTACAGACAGACAACTTAAATGAATAAAAAGGGTGTTATGAATAAAAAAGATTGAATCATACGCACTTATTCTATGTTTTCATTTAAGAGTAAAATAGGCTTTTTCTCAAAAATCTATTTATAGAAGTGAGATTAGTAATGAAACAACAAAACACTTATCTTAATATAAAAAAATTTTCGTTTTACGATGTTCGTACACGTTAATATCCGAAAACACTCAACCCATTTTAATGAAATTTTCTAAATTTAAATTGTTGTTTCCCAATTGAAAGATAGGATTGTTTTGAAACCGATAGGTGGCGCTGTTATGGATATTTTAAAATAAACGTTTTAATTTTTTTAAAGATTTTTTTTTATCCAAAAGTATAAATAACCACATATCATTTATTTTACTTTTATTAAAAAAGGGTACATCGACAGACATCCAGCTTACAATTTTCATAAAAAAAACAATATCGGTTATTATTCTGAGTGCTGCACGTCCAATTATAGATGCACACAATATTACAAAATTACATGAGCTCATATCACACACGTAAGTTACACAAGTATGAGAAAATTATGTTACAAAAGTTAAGCAAAAAAAAAAAATAGTTACATAAGTTAAGCAAAAAAATAAAAGTTACACAAGTCACATAGTCGAAGTAAAAAATAATAGATACATAAGAAGTAAAAAAATATTACATAAGTTATAGAAAAGACAATTTCAAACTGATTACAATCAAATAGCGTACCTATATAAATAGACCTTCTTAAACCAATACGTGCGCGTTAACAGAGAGCGAATCCGCAATCACGTCAAGATCAGGACAATCTCTTGTCATATCGTTATACTGTCTACACATTCCTGGTATGGGACTATAATACATTAAGTTGGTCCGAAGTATATTAATATGAAAGATATTGGCGAATCTCAGCGATCTTCTAGGAATATTGAATTGTATGCCTAATAAAAGTCTAGAGTAGATGGTACCATTAACAATTTTGACTTGCCAAAACCTCCGCAAGAATTTTTTATATGACAAAAGGGTCGTAATTAATTTTTAAGTTGTGTAATCTTTCAATATATGGCGCTGTGAAAAAAATATTTGCATCTTGAGAATAAAGTAAAATACATATTTAAAATGAGGTCTTTACAAAAAGCAATCTATATAGAAGGCGGTCTATGGCAGAAAAATACATACATAAAATGAGGTTTATACAAAATGCAATTTACATTAAATACGATATATTGCAGAACAATACATACATAACATGAGGTTTATATAAAATGCAATCTAAATATAAGGCGGTCTTTGACAGAAGAATACATAAATTAAATGAGGTTTATATAAAATGCGATCTATATAGAAGGTAGTTTATGGCAGAACAATACATTCATAAAATGAGGTTTATATAAAATGCGATCTACATAGAAGGCGGTCTATGACAGAATAATACATACATAAAAAGAGGTCTTTATAAAACGCGATCTATATAGAAAGTGGTCTATGGCAGAACAATACCTACATAAAATGAGGTTTATATAAAATGCGATCTACATTTAAGGCGGTCTTTGGCAGAATAATAAATACTTAAAAAGAGGTCTATATAAAATGCAATCTGTAGCTGAACAACATCTGCCCAGACTCTCTAGTTAATAAATAATATATAACCATAATATAGGTATAACCGTTGAACTGTTCTCTTCTTGGAATAAATAAATTAAACATTGATATTCAGACCGCATAACATATGAAACGTAAACTAGGTTCAAATGTTATTAAAAATGTTTACGTGTAAACAAGTACACAACAATTAAGTACAGCCAGGAGCTTAAGAGACCCGATTCAAAATAGCGATGTAATCAAAGAGGTTGAGAATAGAAATCAGCTAACGAGAGAGAGAGAGAGAGATAAAACATAGAAGATAGCTATCACATTTTGTAGCGAAATGAAGGTTTAATATTTGCAACGAAAACATAACTGAAATAAATCAAATTGGATATAACAAAAGAGGTGAACGTGTAAGAGATACGTGACCAAAATGTGATACGTGATATACCATAGCAAGAAATAGACTAACAACATTACAGATAATATCAAATTATACGACACTGATTACAAATTTTTATAATGTTCCATCTGGGAGATCCAGATTGTGCGGACACCAATGCTGTGTTACTCGAACAAAGATTAAAGTAAAAGTATAGTTAAAATACTTCAACTTCATAAAATTGTTCAATAATTTTGGTTGTTTCATACGGTAAACGACTCAATTTTGAACAATTTTATGAAATCAAAGTAATTTAACTATAGTATTACCGATACTTTTGTTAAAACAACCCAGCCTTAATGTTGGGAAATGGATTATAAAAAAATCTTCATTTGATTGCATTGAGATAATTATACATCATTTGTTATGACATAAGGTAACGATACAATTACATTAATACTGACACATCAATACAAAGAAAATGTTTACAGACCGATATCGGTCAGTGCATAGGTAAACATAATATTTAAGTGAAACTAAAATGAATAATAAAAATGATTCTAGAGTTTTTGTGTTTACAGAGTGGAAATCCATATTAAATGAATAAATAAATAACTTTGTATTTTTCCACAATATTTTTCATACTAACGACCGAACGTTTTCGCCAAGGTGACTTGGCATTATCAAGGTCCAAACGAAACTATAACAAAAATAAGCTAATTTCTACTTCACTCAGCATTTACAACGTTGTCACATGTGTGGGTGGAGCTACATTAACTCCACAGCGTTGCCAAATATGTGGGTGGAGTTACAGTAATTATACAGAGGTTTGCATATAGAGGTTTTGCATTCAGAATATAAAGGATGGAAACTTGATGCTCTAGAAATGTTAGAAATTAATAAAAATATAAAAGGCAACATTGTTAACATCCAGCCCCCCTAGACAACATGCCATTAAAGCTAAGCGTTATATCGCTAAGCGATAGAAATGTATGAAATTTGTGGCTGTCACGTGTTGTCATAGCGACCAATTTCATACATTTACTATCGCTTAGCGATATAACGCTTAGCTTAAATGACACGTTGTCTAGGCCCCCAGATACCAAAGGTATCGCCACTTCTCCAAACATAAGCTCACCCACATAATGGCAACATGGAGTCTGTACTTTTTATCATTTTTATTTTAACATGAGAACATCGACTTTATAACATAATTTCTATCAGCCTAAGGCACTTGTTGCATCGTACAAGCAGCTTGTGAATTTCGTTTTTATCGAAATATGCCGCCTGATTTGATAACACCAG
Organism: Molanna angustata; assembly: GCA_963576475.1. Lineage (NCBI taxonomy): Eukaryota > Metazoa > Arthropoda > Insecta > Trichoptera > Molannidae > Molanna > Molanna angustata. The sequence goes on along the minus strand of OY754976.1, from coordinate 11,501,074 downwards.
CATCACAAAAAGTTTTATTAATGCTAGAACAAGGTATATTCACTCAGCGCCAGATAAACTGTACAAAAGGCGATGAAGTTGTTCCAAAAAGTGAAAAATGTAAAAAAATTAGGTTATATAATGTTATCTGGTAATTTGAATTTCCACATTGCCTGTATGATATTTACGTACTTTAATGTAAAAGAAACTTAAGTTTGATAAACTTGATTCACTGAGCTTGAATGATTTAATTTTATTTATTTATTTATACGTGTACTGATAGACATTACAATAATTATTGAGTCTGCAATGCCCCACTAGGCAAATAAACCTGTGCCAGGGGCAATGCATCTCAATACAGTGGCACTGTATTAGTTGATGCCAACATCAATCGTACATGTAAAGTGATAATATAACAAATAACAATTAAACTAAAAAACATTGCATAAAAAATGCACTAATATTATTTAGAACAAAAAAAATGTATGGGGTCGAAAGTTATGGGTGAAAAATCTCGTCTGCATAGTGTTCGCCTGATACTAAAGGGGCCTACACACGACCAACTTGGTTGACAACCTTGCCATCAACATGCCATGTTGACGACAATGTTGAACGTCTGTGGGCATGTTGGCGGTTGATATTTCATGTTGACAACAATGTTGAGACAATATCAAATCGGTTTGATATTTAGTGGGCGGAGCTTGATGTTGGTGACGATGTTTAGCGTGTGTGGGGCGGTTGACAACCAAGTTGATCAACATCTCAGTATGTTTCAATTTTTTGAACGCTACGGAACAATAAAGTACCTATGTAGAAGTTTATACTTGCACAGTGTATTTATTGCCTGTTCATTTATTTTATTTAGGTATCTAAGTGATCATCATATGTTTAGTTAATATATTTTATTTCAAATATTTTGTGTACTTCTAATTATTAATTATCACTCATTTTTGTTTTTTTTAATGCTAAACGCTATACTTATATGAAACAAAAAACAACAAAAAAGTATAAAGTCACTTTAGATAAATTATAAATTCACTTTAAAAGAAGCAAAACGTTCACGCACGAACTTGTTGATTCAATAGAAACATCATCGGAAATGATGTTGATCAACTTGGTTGTCAACCTCCCGTTCGTTATTCAACATTGTTGTCAACAAGGTTGACAAACATTGTTGTCAACCAAGTTTGTCGTCTGTGGGCCCCTTTAGGAATAACGGTAGGAATTTTAGTATAGGTATTTGAGTACAGGTGAAAGGTAGTAAGGACTTGCGTCACGGGCCCTTACTAACGTGGGCCCATGATACCTGATTACATCTTCCTCTCCTCTTACTTTCCTAATCCTTTAGTTTTCCTATCATAGCTATGAATTGTTCTTATACGCTATATTCTTAGTTTTTTTTTACTTTTCTTCTGCTATCTTTGTTTATTTTTGAAATGTGATTAACTTATTGCCATAGTACACACTGTTTTGTATATTTAACATTATCATTGGTTTGTTGGAAGAAATTGCCATTAGGCAATAAGCCCCCCTGTTGACGCGGATATGAAATTAAAGATAAAGTGGACTGTATTTTTTGGTGCGGGTGATTAGTTGCAACCACCGCAAGGCAAAGGAAGGATATATATGGAAACTCACCAGATCCTTAGTCCTCTCCCTGGTTGGATGATAGCACTTTATTCACACGCGCGCGGTGATGGCAATTTTATAGCGAGTTTGGAGGAACGGTAAAAAAGGTGGAAGAGATGCGGGACAGTCTTTATAAGACGCGGTTTGAAAGGATACTGAATTATGGATGTTTCCAAACAGGTGAACGAGAGTTCACCTAAACAGGTAAAAAGCCATTTCTTTTTTTTTTAGTTTTAAATGCATCACTATTTTCCGTTTGCTTAATTTTTTTGTCGAGCTTATTGAATGTTCTAGGAGCAATGACTCCAAAACGTAATACTTGCCTATTTGTATTCAAAAATTAAGGTTTCTTACAATTAAAAAAAAACATTTGCTCAAGAAAAAAAACTCCGTAATTTTAATCAAAATCGTCTCACGATTATACGGCATAATTAAATCAAGTAAAATTTCCTTAATTAAAGGAGTAACGTTCAAAGTGCTAATCCAGTTGTAATTTTTTTCAAGACGTATTTTTAAATTCGTTTAAAAAAAAATATTTTAGGTCTTCTAACTACGAAATTTAACCACTCTCCCTTACAATTGGTAGTGAAAAAAGGTACCCTCTTTAATCTAATTGAATATTTATTATGAATATGTGCCATGAATATTGAATTGATACATGAAATAATTGATAACGTAAGAGTCCTAAAAATTTTCACATAAAATATAAATGATTTTGAAATAATTATAAGATTTTTACTGACGACAAATAGAGAAGAATATGATGTTAATTTAATTTAAGTATTTCATGTTTGTTCATATATCAAGGTGTCTCAAAAGAAAGTAAATATTTGAATTCAGAGCGTTATGTGGAGATGTTAGACGACTTCTTGATATCAGATCTGCAAAACTCTCCTGGCTATAACCAAAGAACATAGTTCCATCTCTGCCACGAGTTCGTGAAATTTTCCCCGGCAGATTGATCTCCAGGAGAGGTGACATAAATTGGCCTCCACGCAATCCTGAAGTAACCCCTATGGACTTTTTCTTATGGGGTTATCTTAAATCTAAAGTTTACGCCAGTAAACCGACTTCCCTGGCGCATTTGAAAGAAACTATCCGTCACGAAATGGTAGCCATCACTGAGTCCACCCGCCGAGCCGTCATAAGTAATTTTACTGTTCGATTAAATTATTGCTGCCAACGCGAGGTTCTACATTTGGACGATATTATTTTTAAGAAATAAATTCCCAAATTGGGTACTTTCATAATTAATGAACATTTTTTTCGATACACGGCTTACTGTTTTTAAATCGATCCACAAAATATAAACGTATTTTGCTATTTAAGAATATTCCTATTTTTATGTCTTAAAATTTTACTTGTTTATTTATTTGAAAAAAAAAATCAATACATAATACACAATGTAATATAATTTTAAGGTAAAATAAGGATAAATACATATTTATGTATGACTCAACATCAAATTTCTCGTGTTTTGAAGTGAGTCAGATTTCACAACACATACAAACTAACTATAACAGTAGGTACTTCAATCTTAATGTACATATATACATACATACCATCACGCCATGTCCCTTGCGGGGTAGGCAGGGAGAACCGAACGCCACATCTTTCTATCCTGGCATGTATCTCTCGCCTCGTCCACATTCATGCATCGTCTCATATATGTTCGTCTATTGCTCACACTTCTAACATTTCCGTCTTTCAAAATTTCGTTCACATGGTCGTGCCATCCCTTTCTTGGGCGTCCCCGACCTCTCATTCCATTCCTTTCCGCTCTGTATATTTTCTTCGTCAGGCGCTCCTCATTCATTCTCCCCATGTGACCAAACCATCTCAATGTGTTCACTTTCATTCTAGTAATGACATCTTTCTTCATCTTACATTCTTTCCTTATGTCCTCATTTCTTACCCGGTCATACATTGTTCTATTACAAATCCTTCTTAACGATCTCATTTCAACTGCATTTATTCTACTTTCATGCGTCTTCTGCCAAGTCCAGGTTTCACTTGCATACGTCAAGGTTGGCACTACGATGGCGTTATGAATGGCAACTTTGGCATCCTTTGATATGTTGCGATCATTCATAATTGGTCTTAGTGCTCCATTCACTCTGTTTCCTGCCATAACTCTTCTTTCGATCTCTTTATCGAGTCGTCCGTTCCGTTGAAATATGCTTCCCAAGTATACATATTCATCGACTTGCTCGAGCCATTCGTTCTCTACTCTTATTTTACACGCTGTTCTGCTTTCACTCTTTTCAAAGACCATTGTCTTTGATTTGCTGGCATTCATCCTAAGTCCGTTCTCTATACATCCTTCATATACCATACTTACAAGATACTGTAATTCTTCCATACTTTCTGCTAATAGAACTTTATCGTCTGCATACATCAAATCTCGCACCATTACGGTACTCAATTTCAGACCCTTGCTTTCATCCTTAAGGGCTCTTATGCAGAAATCAATGTACAAGTTAAAGAGCCATGGAGATAGCACGCACCCTTGTCTAACGCCATTATTTATAGAGAACCACGTTGTCACTGTGTCGTTGACACGAACACATGCTTCGCTGTTCTCATATAATGACGCGATTGCGCGTATTAGTTTGCTTTTCACTCCATACACTGCTAGTATATCCCATAATTTTTCTCTAACAACTTTATCATACGCCTTTTCTAGGTCTATGAAGGCACAGAAAATTTTCTGATTTTTATCCAGAACCTTTTCTGTGACCGTGCGCAGAGAAAAAAATTGGTCTATACATCCTCTGCCGCCCACAAACGCACCTTGGACATCCCATATCTTGCTTTCTGTAATCTTTCGCACTCTTTGATCCAGGATCCTTGCATACATCTTACCAACTGAGCTTAATAAACTTATGGCTCTATAGTTTTTGCAGTCGAGCTTCGATCCTTTACCTTTATACAAAGGTACCACGACTACATTTCTCCAGTCTGAGGGAGTGTGTCCTTCTTACCAACATTTGTTGAAAAGAGAGAGACACCACTCCAACGTCTGTCATCATAATTTTACGGAACAAACATAAATATTAACATCGATATAGAAACAACATTTAAAAAAAATGTAACTGTTTTAAAACAATGTATTTTTAATCATTGATAATATTAAGTTTGTAATTTATTATAGGCAGTATTTGAAGTGAGTCACATTTTACAACACAAACAAAGTAGTTAAAACAGTATATAAATATCAAGCTAAGTATCATCGTATTAAGGAACATACATTGCCAAAATTTCCGAACACTGCCAAAAAACTGCGCTACAGTTTGTCGGGTAAATATAATTTTAATTATTTTTTTTAATTTAAAAATAAAAAAAAACAAATATTTTCATTGATATAAAAAACAAAAATTTTGAAAAAAATATGTAGCTTATGTGACTGTTTTAAACAATGTATTTTTTATAACTCTTTAATATCATGTTTGTAACTTATTAATGGCAGTATATCTTAAACCATATATTATTTGAAGTTGTTAATAACTATCGTTGGGTGTCTCCATTATAAGAGCTACTAATATAACCAATTTTGGCGTTGCTTGTTGGTTTAATTGTTGTTTATAATCCTTCGTTGACATAGAGACCCAATTTAATTCAAAGATTTATGTTAATCTATATATCTCATCAAGTTCACCTTCGAACTTCTTAATATCATTTCAATAATCAATATTAATTTCCCTAACAACCCTTTTGAACTATCGATTAAGTAATAAATATGATATTGAGGCAAATAATAACAGACTTATACATTAGCTATTATTTATTGAACAAGTATTTCGAGCATTTACATAAATGAGACAAAGCCATATGGAAATGTAATATTTTGATCATTTCTAATTAAAACCTAGTGGGGGAATAAACGACCAAGCAAAATGAAAGTACATACACGTCTTTATCACATATAATAAATAATAACATATACTTCGAACCCAGAACAGCAAAAATCTCTTAGAACTGTTTTCAAATCAATTATTCCCTGCTTGTAATCGAACCTCGACACTCTAATACGCCACGATGAACGGCACAAAATCAAAGTATGTAGGTACCTACTTCAATACTTCAATCTACTTTATTCAACACGATTTATCATAAATTGCATTACATCTGTAAATTTTCAGATAGCCGGAATGGGTTAAAAAAACACATCAAGGAGATATAATATTAGCATAGTGAAGGCCAGATTATAAAACCCTTTAACGATTTTAAGATTCACAGGTACCTATTGAAAATATTATTAATTGTTTGCTCAATTCAAAGTTAGCAGCGATAAAAACAAGACAGCCATTATATCACCATTTTTCCCATTACAAAGGACCTAGTTGTCATCCAACCCGTGTTCTTGTCACTCTCTAACAGTTTCCTGGTACAGATAACATCTCAAGAGCACAAACTTATCTATCAGTTTTCTCGGATAAGTGAGACAAGTACCATCATTATATGATTGATGTTGTATCTCGCAAGAAGATCAAGAACTGAATCAATCATATTCGATTGCCAAACATTAAACGAATCTTTCAAATATTAGGATGGATGGACAGATAAAGACAATGTCATTCTTATTGATTTCAAGATAAATGTTATATTTCAAAAAAGTCAAAAGTTTTCTGAACGACAGTTACATTTTTTGATGTAGTATATTTAAAATGCGTTTTTTTAAGAATGCATACCTATGTTCTTGTAATAATTACATATAAATCCTCATACATTCGCTAAATTAAGAATAAATACGTGTGCTATAGGTGAACGAAATCGGTCTTGGCAGGATTCGAACTAGCGACCACTGAATTACTAACCCAGCACGCTAACCGCTCTGCCACCATTAATCTATTATATACGGATTATACGGAAGATCTGCCATGACAAAACAATGCAAAATCATAATCAAGGTTCATAAAATTGTGTTGGACTTAACATTCTAATCCGTTACAGTGGCACACGAAATGTCTTATCATATTATAAACCGCTGGGCCAATGCAATTTAAAATTATGTAAAATCCATGACCCTTTTGTCGTGAAAATAACAGTTAACTATATAACTAGGAAGGATCAGATCTAATTATAATGAGGGAATACATTGAAACCATCTATCTCCATATTCATGGTTGAAAAACATATAAACGAAAGGAAAATTTGAATATGAATGGATCATATCTCTGAGTTGTCCTCGTCCATTGTCAATATATGGTGATAACAGGATTACTTCCGTGGGATAAAATAAAGGTTTAATATAAATATAACTTACGCATAGGCATTGATCTGATTTTTAGATGCAAAAACTTTTAAAATAATTCCACAAAAGGTTTCGACTAACGGATCTAATTGATCCAAAAAACTTGCTTGTTTTACGCAAAATTCTTATTAAATAACAAATTTTTCAATTGAGTAAATATTTTTATTTCGAACCAAAAAATTACTTCAAAAATCACATTATTATTATTATTACTTCGTATGGCATATTAAGAAAAGAAAAATAGCACTAAGAACGTTAAAAGTAAAAATATATATAGGGTAGGTCACTCGTAGGGTGCTCGTCACAGGTATATATCCAAGTCATCAAGCCAGGCAGCAGCCGATGCAGTGGCCGTGATAGAGTCACTTTCGCCACCATGATATCGTCGTACACTGCATTCGTGGACTATGTGTTGTACGGTTTGATGAGGAGCACCACAGTCACACTCAGGATTCGGACTCATACCCCATTTATAAAGAGATTCCCCACATCTGGCATGTTCAGTACGTACTCTATTAAGAGCACACCAGGTGCGGCGAGGGAATCCGAAACCAGCGGGCTGTTGAGTAGGATTCCTTCCCTCCATCTTGCGGGTGCTGAGAGAAGCCAGGTATGTTCCCACTCTTCGTTGCAATTAAACTTGTCAGCAAGTAGTGGCTTTCTAGATTTTAGCCTAAGCGTTTGCAAGTTTGCTATGTCAGCACGGATAGGGAGCATCCAAAATCACATAAACTATGATTGTCAGAAGAGTCCTGTTAAAATTCGTATAAATATCGCCATTTGACAGATATGATTTAGGGAACAGATACGTTAAAAATCATTGTCGAGTTCTAAATATTATGTTGTAAGAAGTCAGAAGTGTATGGAAAGGAACAGTATTGCTGTAGGTTTCCTTAAAAAAATATTTTGTTATACCAACAATAGGACTACCTCTGACTATATCAAAGAGTAAAAACTTGTATTTATCATTTAAGCTCATAAAATTATCGAAGCACGTGTTGAGCAATGGTTTAATCTACAAAAGATCTTCGTGTCGAAGGAGGTCGACCAAACTACTAATATCATAAAGAGATATATTATGTGTGTGTATAGTTCGTGCTTAGTGAGCAATAATATTCTACGAGTCTATAAACTATCGATGTATAGATAAAAATACACCGTAGTGCTGGGAGGACACTGTGTCAACACGCCAATATCAATAAAATATTGATTACTCTCCCCGCCGATAAACTCTGATTCCTTCACTAACCCTGGAACCCAGATCATCGCGGGCTGTGTCGTATCCTCGACACGTGTCAAGATATACGATATGGAGTGTTGTACGTTCGTCGTAAAAAAAGTAACGGGACCACAACTTCTAGTAACATCTAAAGTTGATCAGTTTTCCCGAAAAAAAAACAAATATACAAACCAGATCAAATAGGCATGTTATCTGAGAAAATAGCAAATTAATTGACTAGAAATTTAGAAATTGTGGTGTATTAGAATACGTGGTATTGCCCCCTTCCCCGATAAAGGATATACAGACGGTAGAGACACGATTCGCGGCGTCTTATCGCTTCCGCGCTCTATATAGATAGCTAGGTATATAACAGTGTAGGTTATATACCTAACTTGCTCGGCCATGAGCTCTTCTACCAATAAACCAAGTATAACGAAACATATGTGTTTAGCATATAAACCCCACACCAGAACAACACAAATATCTTTTCAAAATCCTACAGACACTGATAAAACTATGATCAAAATAAAAGAATGATATTTATAATTTTTGGAATAGATTTATTTAAAGGAATTCTGTCTTTTAAATCAATACAGGTCATAAAATGGCTAGTTTAGCAATCCATCGCAACTTGGTTTGAATCCTGCTTTGATAGAATTAATTTACCTTAAGGTAATTAACGAATATTACATATTATATCATTTTGTTTATATATTTAATTAGTTTGAAAATATATAGGTATTGTTACCAGAGTGTATGTATTATTTATAAAAACTAAAATAAACAGAAATTCAAATAAACTTAATTTCAAAACTCTGTACCTTGCCCACAACCTTATTATGGTTATAGTTAATAGTGTAAATATTTTTATTATTTTATGTTAGTGTTTTGAGTTTCTGAAAATATTTGTCTGAGGCAAAAGGTTATGTCTACATACGTCTGCGAAAATATGTCATATTTTAATGAATAGTTAGTTCACTCAATATATTATACTGGTATGGTATCCGTAAAAATGATTTTTAGTACCTATTGAAGATGTAGCAAAATTTATCAACATTAATTAATTCACCTGAATGTTATGTGCATTTTCCTAGTTTCAAATTATATAAAACGTAGGTATATAAAAAAAATATTTATAAATTTCTTGAAAGTCAATAATTAATAAACTAAACTTATATGCAAAGAACATTGTAAAATCAAAACATTCCCTTTCTTTTGGGAGTTATGTCGAATTTGTAAGTAAAACTTTGAACACACAACCGGGTATAAAACAATAGCTGTGCACAGAAAATATACACTTGGCTTCTCGCGAAAGGTAAACACATTTTTGACGCAAACATGTTTAATATTATTTTCTCTCCATAGTAATATTATGTCCACAGAACCTGTCAAAGCGAATAAAACTTTATATTAAACTTTTCTCATGACAAACACAAACAACGCCCTTTGGCTACAAAGAAAAATAACTTTCCTGTCCTGTAAATAATACAGGCACGCATTATATTAAAAAAACAATAATTCCAAATGAAATGGTGTAAAAGTTTAACGTTAAAAAAAATCATAGAGTAAACTGTTAACGCGTCGTATCAAAATTAAACTTTTAAATCAATATGGCCGCTTGCCCCAATCCTAGTTGGTCTGTTCTTCAGAAACTATGCCTCCTGGGATGACGAAGTCCAGCTATCCTTCCATCATTCTCTTGGATGGTCTACCGGGTAGGCGGCCAGAAGGAGTTTCGTTCGCTGCTATATATGCAAGTCTATCACTGTCCATCCTGGCCTTCTTCTGGATCTACTCCATCGAACGATGTCCGATATTCCTTTAATTGTAATAAACACAATCGCATATTACACGACATAACACAACAATTTTTTTTTGAACTCGTAACTGAAACTAGTCGCTTTTCAACTTCTTCATATCTCCTTTTTACTCTCCGCTACGATGGAAATTCACATTTTTTTTCTTTTTCGCGCACATTCATCTAGACCGGAGTGAAAGTGAGAGACATTTTCGTGTGGGACGAAGTATTCCAACGGTCGAATCGTTCGGTTCCGAATAGCTTCGGCATTCATCTAATTACAGAACGTCACAATATTAACGATGGGTAACCGGACATATGTATATACTGTATGTCCACTTTTTGGTGAAATTGTGTAATGATACACATCTTGTAGAGCTCGACTTTGTTTTGTATCTGTGAAAATAAAGAATGTCCATATGCAATACAACAAAACGAGACTCAGACGGTGGCACATTTGGTGAGGGAGTGCACCTTGCACGGATTCGAGGGAGTGATGGAGGACATCCACAGACTCGTCCCAACGGCGCGGCGGTCGACTGGCTATTGACAGCAGAGTTTCGACTCTGAGCCAAGCAGATGCCGATGCCATACGCAAAGTAAAGTAAGTACAACAAAAGGTATAGACAATTTAAAAATAAATATTACAAGCAAATATACCAACATTGTGAAATTTTAGTTGGGTTTTCTCAAAACAATAAATAATGGACATGATGTATTTATCCGGTAAGCCATCGAATTATTTATATTAAATTCGTTTCTAAGTCTCTTTTTGCAAAGCAAAGTAGTAGATAAATAAATTATTTGCTAAAATTAAAAAATGAAATAAAATTTATGTCGTAATTTTGAGATGCAGAGAAAACGAATGGGTTGTGGCCAACGCTATACTCCTCACTACCAAGTCACTCCACAAAGTATTCAAATTTTGTATGGAAAAAATTCAACATTTTTATGAAATGAGTTTGTTCAATACTTTTTTATTTAAATATTTTATTATGAAAAATTGATTTTATGAAAGTGATATGCCTTTTTTACCAATTTGAAAACAAAAATTACCAATTTTAAGTTTCCTGAGCTTGGGGTTACTTTGAAATATTTGATAGTTAAAAAAATTGAGAAGAACTACTCAGATATCCTTCAAAATCTAATGAGGTCTAAACGAGTATTAGATATACAGCTTTACAAAATTCGAAAGAAATCGAATGAGGACCTACTTTAATCAATAATCGATCAAGTAAAATAAACACGCCATACAAAGCACACACACACACACAGATACGTTGTGATGAAACTTTCAGAATACCATCTCACCATGATACTAGTTGATAATCTGCAAAAAAAAGGCCTTAAAAATTGCGAAATCATAACTCCCCTCTTCATTCCCTTGGGTTAGTGAGGAGTGAAAAGTGTTGATGTTTTACTGTGATACTGGTCTATGATATCTACATAATATATTATGTTTGCTCATATTTTGACAGATATGTTATTGTTTATTCATTAATGCAATTATATGTCTCGCGTTTTTATTATGGAAACCATGAAACATTATTGCAAAAAAATGGTCTGCAATTAATATAGAAACATTTGGAGCAAAGCTGCATATGCACAAAGTCGGAATTCTCTTCACAAAAGAATGAAAATATCAAAAAAAAAACACAGACTAATAATAACACACAAGAACAACGCGTACATTCCCACAATGAACAAAAAGTCAGACAATATATTTGTTATATGCACAAAAACAAAGAAATGCAAAAGCGGAATCCTCGCAGAAAATACTCTCGGGAGATGATTATAGAAATAAGCAAGCGTCTTAAAACAGTTTTTTTTCTTTTAACGTTTAATAAACCCCGAGATATAAGATAATAAAAATATTATTTTTAAACAGTGAAACAAAATTAACCTATGTACCTTTATTATTTATTAATATTTGGAAGATATTATGTATAGCTGGTAGCTAAACACTACAGTGTTACATCTAATATATTAACTTAACAGCCAATTAGATTAAATTGTAAAAAGAAAACATATTTAAGAAAAATCATATCCCACAATGTGGGGTAACTAGCGACAGGTGTGCGGGTGTGTATAGTCTCAACAAAAAATGCAACATTCAGAATGGGTTGTGACCCATATTGGTGAACTATGCGAGATGTTACATTGCCTATTGTATTTTCTATTGCCCAGATCAAGGGACATCCGAAAACGACGAAAATAGGAAAATTTGGAAGCACTATCTAATCTGGTACCTCTCAGATAATAATTTCACAACTAGGAAAAACGAGAGGGTTGTGGCCAACGCTAATATCCTCACTAACGTGGAACCCTTGGATTAGGTTAATTTTAAATAATAAAAATGACCTTATCACATGAACATGTACATACAAAACACTTAGTATATATGCTTGTTTTGGTTCCACTGACACTAACTAGAATTACCGACATTTTATATTTTTCGCCCTAGCAACATCCAAAATGTACCCAATTAACCCCGTTACAACAAAAATACCAAGCGCATCTACACCAAAATTCCACTCAGCCAGTATAATGCATCGACGAGCCGTGACAGAACGTAAAAAAACAACAAAATCATAATATATACACGCCGTATGGCGGTGAAGTGTAATCGAACATTATATTTAAAAAAAAAGATTACTGGTGTGATCAACGGAGAGTGCTATAAGACGGGGTAAGTCCTTTATTCCCTCCTTGATTGACCAACTGTCATAGCTGTGCATTGATTCTCCACCATAAAATCAGATCGATGGAGCTGCATTTAACCACTCCGAAACCGGATATCGTGGAATCCTCCATCTTGCCGCCGAAGACTGCAGCAGGCAATAGAATCATCAATTCTTTCTTTTGTGTGCGTCTTAGCCTATGCAGTCATTGTGTGAACATTGTGAACACGTTCGCAACATTTTTTTTACTAATTAGCTATGGGTTCAATCAATAATATTGTCAGTTGAGAACATAAATTTAGTACGTAGTACATATATAGTGGTTGAGAAGTCAAATTTTCCAATAGGTTTTTCAGACGTTCGTAATACGTAGTTACTGTACTGAAAGTTTTTTATACTTCTGTTTGTTTATCGAAAGGATATTTAATATAAAAAAGGCACCTACATGTAAATGTCTAAAAAATTCCAAGTCAGATCTCGCATCCAATTTGAATGAACATTTCAACGAAACCGATCCATAAAATCGTAACCATTTTTATGTATACAACTGAGTTCGACAAGAACGAAGTAAGAAAGGCAAGTACTAAGTTATAAAGTACATAGGTACCTTTATAATAATAAATATATGTACCTACACATATACATATGTAGATATCTATTGTATATTATTGTCTTTCAGTCCCTTTCTTCTCCCGAGAGAATACATAATACGCAAAACCTTTAAAAATACAAAACGACAAAAATTTGGTGGGCGTCATAAAATTGTTGTACCTATGTAAGTACCAACCTTAGATGGTACATACGAAAGAGAAAATTTCTTCCTTGAAAAAAAAATACGTCGTTGAATAATATTGATTTTGCATAAATTGTACATTGAAAGTGGAAAATGATTCATAAGAAACGAATAATTAACACGCAATTGAATTATAAATATGACAATTCACATTGAATAATAATAAAGAAAAAAAAGAAAACATAATAATAGACATAGGAAATGAATACGATTGTACTCAATTAGAAAATATTAGATTTCTAGTAAAAAATATCAATATTCGTTAATTCGTTAGCATTGAGTACGTTTGTAATCTCACAGATTTATGTATATCTTTCTTTCTTTTCTTTTTAAAAAAACAAAATGAATATGTCCTTGTTAAACAAGTACATATACATCTTTCTACGTTCCCTAAAATAAGCAAATAAATGCTTGTGCTGATATCATGCTTGTGCTGATATTTTTCATGTTATCAGTCTGATTATCATGAAAACCAAATGTTAATTTATTTATAAACAGTTAAATAAAATAGGTCTTAAAAAAGGTGGGTATGCCAATAAAGATATTTTTTGAAGCAACTATAATTCGCTTCATGTTTTCAAATAACATTTGTATACTTTGAAACATAAATATATATTTTTTTTGTATAAATGATTTGTGCACTTTATCAAACTAATGATTTTTGTAATACCCACAAACAGGCAATGCGCCTGGTGGGTTTTTCTGGTTTATTTATAATTGTTGAATTGTATTTTTTTTCGTGATATATTGGCTATTACTTTCTTTATTATTTTTGTTTCTTTTTTGTTATATTATTATTTGATATTATTTTTTGTTTTGTTAAATTATTATGTGCTTTTTTTTATTATATTTAAGAGAAATAAAGGATTCATTTATATATTTATTTACTTATCCATAATATTTAAAAATATTTTCCAACAACCACATACAAAACATGGTAAAAATAATTTCTTTTTGGTGGGTACCTACCTCTAAAAAGTAAATTGATTTTCTACGTAAAATTGCTAACAATCATAATCGCTGTTAAACAAAACATTTTATTTTTTCTCTGTTTTATATTCGTTATTATATTTTTTACTTAAACAGTATCTTATTATCCTTTGTTCGTCCTGGGTTCGTCTTTGAAAAAAAAATCTTCGAACGGTATTAGTTAAAGGGATGAACTTTTTTTCAGAGAAAAAAAACTTTATCCTAATCATTATTTGAAAATGCCAATGGAGAGCTGAGTTAAAACATGATTAATAACGTCAAGTTCGGGAAAACTTTTTAAAGACTTCCCTTAGAAATAGATCAATATAATGAGACTGGAGGCACTTTTTGTCTTAAATCGCTGCGACTTTCATCTTCTCCTTCGCACGACCTCTACGAAAAAATTGGTTTTGGAAAAACCTTAGGAAATTTATGTACATAGTGTAATTAGAAATAAAACCTCAATAAAAATCAACCACATCGATATTTACTTCAAGTTCTCTAAGCATAAAGTGGTGTGCTCTTGTTTATTCGAAACAACCAAAGACGAAAAAATAATTCCTGAAAAGGTTCGAAATATTTACTATCGACAACAGTATCTACTTGTATTTTACCGAAAACACTGTCTCAAACCCTGCAAAGTCAACCGATTATTTATAAATGGCTATTTCTCCCAACATAATGTTTGTTAATTTAATAAAACTGTGTAAATAATTAAATAAAAACTTTTCATGAAACGGAATAAAACAATTTGTTTGATTCCACATAATATATATTTTATGGTGTCATACAAAGAGACTACCAAGACAATAGCGGAATTCCACCAAACAATTACAACTGAATAATAAATGTATAGTGGAATAAATGTGGAAGAAGGCCGGGAGGCTAAGGCTACGGTGGGAAGACGATGTTAGGAGGGATGCTGCCGAACTGCTCCAGTCAACGGATTTGAAGGCCGAGGTGGGAGACAGGAGGGGGTGGAGGCGAAGACTCATGGAGGCTAAGGCTCGATATGGGCTGCAGAGCCATCGAAGAAGAAGAAGAATAAATGTACAGTTATGTAGAGGATGATTAAATGATATGTGTGGTCTGTATTGTTATATGGCTGTGAGACTTGGACACTGAAGGTTAATACCATGGATAGATTGAAAGCTTTTGAGATGTGGTTGCATCGCAGAATGTTTAAAATCCCTTGGACAGATCCGGTTTCAAATCCAGAAGTCTTAAGTCGAGCCAGGACAACCAGACAACTCTTGACTACAATGAAGACCCGCAAGATCGCATATCTGGGCCACATAATGAGGGGAGAATAATACCACTTGCTCCAATTATTACTGAAGGGCAACATAGATGATCGCCGAGGGACTGGAAGCATACATGGTGCGTAATATGAGGGAATGAACGGGTTTCAGAACTATGGAGCAGGTATATTCCGGGCAGCACAGGATAGAGAGGGATTCGCCAGAGTGAACGCTAGCGTCAGGGGTTCTTAACAGGGCACCAGAAGAAGAAGAACTATCTCTCTTTTTGTCTACAAAAGGGAAAATTGTCTATCAATTTATTGTCAATTTTAGAAATAATTATTTTTTTGATTTTCTAGTTCCTTCTGTGTTGATATCAATATTCATTCGTTTTTTTACCTAGCAATTTGTGCAACATAATTGTATGATCTTTGTAACTTTTGACTAGTGAGCAGTTTCAAGACGTTACTCTTGTCAGTTGGTTAAATTATCCGATCGAGAAGTTGACATTTTACTAAAATCATCACTAAAATTTCCTGAGAAGTTTCAGATGATCCAAACAATAAATAAAAATGCCGACTCGAAACTGTTGATATTTGCAAAAACGTGCGGGCGTATTGGGAAGCATTTCGAGGCAGCACGAAGACAGATTCCTGAGAAATACAAGAGAAAGAGAGATAGAGGATACCAGAATGAATGGCTGCGGAAGCCATTGTTCCTTTCAATTAGACGAAAAAAATAATTACGGGTAACAATGAGGACGAGACATTTTTTGGGCGAACACAGAAATCGCAATTAGTCCCGCCCGCCTCTTTCATTGTTAGATACATGAATGAATAAATACCATAGCTCCGAATTTATTATTCAATATTAATTTCAAAACTTTGGGGCTTCATTATCTCAATTGTAGGAAAATATTATACAAACCTACTTCTTTACACTTGGCACAGAATCGCCCATGTAGAGCATCGGCTCTCAAAGTGGTTGTTCTATTTTATGTAAAGGCTCATTAGGAAACGAGCAAATAAAAATTCCCAAATATATTACATAAACTCCATACTGAAAATTTTTATTGAATTCATCGAATATTTTTTAAAGGTTGCATGCATATAAGTGTATATGCAACCATAAAAAATATTCCATTCACATACTCATTGGTACAAGTAGGAAAACAATCGAAAAATGAAATAATATTTCTGGCGCAGAGGTGACGTCAGTGCTAGAACACTGTCACTGTTGCTTTCATTGTTTACAAAAAAAAACGATTTCTAAATAGATGGCGTTACAGAAATGTTCCTTCGTTACATCATAGATGGCGATGGAAAAAAACAGATTATTCTCAATATTAAATTGTATAGAACTTTCAAATTTACATTGATTACGGAACTCAATAAGAAGGCATAATTGGTGAACATTTCACAAGTGTATAAAGTGATCGCACATAGGTCGTAATCCCTTGAGTTCCTGGTTCTTCTATTATATTCCAACTTTGTCTCTATTGAGATGTTAAAATTTTTTCGAAAGGATAATTTAATATTTATCTTCAATTATTCGTATATACAAAACCTTACTAGAAAGTCAACCCTCAAAATATATGCAGATTATAAGTATGGTTAATATTTTTTTATAAATGGGTAGTAATTGTTACTCTCTCAAATACGCCCATCCAATCTAAAATGACTAAATCACACATTCTTTTTTTTTTTAATAAATTCGTAAAGTTCGTAAGAAGTTCATGTTTTTGTGTATTTATGTTTTTTGTGTTTTATTAATTGTGAGCATGTGCTGTCTTTATTATAATCTTTCCTATAAAAAACGACAACAATAATACGCAAATCCTTCGCGAATTGATAAAATACATGATTCCCATTATCAAATTTCTTGGTTTACATAGTTCACATGGAACCATCCCTGAAATAATCCCTTTCTAATGAAAAAGGAATTCATCAGAAACCATCGAATTCGTTCGACGTGGTATTGAGTTATCGTTGATATTGCACATTTTTTTTAGTTTTTATTACTTCGTCGTGAATCCCATCATCAGATCTTGACGAAATTGAAATGGGACCAATTGTAAGATATCTTTCTAATGAAAACAGAATCATCTAAATAGGACAACCTGATAAAAAGTTATCGCTGAACATACACAAAAAAATTCATGTCGAATTGATAAGCTCCACCATTTTTGGAAGTTTATTGGTAGGTTAAAAATAAAATAATATAAATTATCAAAGACTAACATATCATTTCTAACATAGTAGATTGGTATAGTTTTCGATATTGGAAATTGCCATAATAATAGCCATTGTAACATCGTATTTCAATTGACATCACATGGCGTCTAGCAGAGTGGGCGGATAGACTTAGATTCCCGCCCTTAAAACATGTCACTATCAAAAATAGACATGCCACAGTCACCTTTTTCTCAAAGTGTCTCGGAAACCGAACGAAGGTCCACAAAAAAAATGAAACAAATTAAATAAAAAAATAATTAATGATCAAATTTAATATATATTTTGTTTATTAAATGTGTTTACAAGGAAAAATATGAAAATGGAATAGATACGAAATATAAATCCAAATAACAATATGAAGCCACAAGAAATTTTGATCGGCACAAAAATAATAAAAAATTACATTAATAAAAAAATACGTTCACAGCACTTTCAATAAGATCATTATGTCTTGTAGTGAAATCTTTAGAGATGAGCAAAATGTATATCAATCCATATCCAAGACCAAACTACATTCTCAGCACCTTGAATACGATAATAATGTTCTCCAGTAACATCTTCAAAGATGAGCAAAACGTATGTCAATCCATATCCAAGACCAAACTACATTCTCAGCACCTTGAATACGATAATAATGTTCTCCAGTAACATCTTCAAAGATGAGCAAAATGTATATCAATCCATATCCAAGACCAAACTACATTCTCAGCACCTTGAATACGATAATAATGTTCTCCAGTAACATCTTCAAAGATGAGCAAAATGTATATCAATCCATATCCATGACCAAACTACATTCTCAGCACCTTGAATACGATAATAATGTTCTCCAGTAACATCTTCAAAGATGAGCAAAACGTATGTCAATCCATATCCAAGACCAAACTACATTCTCAGCACCTTGAATACGATAATAATGTTCTCCAGTAACATCTTCAAAGATGAGCAAAATGTATATCAATCCATATCCAAGACCAAACTACATTCTCAGCACCTTGAATACGATAATAATGTTCTCCAGTAACATCTTCAAAGATGAGCAAAATGTATGACAATCCAAATCCAAGACTAAACAACAATTTCAGCACTTTGAATACGATAGTAATGTCTTCCAGTGACATCTTTATATAGAGATGAGCAAAACGTATGTCAATCCAAATACAAGACTAAACTACACTCTCAGCACTTTGAATACGATAGTAATGTCTTCCAGTGACATCTTTAGAGATGAGCAAAACTTATGTCAATCTAAATCCAAAACTAAACCACACTCTCAGCACTTCGAATAGGTCTTTCAGTGACATATTTATGAGCAAAACGTTTGTCAATCCAAATCCAAGACTAATCTTGAGACCTGAATACGAAAGTTCACTAGGTTCATAAAATAAAATTAATCACGGTAATGAGAAAACGAAGATGGTAATTTAGGGTTTAAGTTAGAATATCGTTCAAGAATAATTTGATTAAAGTAATTTTAGTATTTTTACATTCGTTAAGGTATTAGGTTCAACTTGTAAAATTGAGAGTGTATTTTTAGAACAACTGGTACAAAAAATCAGGTCTAAAATAAACGAAAATTGATTTATAGGAACTGAATGATCCTTAAGTACCTACCTATCAAATTATTAAAACAAACTATTCCGAACCAGCAAATAGTAAAATAATAAAACTGATTACTCTTAGGAAACCAGTCAGCTAAACGAATCCCATTAAATAGCTGAAAATACGCTATACATATAATTTCAAGTCATTTTGGTTGGCTTAATACACAGTTTGGCTGATTCCAACAGCGGTTTATTTCTATGGGTATTTCAGTTTTATCAAATAAATTCTTCAAAAAAAAATATATACCATTTAAAAACGCCAACGCCGAGAGTAAACATTACATAATCATGATTACGGTTTGTTTGCGGATCATTTCTCTTCACAAATATCCTTCAAAACAATGAAACAACGATTGAGGTAATTTTGATAATTACTGCCAACTGCCGTTTTGTAATTTTCATAATTAAACCGAACAATGTGAGAAAAAAAACATAAAATCTGCCGCAGAGAATATTTTCAACTGTTTAATTTAAACAATGATCAATTTTATTACAAGGCAAAAAAGTTTATAAACAATATGTAGGTATAAAAAATAATGGAGATTTTTATTTTTGTATTGATTCTCGGGCAGCTAACAGGTACTATGTCAAATGTTAATTTAACATGCACCCAATAACAAGTTGCCACATTCTGGAGACTTAAGATATTTATCGTCTCACAGGACCAGACTGAAAACACAGTTAAAAACTGTGTCTCCACCGGGAATCGAACCCGGGACCTTTGGATCAGCAGTCAGATACCCAACCAACTGAGCCACGAAGGCCGACTACTCATAACCATACCAAAAGTAAATTCATGATAAAAAATTCAACTTACCAAGGAATAAAATAATAATAATAAACACTCTCTTGCACCCTGCGCAAGTGGCGAGTTGATTGCCATATAGCAATCTCTTCCAAGTGACCAGTGCTTCCAGCCCAGGGATCGAACACAGGATGCCCGCACAGAAACGAAACGGCTAACCAACTGTGCCACGGCGATTGTCGTAAGAAATTATTTTACGAATATCTTTTAAAATTAAGATATTAAAAATTTGAGTAGGTATTATAAGTTAAATAGGCGAGACTAGAACCTTCGGACTAGGCAAACCCTGGAAGAAAATTAGAAAATGTCGAAAATTCAATGTTCATTTTAGTGGCCATGAACAATATTTTTAAAATCACATTTCAAAATAATATTTACATTTGTGGCCCTATCTCTATAGCATCGTATCTACAAACGGTTTAATTTTTGTAGTATGGTTGCAATAAAATAAATAAATAAATATCAGTTCTTGAATTCGGCTTCTATAAGCAATTCCGCTACTGGTACCTACCTATTTTCATGTTCCATTTTTCATGAGTTTTTTCTTGACTTTACGAATTCGCCTGTTTATCAAAAACATATTTATTTATTTATTTATTTTTATTTGTTTCTATCCAAAAACATAGAGTAGATATAAGATACAAAATAATTAAAGGTAATATAAGCTTATTCATACATAGTAGACATACAAAGTAAATATAAGTTATTTCATTGCAATAAATATAATTTCATTATTTCACCATTGCTTACATAGTTAAAGCTATCCTTTTTGTTTGTATCTTTGTTACTAGCCCCCTCACTAGGCATAGCCTGTGCTAAGGTGAGCTAGTTTTATATTGTTGTCTATTGCGTTGTTTATTTATAGATACGTTTACATATAATATAAGTAAATGTACATACATACGCTACGCATTCAAGCGTATGCATCCTTCTTTCTCTCTTTCCAAACACAATATTTCGTTATGAGTCATTAACACACAACAAAAATTGTAAAAATAAATTGTAATTGTAATTGTAATATCGTTTTGGTTTAATAATATAAGTTTTAACCCGGCCCCTGAATTTAATTTAAAGGGCCCCGTTATTTGATTGTGCAAAGGTACCATTAAATTCACCTATCCAGATACCTAACAAATCAAATAAATTAGCCCAGGAGGGGTCCTAATTCTATCAATCAAGTCTCAAAAAAATTTAATAAATACTTTTTAATAACCTAATCGATTTTAGCAGTTTCGTAAATATTTTAATAATGTAGGATATATTAATTACGGGTGATCGATTTCGAAATAATGCCAGTAGTCGAAAATATTTTTACTGGCGACTCATTGGACTCATTGAATCTCATTGGTCGTAGGCGCTGTAACTACCCCATGCCAAATTTTTTGCATTATTCCATCCAGTAGCGGATTGCTTATAAGAAGCCTAAATCCTTGGCTTGCTTCTAAATATAATTGTAAAAAATATATAATTACAGGTTAGAAAACTTACTAATTTATTGTTTTATTGCAACTATAGGTACCTACTACAAGATTGGAAATTGAAACGTAGATATGATTAGGGCCATAAAATGTAAATGATATTTTCGCATGTGATTTAAAATATTTTTCATGGCCACTGACATGACCTTTGCTAAAAAAACGTTTTATTTTCGACACTTCTTAATTTTCTTTTAGGGTTTACGTAATCTGAAGATTAGACACGTAACTGATTCCATCCACCCAATTTGATTGTAATTTTAAACTAGAGTTGTTATATAGAGAAATACTCATTTCCAAATGGACGAATAATAAAATACACTGACTTATGTAATAAGTAGAAGGAAGTAAGTATTCCTAGAGTATTTCATTTGACCATTCTTACTGTACCGACCAATATTTTGAAGTACATACATGTACCTAGCATTGATGGTTGTACATATTTCTCAGTACTCCTATCTCCATTTTAGATGCAAGGCTAGTCCCTCTTATATTAACCACAGTCTACTTTTTTCCATTGCCTCTTTTCTATAGAAGACATCCGAGCTTATTCATGGCTTGAATCGGAGCAGTGAATAAAGGCCAACTTACAGGTGTAGAATTTTTCAACGGAATGTTTTCACGCGAGAGAAAAGGTCAGTTTTTCCGAGCCAACCAGCCATACACACAAACACAGACAACTGAAATGTGTTTACTTCGCCGTTTTCAAGATGTCGCCGTGGAATTCGCCACAAAGTTCTCAAAAATATTATTCAAGAGTTTTACCCGAGAGCCAAGTAAATAATATGATAGTTTTTATATATTATGCAGATGGACGCATGTAAAATAACGACGCAATAAAAATGATATACCCGACGCTAGATAAAGAGATTTAGTTAATTATGACTCAACTACTTCGGGCTCGAGCATTTTGGGAATAATTTTTCTTTACGATCTCTCAAAATTTCAACATGTTATTATCATACGCGCGCGTATCAAAATGAATTTATGGGAACTGTAATAGAAAATGAAGTTAAAGTGAAACTCGTGACTACCGAAGGTTATATTTAATTCATTTTACGCTTTGAGAAATTATTTAACTTAAAACTGCACATAGTCAATTAATATTAATAGGATTTTATTTATTTATTTTCATAATTTCAATCCAATACTTGCAATAAAAAATATGTAAATAACACTACTGTTTCAAGAACAATAAAATACTTGTGTAGAGATAAATAACAATACATGAGGAACGCCTGACGAAGAAAATATACAGTGAAGACAGGAATAAAATGATAGGTCGGGGACTTCCAAGAAAGAGGTGGCACGACTATGTGAACGATATTCTGAAAGACGGAAATTTATCAAGCGTGAACAACAGACGAACTTGTATGATATGATGCATGAATGTGGACGATGCAATGAAATGGACAACGTAGCGAGGGATGCGTGTCAGGATAGAAAAATTTTCATGCCTATCCTGCGAGGGATATAGCGTGATGGTATGTGCAAATACCAACATGCAATCAGGACTTATATTAAGTACAGTCAAATATTTGTTCTATTTATGATACAAGCTAACTACGATATGTATGTATTGTTTAATTCTTCCCATTCCATTGTAATTTATTGGGGTTTGATGTATATTTCGAAAAAGATTTTTTTTTTATTATAAGTTAACTTTTTTATAAAATGACTTTTTGTGATCATAAAAAATCTCTAATTCTTTTCGTTTTATGTGATTTTAGATACAGCTAATCAATTAATACACATTTGTGTAAAAATTAAAAAAATGAAAGGTAGTATAAAATAAAAACAATCCAATATACCAGCTGCATGTATCACTTGAACTGTCGATAGCTATAGTATGTATAATTGAAAAATAGGTTCCAAACTATAAACACATAAATCCAAATTATTGAATATTTTAAGATATTTGGATCTAGACAGGATAGTATGGAGGTCAGTCCTTTTTTCCTACCCCGAATATGAAAACAGCATGATCGTATGTATGTATGTTTGGATATAAAGTATCAAACTATTGAGAGTCCGCATAGATATTGTGTAGTGTATACTGCTATACAAATTATTTGAGGCAATGTCGTCACAAAATTATTTTTATTATGTCGTCCCTAGATTCAATAAGAGGAATACATTCTCTTGAACGAATCGACAGTTGGAAAAACCTCAAATTAATATTTGGAATAAATAAAGCACCCACTTTTATATCTGTCGAGGAAAACTAATTTAATTGTGTTCAGAGCTGCTATTGTACGACGGTTGTATAGAGGTTTCCATGGTCCGTCCCCAGAATCCGCAATTGTGGCTTTATTTCCCTCCCAGCAATCTGACAGCCAGCCCAGGCGAGCCCCTTGGTCACGAACCAACAACAACTAATTGATTGGCTAGCCGAAGACAGACAGTGAAATTTATTCGTTGGATTCACCACCGAAACAACTTACATACATATGATTGTGCCAGACGAAGAGTTTAGAACGTTTTCCTACATAAATTGCTCGCGAGGATTATTCTTTGACTATAAAAAAATCATGTCTTTATAATCGAAGAACAAATATTTATTTCAATTGTGAATGGGCTAAAACACTTATTTAAATCACAATATGTTTTGAATCACAATTAAAAACACACTGATTTTTTTTGAAAATTTTAGTTTAAAATTAACCGAACTATATTGACCACAAAACATTTGGTTTTGTGCAGCTAAATGTTTTGTGCACACAGTCAAACAGTAGATTCATTAAAAGATAAACCTTTATTACTGATAACAAAGATTTGCTTAAAACGCAGGTAGCCCGTTCGATTGTCATATATATTTTTCAGTACATATGAATTCTTTGAACTCTTATTTTACAGTAAAAGTAGGTTTTTGAATAGCTATTGCGATGATTTATATATTGTGACTGAAGTCTAATGTATTTTTATTGAAGGCATGTAAACATATTTCATTGCTGTGATATGTGTATTATTATATTTTTAATTACCTACACTAAAATTAATATTTATCAATTTGTAGATATATATTTTAGTTTCTCGATCTATAATATAATTTTGAAATAAGTTTAAGTAAGTCTAAAGTGATGTTATTTGAGAAAAACAAAAGACGAACATAATGCGAGATACGAGTGGAGAATGTACAGTTAAAAAAAGTGAACGAACAATTATACTATGAAAGCATGTTGCAGCGTGATGGAAGACTGAAAAAAGATATTAAAAGGAGAATATCGGCAGGTAGTAAAGCGAATGGTGCCTTAGGATCTGTAATGGCTGACCCAATTATTTCGAGGCAACCAAAGCTCGCAGTACACAGGGATATCGTCGTACTGACTCTAATATATGCTAGTGAGACATGGACATGGAAGAATACGCATGAAAGTAGAATAAACGCAGTTGAAATGAGGTCACTAAGACGAAATTATGGTAAAACGATGTATGATAGAATAATAAATGAGGATATTAGACGAGAATGTATGTTTGGAAAATTTTCCATAGGTACTGTACAATACCCACTTTTTTAAACCCTATCAATAAAATTAACATATAAGTCACATTACTTCAACTCACATTTCGTAAATATTCAAATGCGTACCTACCTATGCATATATACAAAATATATTGTCACAAATCCGCCTCTATTGGTGGTTGTGCCTTATTAAAAAAAAAAAATATATATATATATATATATATATATATATATATATATATATATATATATATATATATATATATATATATATATATATATATATATATATATATATATATATATATATATATATATATATATATATATATATATATATATATATATGGGGAAAGTTAAGTAATATGCCATCATATTATATAATATGCACACACCTAAGAGCGTTTGTTTATTTTTTGTTATATAATTAATACTCTATTTGTTATCATACCTATATACGTATATAAACGCCAGTAGGTACCTAGTCTATATCGTAAAATGCTTAAATACATACGTTGTTAAAATTAAACGTATTATATATGTGTACGTTTTAATATGCATGTGTACATACAGTATAATATGCTATGGAAATAATATTTACTTGTATGTACATATATTCTTACCAAAGAATTATCTCTAGAGAGAATTTGGGAATTATTAATAACGAAGGTTCTCTTAAAGCCTATTCATGCCCGCAGTAGGCACTGAGATAGGTATATAATATACTATTATTATATTAAATATCTTATATATATACTTATGAAAATACATAAAATATATGTATTGTATATAAATATTTTATATTGTCTTTATTTTGATGACGAAAATAGAACGTAAAATACATAAAAGAAATGTATACGTACCTAAGTAGGTATATACACCCACTACCCACGTTAATGCCGCGTTGACACAGTCAAAGTATGCTCGTACCGAGTGGACTCGTATGAGTAAGCTTTATCCGAGTGTACACGGATAGCGGTTTACACACAAACTTTTTTACTCGGATTCAAAATCATAACTGCGACAGCTCTGTTGCTGTAAGGTGTTAGTTTTCATTTAACACACAAGCTTTTTTACTCGTTCTTAAGGTCATAAATATGGCACAGACAGATCTGATGCTGCAAAGTGTCGGAGCTGTTGCAGACACATTAATGAAAGAGATAGAAAACCACTACAAGGAAATAAAATAAGCAACGCATAAGGAAAATTTGGACCCGTCAATGGATTTTAAGGCGTACAAAGCAGGGCGCATCTGAAAATTTCCTTCCTGAAGTACAAATGGCACTAACACGTTCCTTGCGTCTATATTTTTATATTTTAATTTAACGTTCCATAGAACTTCTTCCGCTTCGTATAATCCTAAAAATTTAGCGGTATCGCGCTCAGACCACTTTTTTTACCACGAGATGACATATATTTAATGTTGTCCGCCATTTTGTTTCACTACTCCTATACGAGCTAACTCGGAACAATAGGACATGGTCCGAGTCTCCACGGATCGGACGTCGTTATCCGAGCTGGCTCGGATTACCGGTTGACATATTATGAGTGGCGTGCGAGTAGGTATCCGAGTGTGCTCGATACGAGCGCACTCTGACTGTGTCAACGCGGCTTTATAGTCACTTTGTTTGAAATTTGATCGTTAAGAGCAAAAAAAATTATATACTTATTTTTAAAAAAACTCATTCTAATAAATAATTTTAGCTGTTTAATTTAAGATCTAGAGATATCTAAAATCTTTTTATAATAAACTTATCTTTTTACAAAGTAGAAAAAAATGTGTAGGTACCTACTAAATAAAGTATGAAATCTAAATTTTCCTTAACAACTAGTAGCATACTTAGATATAACACATAAGATCCAACTGTCGATTGCCAGAATATGTGTATTTTTATATAATGTAAGAATACGTAAAAATCCATATATGATATACCTAAATATAAATAAATAAACGTACTAACTTATGAAACCTTAAATTCAAATCTATTTTACAAGCAACATACATAATACATTTACATGTATTTTTATTTACAAGCAATAATGCTTAGTTTAGAGAATGTATAAGGATGTATATGTTCTCGTTTCAAGGACATACTCATTCTTTAAAAAAAATATTGAATATATTAAAATATTTTGTTTTCCTATACACAACATGTATTTTTATTTATTTATTTATTTAAACACTTTATTGTACATTACTTCATAGCTAGTACAAATGGCGGCCTTATTTTATTGCCTAATGGCAATTTCTCCCAGACAACCATCTGTGACAGTTATGAGACAAAATGGTACATGTACAAAAAAAAAGGAAATATATATAAACCATAAACATATTACATTTAAACATAAGAAAGTAAGAAGAATAAAAATATGTACATGAAAATTAAACAAATCATAGATAAAACCTGTAACAACACTACGGTAGGGAAGGGAAAAAAAGGAGAGGAGATAGGTATGACTAACTACAAGAATAGGGAAATAAATGGGAAGTATGTAGGTTAAGAAATGGAAAGTAGGAGCGCGCGTTTTAATCTGGTTTTGAAGGTTGCTAACGTTGGTGCAGTTCTAATATCAAGGGCCAAGTTGTTCCATAACCGGGCAGCATGGACAGTAAAGGATTATGAATAGATAGCCGTGGTATGTGATGGGATGGCGAGGGTTCTCTCTTCTCTAGATCGAAGCGGGAGTCCATGAGAGGAGATGCATGTCAGAAGGAGAGTGTGTGGAGGTCAATCGTTTTTTCCTACCCAGAATATGTTGATGTTTCTAATATATGTGTGTAGGTATATTGCCTCAATTATCAGTTGATATAATATTGAATGCCTTCCCACTTTGAAGCGACACATTGTATTGATATAAATTAATATTTAAACTACTAATCTATCAAGCGTAATAGGTATAACAATAGGTATCTAGAAATTGACAACACAATTAATTTTATCAGTGCGTAGAAGGAATTAATCAATTATTATAATATATAAATATATAAGTAGGTACATACAATGACGCTATATTCTTGACATACTAGGTAGGTCTTACCGAAGGCCAAATATTTCCAAGATAATAAACAGCTATTACACAGTACTATCTCAATACATAGTACTGGGTACCTCTTCAATGCATTATTTTGTCGGAGAGGCAACATTGGCTCATCAAGTTGGACACGAATTTCAGTAGTGAGGAACACGAAAAAGAAAAAGAAGATTCTTCATATAATATATAAAACTAAACACCACGACAATCGGTTTATCAACCTGATTAAATTCATTAAATGGTATGACGATACCTCTGTATCAATATAATATACAAAACACAAATTTATGTAGTATAAACATCAGTAATTTATAAAACAATGACATAATAAAATACTTGTAGCGCCGGTATTTTAATGTATTTATAGCTAAGGAGAAATAAATTTCCATGTATTTATGTTTACAGAGGTAGAAATTTCAACCGCCCTTGTGGACGGGTAGCTAGTATCAAGTGTACCCCTATATAGCGACGATGTAAAGTATTAGGACAAGATTCAATTCACTTTACGCATTTCTCGAGGGTGTCTTACGATATTAATTTTCCCCTTTTCCGTTCCTTGTGCAAACACAATTTTTCTTTAACCGTAAATAAGTATTTTTTTAACCACAATGTTCGCTATTTAAAAAATAAAACCAATAACGCAGAATCAAATAGGATTCCGTTTAAAATCACTCTTTTCCCATTTTATTTAGTAACTCACGCACATGTACATACATAGTATGATGCATTTATTTATAAATATACTACTTATCATGATATAATTGTCACCTTATGATTGATGTATTAATTTTTTTTTTATTTAAGAAACACTCACAGAGAAATTGACATTAAAAAATACAAAATATATAAATACAAAATAACATGTAAGGTAAACTATCCAATTACGAGTGCCTGCAGCATGTTATATTAAAATACCTATGTTAAGGTGGTAGGAGGAGAAAAAGGGGACAAATTCAAGGACCACAGTTGATTCTAGGATTGCTCTTGCGAATATATTATATCTTTACTCAATTGCTTAAATTTTGCAAATTTTAAATTAAAAATATCCAAGTCAATCAAAAGTCTATTGTAGTCATCACAAATTCTACGGATTATTTCATTCTTGCCAAGGTTTGTACGAAATGGTGAAATTGCAAATACATTATGTTGTCTGCTATTAAACGATTGTATCTACATACTCTAAAATTAATTAATTCAAGTAAGTCAGGACAGTCTTTTAAATTGGATAACTGTATCTATCTAAGTTTATTTATACAAACTTAATTTTTCATTCTTACATTGTTAGCTTTAATTTGAACAAATAAATTATTAATACAATATTTCATATATCTACTGTAGAACGTATTAACGAACGCAGCAAAAAGTTTCAATAAAAAGACAAAGAGTAAGCTAATTATGAGGAAAACTCCGCTGATAATAATTAAGACTGATCCAACTGTCGATTCGTTCAGTTTAAATTCTAGATACGCGAGAATTGTATGCAGGGTCTACTTTTTTCACGGCTTTTCCAACTTTGAAGTCAAAAAACACCAATTTAGAGGCATCGCAGCATATATGTTCCATATACGGATTTACTCAGAATTCGGAGTAGAACATTTCGTGTGTCTGTGTGTGTGTGTGTGTGTGTGTGTGTGTGTGTGTGTGTGTGTGTGTGTGTGTTCGCGGCTGCAATAAAGTGCGGACCTTGCCGTGACAAAAACCACGATTGTGCGGACAGACCTCAAAGTGAGGACGTCCGCATAATAATTAAGCAACGCGTCAAATGTACCGTTAGAATCCTCGCATTCTAAATGGTCTATTGGAGAAATCTTGAGATTTTGGTATTGGGGTCCCCAAATTCGGTATTTTTGTCATAAAAAGTTAACACATGCTAAACTTTTAGTTCATGCGTGTAAACACCACGTGGCGCCACCAGTCCGAAGAGTATGAATATATGCGAAAATGCGGACCTTACGTCAAGTCCGCATATTACAATAACAGCATACTTATCTCTGGACCGCGTGTATTCTTTCCGTATAAAAAAATACTTCTTGTGTGTAAACGCCAAGTGGCGCGACCAGTCCGAAGAGTATATATATATATATATATATATATATACAAAAATGCTTCAGAACTACATTTTCATAGTATTTCAAATAAAACCTGTTTTTATGATGAAATACTTATTAAAAAGATAAATTATTGCAATATTCGAAACTAGTTGTGTGCACTCTCTACGTGATACCTACCTGTTGAGAAATTGATGTAAAATTACGCTAAAAAATTCTTTAATTATGACCAATTTAATTTGGTACTGTAAATTAGTCAAATCCAAGAAGGTATTCATATACCTACATTTACACATACTCAAGACATCGGCAGTTGGATCTCATGTATTTACATTTAACCTACACAAAACATATAAGATCATTTCACAACAAGCAACAGTTATAATATATATCTATAGTCATATTGTAATTCACGCGATTGTCATAGGTACCATACCTTTACGCCGTTTACCTATTTGGGGTAGGCAGAGAGGACCGAACACTAGATTCCTCTATCTTGACATACATTTCTCGCTTCATTCACGTTCATGCATCGTGTCATACACGCTCTGCTATTATTCTTACTTCTGACACCTCCATCTTTCAAAATTCCATTAATGTGATCGTGCCAACTTTTCCTTGGCCGACCTCTACCTTTCGTTCCTCTTTTATCACCCTTATATACTTTTTTCGTCAGTCGATCATCATTCATTCTTTCTACGTGGCCAAACCACCTAAGGGCATTTACTCACGATATCTCTTTCAATCATACATCTCATTTCTTATTCTGTCATAGGTAGGTACCTACCTAAATATTACACAAATGTGTATATTAGCCGATCGCGTACCGTACAGCCGAAGTTGAAAAATCGTGCGTTAGATAGTGGTTACCTTTATCACACCTCAAGAAATTTATAAAGCGACTAATCAGAAGATATCACCTTTCCAATGGAAACAAAAATCATCGAAATCGGTCAACTTTTGTCATAATTTTCACTGAACATAAAATCACGTCGAATTATTATATGTAACCCATGTTTAAATAATAAACGAGAGGGTTGTGGCCAACCATCAACTCTCAACTATATGTAAATAGTAAGAGCATATTTGTCTTCTTGAAAGATTGACAATCAATCCCTAAATATATTTTTATGATGAACATTACTATTAAATTACTAAACACATAAAAATAATCTATAGCCTGAAAGCAATTTGAAAGTTTTGATTGATTACGTTCATGTAGATGTCGGTTTTTTATATATAAGTAGGAGATTATTATATGTGTCTAAGTTGTCAATTGAAATGTATTTACTTCATTTTTTTGCAAAAAAAGAATTTAGTCACGACCACATTCAATACAAATTGTATGGAAAACGACACGAGGACTCATTGATCGACTTTAGTTTGATTATCTAATTAATCTTCATAATATTATGCCATCAAGTGGTTTACCCATTCGGGGTAGGAAAAAAAAGGACTGAACTCCACATTATACTATCCTGACATACGTACCTACATAGTTTATGATAGTTATATGTACCTAGATATATTATATAATACAAAACATATTATATTTTATAATTTCGATTCAGGTTTAATTATTTGGTAAATACTTATTTTTCAAATATTATTTTTATCTACTTATATATTTATTTATTTTTAAATATACCTACATATAAAATTGATATTTCATTACATTTGTAGCTGCAATACTGTAGGTACCTTCTGTAAATTAGTCAATTCCAAGTAGGTATTTAGTATAAAACATAAAAGTAATAATAATAATAATTTTGAATGATTTATATAGCAACGTCTTCGTGAATGTCTCACCTCAACACCGCTTAACTATTCATATACCTACATTTACACATACTCAAGACATCGGCAGTTGGATCTCATGTATTAATATTTAACATACACAAAACATATAAGATCGTTTCATAACAAGCAACAATTATAATATATATCTATAGTCATATTGTAATTCACGCGATTGTCATAGGTACCATACCATCACGCTGTTTACCTATTTGGGGTAGGCAGAGAGGACCGAACACTAGATTCCTCTATCTTGACATACATTTCTCGCTTCATTCACGTTCATGCATCGTGTCATACACGCTCTGCTATTATTCTTACTTCTGACACCTCCATCTTTCAAAATTCAATTAATGTGATCGTGCTAACTTTTCCTTGGCCGACCTCTACCTTTCGTTCCTCTTTTATCACCCTTATATACTTTTTTCGTCAGTCGATCATCATTCATTCTTTCTACGTGGCTAAACCATCTAAGGGCATTTACTCACGATATCTCTTTCAATCATACATCTCATTTCTTATTCTGTCATAGGTAGGTACCTACCTAAATATTACACAAATGTGTATATTAGCCGATCGCGTACCGTACAGCCGAAGTTGAAAAATCGTGCGTTAGATAGTGGTTACCTTTATCACACCTCAAGAAATTTATAAAGCGACTAATCAGAAGATATCACCTTTCCAATGGAAACAAAAATCATCGAAATCGGTCAACTTTTGTCATAATTTTCACTGAACATAAAATCACGTCGAATTATTATATGTAACCCAGGTTTAAATAATAAACGAGAGGGTTGTGGCCAACCATCAACTCTCAACTATATGTAAATAGTAAGAGCATATTTGTCTTCTTGAAAGATTGACAATCAATCCCTAAATATATTTTTATGATGAACATTACTATTAAATTACTAAACACATAAAAATAATCTATAGCCTGAAAGCAATTTGAAAGTTTTGATTGATTACGTTCATGTAGATGTCGGTTTTTTATATATAAGTAGGAGATTATTATATGTGTCTAAGTTGTCAATTGAAATGTATTTACTTCATTTTTTTGCAAAAAAAGAATTTAGTCACGACCACATTCAATACAAATTGTATGGAAAACGACACGAGGACTCATTGATCGACTTTAGTTTGATTATCTAATTAATCTTCATAATATTATGCCATCAAGTGGTTTACCCATTCGGGGTAGGAAAAAAAAGGACTGAACTCCACATTATACTATCCTGACATACGTACCTACATAGTTTATGATAGTTATATGTACCTAGATATATTATATAATACAAAACATATTATATTTTATAATTTCGATTCAGGTTTAATTATTTGGTAAATACTTATTTTTCAAATATTATTTTTATCTACTTATATATTTATTTATTTTTAAATATACCTACATATAAAATTGATATTTCATTACATTTGTAGCTGCAATACTGTAGGTACCTTCTGTAAATTAGTCAATTCCAAGTAGGTATTTAGTATAAAACATAAAAGTAATAATAATAATAATTTTGAATGATTTATATAGCAACGTCTTCGTGAATGTCTCACCTCAACACCGCTTAACTATTCATATACCTACATTTACACATACTCAAGACATCGGCAGTTGGATCTCATGTATTAATATTTAACATACACAAAACATATAAGATCGTTTCATAACAAGCAACAATTATAATATATATATCTATAGTCATATTGTAATTCACGCGATTGTCATAGGTACCATACCATCACGCTGTTTACCTATTTGGGGTAGGCAGAGAGGACCGAACACTAGATTCCTCTATCTTGACATACATTTCTCGCTTCATTCACGTTCATGCATCGTGTCATACACGCTCTGCTATTATTCTTACTTCTGACACCTCCATCTTTCAAAATTCAATTAATGTGATCGTGCTAACTTTTCCTTGGCCGACCTCTACCTTTCGTTCCTCTTTTATCACCCTTATATACTTTTTTCGTCAGTCGATCATCATTCATTCTTTCTACGTGGCTAAACCATCTAAGGGCATTTACTCACGATATCTCTTTCAATCATACATCTCATTT
Organism: Molanna angustata; assembly: GCA_963576475.1. NCBI lineage: Eukaryota > Metazoa > Arthropoda > Insecta > Trichoptera > Molannidae > Molanna > Molanna angustata. Next base: position 11,466,976 of record OY754976.1, on the reverse strand, counting down.
CTTATTCTGTCATAGGTAGGTACCTAAATATTACACAAATGTGTATATTAGCCGATCGCGTAACGTACAGCCGAAGTTGAAAAATCGTGCGTTAGATAGTGGTTACCTTTATCACACCTCAAGAAATTTATAAAGCGACTAATCAGAAGATATCACCTTTCCAATGGAAACAAAAATCATCGAAATCGGTCAACTTTTGTCAGAATTTTCACTGAACATAAAATCACGTCGAATTATTATATGTAACCCAGGTTTTAATAATAAACGAGAGGGTTGTGGCCAACCATCAACTCTCAACTATATGTAAATAGTAAGTGCATATTTGTCTTCTTGAAAGATTGACAATCCCTAAATATATTTTTATGATGAACATTACTATTAAATTACTAAACAAATAAAAATAATCTATAGCCTGAGAGCAATTTGAAAGTTTTGATTGATTACGTTCATGTAGATGTCGGTTTTTTATATATAAGTAGGAGATTATTATATGTGTCTAAGTTGTCAATTGAAATGTATTTACTTCATTTTTTTGCAAAAAAAGAATTTAGTCACGACCACATTCAATACAAATTGTATGGAAAACGACACGAGGACTCATTGATCGACTTTAGTTTGATTATCTAATTAATCTTCATAATATTATGCCATCAAGTGGTTTACCCATTCGGGGTAGGAAAAAAAAGGACTGAACTCCACATTATACTATCCTGACATACGTACCTACATAGTTTATGATAGTTATATGTACCTAGATATATTATATAATACAAAACATATTATATTTTATAATTTCGATTCAGGTTTAATTATTTGGTAAATACTTATTTTTCAAATATTATTTTTATCTACTTATATATTTATTTATTTTTAAATATACCTACATATAAAATTGATATTTCATTACATTTGTAGCTGCAATACTGTAGGTACCTTCTGTAAATTAGTCAATTCCAAGTAGGTATTTAGTATAAAACATAAAAGTAATAATAATAATAATTTTGAATGATTTATATAGCAACGTCTTCGTGAATGTCTCACCTCAACGCCGCTTAACTATTCATATACCTACATTTACACATACTCAAGACATCGGCAGTTGGATCTCATGTATTAATATTTAACATACACAAAACATATAAGATCGTTTCATAACAAGCAACAATTATAATATATATCTATAGTCATATTGTAATTCACGCGATTGTCATAGGTACCATACCATCACGCCGTTTACCTATTTGGGGTAGGCAGAGAGGACCGAACACTAGATTCCTCTATCTTGACATACATTTCTCGCTTCATTCACGTTCATGCATCGTGTCATACACGCTCTGCTATTATTCTTACTTCTGACACCTCCATCTTTCAAAATTCAATTAATGTGATCGTGCTAACTTTTCCTTGGCCGACCTCTACCTTTCGTTCCTCTTTTATCACCCTTATATACTTTTTTCGTCAGTCGATCATCATTCATTCTTTCTACGTGGCTAAACCATCTAAGGGCATTTACTCACGATATCTCTTTCAATCATACATCTCATTTCTTATTCTGTCATAGGTAGGTACCTAAATATTACACAAATGTGTATATTAGCCGATCGCGTAACGTACAGCCGAAGTTGAAAAATCGTGTGTTAGATAGTGGTTACCTTTATCACACCTCAAGAAATTTATAAAGCGACTAATCAGAAGATATCACCTTTCCAATGGAAACAAAAATCATCGAAATCGGTCAACTTTTGTCAGAATTTTCACTGAACATAAAATCACGTCGAATTATTATATGTAACCCAGGTTTTAATAATAAACGAGAGGGTTGTGGCCAACCATCAACTCTCAACTATATTTAAATAGTAAGTGCATATTTGTCTTCTTGAAAGATTGACAATCAATCCCTAAATATATTTTTATGATGAACATTACTATTAAATTACTAAACACATAAAAATAATCTATAGCCTGAGAGCAATTTGAAAGTTTTGATTGATTACGTTCATGTAGATGTCGGTTTTTTATATATAAGTAAGAGATAATTATATGTGTCTAAGTTTTCAATTGAAATGTATTTACTTAATTTTTTTGCAAAAAAAGAATTTAGTCACGACCACATTCAATACAAATTGTATGGAAAACGACACGAGGACTCATTGATCGACTTTAGTTTGATTATCTAATTAATCTTCATAATATTATTATGCCATCAAGTGGTTTACCCATTCGGGGTAGGAAAAAAAAGGACTGAACTCCACATTATACTATCCTGACATACGTACCTACATAGTTTATGATAGTTATATGTACCTACCTAGGTATATTATATAATACAAAACATATATTATATTTTATAATTTCGATTCAGGTTTAATTATTTGGTAAGTAGGTACTTATTTTTCAAATATTATTTTTATCTACTTATATATTTATTTATTTTTAAATATACCTACATATAAAATTGATATTTCATTACATTTGTAGCTGCAATACTGTAGGTACCTACTGTAAATTAGTCAATTCCAAGTAGGTATTTAGTATAAAACATAAAAGTAATAATAATAATAATTTTGAATGATTTATATAGCAACGTCTTCGTGAATGTCTCACCTCAACACCGCTTAACTATTCATATACCTACATGTACACATACTCAAGACATCGGCAGTTGGATCTCATGTATTAATTTTTAACATACACAAAACATATAAGATCGTTTCATAACAAGCAACAATTATAATATATATCTATAGTCATATTGTAATTCACGCGATTGTCATAGGTACCATACCATCACGCTGTTTACCTATTTGGGGTAGGCAGAGAGGACCGAACACTAGATTCCTCTATCTTGACATACATTTCTCGCTTCATTCACGTTCATGCATCGTGTCATACACGCTCTGCTATTATTCTTACTTCTGACACCTCCATCTTTCAAAATTCCATTAATGTGATCGTGCCAACTTTTCCTTGGCCGACCTCTACCTTTCGTTCCTCTTTTATCACCCTTATATACTTTTTTCGTCAGTCGATCATCATTCATTCTTTCTACGTGGCTAAACCACCTAAGGGCATTTACTCACGATATCTCTTTCAATCATACATCTCATTTCTTATTCTGTCATAGGTAGGTACCTACCTAAATATTACACAAATGTGTATATTAGCCGATCGCGTACCGTACAGCCGAAGTTGAAAAATCGTGCGTTAGATAGTGGTTACCTTTATCACACCTCAAGAAATTTATAAAGCGACTTATCAGAAGATATCACCTTTCCAATGGAAACAAAAATCATCGAAATCGGTCAACTTTTGTCATAATTTTCACTGAACATAAAATCACGTCGAATTATTATATGTAACCCAGGTTTTAATAATAAACGAGAGGGTTGTGGCCAACCATCATCTCTCAACTATATGTAAATAGTAAGTGCATATTTGTCTTCTTGAAAGATTGACAATCCCTAAATATATTTTTATGATGAACATTACTATTAAATTACTAAACACATAAAAATAATCTATAGCCTGAAAGCAATTTGAAAGTTTTGATTGATTACGTTCATGTAGATGTCGGTTTTTTATATATAAGTAGGAGATTATTATATGTGTCTAAGTTGTCAATTGAAATGTATTTACTTCATTTTTTTGCAAAAAAAGAATTTAGTCACGACCACATTCAATACAAATTGTATGGAAAACGACACGAGGACTCATTGATCGACTTTAGTTTGATTATCTAATTAATCTTCATAATATTATGCCATCAAGTGGTTTACCCAATCGGGGTAGGAAAAAAAAGGACTGAACTCCACATTATACTATCCTGACATACGTACCTACATAGTTTATGATAGTTATATGTACCTAGATATATTATATAATACAAAACATATTATATTTTATAATTTCGATTCAGGTTTAATTATTTGGTAAATACTTATTTTTCAAATATTATTTTTATCTACTTATATATTTATTTATTTTTAAATATACCTACATATAAAATTGATATTTCATTACATTTGTAGCTGCAATACTGTAGGTACCTTCTGTAAATTAGTCAATTCCAAGTAGGTATTTAGTATAAAACATAAAAGTAATAATAATAATAATTTTGAATGATTTATATAGCAACGTCTTCGTGAATGTCTCACCTCAACACCGCTTAACTATTCATATACCTACATTTACACATACTCAAAACATCGGCAGTTGGATCTCATGTATTAATATTTAACATACACAAAACATATAAGATCGTTTCATAACAAGCAACAATTATAATATATATCTATAGTCATATTGTAATTCACGCGATTGTCATAGGTACCATACCATCACGCTGTTTACCTATTTGGGGTAGGCAGAGAGGACCGAACACTAGATTCCTCTATCTTGACATACATTTCTCGCTTCATTCACGTTCATGCATCGTGTCATACACGCTCTGCTATTATTCTTACTTCTGACACCTCCATCTTTCAAAATTCAATTAATGTGATCGTGCTAACTTTTCCTTGGCCGACCTCTACCTTTCGTTCCTCTTTTATCACCCTTATATACTTTTTTCGTCAGTCGATCATCATTCATTCTTTCTACGTGGCTAAACCATCTAAGGGCATTTACTCACGATATCTCTTTCAATCATACATCTCATTTCTTATTCTGTCATAGGTAGGTACCTACCTAAATATTACACAAATGTGTATATTAGCCGATCGCGTACCGTACAGCCGAAGTTGAAAAATCGTGCGTTAAATAGTGGTTACCTTTATCACACCTCAAGAAATTTATAAAGCGACTAATCAGAAGATATCACCTTTCCAATGGAAACAAAAATCATCGAAATCGGTCAACTTTTGTCATAATTTTCACTGAACATAAAATCACGTCGAATTATTATATGTAACCCAGGTTTAAATAATAAACGAGAGGGTTGTGGCCAACCATCAACTCTCAACTATATGTAAATAGTAAGAGCATATTTGTCTTCTTGAAAGATTGACAATCAATCCCTAAATATATTTTTATGATGAACATTACTATTAAATTACTAAACACATAAAAATAATCTATAGCCTGAGAGCAATTTGAAAGTTTTGATTGATTACGTTCATGTAGATGTCGGTTTTTTATATATAAGTAAGAGATTATTATATGTGTCTAAGTTTTCAATTGAAATGTATTTACTTCATTTTTTTGCAAAAAAAGAATTTAGTCACGACCACATTCAATACAAATTGTATGGAAAACGACACGAGGACTCATTGATCGACTTTAGTTTGATTATAATAATTTTGAATGATTTATATAGCAACGTCTTCGTGAATGTCTCACCTCAACACCGCTTAACTATTCATATACCTACATTTACACATACTCAAGACATCGGCAGTTGGATCTCATGTATTAATATTTAACATACACAAAACATATAAGATCGTTTCATAACAAGCAACAATTATAATATATATCTATAGTCATATTGTAATTCACGCGATTGTCATAGGTACCATACCATCACGCCGTTTACCTATTTGGGGTAGGCAGAGAGGACCGAACACTAGATTCCTCTATCTTGACATACATTTCTCGCTTCATTCACGTTCATGCATCGTGTCATACACGCTCTGCTATTATTCTTACTTCTGACACCTCCATCTTTCAAAATTCAATTAATGTGATCGTGCTAACTTTTCCTTGGCCGACCTCTACCTTTCGTTCCTCTTTTATCACCCTTATATACTTTTTTCGTCAGTCGATCATCATTCATTCTTTCTACGTGGCTAAACCATCTAAGGGCATTTACTCACGATATCTCTTTCAATCATACATCTCATTTCTTATTCTGTCATAGGTAGGTACCTAAATATTACACAAATGTGTATATTAGCCGATCGCGTAACGTACAGCCGAAGTTGAAAAATCGTGCGTTAGATAGTGGTTACCTTTATCACACCTCAAGAAATTTATAAAGCGACTAATCAGAAGATATCACCTTTCCAATGGAAACAAAAATCATCGAAATCGGTCAACTTTTGTCAGAATTTTCACTGAACATAAAATCACGTCGAATTATTATATGTAACCCAGGTTTTAATAATAAACGAGAGGGTTGTGGCCAACCATCAACTCTCAACTATATGTAAATAGTAAGAGCATATTTGTCTTCTTGAAAGATTGACAATCAATCCCTCAATATATTTTTATGATGAACATTACTATTAAATTACTAAACACATAAAAATAATCTATAGCCTGAGAGCAATTTGAAAGTTTTGATTGATTACGTTCATGTAGATGTCGGTTTTTTATATATAAGTAGGAGATTATTATATGTGTCTAAGTTGTCAATTGAAATGTATTTACTTCATTTTTTTGCAAAAAAAGAATTTAGTCACGACCACATTCAATACAAATTGTATGGAAAACGACACGAGGACGCATTGATCGACTTTAGTTTGATTATAATAATTTTGAATGATTTATATAGCAACGTCTTCGTGAATGTCTCACCTCAACACCGCTTAACTATTCATATACCTACATTTACACATACTCAAGACATCGGCAGTTGGATCTCATGTATTAATATTTAACATACACAAAACATATAAGATCGTTTCATAACAAGCAACAATTATAATATATATCTATAGTCATATTGTAATTCACGCGATTGTCATAGGTACCATACCATCACGCCGTTTACCTATTTGGGGTAGGCAGAGAGGACCGAACACTAGATTCCTCTATATTGACATACATTTCTCGCTTCATTCACGTTCATGCATCGTGTCATACACGCTCTGCTATTATTCTTACTTCTGACACCTCCATCTTTCAAAATTCAATTAATGTGATCGTGCTAACTTTTCCTTGGCCGACCTCTACCTTTCGTTCCTCTTTTATCACCCTTATATACTTTTTTCGTCAGTCGATCATCATTCATTCTTTCTACGTGGCCAAACCATCTAAGGGCATTTACTCACGATATCTCTTTCAATCATACATCTCATTTCTTATTCTGTCATAGGTAGGTACCTAAATATTACACAAATGTGTATATTAGCCGATCGCGTAACGTACAGCCGAAGTTGAAAAATCGTGCGTTAGATAGTGGTTACCTTTATCACACCTCAAGAAATTTATAAAGCGACTAATCAGAAGATATCACCTTTCCAATGGAAACAAAAATCATCGAAATCGGTCAACTTTTGTCAGAATTTTCACTGAACATAAAATCACGTCGAATTATTATATGTAACCCAGGTTTTAATAATAAACGAGAGGGTTGTGGCCAACCATCAACTCTCAACTATATGTAAATAGTAAGAGCATATTTGTATTCTTGAAAGATTGACAATCAATCCCTCAATATATTTTTATGATGAACATTACTATTAAATTACTAAACACATAAAAATAATCTATAGCCTGAGAGCAATTTGAAAGTTTTGATTGATTACGTTCATGTAGATGTCGGTTTTTTATATATAAGTAGGAGATTATTATATGTGTCTAAGTTGTCAATTGAAATGTATTTACTTCATTTTTTTGCAAAAAAAGAATTTAGTCACGACCACATTCAATACAAATTGTATGGAAAACGACACGAGGACGCATTGATCGACTTTAGTTTGGTTATAATAATTTTGAATGATTTATATAGCAACGTCTTCGTGAATGTCTCACCTCAACACCGCTTAACTATTCATATACCTACATTTACACATACTCAAGACATCGGCAGTTGGATCTCATGTATTAATATTTAACATACACAAAACATATAAGATCGTTTCAAAACAAGCAACAATTATAATATATATCTATAGTCATATTGTAATTCACGCGATTGTCATAGGTACCATACCATCACGCTGTTTACCTATTTGGGGTAGGCAGAGAGGACCGAACACTAGATTCCTCTATCTTGACATACATTTCTCGCTTCATTCACGTTCATGCATCGTGTCATACACGCTCTGCTATTATTCTTACTTCTGACACCTCCATCTTTCAAAATTCAATTAATGTGATCGTGCTAACTTTTCCTTGGCCGACCTCTACCTTTCGTTCCTCTTTTATCACCCTTATATACTTTTTTCGTCAGTCGATCATCATTCATTCTTTCTACGTGGCCAAACCATCTAAGGGCATTTACTCACGATATCTCTTTCAATCATACATCTCATTTCTTATTCTGTCATAGGTAGGTACCTAAATATTACACAAATGTGTATATTAGCCGATCGCGTAACGTACAGCCGAAGTTGAAAAATCGTGCGTTAGATAGTGGTTACCTTTATCACACCTCAAGAAATTTATAAAGCGACTAATCAGAAGATATCACCTTTCCAATGGAAACAAAAATCATCGAAATCGGTCAACTTTTGTCACAATTTTCACTGAACATAAAATCACGTCGAATTATTATATGTAACCCAGGTTTTAATAATAAACGAGAGGGTTGTGGCCAACCATCAACTCTCAACTATATGTAAATAGTAAGAGCATATTTGTATTCTTGAAAGATTGACAATCAATCCCTCAATATATTTTTATGATGAACATTACTATTAAATTACTAAACACATAAAAATAATCTATAGCCTGAGAGCAATTTGAAAGTTTTGATTGATTACGTTCATGTAGATGTCGGTTTTTTATATATAAGTAGGAGATTATTATATGTGTCTAAGTTGTCAATTGAAATGTATTTACTTCATTTTTTTGCAAAAAAAGAATTTAGTCACGACCACATTCAATACAAATTGTATGGAAAACGACACGAGGACGCATTGATCGACTTTAGTTTGGTTATAATAATTTTGAATGATTTATATAGCAACGTCTTCGTGAATGTCTCACCTCAACACCGCTTAACTATTCATATACCTACATTTACACATACTCAAGACATCGGCAGTTGGATCTCATGTATTAATATTTAACATACACAAAACATATAAGATCGTTTCAAAACAAGCAACAATTATAATATATATCTATAGTCATATTGTAATTCACGCGATTGTCATAGGTACCATACCATCACGCTGTTTACCTATTTGGGGTAGGCAGAGAGGACCGAACACTAGATTCCTCTATCTTGACATACATTTCTCGCTTCATTCACGTTCATGCATCGTGTCATACACGCTCTGCTATTATTCTTACTTCTGACACCTCCATCTTTCAAAATTCAATTAATGTGATCGTGCTAACTTTTCCTTGGCCGACCTCTACCTTTCGTTCCTCTTTTATCACCCTTATATACTTTTTTCGTCAGTCGATCATCATTCATTCTTTCTACGTGGCCAAACCACCTAAGGGCATTTACTCACGATATCTCTTTCAATCATACATCTCATTTCTTATTCTGTCATAGGTAGGTACCTACCTAAATATTACACAAATGTGTATATTAGCCGATCGCGTACCGTACAGCCGAAGTTGAAAAATCGTGCGTTAGATAGTGGTTACCTTTTTCACACCTCAAGAAATTTATAAAGCGACTAATCAGAAGATATCTCCTTTCCCATGGAAACAAAAATCATCGAAATCGGTCAACTTTTGTCAGAATTTTCACTGAACATAAAATCACGTCGAATTATTATATGTAACCCAGGTTTTAATAATAAACGAGAGGGTTGTGGCCAACCATCAACTCTCAACTATATGTAAATAGTAAGAGCATATTTGTCTTCTTGAAAGATTGACAATCAATCCCTAAATATATTTTTATGATGAACTTTACTATTAAATTACTAAACACATAAAAATAATCTATAGCCTGAGAGCAATTTGAAAGATTTGATTGATTACGTTCATGTAGATGTCGGTTTTTTATATATAAGTAAGAGATAATTATATGTGTCTAAGTTTTCAATTGAAATGTATTTACTTCATTTTTTTGCAAAAAAAGAATTTAGTCACGACCACATTCAATACAAATTGTATGGAAAACGACACGAGGACTCATTGATCGACTTTAGTTTGATTATCTAATTAATCTTCATAATATTATGCCATCAATTGGTTTACCCATTCGGGGTAGGAAAAATAGGACTGAACTCCACATTATACTATCCTGACATACGTACCTACATAGTTTCATGTGTAAATGTTGCCAACCTAATAATAAATTAGTGTTGCCAACAATTAAAATGAACCATAAAATATATCCAAAACAATATTCAATATTTTGTTTTTGCATAAATTAAGATATGTATTAATAACAAGAGGAAAAAGTCATAATCTTTTTCCTATAACATTAATAAAGTTTCCATAACACCTTGCGACACTGTAAGAGACCTCGGTATAATCATGGATGGGAGCCTTACATTCAGCAACCATATAGATAAAATGATAGACAAGGCTTATAGAACTCTTGGATTCATATTCAGAACCTGCAAATCTTTCAAGAACATAAATACATTAAAATCTATATATTATACCATGGTTCGACCAATACTCGAATACGCATCCCCAATCTGGTCCCCAAGATACACAACATACAAACAACGCATTGAAAGAATACAAAGATTGTTCATTAAATACTTAAACCGTAAAGCATACCTCGAGTTCCCCAGCTACGACTGCGCGAGAACCTATTATAAAATCGACAGTCTCGAGAATAGACGCACAGTAAATGATATGATGCTTCTGTACAACATTATAAATAATAATATCGACTGCCCCTCAATACTCAATACCATTTCATTTAATATTCCTACTCGCAGAACTAGACATACACATTTATTCCACCTTCCAATTCACCGCACCAATTACGCACAAAACATGACTATTCATAGAATGTGCGATACATACAATAACAGATTTCAAGAGTTTGACATCTTCCACCTCAGCTCCACAACATTCAAATACTCCATACAAAAGAAGATCAATAACCACTTATTATAGGAAACCTTGACGGCATTTATTCTCTTTTTTCTTTTTTCCTTTTAGTTCAATATTATGTTTTAAATCATTGTTAACTTGAAATGTTGCTCTTACCTACATACCAACCTATGATCATATTTTATTTTTTTTATTTTTTGCAAACTTGTATTATTTTATGTCAATCATAACGACAAAATGTAATAGGCCTTAATACTTGATGTTAATATTGTATTGTACTATGTCTTAACGCTGTTTTTTGTCCAACTTTAACATAAATAAATAAATAAATAAATAATGTACCAAATATACCAGGGTGGGCTAATAATTAGATCAGGGACTGTATGTGAATTTACATGAAAAAGGTAATGTGGGGACGGTGTGTTAATAAGTTTGTTTATCATATTATGCGGACGGTGTGTAATTGAGTACGAATTTGCATGAACATGCGAACAGTGTGTGAATTCGTACGTATTTCTTGTAATGAGGGGACGGTGTGTTAATAAGTTTGTTTATCATATTATACGGATGCTGTGTAATTGCGTACGAATTTACATGAAAATGCGGACAGTGTGTGTGATTTCGTACGAATTTATTGTAATGTAAGGACAGTGTGTTAATAAGTTTGTTTATGATATTATGCAGACGCTATGTTACCAAACGTCCGCGGAATCCGCATTTTTGTCACGTTCTTCGAATGACGATATCTCCGTACCACTCGAGTGTATAAAAATTCCTGATAGATAGCTGCGTTGGAGGGAGAAAACACTCGCGGGTTCCACAGCTCAAATATTGCTAAATCAACGGGAAAGGTAGGACCGCACAATCGGTAATTTTGTAAAGGTCTTCACAATGGGACATCCGCGAACAAGGGTGTGTGTGTGTGTGTGTGCGCGCGCGCGCGCGTGTGTGTGTGTGTGTGTGTGTGTGTGTGTGTATGTGTGTGTATGTGTGTGTGTGTGTGTGAAACTTGGTACAAATATAGACGAATACAAAATCTAAAATCAATTTTTTTTAAAAATTCCAAGGTGTCTCAAACATTATTTATTAATAAAAATATTTTTTTATGATAATTTTTTAAATATCGAAAAAAGCCGAAACACCCCCAACTAGATAATTTAATTTCCTATAAAAATATATATATAGTGGACGTACATCTCAATTTTTTTTAGCAATTTTTATAAAAATTGAATTTAGTGACGACATTGCTTCATACAATTTGTATGGCAGTCGCCTATACACAATATGTATAGTTTGATACTAAAATCTCCAAACATACATACAGAACCATCATTCTGTTTTCATATTCCGGGTAGGAAAAGAGGACCGTCCTATATTGACATACATACCTGCATGTGCTGTATAGAAAACACATTTATCTTAAAATATTCAATAATTTGGATTGATGAGTTTATAATTTGGTACTTATTCTTCAACTTTACATGCTATCGCTATCGACAGTTGGATCTCATGTGTTACATGCAACTAGTAATATATATACGTAATCGGTATGCTGGAATAGTCATTCAGTAAACATAGGTTTAAATGCTGTCTAGATCAATTCCATCTGCATAAAATTCAATTTTCTAATATGGAAAAACGTTTCATGTAGGTATACCCTAACGTACATTTTTTGTTTTATCAAAAATAATTGTATATTTTTATTGTTATCAAATTTGGATAGTCTGCTATTAAAACTGTATGTATTCCATTATTTATTCCTCGCGGACGATGCGCATGTTTGAAAACAATCCTAAACTCCTTCGTTAATTTGACGAAAGAGATAAAAGTTTCGCAGAAGATAAGATTAGGAACGAGAGGATTAATCAGAGGATAAAGAGGCGGCGATGAGCCTCCGTTCGAAGGGCATTCCCGAGTCTCACGTAGAGGATATAACTGGGGGATTGACAGAGTAGGGCTAATTACGAAGACACTCAGAGCGATGGAAATCACAAGTGAAATTCAACTAACTTGTTGATGGAAGGGGTGGGGGGGGGAGGCAAAAAGACTCAAGTGGTTGAACGGAAGTGGAATAAACGAAGGATGCTGGATACGATGATTATTATTATTATTATTTGTGGAGAACGAAGAAGATGGCGGAAATTACGCATCTCGTAAACGATGTCCTTTTCTCAGTTGGTACACCCTATCAATTTACTTAATATTTGTGATATTTCAAATCGAATGGAGACAGTGGCAATATGAAATCATCGAATGAGATGTACCTATCATAATGAATTATCATATTAAGTCATTTCATTATATCGGTTCACTTGCCTTTTATGAGAGTTATTAGACATGATTGAAATATTCTATATTATTTTTAAATCAATAGAGTGAGAAACCAAATTGAGTTAATAATTTAGGACGCATAATTAATAATAAAAAAGACTGATTAAGAACCTGGTGTTGCCGGTTCTGTGATAAATTTCGTAGTCTGATCAAAACACGACAATTCGTTACATTATGAAAAAAAAACATGAAGAACATTGACAAATCAACACATAGTCAAAACAGAATATTTCTTTCAAGTGATTCGCTCACAAAACAAAACTGTTTCAATTAAAAGGTGGGATTTTATGTTATCTAATTTCATATTCTCTTTGAAATTGTATAAGAAATGTTCTGTTTTCTCTGTGTTAATTTATCACCGTTCTGTTTTGACGTGTATAATAACGATTTGTCCGGTCACCATTAGGGCCATTAAGTTGGTTTAATTTCATGAAGACTATAAATATTTCAGATGTGCTACTAATGTTAATATTTTTATAGCAAATTAAATTATCTAGTTGGGGTGTTTCGGGTTTAATCGATATTTTTAAAAAAATAGGAAATATTGGCAGCATTTATTTATCATAAAAAAATGTTTTTCTTAATAAAAAATGTTGAGAAACTTTGGAATTTTTATGAAAAAATTATATTGTAGATTTTATAATTTTCGATATTTATATCAATTTTCAGCGTTCTAGGTTTAATGGTTTCTGAGATAAATGGAAAAATTAAGTAAAATTTCAAAAGTTGATAGCGCCATTTGCAACAAGTTCAAAATGTTTTTTCTGTGATATAGGTAGGTACATAATATAATACAAGAAATTATCTGCCTCCTCGAAACAGACTCAACCTAGTGAGGTGGTTTATACCAAAAAAAGTTATATTATATTATCAAATTTGAATGAATTTTAATATTCAATTTATTGTCTGTTTCATTATGTACTATGGATTTCAATATTATAAAAAAAAAACAATACCTGATTATGCGTGTAGTATTCGGGAGCCATTCCGCCACCTCCGTTTGCGTAACGGAACCTGTACGGACTGTGCACGGGACATCCCCTGAATGCCGTCGGCGGGTGTTCCTGTCGGGGCGGAGGCGGCGGTCGTTCGCACCACCGCGCTCCGCACCCACCTCCCACCATAGCCTGCGGCTGCGGCTGGTGGTGGAGGATCGCGCTGCCGTGCAGTGACCCCCCCCTCATGCCGTGGTGCAGCTGCCTCTGCCTGTCGCAGTGGCCCGGCGCGTGCAGCATCGGCCCGTGGCTGATGGGGCCGTGGCCGAGCGCGCCGTGCGCCAGCGAGCCGTGGCTGAGGGAGCCGCCGTGGCTCAGCGAGCCCATGTACGCGAGGTTGCTGCAGTGCGGGATCGGCTGGAAGTGGGCGGGGCACGAGTGGGCCATGCGGGGCGGCCGGGGTCCCCACCCTCCCCCGCCGCCCCCCCCGTAGGGATCCAGACTGGAGACCGTTAGACTATCGACCAATCGCGTTCGAGGTCAATTTAAAAGAGGAACGTTCACCACACACCTCCCACATCACTATAAACGCTATTTATCAAAACGGATTATCTCATAATACCGTGAAGACATTTTTTGCGCCAACATATTATTTTTTCACATTCGTATATTTCATATTTCTATTGATTTCAACATTTTTATTTTTCACTATTTATTTAATCATTTTCTTTTATTACACTTTTAGTCAAATATTAATAACAAATCACTTTTAAATATTCAATATTTTTAATTCAATTCAATTCAATACAGATATGGAATCACAATATTCAGTAATTATCATTTCAATACCTGCAGGAAAACAAATGGTCAAACATTAAAAATATATTAATTTGATCTTACTCATTAATCATTTACCCCTAATTCATTTATTTTAATTATTCTTATTTTTTTCATAAAAATGATAATATTTTACAAAAACCAAAATCATACTCAAAATTGTTATATTAAATGATTTATAAATTATATGATTCTTCCGTATAATTTAAGTACGAATTTAAATATTTCATTTTCAGCGATATTACTTTTTTGTAACAATAGGTATCATGTTAATTTTAAGGCAAAGTTTTAACAAACTTCAGGCTGTTTCGTTTTTTTTTGTATTACTCACAATACTCACACACCAATTAAGTACATTATAGAAGAAAACATGGTAGTAATGTTTTCTTCCATAAATTATTTTTTAAATACATATAAAATAATTATGAAAAAGTCAGGGGAAAAAGTCTGGTCAAACGGTGTAATGAAAACCCTCATGAGTAGGTACCCATATCATGGAGAAAATAATTATTTGGAGATTTATAATATGTTAGGATATTATAGTACTCTATATGATAATTATATCTTTGATATATTCTATTTTATATTAAGGGATAAGGTGGCTTAGAATAGTGCTTCCACTCTTTTCTATTATTGTTTGCGAGTGTCCCGTAAGAGCCGGGTAATCGAAAATACAACAGGCAACAATAACATATCACATAGTTCAGCAATGAGGTTCACCACCCATTCTGAATGTAGTGCCTTTTGAGGTGAGACGAGACTGGTGTGTGGGTATACACAGATATGTTGTGCTCCCTTTTATAAGGCAATGCACACCCGCACACCTTTCGCTGGTTACCCCACATTGTGGGATATGCTGTTATGGTATGAATGAATGAATGAATATGGGTAATCATTAGGGTTTTGATTTCACCGTTCGACCAGAATTGCCCCCCCCCCCAGATATCAGTAGGGTTGATAGGTAGTAAAGAGTCTACACAATGGTCAATGAATATTCTTAGTATACAGACCGCTGAATTCTTTCCACTTGGATGTTGGTTTATTGCATTTTTATTGTAGGTATATTTCGACTTGAAATTAATACATTTGATTCTGTTTTGAAAATAACGCGTACTCAGAGTAAAAACTTTATTTTAAAACTAAAATTTCGCCTATGCAATATTTTTTTTTTTAATAAAAAATGAATATGTCTTTGTTAAACAAGTACATATACATCTTCCTACGTTCCCTAAAATAAGCAAATAAATGCTTGTGCTATAGGTGAACGAAATCGGTCGAGGCAGGATTCGAACTCGCGACCACTGGATTACTAGCCCAGCGCTCTAACCGCTCTGCCATCGACCCAATTAAATATAAAGTTTTTTTGTTAATTCTGAAGAAACGACCACGTGGTAGTATTACACAAGAGTAGATAAGATCACGAAAAATCCAACCAGCCGAACCAACCTTAAGTTATTTTATGCAAAAAGAAAGAAGAAGGTTTTTGATTATGAATCAATATCCTGGAGCCGAAGGATGATAAAAATACCCGATCTTTACTTGAGTAGGATAAGATAAAAAAAATAATTTTTTATTGAATGAATATTATTTTTATTAATGTAAAAATTTAAATTTTTTACAATCTTTTAAGTGGTTTCAGTTGAATTTTATAAATTGTATTATTAGACTGGTAGCAATTGAAAAAATGAGACTCAAGTAATACGATAAGATCCTTACATTTGTGTGATTTATAAGTGCTGATACTTGACTTTTACTTCAGTTATAACGGCTGACGGGAATAATAAACCTGATACGAATTATCTACCAGATATTGCGAATATAAAAGGACAATTTCAACATGAGATTTCACATACATGTACACAAGCAGTACGAAAATAAAAATGTATTTCTAAAAGTTGTTTTTCAAATAGAATTAGTATATCCGATAACGCCTGCCTATACTCG
Source organism: Molanna angustata (assembly GCA_963576475.1). Taxonomy (NCBI): domain Eukaryota; kingdom Metazoa; phylum Arthropoda; class Insecta; order Trichoptera; family Molannidae; genus Molanna; species Molanna angustata. The sequence goes on along the minus strand of OY754976.1, from coordinate 11,450,063 downwards.
GCCCAAGGTCAGAGTGGATTTCACGAAGAAAATAAACACTATTGTAGGCGTATAAGGAGAGTCTCCCAAAAAGATAATGCGACACGACCCTAAAAAATATAAAAAAACAAGATTTTTTAAGTCCGTGTAAGCCTTAGGAAACTACCATTATATATTCATTTTATTTATATAATAATACACTTTTTTATTATATAAATTTATATTTGAATAACATTATTTTCCTTTTATATACCAGATATTATACTATTGTCATCAACTGCTTCACTAGATAAAAACCTGTTCTGAGACAGTAACTTCTTAGTTTCCATTATTGATTGGTAGTTATGTGGTTAATTTATTTTTTATGTAGATAATCTCTGATCTTTTGTCTTATCCAAATTTTGATGTCTCGTTTTAATGTTTTCAATTAACTGTTTTGTCTAAGTGTTGGAGGTAGTTTGCATACGTCAAGATTGGCAACCAGAGTTGCATTGTGAATAGCATCATTTGAAATGATGCGATTACTCATCGTTGGTTTCAGTGCCTCAATCAGTGCCTCTGTTTCTTGCCATAACCCATCTATCCATATCGTTATTTGTTCGTCGAATCCGTTGTAACATGCTTTAATATAAACATCAAAATAAATTGAAAAATATAGAGAAAAATGAAATATGTTTTATGTTTGAACTTGTAGGTAAATTACTACTATTTAAATATATATATTTTCCTTGGCGCGTATGCCCTTGACCGTACTCAAAATACCGACAGATAAGATATATTTAGTACATTATTTTCAAGATTTTTCTCTACAAACTTCCAGTTATAAGACGTGGTTTACAGACAACGCAATAGATTGAGACGTGTTTGATGAAACGTTAAATAAGATAATAAGCATTTTTAATGTTTATTGTTAGCAAATTTCCCCTCTGAAAGTCATTTTTTGTTATTCACGCTTTACATATCCTTTCATGGTAAAATATTTATTATTCTTCTTCGCCCTAGCCTTAATCCTATTTACTTAGGCTTGGCTCTCCTAGTCCTTCTGTCCTCCCCTTCCTCCAAACGAAGCCTCGCCTCCTTGAGATATCTCACTCTGGTTTTGAATCCCGTATATGCAGATTCAATTAGGTCTTAACCTAATTGAATCTTCATATATTGACACTCACAGATGGTAAACTATTTAAAAATACATTAATTTTATTTATTCAATTATTTAATTCATCAAACTTCTTTCAGTTACTTTAAATGAAAGGTACCAGGTTCGTAAAATCGAGTATAGAGAAGATAACTCGATATTAAATACTTACTATATTTTAATTTCAACTTTCAGACATACCAAATTCAATTACTAAATAATAAAAATATGAAATTAAAACGTAGAAGAGAGATTGGCATAGAAATGAGTCGCTTGCGCATTCAGTTGAATATCCCCTAGCACCAAATTCCAAAAAGATCGATGCTCGCTAATTGGTCGCTAGGAGGAATATGAATCCATCTGACAGGGCATTTGCTAGGCGCTGAGCCGCCACACATTTATATGTACACAATGTTACGTAATATATATTCAGTGAATTTATAGCTCTTTGACTATCTACATAATATGGTATCAAATTCAGACAAATAATTTCGCTTAGCTGTTAAAGTTTCTGAAGAATTAGCGTAATAAAATATACTTTTATTAATAGTTAACTACATACGTACAGACACTCAGCATTTCAGACAATTCAGTTATAATGTGTATCAATAAAGGCAAACTACCACATTCAAAAGACACACAAGAGTAAGCTAAAGTTGAAAAACATTGAACTTAATGGATAATCCATTGTAATTCTTATTAAACAATATTATCGTCAACCATGAACTATACCAATAACTATTATCGCCCCATCGGCTTTTACAACCGATCCCAAAGGGCGCTATTTTAATTCATACTTGGATAACACCCCCAGTTATCGATTGGTTTATGATAATTACACAATGACACTTAAGTTGATATGTTTTCACTGTGAAAATAGCTGAAACAAGGCAAACTAACGAATTCTTTACATCGCATAAATATATCTAAGCAATTTTAAATAATTTTATAAATAACTCCTCACTAACAAGTTATTCTATAAAGTATTCAAATTTTGTATGAAAAATATTCAGAATTTTCATGAAATGACTTATACTTTGACTAAATTATTTTTTATTTAAATATTTTATTATGAAAACTTGATAACTCTTCAATGCCATTTTATGAAAGCGATGTGCTTTTTTACCAATTTGGAAATAAAAAATTAAAATTTAAAGTTTCCTGAGCTTGGGGTGACTTTTAAATATTAGACAGTTAAAAAATGAGAAGAACTATTCAGATATCCTCCAAAATCTAATGTGGTCTAAGAATTTGAAAATAATCGAATGAGTACCTACTTTAGTCTATAATCGATAAAGTAAAATAAACACACACATAGATACATTGTGATGAAACTTTCAGAATACAATCTCAGTATGATACTAGTCAAAAATCTGCAACAAAAAATACCCTTTGAAATTGCGAAATCATAAAAAACATTGAATTTCATATTTTTTTATAATTTTTTTAATGTTAAATACTCCATATTTTTAGTATATTTTCTCTCAATTTTGAACATAAATGATGCCACAAGTTCCTCTATGAAGTTAAACTGTATATCATGTTATCGGTTCCAATTTATTTATTTAATTTGTCAATTATTTTTAAGTGATCAATATAAATATTCATATTTTTTTACCGTATCGAATAGAAAAATAAAGTTAAATATCTTCTTTCTATAACAATAAACCCAGTGTCAAACATAAAAAAATAATGTTTTGGAATATCGTAATTAACTTATACATAGATTAACTTTAATCTTAAATGTATTATTTCCTGATATTTTAGAATATTATATTTTCCCCTCCTTAAGGATTTGTCAAAGTAGAAACTTAAAAGTTAAATTATTGTATAAAGATGATAGTACAATAAATAATATAAAAGAAGATATAATATAGTCACATTTCTTCTCCAATATCTGTAAAACAATTGCTTCCAAAAACTCTTGGGTTAACAGAATAATAAACTTATTCAACTCTTATGAAAAAAAAATGCCGACTTAGACATATTTTTTGACTCACATATAACATTCAAAAATAAACTTATATCTAACATCGCGACATTATAGCAATAAAAATCTAGGTACTGATTAATTTTATTTTTCCCAACCACCCTAAGCAATATATATTCTTTTTCTTCTCAATTTATGAATCTGTCAATAATTATATGTTCGTCAATCATGTATACACACACAAGCACACCCACTCTCACACACACATGCACACCCACTCTCACACACACATACATACACACCCTCACACACACACACACATACACACCCACACACTCACACTCTTTCTAGATATCTCTTTCACACACACACATACATATTGTTATTCTTCTCTCATGCGCGCACCCACACTAATTCACACTTTTTTATAAAATAAAATAAAATAAAAATAGTAGTCGGCCTTCGTGGTTCAGTTGGATAGGTATATGACTGCTGATCCAAAGTCCCCGGGTTCTATTCCCAGTGGAGACAAAGTTTTTAATAATGTTGTAAGTTTGGATCGGTGAGACGATAAATATCGTAAGTTGACAGAATGTGGCAAATTGTTATTGGGTGCGTGTTAAATGAATATTTGACATAGTACCGGTTAGTTGCGTAAGAAGAAATATAAATATATAGAATAAAACAAAAATTAATACAATTGTGAGAGACATACTAATTTATAATATATGTAGGTACTATATATTATTATATATGTAATATCTGAGTTTATAGATTACACGAAATTTAATTATTTTCATTATCGGTTAATGATTTTCAGACAAAGTCCCATAATCCAAAAACCTCCTGTACCTAATGTAAGTTATCCCATGAGCACAGACGATATGATCTAAACCTTTGTTTCCTTTTGAAGGTTTTCATCGGCAGTCTACCTATACGACGATACTGGGGGATATGGACAGTGCTTAAGTTAAACCGACCTTAATTTATATGCAGATATACGTAAGTAATGTATCGCATTCACTAAATCTCCTGTAATATACTAAGGAAAGTTAATAGAAATAATTACACCTCGACTAGAACTAACTATTAACATAAAACAGACTTGCCTCTGTATTTTTTTTAAATCTTAGGGTACGAGTATTGAAATATGAAATGTAAACTTTAAGGTGAAGGCTTATTTTTAGAACAAATAGATTACAGAGGAACTATTTTGTGAATTCGCCCATTCAATCAGACAATTCCATCCTAGTCTCGAAAGTAATCTAGCTCTAACTGTACTGGTTCGAAACAGTGAAGTTCATTTTATGAAGTCCTAGATTTGTTGAAATAATTAGATACTATTATAAAATTTAGGGTAAAGTATATAATATACAGGTGATGTTCTTTTGCAATATTGATCAACAAGGACATAAAACTTAAAGTCAAAATAAGACATACCAAAAATCTTAACTTTTTCACCAACTAAAGCAAAAAAAAAAAAATTCATGTAGCTATTTAACAAAGGCTGAGAAGAGAGAGAAAGACTATTTATAACATATTATGAACTGAAAAAGTGTCTTTTACTATTTTACAAGCTTCTATCAGGAATAGTTTAAAAAAATACACTTATTCATACTGACAGGCAAATAAACTGCAAACAATTAAAGTATAATAGCACTCTAATCGATCAAGAATAGAAACATCCACACTTTATCCATTATAATTTTTGTATTTTGATTTTTTCATATTTATTGTATTATCTTGTTAATGTTCACCTTGTATTGGATTAAATAAATAAATCAAAAATGTAAAATAAGTTGTAGATACTTTATTTTTATTTTCGATGAATAAAAACATTTGTATGAAATCTTACATAAATCATAACCGTGCAGATAATTGAGTGAAAATCTAGTTTTCTGGTTAAAATTTTAACCAGAAAATTAAGTCTAAGATCAATTTTTTAATTACTAACGTATAATCTACAAAAAAAACAATATTAACAATAAAATGTGTAGTGTTAAAATAAAATTGACTTAATTCGTTCAGTTGGTACGGCTCAGCGTTATTAATTCGTTCATCAGGTACCTAGTAACAATATTAAGAGTAAAAAAAGCTATCAAGCTTTCACAAAAGCTATCGGTTTTCCTCTCTATGTATTTACCTTTCAGACTGGAGAGCAGAGAAAATAACCCTTCATGCATATCCCATCGGACGGGTCCGTGGGTTCACTTATAGGCAATACTAATCTAAAATTTCACCCCCCCCCCCATTTTAGTTTTATACGAGCTTGGGGATTTGATTTTAATTTTATTGGAATCGGAAATATTTTTTGCCATAATAACGCTGGGATTTTCGTAAACCTCTAATAAGTAATAATTTAGAACCTCGATCTCTTTTTGGAATTTTATTGAAAGCGTAATTTCGTAAAGGTGATCGTAATTGTTTTAATGGGTATTAGAAATTTATAAATCATAGGGCCGGTATTACAGTCTCAGTTTAAGAGCTAAACTCAAGTTTTACAAAAATATGGCGTAATACAGTGTCCATTTAGGCCTAATCTTCCCTCAAATACGTCACTAAAACGACAAATATTTAACTCAACGTTTCTGGCGGATTTAGTACTTAACGGTGAGTCAACTGTCATTTCTCGATTCGTTGCTAGGCAACGAGTGTAGTTTCAGTGTTCTATCACTAGAGGCGTTTGTTGCATCGACTGGATCGGTGTTGCATCGGTGGCGCCGCACAACAAAACAAACAAAAAAAATAAATTTACCATGTTGGATACAATAGTATTTCAAGTCGTAGCGTCCCGTTTTGTAGTTCGTATTATTTGAGGTTATTTAAAATTTGACAGATAATAACCACAGAAAAAGTAAAATATGTCTATAATTGAAGATTTAGTAACTGACATGTCATATTGCACTGTAATACGGAAATGGATTCGATCTCCCCTTAACATAAATCTTGAGTTTAACAAACTCAATGAGTTGAGGACCGACTGTAATACCGGGCCATAATCATTCGTTTATTTAAATGAGAAACCGAGTATTTTCTATATAATTAATTAAAATTCTTGTAAATGGTGTCACAAAAATCATCGTCTTATTGTTTAAATGAATACATAAATAACTTTGTATTTTGTCACATGTGTGGGTGGAGCAACATTAACTCCACAACGTTGCCAAATATGTGGGTGGTGTTACAGTAATTATACAACGTTGCCATATGTGGGTGAGCTTATGTTTGGAGAAGTGGCGATACCTTTGGTATCTGTATGTTAACAATGTTGCCTTTAGGCATCTACACCCACACATGTGACAACGTTGTAAGTGCTGAGTGAAGTAGAAATTTGCTAATTTTGTTTAGTTTCCTTTGGACCTTGAAAATGCCAAGTCACCTTGGTGAAAACGTTCTGCCGTTAGTATAAAAAGTATTGGAGAAAAATACTTATTTATTTATTTATTCATTTAAAATGGATTTCCACTCTGTAAACACATAAACTCTAGAATCATTTTATTGTTTATTTTTCTTGGAATGTTTGTCTTGGAATATTACATACTCGAGTTAATGTTACGTTAAAAATACATTTAACACTCAGGATTTACATGAACAGTTAAACCACAGTTCCTTTTTGATAGCACTCAACGTGTGAGGTTTTTAACTTAATGTATTACAACAAATAAATAAAATAATTATTTTTTTAATTACAACACCTGACGCCAACTTTATTTCGTTTAGTGTGTACCTACACATACAAAATGTAAGTATGTTCTTATGAAATTATTACAAGCGTGCTTGAATATTTGCGCAAAAAAAGCAGATTTTTGTATGTTGACAAATCATTCATACAAACGTAGGGTCATCAAATAATATTTAATCATTCACAATAAAAAAGGATGTATTAGATATAATATGGTTATTTGGGCATATCTGGTCCTCACTGAAAAGCACGATGAAAAATTGGTATGTACGTAAATTTCGATAAAAAAAACATATTTAGAGATTTTTACCGATTTTGGTATTTTATTAAGTTACACAAAAAATAATCGAAATTTTTAAATATGAAAAACACAGGACTTAAATAATTTGAATTAAAAATTAAATGATAAAATAATTTTTTACTAATGAGATATTTGTAAGGCGACTTGGGCGACGTCCAATAGCAGGATTGCATGACAACTTACTATGTCATCCAAAGAAGACGCGCAGAACATTCTCGAAGGAAGACAAGCGCGGCAAACTCAACTCTCAAACTCTCTCATAGCGTTAATTATTGTTATCAATATGATCCATATATTTAGTTAATATTCATATCATGCTACATTTGCTTTTGTTACTTTGAAACCAACTGCTTTAAATCTTCTTCATATTTCGTGTCTATCAAGCGAATTTAAAAATCCAAAGGTGGGTCGTTTTCATATATAGAGCAGCTAATTTAGTCCCTCAAGAAAATTAAATCCTTAATAATAAATTAATTAGGTACGTCAAAACCTCATTCTTTAACATAAATACAAAATACATTGCAATAGTATCTTCTTTCGCCTTAGCGCTTTTGTCCCGTTTCTATCGGGGTACGCTTTGACCATGATCCTGGAATTGGCGAGTCTGTCTATTACATTGGTTATTATCATGATATAATAATGACCAATATACATTTATTATAACCAATAATAACCTTCAATAATATTTTTCACTTTTTTAAAAGTAACAATGTGGTAATTCCTCGTAATAAAGTTGTTTTTCCTACAAACTCATCAGTGTTAATAAAAATATAAAAAAATGATATATTTTTTAAACGCTTCATTTATAAATTTGTAGTGTCTACATGCTTAATTTACCGTTTAATTTATATTGATTTATAAGAGAATATCAAGTTAAATTATTCTGAATGTACTCCACTGATGTCTGCGACACGCTGAGTTTGTAGGAAAAGCAACTCTGTTGCGTAGAATTACCACATTGTTACTTTAAAAAAAACTGGAAAAATAGATTCAAGATTATTATGAATGTTTACAACTGCGATGTATTTTGTATTTATGTTAAAAAAAATGAGGTTTTGATTCTAAACGTTTTTTTTTCTTGAGGGACAAAATTAGCGACTCAAGTATGTATGTATGTTTGAAAAAATTCCATGACAATATTGATAATGAAAGAAATTGATTCTCAATTTATCATTTTGCCTTCAGAGTTTGTTCTCAAACATACGTTCCAAGTAATGGTTGTACCATGAGATTACTATAGATTCATCAGTCAAAGTGAACAGGAAAAAAATATACGGGGACTTGTACCCAACATTGATCGAATGGAGTACTGTATTTCTTTATGGTATTTATTATGTGAATTGAAAGACGCAGAGCAAAACGAATAGTTCACTCGTTGAATTTGAAAAGATAAAACTCTCGGAGGAACAATCAATGTTGAATTTTCGCGAGAGTGAAATTCACATTTAAAGGGCGAAAAAAAAAAGAAATACAAAAATAACCCTTAAATCATTTCAAGATAGTTAGACAACATTTTCCTTTTACCCTTTCTTTTGCCCAGATAACGGTATAGAAAGACTTAAAACAAAAAATAATCTGCACGCAATGAAAATATAATTCATGTCTAAAAAAATATATTTCTTTTATTGCTTTTTGTTTGTTTTACATAAAGTTATTTGCTTTGTCGTTATTTTTATACGTACATTAAAATGTCAAGTGTATCTTGGATATGATTTAGGTAGGTACCACTACAAAAAATCTTTCTAGGCAGTGCTTTGAGGTACCTATATAATATTTTACTAGTCGATACTTTTGGTCATTAAATTATCTATTGAAAAAAAACATTATTAAGTGGGTATTAGCCGCGTCATGTCAAACACAGTGAATATGATGTATTCTAGACTTGTTTTGTGATAAAATAAAAAACAAGAATATAATATTGAAATAAAATGATTATATATTTGCGACGTGGCTATTCCAAATTCTAGTAATATAATAAAAACTTTTGATGAAAAAAAAAATAGAAAATACACCGCTTTAGGTAACGAGATAGAAAGAATTTGGCATTGTCGTAAAATAATAATATTACCGTTCATTATTTCAGCCACTGGCATTATTCCAAAATCGAAATAGAAATTATAGATTTATCGAAAAACTTGATAATAAAAATGCAAAAAACGGTAATAATGAATACATGTAGAATCGTTAAAGATTTTTTAAACGTTAATATTCGAGAATCGGTAGGGTTATTATGTAGTATAGAGACCTCCTCAGAGCCTAATCCTTTGATATGTTAAGTATCTGGATGGGTGAACTTTTCCGAATTGAAAGCTGGATGATGCTTTTGTTGCATTTTATTTTGGTCTTTTAAATAATTTACAATTTACGCATTGATCTGCTAATTCTTTTGAGGAAGTGTATAATGGTAAAAATAATAATTGAGTGTTATTATTTGTAGTGCTTAATTGTTATTAATGTCATAAGTAAATCGGCCAGCGCCGTATATAAAATATTGTTAATAAGATGGAAAAAAGTACGTGGCAAATGGTTTGGACACATGTAATGAATGACTAAGAAGAGTACCTATACAAAAGCGATAGGATTGAAGCAAAAGCTATGAACTGATTACGGAAATAAAATTTCCAGAAAACGTCAGAAATCAAATTATTGAATTGACAAGAACGATTTAATATAAATAATGTAAACGAGTAAACGAAAGTACGGCGAGCGTTGAGTTAGATATTTCTTTCTTTCTTAAGTCAGCCCTTATTCGTCCAGATATGGACATAGACGTCCCCCTGAGACCTCCACAACTCTCTATCCTGGGTTTTCTATAACCTCTCCAAAAAAATAAATAAATTGGTTATTAACTGCGTTATTTTAAATTTGTCTCTAAAATAAAATAAATAATATAGGTACGTACACTGTTTAGATACAATTCTGTAACCTAGGAAGGAATATAGAAACCAGGGGGGCAAGTCTGGTTCAATCGGCGAAATCAAAACCCTCGTGATTACCCATATCATAGATATAATTATTATATGGAGTTCTACAATATCTTTAGATGTCATAGAACTCCAAACGATAATTATATCCATGATATGGGTAATCTTTAGATGTCATAGAACTCCATACGATAATTATATACATGATATGGGTAATCACTAGGGTTTTGATTTCGACGGTCGAACCAGACTTGCCCCCCAGTTTAGTATTTTTTTTTGTAATATATTATTTTGATACCGAACACAAAAAAAAGAAAAACATAAGTACCTAAATAGTAAAAGTTGCAAAATTTATTGCGTGTATTTTTATTGTTTAAAACATGAATCGTAAAACACCTCATTAATTATTTCGAAATTCTCGAAACAGGAGTTTTTGATAGAAGTTTTATATTTTTTCCATTATATTATACATGTACATAATACATTATGTACATAATATTATAGAGAGAGCTGATTGGTGTCGTATGCGAAAAGAAGTCAATAAAAACGAAGGGTCTCGTATACAAGAGCGTTAGCTTATGGAGGTGAGACTTGAGCAACTACTAAACGCCACACCCAAGCCATACAAGTTATGAAGATGCAGAGATGGATGTCTGGAGTCACAAAACATGATGGAATTCACAACGAGTGTGTGCGAGATAGCCTTGGCGTCCGTGACATAGCAGACAAACTCCAAGAATATCGGCTCAGAAGGTTTGATCGTGTTAAAAGAAGACCACCTGAATGTATTGGCAATGATTTTTACATTGCCCGTGACATCGTGGAGTGGAAAGGCCAAAGCTTCTATGACGTAATGAGGTTTTTCAGATCACCGAAGATGAAACCCAAGACAGAGCAGAACCCGGAAAACAGACTCCGTTACCATGCGGAATAATTGCAAAGAGGATTGATTGATATACATATTATAAGAAGTGTATAGATTAAATTAAGGGAAACTGAGATTTTGTCACAACCCTCACTAAAATCCAATTCACATTTGGCAAATGTCCTTACTGTCAAAACAATACGAAAATATTTTTAACCTAAGCATATTATTTATATAATCTAATGTACCATAATTACTAAAAACATTATGAAAAAAGTATTTTCGTTCCACAAAGTCTAAGTTTTAAAAATGTCCGCATGCTGTGTTCGTATAATAGAAAAACACTTTAACGTTGGTAGCAAAAAGCATACCTGTCATCTAAACGCACCATTATGTTACCAAGTACTAAACGCCCACACTGCTGACGTAATTAAATCCTGAAACTGGTGACTAAATTAAAATAACTATAGCCTGTCCAGACTTCTCGATTCGTTATAATTAAATATTATATTAAATATTCTGAGGGTTGATGTGAAAATATAAATTAGATTGAAACTTTCTTATTAACCTACAGCAAATATTACAAAACTTAACTAATATTTGAAATTCTCTATAATAAACAGTAAAAACATTGATATTTTTAGAAAAATAGATTTAATCGAATATTTTTATTATTGCATATGCACAAACATTGGATTTTTTTCCCTGTCGGAAGTCAAAGATATTTTTTAACAGATTTTTAATTATCTCAATAGAGACGAAGTTGGAATATTTACTGTAAGAGAGCCGGGAAATCAAGGCACCTACAGGGCTTACGACCTGTCATCGGCTGGTTTACGTGATTGATTACTTACACATTGGTACAAGTAGGTAAATAAGACAAAAATGACCTCATAAGTCTGGTGCAATTCAGGGGTGACTTCTATGCGAAAAATGCATTGTCACCTCAGATATAAGAATTGTTGCTCTCATTATTTACAAAAAACCAATTCTCTCAATAGATGGCGTTACAACAAAAATAAATAAAAATAAAAAGAATGTTGTTCATAATTTCACACATAGATGGCTGTAGTAAAAATCCTTATTTTCAATCGAAAAGAATTTCAGTATTGCAATATATAGAACTTGCAAAAATTGAATTGATAGGGATCTCATTAAAAGGCATAATTGGTGAACGTTGCGCAAGCGCATAAAGTGATCACGTAAACCAGCCGATGACAGGTCGTAAGACCTGTAGGTGCCTTGATTTCCCGGTTCTCCTACAGTAAATATTCCAACTTCGTCTCTATTGAGATAATTAAAAATCTGTTAAAAAAAATAGATTTATTTTAATATATATGATGTGCCGAGATGGTATGGATAAGGGTATATTTTTTTATAAATATAAATATAGGTATTATAATTTAACACATGTATTTCTTATATCCTAATGAGTCGAGATAGGTAAAAAAAATGTAGAATCACAAACATAGTGTTTTAATTTTAAACCGTACTCATATAATTCTTCTGTGCATGTGTATGTCACTGAACTCATAAACGACAACACCGATTTTGATTAAATATGTGTGTTTGAATGTTTCTGGTCCGCTTGTATTGAATACAATTTTTGTGTTGATTGTAAATACCTCAACAATATTTATTGTAAGTTTGGTTTTAGGGTCAATACGTATGTATCAGTAGCGGAATTGCTTATAGAAGGCTCAAATCTTGGCTTGCCTGAATATTATGTAAAGAAATTGAAGATTTTTGGTATGTGATTTTAAAATACTTTCATGGTCACTCAAATGAACAACGATGCAAAAAAAAACATTAAAATTTTGGCATTTCCCAATTTTCGTTTAGGGTTTGCCTAGTCCGAAGGGTCTAGGTACGCCCTTGGTATTTATGTCCAAAAATTAAAAAAAAAACAGCTGATTTCATATCAGAGAATTAGGGTAAATATATGCTGATCAGGGAGGCAAGTCCCGTCAAACGGTGAAATCATAACCCCATATCATGGATATAATTATCATATGGAGTTCTATAAGGCCACTTACTTCTATCTTGACATACATTCATCGAGGCGATGAATGTATGTCAAGATAGAAGTAAGTGGCGTCCGGTTCTCTCTGCCTACCCCGTAAGGGACATGGCGTGATGGTATGTATGAATGTATGTATGTATGTATGTATGAGTTCAATAATATCTTAAGATTAAAATTACATGCATGACATGGATAAATCATGAGTGTTTTGATTTCACCGTTAGCCGGGACTTGCTCCCCACTTTAATCAAGATGATTAGTGTAGATTTACCTGTAGTATGTCACGTTCAAAATTAACAATTTAAAGTTTTATTTTGTAAGTATGCAGGAACCGTACCTATGTACATATGTACATTGAATCTCATTCACGGGGACCGAGTTGGTGAACAAATTAAATAAACGTTGATTCTACTGGGAATGCAATAAATTCATAACGATCCCGGGTATTTTGACATTTTGTCAGAATTGAAACATTCACTGCGACAAATATAATTAAATTAGAAAAATAATTTTCAATGAGAAATTCCGGTAATATTCTTCTTTGAAAATTGAATAAAATCATAACATTTCTACATATATATAAATGAAAAAAGAAAGGAGAAACATTTTAATAGTCAAGATTGTATGATCGGTATGTAACGATATTTTTGTATGTATGACGTTTTGTATGTTGTTCAATATCATTGGCTCACGATGGGATTCTAGTATTATTGTAAATACAAACATTATTTCACAAAGATACACTGAAATAAATATTTTGTTAGTAGTAACAAAAATTCATGTTAAATTTAACTGAACTATAGTGACTACAAAACATTTGGTTTTGTGCACGCAGCCAAACAGTACCTACAGTCATAAGTAGTTAAACATTTACTAATGATAACAAAGTTTTTGCTAAAACGCACGTAGCCAGTTCGTTTGTCATAATATTCAGTTCAGTGTAAACGTACAATGTATGTAAATCATAACTTTTTTTAGTAATTTATCGATGTGAGAAAATAGTATTTTTAAATATCTTATTTATTTATTTATTTCAAATTTACGGCTTGAGAGCCTATATAAAAAAAACAACAAGTATATAATGATTAAAACTGAATTATAAAATAAAAGTAAATTTAAACTAACATAATAATATCAACAATGCAAATTTGTAACAAACATAATAATAAATAATATCCATAATAATATACTATACACAATTTAAAAACAAAATACATAAAAAAAATACAAAAGAAAACCCAGACACAACGATTACTATATTAACATTACATGAGTTAAAATATTAATTAATTAATTTTATTTATTTAAATACACTAAAGGCTTGAAAGCTTATTTTTATTCAAATACAAGAGTTTAAAGAAAGAAAATTTACAATTTTTGCTTTGAAGGAAGAAAAATCGTCGGCAAAAACATCGGAGTGACTTCCCACAATGTTACCAAGTCTATGTAGCCTTGGTATTGGGGAGTGGTAGACATAATTATTTAGAGAATGGCTCTCACGAAACATAACACACTGTCTAGTAGTTTTAGCCGGAACATTCAATTTGATGAGTTTAAGGAGTTCAGGACAGTCTATAGCATGGTTCAATATTTTGTGTAAGAAGGAAAGGTCAAAAACCTTTCTTCTAACGTCAAACGTCGTTATTACGAAAGTAATCTTAAAACAATATCAAAATATCTGAAATCAAAAATTGTCCTTTCGTATTTCAATAAGGACAGCACTCTCTTGACATCTTCTCCAAAATTTAATGTCAAGAGGTTGATCGGTGAAGATAATATAAGAACCAAAAATGCCTAATCCAAGGGTTTATAATAATATAATTTATTCTGTTTCTAACGCCTAAAGGATGTTCCGTTAACAGTAGGACGAATCTATACTGAACACTCGCTTCCTGTCACAAACAGGCGACTACAAGATAATGGACTTGTCCAGATATTTAATAAAGAGATCGTGAAAAACCTTGGTAACGTAATGATCTTAATAAACATAACAAAAGATTTTTATTCAATTATGAATCGACATTCCGAAAAACATAAATTATTTTAAATGATAAAATACCGTACGTACAATTTACCTTTTTGAAACAGCTAAAAATTGAGAAAATATACAGACTGATCAGAGCGAAAGGTAAAAATAAATCGAAAATCGTAAATCAAAAATATGTAGTTCAAAAATAATTTTATACATATACAAACTTTTCAACATCACAATAGAGACGAAGTTGGGATATTACAGGGCTAACGACCTGTCATCGGCTGGTTTACGTGATCACTTTATGCACTTGCACAACGTTCAGCAATTACGCCTTCTTATTAAGTTCCGTTATCAATGCAAATTTTGAAAGTAGGTACTATATATTTAAATAATGAGTAGGTAAGTAATAATCACCTGAAAATAAGACATCATTACTGTTGTCATCTATGAAGTATTGAAATGTTGAAAAGTTTGTCAAAAAAATATCATTTGATTCCCGACAGGGAAAAAAATCCAATGTTTGCATATATACAATTAAAATAATATTCAATTTATACATATAAGTACCTTTTTTTTAATTCATTTTTTAAATAGGTACTTGTACCTTCAGATTCAGAAGATACATAGAAGTTACATCATCACTTATAAACGTTTAGATTATATTTGTCGAAAACAAACTAGACTCAAAAATCTGATCAACTTTGTTCTTTTCCAACTGTCGATTTGTTCAGGAGAACTTTGTTCTCTTAACATATCGACAATGTTTCAAGCCAGAATACGCGAGAATTGTATGGAGAGGTCTACTTTTTTCACGGCTTTTCCAACTTTGAAGTCAAAAAACACCAACTTAGAGGCTTCGCAGCATATATGTTCCATACACGGATTTACTCAGAATTCGGAGTAGAACATTTCGTGTGTCTGTGTGTGTGTGTGTGTGTGTCTGTGTGTGTGTCTGTGTGTGTGTGTGTGTGTGTGTGTGTGTGTGTCCCTTATAACTTTTGATCCGCTCAATTAACAGAGCCTAAAATTTCAGAATATATAAACAGTTACAGGCCTACAAAACTTTTATACTCGGAATTTTGAATTTTTGTTTCAGTCAGGGGTTATCAACTTTTGAATTTTTATTTTATTTTTCCATATATCTCAGAAACCATAAACGCTAGAACGCTGAAAATTGGTACAAACATAGACAAATACAAAATCTCAAACTAGTATTTTCAAAAAAATTCCAGGGTTTCTCAAACATTTTTTATTAAGAAAAATATTTTTTTCCTGATAAATTTATGAGTTTAACTGCCTATATTTCCAAAACTTTTACAATTATCGAAAAAAGCCGAAACACCCCAACTAGATAATTTAATTTTCTATAAAAAATATTAGCATTGTATTAACACATCTCAATTTTTTTAACAATTTTTATAAAAATTGAATTAAGTGACAACATTGCTTCATACATTTTGTATAGCAGTCGCCTATACACAATATGTAAGAAGACTTAATAGTTTGATACTTCATCTCCAAACATACATACATACCATCATGCTATTTGCATATTCTGGGTAGGAAAAAGGATCTTCCTCCATACTATCCTATCTTGACATACATACCTACATATGTTGTATAGAAAACAAAATATCTGAAAATATTCAATAATTTGTATCTATGGGTTTATAGTTTGGTACATATTCTTCAACTATACATACTATCGCTATCGACAGTTGGATCTCATGTGTTACATGCAACTAGTATTTAGGTATTTCTTTTGTATACAAGAGGTTTTTATTTAATCAGTGTAAAAGGCTCAAAACAGGGTTAGGATCTTCCTATGAGTAAAAGTTTATTAACCAATATGATTATCATTATATAATCTAGCTGATTGTACTTGTAAAAAAGAATTATGAGTGAATCAGAATGGCGAGTGAAAAAATACGTTTTTTTAATCATATCTTCTATTTCCAGTCGAATGAATTAAATATACTTAAAAACGGCCCGTTTTATTTTATTAACTCGTATACTCCAACAAACAAACATAATACAATAAATATCTTTCATTTTGTTTCCAACCAAAATTTACATTCCTCCTTCTTTACTTTGATCAATTTTATACGACTGGATATAAAATAAATCCCCTTTTCTTAAAAAAATATTCGCTTCATAAACTTAAGATAATAATAAAAGATAACGGAAGAAAGCATCGAATAATTTTACCTTTTGTGATAGAATAGACCCAATAAACAGCTGCCATAAAGGTCTCTTTTGTTACACGCCAATCTTTTTATCTTTCGCTATACATTATTTTAAATTAGATTTAAAAATGACTGATGTAAAAAATACGCAATTTATATGGCGAATAATAAATTTACCTTACTCCGTGAAACGGCAGACTTAATCCGCCCACAAACAACATTATCTTTAGAGAATAACAAATTGTATGTTTTAATGGCTATACAATATCGAAGGTTTTGCTAGCATTACAAATGTTATATTTTTAAATGTGAAAACAGATAGTTTAGGTATTTTGTTGCCTCCGTGCTGAAAAAAAAATACTTACTAATGCGTGCAAATTTCGAAAAGTTTTGGATAAATATGGAGATTTTTTTTATTTGTGTGTAGACGGCGAGCAAATTAGTGAATTAAACGTGTTAAATCAAATAAAATATAGGTTACTCGTAGTTTACATGCTATGATTATTTATTTGTTCTATAAAATTAATATCATTTATAAAAGCCAGTTCGAAATCTCCCTTACTATTTTAAATATTTTTATAATTGGAAAAGGAAAATCATGTACCTATTAAAAAAATTGTATGCCTATTACAATTAGTTCAATGTTGTCGTTATATTTTTATTTCAAAATTATATTTATGAATGAAAAAAATCACTTTATTTTATTTTGGTTCACAAAATAAAATATGACGCGAAAAAAAATATGTTTACTTATGACGCGAATGATAAATATTATAGAAAGTCAAAACATAGACATGACAAGGGGTACTCAATGTGGAACGCCAAAATATGTATTAAAAAATGGGTTTCAATGAATCTTTGCCGGTGAACGTTGAACAAAACATTCTGCATTTAATAATGATTATGTTCTACTTTGTCACAGTTGCGAATTTTAATGGTATGCCATAAAATAAACATCTGAATTGGAGCATTGAGAACCCTTAATTTCTAGACCTTTTAAAACTACGTAGAATGAATCAACAGCTACTAAATTATCAACGAAAAAAATTTAATCCATTGAGTAAGAACATTTTATGACTCTCAAGAGTACCATAAAATGTCGGTAAACGAATCAATAGCATATAGATGGATAGTATACATTAATCTAAAGTCATCAGTGAGACATTATTGGTAATTTCAGTAACCAAACGCTGGAAAAAGTATTTTAAATTGAATATTAACAAAAACGATGATTTTGATCATTTCCCGGCTTCTCCCGTATAAAGAAAAGTGATTTTGCGTTATAACAACTAACAATTAATTAAAGTTTATTGTATTTTCACTAATATTAATATTCTTTTTTGACCAAAGGTATGTCATCGTCATAAATACATTTACATACTTGCACAACTCTATAAATCGAATATATTTTTTAAAAGTTGCATATACGCAAAAAAAAACACAACACGTGTCAATAGATGGCGATACAAAAAGGTTTCTTCATTACTTCATAGATGGCAATAGTATAATGTCTTATTTTGAGGTGATCAGTTACTTATTATTCAAATAATATATAGAACTTTCAAAATTACATAGATAAACGAACTCAATTAGAAGGTATAATTGTGTGAAAGTTGCGAAAGCGCATAAAGTGATCGCGTAAACCAGCCGAGGACAGGTCGTAGGGCCTGTAAGTGCCTTGAGTTCCTGGTTCTTCTATAATATTCCAACTTCGTCTCTATTGCGATACTAAAAATGTTGTCAAAAATAATACTAGGTACTCTATAATTATGTTATAATCTCAGTTCCTCAATTTTCGAAAATATCTTCATGAGTATTATCTTCATGAGTATTATCTTCATGAGTATGTAATGTCGTCTGAATTTGCTAGTACAAATATTTAGTTAAAAAAATCAACGCAACCAAGTTTGATAAATAATAATCAATATTCCTTCCGCAATCTTCAAATCTCGTGAAATAGGATTTTTTTCTTAGTAAGAGATAACGATTTATTGATCTGTGGTAAAGATATACTATACTCGTAACTAAGGTATTACTAAGTATTTGATGTTTTTCATTTTATATTCGTTAAAAGACATTTTCTTGTGATAATTAACTCAACTTTACACATCAAATAAAAAACATATTCGGAAACAAACAAGAGTGCCGACCGCCGTGGCACAGTTGGTAAGCCATTAGGTTTCTGTGCGGGCGTCCTGGGTTCAATTCCCAGCAGAGAAGAAATTGATTTAAGTTAATTTCTCACGCTTATATTGCTTCTCTGGGCTGGAAACACTGGTTAGATGGAAGAAATTGCCATATGGCATTATCTCGCGACTTGCGGAGGGTGCAGCGAAATGTTTATTATTTATTATTAGTCCAGTTATTAATCGTTTTCAGTCTGGGTCTGTGAGACGGTAACTAACGTTAATCTCCAGAATGTGGCATTGTATGGTATTGGGTGCATGTTAAATTGATATTTAATATAGTAAGTACCTATAAAATGCTCGAGAAGTAATATAATATAAAAAAAAAATTAAAAAATGGGGAAAAACTTTAAGAATATTACAGTAGAATTATAATTATAGTATAACTGGGAAACAATGAAGTCAAAAATTATGTTATATTCTTTGTTGTTTGTAATTGCATTAATTTTATCGCGATTGCGTCACGGAGTGTCGCGTTTGTGAAGAAAAACCCATTAAATTTTGGAAACATTGAAAGGAAATTTTATTAACTACTACTGAAGATTGATCGATTCAACATTGCTTCCCATCAAAGCTTGTCTCCATTAATCAACTCCCACGAGCAAAAGCTTTTATTTGATTGCTCTCATTACAGCCATGGGGTATTTCAGGATAAGGGAGAAATCTTGCATCGGCTATTGCTAAGAATGCAGCCAATAAAATATTTACAAGAAAATTAGGGACTTTTGTAAGTGAAATCTATGGATCATTTTAGACTTGTCAATATTATTGAAAGTTTATTTTATTTAGTCACTATAAAACGATTGCAAAATGTTTGTATACGCTTTATTTACAATCTTAGAAAATTTGATCATGTTTCCACTTACCGAAATCTTCTTCGCTGACCAACGTCGTAATATTCATTTAATTTCTCTACTGTATAATTTAATTAACATCACTAATTCACTACAATATCTCAATAAAAAGGTTATTTTATTGTCAAATCACGGTCTGCCTCTTCTCCTATTCACATTCATTCTACTGAATTTCTCAGTTCCTCTTTTGAAGTACAATCAGCAAGACTATGGAACACCTTATGTAATGATACTACGACGTCTCAATCGATTCAACTTTTTAAAAAGAAACTAAAGCTGTTTTACCTGTCTAATAATTCTTAACTGACACCCCATATCCATCCTCCCTCCCCTCCCTCAACCTCTATTTCCTTCCTTCCTTTGTTGCTGTGAATTTATTCTTAATAATGTTACGTGTTTCCTTTCGTTTGTTATAAATTGAATGTACCTACCACTATACTATCTATGGCCTCGCATTGCTTTGGTTGGTTGGAAGAAATTGCCTTGTGGAAATAAACCCGCCATTGTACACAATATTCTACATGAAGCTTAAAAAATAAATAAATACGACATTGATATTGTAGGCATACAACTGTGCCTCCACTTTCTATAATCATCGTTTTCGAATGACCAGTAAGAGCCGAGTAATCGAAAATACAACAGGCAACAATAACATCTTACATAGTTCAGCAATGAGGTTCATCAACCATTCTGAATATTGCCTTTTTGAGACGCATGTGTCGTGCTTCCTTTTTTAAGTTAATACACAACTGCACACCTGTCGCCGGTTACTTTACACTGTGGGATATGCTGTGGTGGTTTGTAGGTATGTATATGTGTATTCGAAAACCGTTTGTGATAATATCAATAGTAAATTAAACATAAGGAGTGCCATGGTATTGATGAGGCTTAGAATGTGGATTTAATTTATAAAAAATAGTTCCTTAGCCAAGTTTCAAGGGTTCGGTTCCCAATAAAACACAGTTTTTACTCTGTTTGCAGTCTGGATTTGTGAGACAATTAATAACATAAATCTTTAGTATGTGGCAACTTGTAATTACGTTCATGAGAAGTTACGTTATACATAAAAGTAATTTTCTTTCTTTGATCCTCTAACTCTAATAGATAAAGCGTAGTTGTTAGATATAGTAATTTAAATCAACAAAATATACATAAATTTGACTAGCGATATAATATAAATGGGTTTAACATGTGTTTAGATGTTTGTTTCAACTGTTCAAGGTCGGATGAACCATCCATGACAACAGCAAACATAATTATGGAGCCAAATATTGTTAGCATAAATTTGCGAACATTAAATTTGCCATTGAAGACACGAAAGGGTCCGTGGGGACCTTTAAATTGAAGCGGAAATATTTTCTTTCAATTAAATTCAGTTGGGTACATAATCCCCTGTCGAATAAAGATAATTTTACTATTTTTATAACTTTATACCCAAACAAGGCACGAACAAGCCTTTGAAATATAATTTGCGTCTTCTTTAATAAAATTCTCAATTTATTATTTATTTAAAATGATAATTTTAATTTAGGTATTTATGCTATAACGACGGAATTTTATCTGCGTGAAATTGAACTTATTTTCAAATATATAAAAACATTCTAAAAAAATACAGAATTATTCCTCAACGTGAATAAACAAAAAAAAATGATCAAAAAATTGAAAAAAGGCTTAATACTACACACTGATAATTAGTATTCCCTGTTATGTGGTTGAAAACACACCAATCTCAAAAATATGCACATATTTCGTGTTAATAGCATGAAAATCAGGAAAATGGGTTTATTGAAGTTGTTTCTAATGAATAAACATAGAATAATAATAAAACTATATAATTCTCATTTCCATACAATACCGCGCTGAAAAAGTGAAGCTGTTTTATTGACCGGCTCCTGTCAATATTATGTATGACTCTGCTGGTAGACATTGTTCGGTTAGTACTACTCGTTATAATAGCGTAAATAATTTTGCAACCAGTTAAAAAATACCCTAAAATGATTACTGAATGCTCGTAGCAAAATGTTGACCAAATTAGTCAACATAAAGCAGTCGCGTTTACTGCAGGCTACTGGTTCCACAGGGGTCCATACTAGGGCCAGTACTATTCCTAATATATATAAATGACCTTCCAAACCGTATCTCCAAAGACCAGGCAATAATTATGATTGCAGATGATACATTTATACTACTAAAGGAATGCAAAAACAAGGAAACTACCCTTGCCAATGGCTTTGAGATACTAGATGGGATGGGTGAGTGGTTCGGAGATAACGGACTCGCGTTAAATGTGACAAAAACGGGTGCAATTCACTTCTCCTTGAAAAGACACGTTGAAAATGATTCAGTTATATCTGGCCTTTCCCAGCGAAAACTGGTAGTGGCAGACAACATAAAATTCCTCGGAGTCATACTTGACGCAAAGTTGCAGTGGACACCTCACATTGAGACAATATCTAAGAAGCTGTGCTCAGCAATTTATGTGATAAAAAAATAAAGGAAACTTGTGGCGAAGTGGCAGCCAGATCTGTATACTTTGCTTACTTCCAGAGTATTATGTCATATGGAGTTTTATTCTGGGGCAGAGGGGCTGATTGGAGCCGAATTTTTATACTTCAGAAACGTGCAATTAGAGCATTGAAGAGCATGGGGTCAAGGGAGTCGTGCAAGGATTATTTTAAAGAATTAGGCATACTCACATTTCCTGGCATGTACATTTATGAATGCCTAATCTATGCACGCAAGAACATGCCCAACACCCCTCTGAACTTGGAATATCACGATTACAACACTCGCTCAAAGGGAAGTATCCGACCCGTGGAGCACAGATTATTTAAAAGCTTTGTTTGTCTCAGTGTGCGTCTATTCAACAAGCTGCCGGAAGAAATCAAGTCTCTGAATGATGATAAATTTCGAGGAAATGCTGGAGTGAAGCATTTACATTCACTTCAGCATTGAATTGACTATAAAAATTGTCCATTGTATTATATTTTCATAGAATCAATTTATCTTTATATCCCTGATTGATCTATCTTTATGTACATTGTATATTGTAAAAATACAAAATTGACGAGTCCAAGTACCCGAACTAGGGTCTACGGACGATAAACAACAATAAACAATAAAAAGTATTCTATACTATTATTATTCTATGTGAATAAACTAAAATTTTATTTCATTTTAGTGATGGTTTGGTACAGAAACAAAATAATCTGGAATAATTTCAATGCACCTAGTTTTTAAAATATTTCCGATCACATAATCACGAACTGACTTTTTTTTATCACAATAAGTTCCCGATGTAAATTCACTGCATTATGAAATTTACATGACTTAAAACTTGCAACGTTAAATTTAGATACATATTCAGATACAAATTTAGATTTTTCATTTAATCTGTTATATTTACAGTTAATATTTACATTATTTTATGATTGATGAAAAAATATATTGAAATCTAAAAAAATAATTCTAAATGTTGCATTCGAAGGTCGATAGGACGTTTGATAGATATTAAAATATGGAGTGTAAAAAATATACGAATGATATTTTCATCGGTATTCGAATTCTTGATTTCCAATTAATTTATGGATTCTGTGAAGTCACATTTAAAATTGTATTTCAAGGACAATACTATGAAATCACAGACGAATTATTTATGATGGTTTTACCATTCGCCGGGGAAATTCAGTATAAAATGAAATGGAATCATCAGTATTTACAGATTTTACTACAAGGATGAACGAAAACCAAGGTCTCTGTCCTGAAATAATTATTCATCTATGATTAATTAATGGTTCGAAGCACTGGATTTTGGAAGAAAAACACAATTTATCTTAGATTCACAATAAAAATACATGGTTTTCCAGTTTATCTCAGAGAAATGAATGACGTTTAAAAGAATACACTCTCAACATATATGTCTATACTGAAACAGGGATAGATGCTATAATAAGATTAATTATTGTGTTTATATGCTATAATAAGATTAATGATACAATATTTCGTAAATTTTGTAAAAATAAATTGATTCTACTTAGTTGTAATTGTGTGGTGAAATTAGAGATCAGCTGTGAGGCACCGGCTTACAATAGTGCTTCCACTATTTTCTATTATTGATTTCGAGTGTCCGTAAGAGCCAGGTAATCGAAAATACAACAGGCAACAATAACATCTCACATAGTTCAGCATAAGTTCACCATCCATTCAGAATGTCGTGCCTAGTATGTAAGACGAAAATGGTGTGCTGGTATATACGCATATGTTGTGCTCCCTTTTATAAGTTAACGCAGACCCGAACACCCATCCCTGGCTACCCTACAGTGTGGAAAATGCCATTATGGTATGAATGAATGAAATTAGAGATATTGCCGATATACCTACTTCTGCGAAATTGTGGATATGTATTATTGAATAAATCGATATCATAAAACCTTGTATTAAACTGTTCAAAAATGCGTGGAAAGCATGAATTGATGAAAGCATGAATATACTAAGAGATTGGCTATGCTTATTGAAAAAATAACAGTGAAAAGTCAAAATCGTGGTAAACCCAGTAAAGTTATTAATGCTGTGTCTACTAGGTCAATATTAATTCAAAATAATAAAATGTAAGACAAACATTAAATACTAAAAACAAATATTAAAAAATAAATAATAAAAAGTAAAGACAATCATTTAAAATAATAAAAAGTGAAGAATAAACGTTACTGTTGTCGAAAATATGCAATAAAAAACAGTTAACAACGCCACAGAACGGTAAAACACAAGTATCGGACATAGTATTCTAAAAAAACTCGGCATTTCATACTCTAATATTAACTTCATTTTTCAAATATGATACTGGTTTCATATCAAAACAAAGGGTTAGTTAAAAGATAAAACAAAAGCTATGCTTATGACGAAGGAGTCGTTTTTCCGACACATTTTCCTTACTTTAGAAAACCAGAAAATACTCTTTATTATCATGTTGCTAAGGAAATATTTATTGAAAGAAAATAGTGAAAATGCCAAAGAAAATTACCCTTAAATCGAACAAACAAACTACAACAGCGAAAAGCAGAGCAAAACAAAATCAAATCGCGCTTTTCCCTGATAAATTACATTTTCTTAGGGAAAAATACACGAAGGTATATATTATGAAGACATATTATTCTCATATTAAAAAAGTTTCCTAGAAAAATGAAAATCGTTTTTTTATAATCATAAACATTATTTTCAAGTTATAAAATCACATTTTGGGAAATTTCTTGTTTTGCTAAACATTAATAAAATAACGATTAAATAAAAAATATGTTTTGAAAGTTTTTGTCTTGCAGCTGTGAATCTCGACTAAAGTATTTATTCAGATCTATGCAGTGCTTTGCATCGACTTGTGCATCGACAACTTAAGACCGTTAGCGCTTCGGCTAGGTATAAGGGTTTGATCTCCGCCGGTATATAATCAATCTGCCGCGTTGCGTTATTTTTACAAAACTTTTACTTATACACGTTTTTTGTGTAATTGTGAAAATAAAACGTAATCCTGTCATATGACTGTCATGACAGGACCATTCTGAGCAAGCACATTCGAAACCGGAGCTAATCCTGGGAAGACAGATAGATGCGCCTCAAGTAAGTGACTGTCTTTATATTCACGGGTGAAATATCAAATTTATTCAATTTTAAGTTGACTTGCTCACACCATTTTTTTTGGGTAATTAAGCCACATACCCTCGGACAACGCGCTATTTACACGCCACCTCGTCCAACTCAAATGTAAATTCTAAACTCAAAATTAGACGATTCTGAAACGAGTAATACCATAATATAACACGTCATAAAACACGTGTTTTAATATATAAGGTTAAGTTAATATATGACATGAAAATAAGGATATCTATTTATTTTTATGTTTCTTAGAAAAAGATAAAACACTGAATACATTACTAAGAATCAAACACATATTATACAAACGAATTGCTTTTTTTCATTGTTAAATAATTTTATTGTTTATTTTTGATATGTTTCCTTTTTATTCTGACACGTAAGCACTATGGCGTATTGATGAAAGAAACTCACAGATATCGTACACAACTTGCGTGATCCTTGAAATGTACATATATCGTTTTACAAATTCAACTTGGAATAGAGAAAAAAAGGATTATGGAGATACCGGGAATAGCTCACACGACGCTGTTACGTGAATCAAATATTTAAACCAGTAATCTTTATACGTGAGTCAACATAAACTTTGGCAATTTTTGGAATTTTGGTATTTAGTAGTACAAACTGATAAAACGTATGTTTTTTTACTAAAAATAAATATCGTTTCCAGGCAACAGAAATTAAGGCACAACATATGAACATGGTGACATATTATAAACTCTACAGCAAAATAAAACAAATCTGATAATGTCACACAAAACGCTATTTTTCTCGAGACAAAGAATCTGAACAATCGACGTTTTCACTATAACTCACAGATTTGTGTCAACGAAATGTATACTATCACGCCATACTTAGCCTTATTGGCGAATCTGTAAAAAAAATAAGAGTTCCATGAACTAAACTGTTCACTTAGAATAAATTCACAATATAAGAACATAATAATATATAAGAAACTAGCGGACCCGACAGACGTTGTCCTGCACGAACGTTGGCTTGTCATTGTTATCAGCTGGTTTATCAAACATAAAAATGGATGTGGATTTTGTGGATTAAAAGGAAGCAAGACACATAACATTGAGATGACTTTAATATACCAATCGTCATAATATACTTTTAAAAAAACTATATAGCTTTATACAATAATAATTAAAAGTTATACAAATAAAATAATAATTTCATATAATACTTAACATATGAAAACAAATACCGCAGACAGCGTTAAGAAAAACATCAAATTTTAGTGGCATAACCAACATTGCATAACATTATAACATTATCGGAAAGCAATATTGTCACTATTCAAAATGTATATTCCGAATATATTTATAACGATTGACATTCATCAATGCATAAAATTCCTTTTTGTGAATCTATGTAATCCATTCAGGGACTCACACAAACACACACAATAAATTTCATCAAAATCGGTTCAGCCGTTTAGGAGGAGTTCAGTGACATACACACGTACAGAATACTTACCTATATACAAGAAGACATGTAAAAAAATGGACGCAATCTATTCAATACGTATAGGATAAATATTTGTTTACATTACGTATACAGATAAATAAACCAAGAATATGAAACATAAACAATACCAAAAAAACAATTGCTTCAGGATCTCCATGTAACGCTAGAGATCACAGCGACTCCCAAAATATTCAGTCTCCAGCATATTTTTAGAGGTGGAGTATTATTTATGATGCCAACGAAATTTGTCATTATAAATTACTAAAACTGTAATAATGAAATATCGCTTGAAATATGAGTATCCGATTTAAACTAAACGTTACGAAATCGCTAAGGAATAATGAAACATGATATTATTTAAACCACTCACGAAAATACGTATATTATATCTGGTGTATCCTTACATCCTGTCATTGTCTTGAAACCACTATTCAACTGAACACCTCAAACTGACAGCGTTCGAAATTAATGGAATATTCCCCAGGGAAAACTCTCCTCTAGTGGATTTGTTCACCAAAACCGTTAGGTTGAAACGCAAAGTGAATTCCCCGTAAATGTAATTGGAACTCCTCAAAAAGTTTAATCTTTTTTCATGGTCATAATCCTAGGATTACTTTTCATCAAGCACTTTCATAAATGTATACAAATGTTAATAAAAAGTTGTTCGCGCCATTTAATTGCCATAAAATAAAATAAAATATAATGCACTGTATTCGATGAATTTGATGCCTTTGTGTATCGCCAGAAGAAGTAATGCACTAAGCCAATGGCCATTGGAAATCAAGAGGCTTCTTCTGGGATTCATCGTCTTCATCCGCACTCATCACCGCTTCAACTATAAACCGCCTACCTACAATGCATTGCCAATATTCGCGCCTGCGAGTTGGCAACACTGAAAAACTTCGTCTTCCCGCTTGTCATTCGCAAAGTACGGATCTATATTTGTTCGTGTCTATGTGACCGCCGCTTTTCGCCGCAAAATTAATAAAACCCGCTTACTTTCCAACCGCTACTTTCATCGCAAAATCTTCGCCATCTTCACCGCTATCTTCTACAGTAACATCGCAGTTCATAAACATTTTCAACAGTTTTTTTCATCCGCTACATCAATCTTCAACGCCCGCTAACACTGCAAGAGAAGAGTGCCCTCTGCCAAAAGGATCTGCCAGCCAATTAAAGGTAAGTGCATTGTTTCCTTTTGGCTTATATACGAGGTATCATGTTTATCGAACTGCAGTGCATAAAAATCGCTAATTAAATCAAATTACCAATACCAAATAGGTCAATGTTGCAATGAACCAGCAAACCCCCGCTACACCATAAATATTAAAAAAACAATGAACAGTCTTATAAAATAAAAATATATGAAAAACCCAAGGTATTATGACAAATAGTTCAAACATTAAAAAAAAAATAACGCACAAATGTGAAAAGAGGTACTTGTCAAAATAAAATATTAAAACAATTCAATAAATACAAAAAGATGAAGAGAAGCAATGAGAATAAATTCCTATATATTGAATAAGTACCACGCTCATATCCGGGATACACTGAAAAATAAAACTAACCGAACTATAGTGACTACAAAACAATTCGTAGCCAGTTTAGCCGTAGCCAGGTAGCCAGTTCGGTGGTCACAATTATATTTTCAGTGTAAACTATTCTGAGTCTTGCTGTTTGTATTTCAGGGAAATATGTTATCGATTATCAAACTCGATTTAAAATGATAATAATTTAGACAATACATGATAAACTTAATAACTTATTAGAACATGACATGTAATAGAATATTAGTATAGGTGAATCGACACAGGCTCAACGTCCTATTTCATATATTCCATATTCGCGAAATGTATTAAGAGAAGGACAAGTTTACACGAGCACCATTAATTAATGCCAATGAAGAAGGTTAGCAAAGTTTATTAAAATCGGCAAGATATATCCTAGGGATGGTGCAAAGGCGGCGGCAAGCAAGCAAGCGGCTTTTCATTTCAGCAAAACTTAATTTCAACTAAAAGCGTTCGCCAAATTGGTTCTACGTGATATTCGATTTGCAGTAAACAACAAACGGAGCGGAGGTCGTAAGGTGTGCATAATAATCGCGTAATTATTTTGTCAACAAAACAGCGAAGAACAATAACATTAAACAAATGAATTACTACCGCAGACAGACGGAGTTCACATCCAATTATTACCCAGTGTGATACACTGGGAAATCGGATGTATTGTGAACTTAGGCGAGTTTGTGATCAACATTGGTTGTTAATTAAATTGAAACTATTGAATTTCACTAGGCGAGTTCACATGGTTATTAATAAACAAGACAATATAGATTATGTTAAATCCAACTGTATGACAATAGGCATGATGGCTAATCTTGAGAAACTATCTCACGATGGTTTTAAGCATCCACTGTTTTCAAATATGAACACATTTCTACATAAAATAAAGGTATAGTAGCAAAAATCGTTATTTCAAAATCAAATTTGACATTTACGCCAAAAAACGCTTGTAGTGTCATGGGGTCTGACGGTGACGTCACGGTTTCGTAAACTGCATATCACTACTATATGTACTATAAGTATTCTAAGACGATTTGTGTATTTAAAATGAATTCAAAAGTGCATAAGTGTTGTGCGGTCCCTAAATGTACAAACACGTAAAAAAAAAACACCTACTGAGGTATTTGTTTTCGTCCCACGCGAAAAAAAACGAGAAATAAGTGGTTAAATCTCGCACAGCGGGACACAGCAAGTGTATTTTATTAAGTATGCGTTTACAATGAAGTACAGTATTTGTTCCCCCACGTTTAGCTCCAAATGAAAGTGAATGTCCAAACGTCAAAATAGGCCATCATAAGTTTCCCGCGTATGGCGCGTATGCTTTTAGCTTATGAACACATAATGCAGAGAGAAGAAGGAGCACATTGTATCGATTTTCGAGATGTAAGTTGTATTTAAATTATTGATAAATAAAGTACTTACTCATATGTAAGTTTTTACGTTTCGAAATTCTGATGAGCAAAAGTCTTTGTTCGATGCAAAGAAATTTCCGACCAACAAAAGATTCATTCTAGGTAAATTGAAACTATTTGCTTTGATGAATCATAGTTCCATTGTTTTTTTATTGTTTTGCGTTATTTTTAAATACCTAATTAAAATCACGTTAAAATATTAAATACATCGATAACACCAACATAAACACAGGCTAGACGGCCAGAAGACAATCAGAAGAATTGACGGGAGCAAAACTGTGACGTCATGGGCTTTGATTGGTGTTTCTCATAAAATGGCGAACTAACACATCGTGT
The DNA here is from genome assembly GCA_963576475.1 of Molanna angustata. NCBI lineage: Eukaryota > Metazoa > Arthropoda > Insecta > Trichoptera > Molannidae > Molanna > Molanna angustata. The sequence goes on along the minus strand of OY754976.1, from coordinate 11,419,597 downwards.
ATTTTTATTTTTATTTTATTTTATTTATTTTATTTATTTTATTTATTTTATTTATTTTATTTATTTTATTTATTTTATTTATTTTATTTATTTTATTTATTTCATTTATTTCATTTATTTTATTTATTTTATTTATTTTATTTATTTTATTTATTTTATTTATTTTATTTATTTCAAATTTACGGCTTGAGAACCTATATAAAAAAAACAACAAGTATATAATGATTAAAACTTTGAATTATAAAATAAAAGTAAATTTAAACTAACATAATAATATCAATAATATCAACAATGCAAATCTATAACAAACATAATAATAAATAATATCCATAATAATATATGTAGGTACTATACACAATTTAAAAACAAAATACAAAAAAAAATATTTATATTACTAAAATTTATAAATAATATAAATTTTAGTAATATAAATATTATTCGCTCTTTTAAAATGAAAATATATATTTTTTTTCAAATCTTTATAACCTATTTTATTTTATAAGATCATAATTTCAATGATTTTTTCATACTGCCTATTGTTCCTACTACAATTGGGCTGTTTTATGACATAACTAAAATTGTGTTATCAAATTTCGAAATATTACAGTTAAAAACAATAATTGTTTAAACTATTCTTATTCTAAGACTCCCCAACGTCAGCTATCACTACTCGATCTGTGTCTTTTCTTGAGGGACTTGTGGACTTGAGGAAAGTTTTGCTATGTAAACATGGTCACATTTATTTGTGGGGATTTAAGAGAAATCCCACAAGATATCACCGAGACTCTGTGGTAGGGTAAACAAAAATGAATTGACGTGAGAAAGTGTACAATGTGAAGATCACTCGAATAAAATAGTCTCTAAAGAGCCTCTTCGTAGAAAGTAATTAGCCGACATTGTTTGAACGACGCAAAACACAACTTTGTTAAGCGTTCAACCCAGCCAGTGTGTGTGCACGTCATATTAACGTAATAAGCCAAAGGAAATTACGAAAAATTAGTCTTCCTTTGAGGTATTATTAAAATTTTTTGCCCGGTTTTTTCATCGCTCCCATAGATGGCGATGGTTTTTTCCGCTTATTTTCATGCGAACAAATATTGATGAGAAAGATTTTTTTATTCAATTACAATAACCACATAACACAATAAATACTATGTTTATAATATACCCCCGTAAGATAGGCGAAAACCTATCCGTGTTGGGGTCTATATTATATTACATTATAGATAACACATTGTGTATTTTGGTTTCATAAATTGTGTAACTATTTCATTTCATTGTGTATTTTGAAATCGAGCGTTCGTTCGACTAAGAATTATTATTGTTGATTATAGGTATAATGTACCTACATATATTTGTAAAGTTTATTTAATTTTTTTGTGTTTTTATTATTTTTTATTTAAGTTTATGTTCTTTGATATTTGACATAAGTTAAGTGATTATTCATTAATATAAGTGAGCCACATATTATGTTGAGCTGAAGAGGGCTGTAGAAGAGGAAGAGAGAAGTGGAAAGCGAGATGTAGACTTCTTCTGCAAACCAATCCGCAGGATTGAGACTTTTATTTATTTATTTATTATTAAACGGCATATATATTATTTAATAATAAATAAATAAATAAACGGCATTTATTTATTTATTTATTATTTTTTATTTATTTATTTATTTATTTATTATAACAGTTTGATGAAGATAAGTGATTATTCTTTAATATTTGACATATATTAAGTGATTATGTGAAAGAGAGAATCTGTTCTGCCAGAAAACTGCTTTGCAGTTTGGCGGAAAGATTAAATTGTATTATTTTTTATTAAAAAAAATAAATATCTTAAAAAAAAATAATATTCTCAAATTTCCACAACTTAATATCGTCAAAACAGCACATAATTAACATAAGAAAGTTAAGACATATGATTTAGACATGCAATTAAATATTTAGAATAAATCGATATATGTTTTATTGTGTGTTTCGTTCAGATGTATTTTTAATGAAGAAACGTTTATTTTTTTGTGCATATAACATCTATTATGTTTATTTAAATAATACATCTCAGATTTGATTGAGATGTATCATTTATTAAACAAATTATGTAATTCAATTATAAAAATTTAATTTATAATTTAATTCAAGAACTTTACACATAATGTAGGTACTATTTATGTCACACAACTGTTCAAATGAACACCTCGGCACAGGACTTCCTAGTGAGGTATTTCATCGTACCCTAGCAATTACACACTTATCAATAACATACATACACGCACTTATATGTACACATATACTTAACTTCTACTTCTAGTGTGTATTTGAATTTGTATCTTCCTTTTTGTATTGTTAAGAAAATATATAAATAAATAACATAATATAAAATTATTTAATATAATCACTATGTTTATACTATCAACAATTTTTTTATTTATAAATTCATAATTTTTGTAAGATGTATATTTTCAAATATCCCTGTGCATTTCAAATATTCCTATGGATAATATGAATTTAACTTTCAAAAATTGAATTGCTAGAAGAACTGAAAAAAGAAAATTAGAAGAAAATAAGAACCGAAAAAGTAAAGAACTGAAGAAAATGAAAAAAGCATAATTGGTAAACATTGCGCGACCGCTTAAAGTTATCACGTAAACCAGCCGATGAGTCGTAAGCCTTGTAGGTGCCATGTTTTCCCGGGTTTCCTATAATATTCCAACTTCGTCTCTTTTGAGATGTTAATTGATTAAAATATCATATTAAAACATAAATCACACAGAAATGTGGCCAGCGATAAAGTGCTGGTTTAGAATCTACGGGATTCCATTATGATATAAAAATAACTTTGCGGAAAAAATCAGGTCAAAGGCATTAGAGCGAGAGGAAGTAAGGCGGTGCATATAAGTAAATGACAGGTTTATCGTGGTAGCATTTACCAGGACCGGATCATCAAGTACCTAAATTTGTAGCAAACAAATTAAGAATTTGCAGATTAAATAGTGGCAAAAAGTAATAGCATCTTTTATTAACGCGTTAATCTGAAAAATCCTTATCTAATAGATCTGTATGGAAAGCCAACTCCACGTTAATTGCGCGTGCGTGAAAATCATTAGGTGAATACGTCCACTGGATATGGCAATAGTCATTACAGAATCGACGCCTATATTTGGATTTTTCGTAGAACTATGATCGGCTATCTAACTAAAACATTCAAAAAAAGGCTAAAATAAAAATATCCAACTGATGAAACCTGATTTTTTCTTTCTTTCCTCTTCCTCTCTTTATACTTTTCATTTCCTATCATAGCTTTGAACTGTTATTAAATTCAATCCCTTTTTATTGTCGTTTTTTTTTATATTATCTTATGTTATCTTTATTAAAAATATTTTTTAATTTTTGTGAAAGTATTTAATGCCGTAGTACACATTGAGTGTGGTATATCGCAATCAAATGTGGTTGGTAGAAAGAAATTGCCGTTTGACAATAAACCCCTCAATGTACAAATTATGTGTACAAACAAATGTGCGAGTACCTAGTCAATCAATTTGAGAGTTTTACACTGCATTGTTTTATATGGAAAAAAAATAGATTTACCTACAGCTTAATGATATACTTATCTGCATATAAATAACTCGTAAGAAATTCGTTCTAGATTTTCACATGTTTGTGCAAGGCTTTATTGTCAGTCGGCCTTGTGTCGCATTGGTTTTATATCCGCCTATGTCATTTTACAGTAGAACAATAAATTTATAATATTACATACATTCTTATATTATTACAACAACAAAAAAAACACATTGCCATGCAAGCTGATTTTTTTTTATTATTATCAAAAAAGTATGTTTAAATGTAATATAATTAGAATTTTTAAAAGTTTCCTGCTCTACTCGCTGAGTCGTCAATTTTGACTTAGTGGGAGTTACACCAAATGTAGTGATCTCGAAAACTTAACAGTTAACTTAGTTCCCACCGTAACTAGACCTGAATAGCACGACGTCAAAAAATCCGGGACACGAGTGTTTGCTATTTACGCTGTACGAAAGTTCTCTTTTACTTAGTGGGCCAGATTTTCTTTGCTCACATTATTTCGTGGATTACGCTAACCTTTTAGCTGTCATTTTTTCGAAACAAACGTCATTATTTTATCGCATTTAGTATGAAACATCTGTTTACTTTATTATCCAAGTATTTTTTTCCTCTTTTAATTTTATTTTCTTTCAGAATCTAATTTCGGCCTATAAAATTAAAAAAGTGTGTCTAAAAACTTTTTTTCAATATTGTATATTTTCATAATAATAGAAAAAAGAAAAATAACAATATTTAAAAACAACAATATAGTACAAAATAATCATAGATAACAAAATAACTATATAAATATAGCAAAAAAACATAGATAACAAAAATCGTACTTCATATTCTTCTAAAGCATCAAGATTTACTCAAGCAAGATTCTTTCGTGTTGTAAGAATCATAATTTTAAAATAATATCATTATTGAATTTAAAATAACAGGTGTAAACAAGTGAATTTAAAATAACAGGTGTAAACTGGGGGGCAAGTCTGGTCCGACCGGCGAAAACTAAACCCTAGTGATTACCTATGTATATTATCATGGATACAATTATTAAATGGAGTTCTATAATATCTTTAGATGTCATAGAACTCCATAAGATAATTATATCCATGATATGGGTAATCACGAGGGTTTTGATGCTTGCCCCCCTGATATAATTTAATTTTTAAAAGATAACAAAAGATAAAGATAACTCATCTTTAAAATATACCTACAATCACCGTAATATTTACATTTGTGGACAATATTCTTAAAATTACTAGATTACCCTGTTAATTGTATTTAATACTCGATTCTCTTCCAAATATTAGTATTATTTGAAGTGCGACAGCAAATAATTTAAACAAAAATTTTCATACGAAACTTCTGTATGGAACATTAAGGCATCGTACAACAATATATAGGTATGTAGGTAGGTACAGCTTGCGAAATTTATGCGTTATAATTCTTGGCTGTGTTTCTCTGTCTGGAGAATTCGAAAAGTTAGTCCGTTGTCACACTGTCATATACAAATTCTTGTTAGTTTTGCCCGGACTTGGATACAGCCCAATTACATACACAATACTCAGTTTAGATATGAACCAATTACGACCGCTAGATAATTAAAGATTCAGACTGGTAAATAACACACTGGTCTAGTCTGGCTACAGTGAAATTATAACAATCTGACCCATTAACTGCCGCAATCGCCAGCCGAAATATGTGGGAATGGAGGTCGATATAATATAGGAATCAGTTCAATCCATATATTGAACTGATGTCAATTTATTTGGTTTAAATACCCTATTTGATAGTAATTTCTTTAATGAAAATTATAATTAAGAAAAAAATTTAATTATAAAATTAAATTACAAGGATTGATTTCATTTTTTAAACGAGTCTGCCATACACAAATAATCAAATTTTTAAATAAATAAATTAGCTAAAATAATTGAAAAATGAATACATCGATAACATACCGAAATATGTATCAATTTAATAAAAATAAAGTTATTATTTTCTTTCCAAAGTATGTTCAATAATTGGTTTCGAAAAAAACAATTCCGTTATTTGATCACGATACTAAAAATTCGAGATATCCATGCGTAGAGGGTGTAAATTTTATGGATTGTAATAAAACAGATGTAAAACTTTTATAGGCAGGTGTCAAAAATGTTTCAACCAATGAGAGTGAATATCTTATTACTTAAGGGGTCCAACTTTTCGAAAAAAGAGAGATTGCTAAAAAACGATTTACATAAAAAAAAGATCTTTTAAAAATACTTATCCAGCATACTGAAGTTAAAGTAATGAACATATGTAAATACATTCCATAAAATGTATATTGATACGAGTAACTTTATTTTATTTTGTTTATTTAAGGTTACAAACTTTTTTTTTAAATATACATATAAATTCAAATTTAATTATTAAATATAATAACCAAAATAGTAACACCAATTACTAAATTACGATCTTACGAAAAAGAAAAACAAAAAAGACAAATAAAGATAAAGAAACAATTAAAATAAGATCAGTCAAAATTAATTAAACAATGGACAAGCTAGGAAATAAGGACAGGATTATGAATAGGAATGGGAAAAAATTGGCAAGGAAAATCACTGTTACGAATGCCTCAACATCCTTCTAAAAATGGCCAGTGGGCCAAACATGTCCAAATCCGCGAACTTGAATCAAACTGATTACATGTTCTATAAATAAATACATTCGATGCGTAGTTTGTTCGAACAACAGGCACACTGAATAAACGGCCACTCCTTGTCAAACGTGCAGGAACTCTATTCACATCTATTTTTTAAAATACTAGTTGCATGTAACACATGAGATCCAACTGTCGATAGCGATTTATGTATAGTTGAAGAATATGTACCAAACTATAATCCCATAAATACAAATTATTTAATATTTTAAGATATTTGATTTTCTATACAACACATGTACCTACATATGTACCTATGTATGTCAAGATAGGATAGTATGGAGGTCAGTCCTTTGATCCTACCCAGAATATGAAAACAGAATGATGGTATGACATGTAGTATGTTTGGAGATTAGTATCAAACAATTATGTCTTCTTAGATATCGTGTGTAGGCGATTGCCATACAAATTGTATGAAGCAATGTCGTCACTAAATTCAATTTTTATAAAAATTATTAAAAAAAATTTGAGATGTGGTAATACAATGTTAATATTTTTTATAGAAAATTAAATTATCTAGTTGGGGTGTTTCGGCTTTTTTTGATATTTTTAAAAATTTTGGAAATATAAGCGGTTAAATAAAAAATGTTTGAGAAACCCTGGATTTTTAAAAAAAAAACTTATTCGAGATTTTGTATTTGTCTATGTTTATACCAAATTTCAGCGTTCTAGCTTTTATGGTTTCTGAGATATATGGAAAAATAAACCAAAATTTCAAAAGTTGATAACCCCTGACTGAAACAAAAATTCACACTTCTGAGTATAAAAGTTTTGTAGGCCTATAACTGTTTGTATATTCTGAAAATTTGGGCTCTGTTAATTGAGCGGATCAAAAGTTATAAGGGACACACACACACACACACACACACACACACACAGACACACAGACACACGAAATGTTCTACTCCGAATTCTGAGTAAATCCGTGTATGGAACATATATGCTGCGAAGCCTCTAAGTTGGTGTTTTTTGACTTCAAAGTTGGAAATGCCGTGAAAAAAGTAGACCTCTTCATACAATTCTCGCGTATTCTGGCTTGAAACATTGTCGATATGTTAAGAGAACAAAGTTCTCCTGAACAAATCGACAGTTGGATTACAAAATAGATGTGAAAAAAGTAGGCACAATTAGGTACACTTCGGAGCTAAAGTAAACTTAGTGGAAATCAAATACGCAGTGGAAAATGTTTAAAGTTAAAAAATAACCATTGATGCTAATACGTAGTGGGAAATGTTTAAAGTTACAAAATAACAATAGATGCTAATACGTAGTGGAAAATGTTTAAAGTTACAAAAGAACAATAGATGCTAATACGTAGTGGGAAATGTTTAAAGTTACAAATGAACAATAGATGCTAATACGTAGTGGAAAATGTTTAATGTTACAAAATAACAATAGATGCTTATACGTAGTGGAAAATGTTTAAAGTTACAAAAGAACGTTACAACATAACAATAGATGCCAATATGTAGTGGAAAATCTTTAAAGTTACAAAATAACAATTGATGCTTTAAGAAAGAATTATCCTTAAGTGAAGGTACCTAGATTTTTATTTAAGGCATATCCAAAAAGGATGCGGTGCTGCTAAATATGTCGGTGTCGAAGGAGAAAATTAATATATATTTTTCTTTGTGCAGTTTAAAGGAGAGCTTTCCTCGAATGTTAACTCCACCAGATGCACTAATTCCCCGCATTACTTTCAGGGTAGGTACTCGGCGCTTTAATTAAACTAGACTTATACTTAAAAGTTATTTATAGACCTCTACGGTGGATGCAAAAGAAATAATCTTCGTTTTAATTGCAGACAAGCCTAGTGAGTAAATAAAACACCCTTTCGCAAGAAATTTAAATGACTGAGTGATTAAAAAAAAACACATTTAACGAATAAAAATAAAGTTAAAGTTTGTACGTTAGATAACAAATAAAATTTGATTAAACAGATGCAATTTTTTTATACCATTTAAAGGAATTTTTATACTAGAAACCTGAATTATTCACGTTTGCGATATGCCCGATATTATTCGCGAATTTTGTACTTTTTTGACGTTTAGAAAATCTAAAATTTTCACATTTTAACAAAATTAAACCAAAATTTGGATCTTTTAGTAAATTTATGTAAAAAATACATAGCAATCATTCACCGAAAAGGCAGAATTAACTAAATATTAACTGTAACTCAAATTTCTGCGGGTGAAACTATAGTTGAATCAGTATAAGGAAACATGACTATATTTGTTGACAAAATAAATAAAGTTATATCGTATGGATGCCTTACGATAATTTTTTTTTTTTAATATTAGGCAACCCAACCTTATAAGAGTGATGTGCCAAATGGAAGAAAAGATAAAAAATAAGTTATTGAATGTTACGACTTACAGATTAATACAATTGATCGAGATAAATTTAGATATTGCGGAATAAATAGCAAGAGAGTTAAGTGATAAGAGATGTGACATGTTGACTGGTAGAGGGACTTTTAAGTTGGGATATATGTCATATTCGTAGTGCATCGGACATTCAAAGAACACATGATCGAGTGTTTCCAATATTCTGCCCCGCATGTATTAGAAGGGTTTTCTTTTATATGTATTTTATAAAGGTGAGAGGCAATTGAGCAATGACCCAATCTCATTCTCGAGATATTAGAGATCTCTCTTTTGGACTTTTTTTTATGAAACCAAGGAAAAGATGGAATGTTTAATTGGATAGATTCATATAAGTTTCTGTACTAATAATGTTTTGGCAGACAGAAGAACAATGTTTTTGTAGAAAAAAATATTTTTAAAAATGTCATCCTTTCACTGAAAAATACCACTTATCCTGTTTTTTTTTTAAATATCACCCCTTTTCCAAAAAATAATGCAAATAATAACACAGCTTCTCGCTTTGTAACAAAAATTATACCCCTTTACCAAAAAATATCGCGACGTATAGCACCGCTTTTCTACAATATCTTTTTCCAAAAAAATAAAGCGAATAATTAAATTTATCACTATTTATTGATATTGAAAAAAAACCATAGAGCAATTAGTAAAACTAATTGGATCTTAATTTTTGTACTGCCATCATCATAACTGGCACTACAGTCCGCTACGGACCGTGGCCTCCTCCAGAAATCGTCTCCATCCCTCCCTATCGACCTTTTGTACTGTACCTACACTTTATTGTGATCCAAATTAAATCGACATAGCTATAGTTAATCGACATATTTATTTATTTAATGTTGCTTCTCGGGCAACAAGTCCAACTATCATTCCATCTCTTGGGTGGTCTTCCGGGTACAAACCGATCAGAAAGGATTTATTTGCTGCTATATACGCAAATCTATCACTGTCCATTCTGGCTACGTGGTCCCTTCAATGTCTTCTTCTGGATCAACTCCACCGAACGATGTCCTCTATCTCACATGTTTTTCTTATTTCAACATTCATTTTCTTATTTTTATTATAAAAATAAATAAAATAAAATAAAATAAATTCCTCAAAATTTTGTGACTTCTAAATCGGGTGAAATCAAGGTGGTAAAAAAATCCTTAAAAAATACGTTTTACGGATGTTTTGTCATAATCTATGATAAATTGTGTTATTCAAGTATAAAATAAAACGAAAAAAGGTTCACGTACAAAAGGTAAGCGTCTAATTAACTTGTAGGTTTTTCACTGTCATTTGAAGCATTTTTATAAAACAAACTTTCTTTGAGCGGATCATTAATAATAAGTGGAATGTAAATGTGTTTTTCTTCAATTATACAAAGACAGCGCCCAGCAAGGGCTTTCGTTTTTTTGTACAAAAAATAATGATATATAACTAGTGAAAGCTATATGAGACCAAACTTTAGACGTGTTACGAGAGTAATCCTTGGAATATTTTCAATTATAAACGCAAGAGAAATTCATTTATCACTCTGTCTCTTCTCCGGCTCTTACAGCATCGTAGTTTCCATAGAAATATGAGACGTTTGCAATCTCTAAATTGCTTTACAGACTAACATAACTGCAACATCCATCTTTTTAAAGAAAAAAAGTGCCCGACAAAGTGTAGATAACGGAGTTGACACTAAAAAACTTCACAACGCTTATTGATTTTTCTCGCAGAGGGTAAAAATATTCCGGAATAATAAATTTTAGCTATAAACTCTGCCAGGCGGGATTTTTTCTCGAATTCCTTTGAACAACGATTATTATTTTAAGAATATTAGTTTATCACAAAAACTTGAAGAAAGAGATCTAGGCGTTATCCTTGATAACAAACTTTCATTCATTTCACATATTGATTCTGTCGTAAATAAAAGCTATAGAAACCCAAAAAACAACCTCTATAGTTCTTCTGTTCTTCCAATATGGAGCCCAAATTATAATGTTCATATCGACAGAATTTAAAAGATTCAGAAAAAATATCAAAACGCTCAATTTTAGAAAACAAATTTACAGGACCAATCATTGAAAATACATCCCTTGAGAAAAGAAGAAAAACATCTGATGTCTACCTGCTTTACAAAATACTAAATAACCTTGTAGACAGCTCTTACCTACTCCAAAAAATCTCTTTGAACTGCCCAATGAGAACAACACGCCAAAATCACCTTTTCTATTCACCATATTTCAGAACAAGTTACGCACTATTATTACAATAGTCTTGACCCCTAACCGGATATATTGAACTCAACGCAGACATCGGTGAAACGTCAATTATTACGCGCAGTTATTGGTAATATTATTGGTTAAAAATCAAACCTATCTTCCTAAAACCTTCATCCCTTCCTTATCAACGCTTTTCTATATCCATTACCCTTCCCTTTCCCCCGCATACACTCACCTTCATACAATAACTCAACTACTCAAAATCAATATATTATAATGTAATTAAGTGATACTTTCTAATTGGCTTACTTTTTACATAGGTACATATTTATACTTTAACATAAAATACTGTATAGCTTTTAAGTTTCCTAATAAACATAAAATAAAATAAAATAATTATCACTTTACTTTGTACGATACTTTGTTCTGCTCTGGTTTTAACCACAAATAGTAAAAACGTTATTGTATCATTTAAAATGAGATAAATAATTGTTTGAAGATTCGCTCGATACAATTCATTGTACACCACAAAGTTAGACGTTGAAACTAATTGCTACTTTAAAATATTGTTAGTATCAAGAACAAAAACAAATTATATTTAAATTGACAGTGGAGGCAAATTATAAATCAAAAACCTCGCTACGTGAACGAAATACAATAAATACTTTATCCGGAGAACCAAGGTCAAAAGTACGGAGCATGTACAGGTACCAACTGAATAATAATAAAAGGAAACAAATTTGAACTTCAAAGAGGCTTTGTCATACGAAACTCATTTGAATCCGACAATACCTGAATGTTGTAGCCCCGAAAAGAAATAATATTTACAGGCCGAAATATTTCACTAATGCTCAGAATACACGACGACACTGACAAAAATAACGACAATAGTACGTCCAATTCAGTAAATTTTGAACTAAAATAGGAACATCGTGAGATTTTAGAATGAAGGTCATTTGAATTTAATTTCGTATTCTGTAACTGACGTTGTTCCTAATACTAAAATCAACAAAATTAGTGCACCGTAGATAATAATTTGAACTCAAATTGTTGATGGCGCAGACAACGCATGCGTACTGCGCACTTTTCGGCCATGTTTATTTATGTCATGTCGCCATGATGTCGCTAAACCTAACTTTTCAATTGATCTGCGCTAATATTCGGTGTCATGGACATATTTCTATTGAATAAGGGAGAGTTTTGGAGAGGTGTGTGTAGTTTATTGGAATCATCCGAACCCTTATCACGTATCATAAGTATTGTATGGTGTTCGTTTCATGATTACTTCACTTAATTTCATTTCTATTTTTATTTGTTTAATTGAGTATTTGTTCATTAATATATTTATTGGTTGATTTATTTCTTGATTTACTTATTACTTCACTTAATTTAATTTATTTTGTTATTCGTTTAATTGAGTATTTGTTCAATAATTTATTTATTGGTTGATTTATTTATTTATTCATTGATTAATTAATTCTTACCTAGTTATAAAAATAATTAATATTTGGTAATGTCTGGAGTCTTCACTGGTCTATATGCTGGTAACTCATTTTTTGTATATATTATATGAATTTGACTGTTTGTACTCTTTAAAATGAAGGAAAATAAAATAAAATAATCATCATCATTGGCCCTACAGCCCATTGTGGGCCTTGGCCTCCTTCAGAATCCGTCGCCATTCCCAGCACTCCAACCCAGCGCTCGTATATCAGCCCCCACATCGTCCAGCTATCTCATTTTTGGTTTGCCTCTGTTTTTTCTTCCACCTGGTGTGGTGTTCAAAACCTTGTTGGGAGTACGATCATCACTCATCCTGTGGACATGGCCCAACCATTGCAGTCTTCTTATTTGAATGAACTGTACAGTGTTAGGTTCGCCATTCAGTGCCTCTAATTCGTGGTTGAATAGTCTCCTCTACACTCCATTTTCATTGACAGGACCAAATATCTTTCTGAGGACTCTCCTTTCAAATATCAGAAGTATGTTTTCATCTTTTTTGGTCATTACCCAGCATTCGGCACTATATGCAATGACTGGACGGAGGAGCGTTTATAGAAGGATGTTTTGGTTTTTCTACCGAGCAATTTCGACCTCAGATGCTTATACAGCCCAAAATAGCATCTGTTTGCTGCTGATAGCCGTGCTCTAATTTCGTTACTGTATTTATTATCGTGGGTGATTTCAGTACCCAAGTATTTGAAGGAGTTGACTCTTTCAATGAGTTGTGACCCTATGTCTAATGGTGGATGTGTGTGGTTTGCCTGTGACTTGCTTGCCAGCATGTATTTGGTTTTGGATGCTTGATTTTGTTTTGTTTTGAGAGTTGGCTCGACTAAACTGTAGATATAAAATAGGGAATTGGAATAATTCGTGACTAAGTTGGAGCAAGAATGTCCCTTAACGTTCCTATTTCAGCGTAATAGAATATCAACATAGACGAAGTGGAATAGGAACGCATTAATTTTAGCCGGAACGTTCTTAATAAGTTATAGAATCGGACGTAGTTTCGATGGTGTTGTGGTTAGCAATTTTTCATGTCGAAATCGGTGTTAATACAGCTAATTTTCGAGATCAAATGAACATTCGATGTCTTGTGTTGACGTGTATTCCGAACATTGGAACCGACAGTCGCCAACCCACACAGCACTATTAAAATATATTTCGATAGACGTATTCGAAAGTTTTGTACCTTAACAAAGTTGAATTCGCAATTTCCAAGTTAAGAAAAATAAAGGATTTTGAACTAGAGAGAAAGGGATCGCCAGAATCAAGTGAAAACAACAAACTTGTTGACCTTATCTAGAGGGACCTCATAATAGTTTTCGGGAAACAATAAACCGCTACCATTATATTGAAATATCCCCATAACTAAAACATACTAAAGGTCATGCCTAGATAAAGGGAATGGTCTAAAATTTATCATTTTTGGTCTAAAATTTATAATTTTAATTATACGGCAAAAACAATTGTGTTTGTACCATATAGATAGCATTGAAAAGGCTTAAAATCTATTGGCACAAAAGTATTGATATTTATTTAAAATAAAACATCATATCTTCTTTCTACGTTGCAGCTTATTCCATGTGTCATATTTCAACTAATAGGTATAATTGAAATAAATAAATATCTTGGTGTCAACCACGTATGAGTATTTTTATGTCGACTAGTTTTGAAGACGTGACGTCCGGACAGACTTATACTTAACTTATTATGTACGTACGAAATGTGTGTGTATTAAAATATGGATCAAAAATTTGATGGACGGCGCTTAAATTGTTAGACACAGAGAATGTCTGCCAACGGAACGATATTAAATATTGGAGGATTATCCAATAGTAATGTCATTAATTATCTCAATAGCGGAAAAGAATTTATTATTACAAATGTTCAAAAGTGGTGCAGAAAGCTTTTTAAAAAGAAATAATAAATGAATCATTAGTATAAGAAGAATTTTTTTATTTTTATTTTTTAAGAATCTTATCATTTTTTTACTAATAATACTATTTTTAAATGAAACTCATCAATCGATAAATGACAATACAAAATGCGTCCAATTGTAATTTTTTTTGATCATTTATGATCCCACTTATTATTCTTCAAGTAGAGTCATATATTTTAATTTCTATATCGTTTATCTCGACTTTTTTAATGTTTATTCACTTTAAATTAAATAGTAAATAAAAGTTGGCATAAAATTATGTATTCAAAAAGACTACACCAATTGAAAACGTTTGTTAGAAGGTGCTATTATAATATGATATACTATGTCGCATCTTAATTTTCTTATCGTGTCGGTCGACTGATCCAGACGCTTCCAGAAAATAACAAATTCTTTTGTGGCGTCCTCTAAGGTGGCTCGTTCAGTAAAAACTTCCTTAGCACACTGGCCAGAAGACATTGAGCACGCTAGAAGATGCTCGGTGTCCTGTGTTTGTCCACAGTCCCATATAGCGGCTCCATTTGAGCGATCTCTGGAGGTTTTTAATTGTATAAATACGACCGACCCCAGTCCTAATCCATAATTGTGCACATATGTCGTTTATAAAGATATAGGCAACATAAATAAACATTCCATCCTTTGAACAATTTAAAATGATTTTGGACTATTATTTTGTAGTAGGTATTTATTTATTAAAAAATGATACCTATATTGAATGACTCGGCATAGATAACAACTGTGAAAATATAAAACAAACTATATTCAAAGCACATAGTGATAATAATCAAAGTTTCAGCAAAGCCTCACTTTGCAAAAAAAAAATTATTTTATGAAGTCGTAAGTATCCGGAAACTAAGTTGAAAACAGGACGTATTAAAAATTTACTCAGGACTGATATTCGTGAGCTACATATATTATGAAATGAGCCATTAATAAGAATAATTGGCTCTTTAGCAGAACATTATTATACATAAAGGAGGATAAACTCGACAAAAAATAAGGATTTAATATTAAATGAAGCGTAGAGATGAAATGAAACGTGTATATAAAATGTATTTAACAATCTTGCGGTGTCTGTTCAAAATATAAAGCTAAGTCAAACCTTTGAGAATTAACTGAGGACCCCATTTTGCTAGTTTTACCTACAAACATAACAAAGGGGAATTATATTCCACGTGACAAACGTTTCAAGCTGAAAATATATATTACACTCCTCTCATGACAAACCTTAGCGGAGTATACAAGTGAAAGAACTCTTCTATCTTAGATTATATAGTCTAGTATAATAAACAAAAAGAATTTCAAGGAAATCTCAAATCAATATATTTGTGGGGGTATACGAAGTAGCCTATATATATACCCCCACTAATCAAAACCTTATTCAGTTCTCATCTGACATTCTCGCGGGCTAGTCATTTCTAATAAACATCATGTAATTGAACACCGGCTGTTTTTATATCTTCCCACTATAGGTACCCGTCACATATACCTATAACTGGTGATCCCGACGTGATTTGAACACGCAACCTTCTGATATATAATAAAGGTGCATGTTTCGATGTGTGTACAGTTTCGAGTCTCTTGTCTTTTCAATAAGGCAGTTTACCTCGAAATTGCTTGCTATTCAGCTGGCTGCTGGTCTACACATATGTATGAGGAATTTTGCTCTCAGTCCAAAGATTCGCTCTTATAGGTTTATCCAAAGCGTATGGAACGAATCCCACCGAAGCACTGCCAATACTGATAGGCATGACACCCCTAGATCTGGAAATGCAGCATAGAGGTGCTATTTTCAATTTTATAAGGGGCCGATCTTCTGTGATTGGAGATGTTCTTCTATTTGTCACGCAGGGCCGTTTGTCACGCAGTGTTCATGAAAGAATTGTAAACGAAAATATACAGAACATCTAATTGCCCCGTCGGACGGCCTACTCAGTGGGAAGAATAACCTTTCTATTTTTTCTGACGTATGGAATGGACTTAAGTCTTCCTAGGTTGTCCCTGACTTTTGGACTTTTCAATTTTTCACAGGACACGGAAATTTTAAAAGTCTTTCTTTCTTTTTCGTGTCCGGCTAAGCTCTTCCACTCCAATAAGCAGCGACTGACATCGCGTTGTCTTTTGTCATAATCAGATCCCTAGGACTACAGACCACTCCCATCAGTGGACACATCAGCAAGTGGGTGTCATCCTGGGTTGCGCCGCATTCGCATCGGGTGATTATAAAAGTTATCTTCACCGATTTAAAATTGCCTCCTCTGCCTCATGTCAGTTCTGTCAATATCCGGACCAAACTTTGGAACATATTCTATGGGATTGTTGCCTCCCAATGGTTTCCTCATATATATTGGAGCTCCTCGTTGCTGTCTGTTGGCCCCTTCCAGTGTCCCGTGTTCCATTGGTCATGCGGATTTTGCTGCCCTTACTGCTCACTCCATCTCTTTCCTTATTGATTTTTTTACCATTTTCTAAGAAAAAGTCATATTTTTTAACGTACTTAATTTTACATCGTTCATTTTCCTACTAATTTACCACAAAGAAATAAGAATTGTACATGTTTCAATATTTTTATTGATAGTCAATACTCAAAGCGATTTCTTCGATACCCAACTCACATAATGTTCAGTTGTATCGCTGCCACCGCGAAGGGAGGTTGTGTTAGTATGCTCACTCGCCGCCACACTCGCCGTTAAGTGATATTATTGTTCCGTGATTTTCTGGTGTTGGAATCGCTCAAGGGAAGTGATTTTTTCTTTATAATCGTATTGTTGTTTGATGTTTTTCTTTCTCATTTCTATGTAAAATTTATTCTTTTTCAGTTATTCTATACCTATATTACTTATTTATCTTTTGATTTTTATTTTGATTTATTTATTCCGTTCGTGGTAACGAATTTTCGTTTATTTATATACATATATAGGTGCATTCCTATCTTATTTAACTTTGTTATTCTTTTTGTTAGTGAAATTTTTATTTTTGTTTCGATCTTGTCATAATGGAAGAAATCCATAAACCTCCTGACCCTCCTGATGACATAACAATCCAACCGAATTCCTCTGCCGCAAAACCTAATAAAAGAAGACGCGAAGGAAACGATTTTCCTTCTCCTTCTTCTCCTACTTCCAAGTATCCTGATGTATCTGAAGCTTCTCACGCTAGTCCCTTAAATCTGAAGTACAGCAGTAACTCTCTCCCTCCCTTTTTGGTTTATGTCCAGAATGTGGACAATGATGCTTCTCTGCACCCTATGAAATTCGGTCAAATCCTCTACAAAAACAAAATTGTTAATGTCTCTCCCGGCGGTGTCAAAGCCGAGGGAAGAAACAAGATTTCCGTCTCCTTCACAAATCCCAATGCTGCTAATTCCTTTGTAGATTCTTCAATTCTTACCTCTAATAACCTTAAAGCATATATTCCATCTTTTAAACTTACAAAAATGGGCTTAGTAAGAGGCATCTCCACCGAACTGTCAAATGATGACATTATAGAAAATGTGTCTGTGCCATCCCAATTTGGAAAAATAATCAAAGCCAGACGTTTGAATTATAAAGATTCCTCGTCTGGATCTATCGAATGGAAACCCTCTCAAACGGTTGTTTTGACCTTTGAAGGTCAGACTCTTCCGAAGAACGTCTACCTCTACTATAACTCTTTGCCAGTTGAGCTATATACATTCCCAACAGTTCTTTGTTTCCGATGTTGCCGTTACGGTCACACTAAATCCCAATGCCGTTCTCAGCCTCGATGCTTCAAATGTGGGGAATCCCATTTGGGGGAAACCTGTGCATCAACAAAACCTGTTTGTATTAATTGTTCCGGTGCTCATCCTGCTTCTAGTCTCTTTTGTCCCGAATTTTCGAGACAAAAAAACATTAAACATTCAATGGCCTCCGAAAACATTTCTTACGTAGAAGCGTCAAAATTATACCCAACAAGTAAAATGAGTTACACAGAAGCTACATCGGCTTCTTCCTCCACGCCTATTTCCATTCCTTCACGTAATCAATCCTTTAAAATGACTCTTAAAAACATTCCGAAAGAACAAAGACCTAAAGTTTCTCCACATTTTGACAAAGCCAGTCATGAAAATCTTCTTTCATACACAAATGGCCAAGCTACAATGCCTAGTGACGGCTGCGCCATGCGTTGCAACCTAGAACCTTTCAACAAATCCAACGACCTGACGTCAATCATCCCCATGATAGCCCAAATCCTAATTTCTTTATTTTCTGACATCGATAACTTACCGTCCTACGCTGCCAACTCTCTTCCATTCCTCAACGATCTAGTGCAATATAATGGCTCCACATCCAAAAACAAAGAATAATAACTCAATCTGCATATTACAATGGAACAGCAGAAGTCTAGTTTCGAATAAAATAGACTTTTGCTATATTTTAAAAACATACAATATTAATATTGCTGCGGTATCAGAGACCTGGCTTAAACCAGGATCCGATTTTTTTATCCCCGGTTACACGATTTTACGAGACGATCGATATGATGCTCATGGAGGAGCTGCGTTAATATTTAAATCTTCATTGCCATATAATGTAATAAATATCCCCTCACATTCTAATATCCAAATAGTTGCTGCTAACATAAATAATATAAGTTATATCTCAACTTACTGTCCACCTAACACTTTTTTTGATCCTAACTACTGGAATTTATTGATATCATTATGTTCCTCTCAAATATTTATATTAGGTGACTTTAATGCCCACTCGCCTTCCTGGGGATGTGTTTCTCAAGACAGTTCAGGCGACTCAATTTTGACGTTTTGCGATGATAATAATATGTGTATCTTGAACAATGGCTCACCAACTAGATTTACTTCACCATCACAAAATCAAAGTGCAGTTGACCTTTCCTTGTGTTCTACCAATCTTGCTACCTCCACTTCCTGGACCGTCATGGATGACACCTTTTCTAGTGACCATTTCCCAATAATTCTAAACTATTCTCCTAGTCCATCGTTTTCAACAACATATACAAAAGTCAGTAAATTCAAATTGAATTTAGCAGATTGGTATAACTTCCATAAAATCTTAGAAGAATCCGTTAGCACTCTTCCACCTCTTATGTTTCCAGCGGATTTAAATACAATTTTCTCTAAACTATTATCAGTTATTAAATCAGCTGCCGAGTCTTGCATTCCAAAAACAAAAAAATCGAAAAAATCTAAAACTCTCCCGCCATGGTGGGACGACGAATGCTCAGAACTCATTCTAGAGAGAAAAAAAGCCATGAAAAAATACAGGAAAAATATGTCACTGTCCAATTTTCTTAATGCAAAAAATATTCAAGCATTAACTAAGAAAACTTTAAGAAAAAAAAAACGTCAAGGCTGGTATGACTTCTGTAATTCCCTTTCTCCAGAATCTTCTTCTTCTCAAATCTGGAATAAAATTCATAGATTTCGTGCATCATATTCTCCTACATATACTAACTCCCAGGATGACTGGATAATGTCATTTACCGATAATTTGGCCCCTGCCTACGTTCCAAGCTTTGAAGAGGTATGCAACTCTTCTCATAATTCACAGCCCGCCTCCTGGCTAACCTCTCCATTTAAAATAGAAGAATTATTAATTCAAATTCAGTCATTATGTAATACGGCTCCAGGAGTTGATGGTATTTCAAATATATTTTTTCAAAAATTTCCTGCTAATCTTCTGTCATACCTTTTAGATATGTACAACCTAATTTTACAAATAGGATTCGTACCTTCAGAATGGAAGACCCAGATAGTTATTCCAATTTTGAAACCGGGTAAAGATGCAAAACTTGGTTCTTCCTATAGACCTATTGCACTTTCATCTTGTTTCTTAAAATTATTAGAGCGTATGTTGAAAAAACGATTAGATTGGTATATAGAACATAATAACCTTCTTTCGACTTCACAATTTGGTTTCCGAAAATCAAAATCTTGTCTTGATAACCTGAGTATTTTAACAACTGACATTCGGACTGCTTTCTCTAAACAAGAATCTACTGCAGCAGCCTTTTTAGATATATCTGGCGCATATGATAACGTTCAGCTTCCTGTACTGAAAAATAAATTATCTACAATAGGTATTCCGGATCAACTGTGTCGTCTCATTCATAACATATTTTCCGAACGCACTATTAATATCAATAGAAATAATATAAATATATCAAGAACCATATGGAAAGGATTACCTCAGGGCTCCGTATTAAGTCCTATTTTATTTAATGTCTACTGTTCAGATCTCGAATCGAAACTCCCTGATAAGGTTTCCTTTGTTAATTATGCTGACGATATTAGCATATATGTTTCAAATAAATTTATTGATATATCCGTAAAAGATTTAACTATGGCTATCAAAATAATAAACAAATGGGCTCTTAAAAATGGTCTCCAGGTTTCCCCTCAAAAAAGTAAGGTTGTAATTTTTACTCGTAAACACAAAACTCCCACAGTAAACATAATTATTGACAATATTCAAATTCCTGTGTTAAATCAAGTTAAATTTCTGGGCTTAATTTTAGACAGAAAAATGTCATGGAAACCTCACATTGAGCATGCTATTGCCAAATGCGAAAGAAATTTAAACCCTCTTCGAGCCGTTTCCCGAGTGTGGTGGGGTTCTCACCCATCATGCATGAAAATCCTTTACAATTCTCTGGTTCGTGGTGTCCTTGATTTTGGTAGCTTTCTTTGGGACCCGATCCCTTCATTTCTTCAACTTAAACTTGAAAGAATTCAATCAAAGGGCCTGAGACTGGTTCTCGGCGCTATGCGTTCAACACCCATTAATGCTCTTCAAGTGGAGGCACTAGACATGCCTCTTAATCTTCGTAGAGAATTATTGGCAGTCAAATTTCTCACAAAGCGCATAAATATTAATACACACCCCATCATGCGTAAACTATCATCCTTGCTATCTCTATGTCAATCCACTAGATTCTGGGCCAAAAAACCATATCCTCACTTATGCTTAGCATATTTAAAGCTCCGTGATAGAATAACCGATTCTCCTAACTATTCTTGCCTGCCATACTACCAAACTCCCTTTAAGGTTAATTTCATTATTCCCAATATAATTGAAAATATTGGCATCAACAAATCGACTCAATTACCCCCCCACACCATTAACAAAATCTTCAATAACATAGTAAATTCTAAATGGCCGTCACATCTTAAAATTTATACTGATGGGTCAAAAATGTATCCAAATGGACCATGTGGCTCCGCAGTGTACATTCCTTCCTTAAATACTGAACTTCTCTTTAAGCTTCCCCCTGGGTCATCTGTCTATTCAGCGGAGTGTTTGGCGATAAGAGAAGCATTAAAACTTCTAGACTCTCTTCCCCATTCAAAAATTCTGATCCTTTCTGATTGCTTAAGTTCCCTCAAATCCTTATCCAACGATCTCTCTAAATTTCCAGACAACGAACTTCTTTGCTCTATCAGATATCTCATGTGTAGTCTTATAGAAAAAGACTATGAAATTATACTAGCATGGATCCCTTCCCACGTAGGTATAAATGGGAACGAGATCGCGGATAAATTAGCAAAACAAGCCTCCAGTTCTGATGCCTCTTATTTTAACAATTCCCTTTCCATCCAAGACACAATTCGTTCTCATTGTAACATTGCCAAAAATAAATGGCAAGACCTGTGGAAAATAACTTCTGAAACCAAAGGAACATACAACTATAATATCCAATTAAACATTCCATCTTTTCCATGGTTTCATAAAAAAAAAATGTCCAAAAGAGAGATCTCTAATATCTCGAGAATGAGATTGGGTCATTGCTCAATTGCCTCTCACCTTTATAAAATAAATATAAAAGAAAACCCTTCTTGTGCATGCGGGGCAGAATTGGAAACACTCGATCACGTGTTCTTTGAATGCCCGATGCACTACGAATATGACATCTATCCCAACTTAAAAGTCCCTCTACCAGTCAACATGTCGCATCTCTTATCACTAAACTCTCTTGCTATTTATTCCGCAATATCCAAATTTATCCTTATCAATTGTATTAATCTGTAAATCGTAACATTCAATAACTTATTTTTTATCTTTTCTTCCATTTGGCACAAATCACTCTTATAAGGGTGGGTTGCCTAATATTTAAAAAAAAAAAAAAAAAAACTCACATAATGTTTATATAAATTGAGAAATAACTGATGAATAATCGATAAAGGGTGTACGTAATGAAGAGTGATTTTGATCCTTTGAAATTCAATTTAAAGAGTTTGAGTTATACGGTATAAGTAATGATGGAGTTAGAATGTAACCACCACAAAGAGGAAAAGCAATTGAAGTTATTGGAAGTATAAAGAGAAAAGTTGAGAACTGGTTCACGTCTTACTTATTGAATGTACATACTTTAAATACGATTACGTTATGTATCAGTATTTCAACAAGTAATCTTGTTTTAAAATGTAATTTATTGAGCGAGGTATCAATTAGATAAATAAAACAATGCCGTAGGAATTAATTCATCAAGAAGAATATCTTCTTCTTCCTCTTCGATGGCGCTACAGCCCAAGTCGAGCCTTGGCCTCCTTCAACTTTTGCCCCCAACCCCGTCTGTTCTCAGCTGCCGTCCTCCAGTTTGTAACACTTAAGAGCTGCGCTGCATCCTTCCTCACCTTGTCCTCCCATCGCAACCTGGGTCTTCCTATTTTCCTTCTTCCTCCTGGATGACCAGTCATAGTTCTTTTAGGAATTCGCATATTTGGCATTCTATGAACATGTCCAGCCCATCTCAATCTCGATAGTCTTATGTGTGTTGAGATACTGGGTGATTCATATATTCTGTACAGTTCTTCGTTTCGCTTTATACGCAACTCTTCTCCATCTTTCACTAGTCCACATATGCGGCGGAGAACTTTCCTCTCAAATATGTCCAAAGCTACAGCGTATTTTATTGTAAGTGCAGCAAAAAGTGAAGTACAAGAAGAGAATGCAACAGATAAATTATAATTATTGAACAAACATGTGGACAAAAGAGGAGAATAAAAGAAAAAGAAGAATATTTTAAATGCAAAAAGTGATAATCCTTAGCTGATTTGGGGTTTGAAAAATTGAACAATGAACTAAAAAATAAACAAGGGTATAAGAAATGGAGTGCATAGGGAGGGTTATCCTAGAATGGGATGGCATGATAATGTGAATGATATTTGGAAAGAAAGAAACATGCTAGAACGATCCGCGAAAATGATGTATAAGACAATGCAAGAATGTTAAGGAAGCCATAAATGTTTACGAGGATCGAGTTTTGTGGCGCTCGTTCCTCTAAGCTTATCTCATTAGGGACATGGCGTGATGATATGTATCTGTGTAGGTTTATTTACTCACTTCAGCAATCAAGTGTACGAATATGTTAAATTTAAACCCCAGCAGAGGAGATATTGATTTTAATAATGATAAGGAAACTCAATAAGAAGGCATAATTGGTGAAAGTTGCAAAAGCGCATAAAGTGATCACGTAAACCAACCGATGACAGATCGTCAGCCCTGTAGGTGCCTTGAATTCCTAGGTCTTCTATAATATTCCAACTACGTCTCTATTGAGATGTTAAAAATTTCAATGTTAGCGTATAATACGGAACTTTTTTATTTGTCGATTGGATGGGTGGATGGCAGAGCGGTTAGCGCGCTGGGTTAGTAATCCAGTGGTCGCGAGTTCGAATCCTGCCTCGACCGATCTCGTTCACCTATAGGACAAGCATTTATGCTTAGTTTAGGGAACGTAGGAAGATGTATATGTACTTGTTTAACAAGAACATATTCATTTTTAAAAAAAAAAAAAAATCATTTTTCAGCCAAAGATTGGTTCTCTGGGCTGGAGACACTGGTTGTTGGAAGAAATTGCCATATGGCAATAAACTTGCTACTTGCGCAGGGTGCAGAGATGTATTTGTTAATATTATTATATATAATTTATTGAAAGCAGATTGATTCATGACGATTTGTACGTAAGAAAAAATGCCTACCTAAAAATTGATAGGTCAAGTTTTGTCTTGTGAGTTACAGCGGATTATAGACGAAAAGGGAAAAAAAGAGAGATTTCATATGAACTAAAAGAAATAAAATTATTAATCAAAAGTTCGCTATGTCCTGATTGCTCAGTAAGTTGGTCCTATACATTTTCATCCATATCTCAAAATAATGTCTTGTGTAGCTCGTTAGGAACTTCAACTTGCGCTGTCCTTAATTCAACAGAAAGAAAAAATAAACTTTTTCCGTCGTCAAATAAAAAGGACTTATAATAATATAGGGGTTATACTTTTGCCTAAGTACTGGTTCATTATAATATAAAGTCTACACATCCATAATATTAACCACCTCTCATAACATACACAAGTCCTGTAATGAGATTTCGCAGGAAAGTCTGGAAATACTTTCGGAAAAAATAACAACCGAAAAATATCGGCGTTATCAGAATTTACTAATAAAAAAGGCGTTATAATTTCATGCCGAGAAAAGTATGGCTTGGAAAATTTTATTAAGTAACTTACAAACACCAACTTTCAATATTATTTACTAGCTTTTATGTCCCGCCGTTGGCCAAGAATGTAAAATTGTGAAAGAAAAAGCAACCGTTTTTATAATATTGTCACCCAATTATTTTGCAATATCAGACTATGAAAAGTGGTTTGAAATTTGATTGAGTTTAAGTATTGTAAAATGTTCAAGTGATGGCCACAACCCATTCTTTTTTATATATTGGTATAAAGTGTGAATGAAGTATAATATT
Organism: Molanna angustata; assembly: GCA_963576475.1. Lineage (NCBI taxonomy): Eukaryota > Metazoa > Arthropoda > Insecta > Trichoptera > Molannidae > Molanna > Molanna angustata. The sequence continues at coordinate 11,394,578 of OY754976.1, read as the reverse complement.
TATACAATTTCTGCTCGCATGGACTATGCGTAATGGTTTTAAATATGACTGTTTATCAACGTTGTAAAGAGATTGGTTTGGCCACAACCCCCATTTTTAAATATTATCATCGAAAACAAATTGTAATGTGTACCTATTGAAAATTTAGTAATTTTGGGTGTTGGGATGTGGTTAAAATTTGATTAAACAAACGTAGGTACTGAAAAGATCTAGTATTGGTCACATCCCATTCGTTTTTATATTTTTTCATCAAGTGTGCATTATATTTTTGCTCAATTTGACTGAAAGTCTTCGTTAACGAAGAAGAAGAAGACTTGAACTATTGTAAATAGTTTTTAATTTGAATATAAATGTTGTGAAGAGTTCAGTAATGGCCACAACCCCCATTCTTTAAATATTAGGTGTTGAAAATTATTCAAAATAGGATGATATAAATGGTTTAAATTTAATTAAACAAAAGTATTGAAAAGATTCTAGTGCAGGTTATATCGTCACATCCCATATCCCATTCATTTCATATGTATTTTCATCAAGTGTGCATATCGTTAATAATATTTCTGCACAATAGACTATTAGACTTAAAACTAACCCAAAAGACTAAATAAAAAAGAGAAAAATAAGTATAAGACTATAAGAAATAGTTTGTATAAAAAACTATTCCAATGGTCTACATAAAATAAGTAAAAATACATATACCTAATAGAAGAATTAGACTATTGGAAATAGATTGTATAAAAGCTCACCCAAAGGTCTACAAAAAAGAAGAAGAAGAATATTTAGACTATTGGAAATAGTTTGTATTAAAACTCTCCCAAAAGTCTACGTACTTAAATGAAGAAGAATAATAATTAGACTAAAGGAAATAATTTTTATAAAAAAATGACCCAAATGTATACATAAAAGAAGAAGAAGATGAATTAGACAATAGGAAATAGTTTGTATAAAAACTGCCCTAAAGGTCTACATAAAATTAAGAAGAAAAAGAATTAGACTCCAGGACCCGCCGCTTCAGGCCCTTCAGTACCTCCCGTCCCTTTAATCCCTCATTACGTCCCTTCCCATCAGGCCCTTCAGTACCTTCCGTCCCTTCAGGCAGTTTTATACCTCCCGTCCCTTCAGGACCTTTAGTGCCTCCCTTCCCTTCATTACATCCCGTCCCATCAGTCGGTTAAGAAAAGTTTAAATCCAGAAACCATCCTGGAAGAACCGCGAAGAGATGAAAGAACCTTCTTTTCCCAGGATGCTCTACTTAATAGGTAAAATGACTAAATACACGAAGAAGAAGAAAAAAGTTTAAACCCAGATACCTGCGAAGAGATGGAAGGACAGTTGGACCTTCTTCTCCCAGGATTCTCCAACTTCATAGGTAAAATGACCAAAAATACACGATGAAGAAGAAGAAGAAGAAATAAGTTTAAATCCAGATACCTGCGAAGAGATGGAAGGAAAATTGGACATTCTTCTCCCAGGTTAGTCCACCTTCAAAGGTAAAATGACCAAATAGACGATGAAGAAGAAGAAGAAAAAAGTTTAAATCCAGAAACCTGCGAAGAGATGGAAGGAAAATTGGACCTTCATCTCCCAGGATAGTTCATCTTCATAGGTAAGATGACCAAGTACACGTTGAAGAAAAAGAAGAAAAAAGTTTATATGCAGAACCCGTCCTGGAAGACCTGTGAAGAGATGGAGGGACAGTCGGACCTTCTTTTCCCAGGATACTCCCCCTTCATAGGTAAAACGACCAAATACACGAAGAAGAAGAAGAATAAGAAAAAAGTTTAAATCCAAAAACCATCCTGGGCATACGCTCGACAATTCACCAAAGTTTCATTATAATCGGACAAACGGTTGGTAAATAAATAAATAAAATAATTTTCCTATAGGAAATCAGTATAGGTATATTATTGTTGATTTGTAAGTAAATAGTATTAGGTAGGTACCTACCTACAACAACCTTCTAAATAAATTCGATTCCTAACAAATTTTATTTGAATATCACATTCTTTCTGTAGCCATGGAAACGATTCGAACACGTAAGTAATATCGAATGGTTCGGATACATTTTTTGAATATGTAGGTACCTACATTGGTTTGTTCGATGCCATAAAAATGAAAATTGTCAGAAAAATCAAATATTATTTACAAATTATGCAATTTTATTATGCCTATATCTTTACTAATAAATAACACATTTTTACAATATATGTCTTAAAACTTGCCGTAATGTCTTGTGTTTCATTTTATTATTTCATAATTACATTTATTTCAAAGGTTTATTATTTTCAAGAACATATTCATTCGGTGGGAAAATGAAATATTGTATGAAAAGATATTAAAATGGCGGCGTTTATGTACAAAAGGCTTACTTTAAAAATAAGTTAAACATTATAATTATACCAAATATTCACCATGTTTTTCATTTAAACGCTAAGTTATACTTCAAAATATATTTTTTTTGTGTAAATACCTACTTCTAACTTTTAAACTAACAGATATTTGCGTGCAAAATGTACACTTTTTTGACAGATATGACTTGGAAAATTTTGTATGAAAAAAATAATTATTTAAATATTTTTAAAATTCAGCATTTTTATCGCATTCTTTTTAGCGTGACACTGCATCAGGTATACTGGTACATGTTCGCACTTAAATTAGATTTTTAGATGCTCTTGGTTTTTCAGAAGGCGTGAGACAAACACACACACACACACACATACACACACACACACAGACACTAACATTTTGATTGCTTTATTACTTTAGACTAGCTTTTATGTCCCGCCGTTGGCCAAGAATGTAAAATTGTGAAAGAAAAAGCAATCGTTTTTATAATATTGTCACCCAATTATTTTGCAATATCAGAATATGAAAAGTGGTTTGAAATTTGATTGAGTTTAAGTATTGTAAAATGTTCAAGTGATGGCCACAACCCATTCTTTTTTATATATTGCTATAAAGTGTGAATGAAGTATAATATTTATACAATTTCTGCTCGCATGGACTATGCGTAATGGTTTTAAATATCACTGTTTATCAACGTTGTAAAGAGATTGGTTTGGCCACAACCCCCATTTTTAAATATTATCATCGAAAACAAATTGTAATGTGTACCTATTGAAAATTTAGTAATTTTGGATGTTGGGATGTGGTTAAAATTTGATTAAACAAACGTAGGTACTGAAAAGATCTAGTATTGGTCACATCCCATTCGTTTTTATATTTTTTCATCAAGTGTGCATTATATTTTTGCTCAATTTGACTGAAAGTCTTCATTAACGAAGAAGAAGAAGACTTGAACTATAGTAAATAGTTTTTAATTTGAATATAAATGTTGTGAAGAGTTCAGTAATGGCCACAACCCCCATTCTTTAAATATTAGGTGTTGAAAATTATTCAAAATAGGATGATATAAATGGTTTAGATTTAATTAAACAAAAGTATTGAAAAGATTCTAGTGCAGGTTATATCGTCACATCCCATATCCCATTCATTTCATATGTATTTTCATCAAGTGTGCATATCGTTAGTTATATTTCTGCACAATAGACTATTAGACTTAAAACTAACCCAAAAGACTAAATAAAAAAGAGAAAAATAAGTATAAGACTATAAGAAATAGTTTGTATAAAAAACTATTCCAATGGTCTACATAAAATAAGTAAAAATACATATACCTAATAGAAGAATTAGACTATTGGAAATAGATTGTATAAAAGCTCACCCAAAGGTCTACAAAAAAGAAGAAGAAGAATATTTAGACTATTGGAAATAGTTTGTATTAAAACTCTCCCAAAAGTCTACGTACTTAAATGAAGAAGAATAATAATTAGACTAAAGGAAATAATTTTTATAAAAAAATGACCCAAATGTATACATAAAAGAAGAAGAAGATGAATTAGACAATAGGAAATAGTTTGTAAAAAAACTGCCCTAAAGGTCTACATAAAATTAAGAAGAAAAAGAATTAGACTCCAGGACCCGCCGCTTCAGGCCCTTCAGTACCTCCCGTCCCTTTAATCCCTCATTACGTCCCTTCCCATCAGGCCCTTCAGTACCTTCCGTCCCTTCAGGCAGTTTTATACCTCCCGTCCCTTCAGGACCTTTAGTGCCTCCCTTCCCTTCATTACATCCCGTCCCATCAGTCGGTTAAGAAAAGTTTAAATCCAGAAACCATCCTGGAAGAACCGCGAAGAGATGAAAGAACCTTCTTTTCCCAGGATGCTCTACTTATGTAATAGGTAAAATGACTAAATACACGAAGAAGAAGAAAAAAGTTTAAACCCAGATACCTGCGAAGAGATGGAAGGACAGTTGGACCTTCTTCTCCCAGGATTCTCCAACTTCATAGGTAAAATGACCAAAAATACACGATGAAGAAGAAGAAGAAGAAATAAGTTTAAATCCAGATACCTGCGAAGAGATGGAAGGAAAATTGGACATTCTTCTCCCAGGTTAGTCCACCTTCAAAGGTAAAATGACCAAATAGACGATGAAGAAGAAGAAGAAAAAAGTTAAAATCCAGAAACCTGCGAAGAGATGGAAGGAAAATTGGACCTTCATCTCCCAGGATAGTTCATCTTCATAGGTAAGATGACCATGTACACGTTGAAGAAAAAGAAGAAAAAAGTTTATATGCAGAACCCGTCCTGGAAGACCTGTGAAGAGATGGAGGGACAGTCGGACCTTCTTTTCCCAGGATACTCCCCCTTCATAGGTAAAACGACCAAATACACGAAGAAGAAGAAGAATAAGAAAAAAGTTTAAATCCAAAAACCATCCTGGGCATACGCTCGACAATTCACCAAAGTTTCATTATAATCGGACAAACGGTTGGTAAATAAATAAATAAAATAATTTTCCTATAGGAAATCAGTATAGGTATATTATTGTTGATTTGTAAGTAAATAGTATTAGGTAGGTACCTACCTACAACAACCTTCTAAATAAATTCGATTCCTAACAAATTTTATTTGAATATCGCATTCTTTCTGTAGCCATGGAAACGATTCGAACACGTAAGTAATATCGAATGGTTCGGATACATTTTTTAAATATGTAGGTACCTACATTGGTTTGTTCGATGCCATAAAAATGAAAATTGTCAGAAAAATCAAATATTATTTACAAATTATGCAATTTTATTATGCCTATATCTTTACTAATAAATAACACATTTTTACAATATATGTCTTAAAACTTGCCGTAATGTCTTGTGTTTCATTTTATTATTTCATAATTACATTTATTTCAAAGGTTTATTATTTTCAAGAACATATTCATTCGGTGGGAAAATGAAATATTGTATGAAAAGATATTAAAATGGCGGCGTTTATGTACAAAAGGCTTACTTTAAAAATAAGTTAAACATTATAATTATACCAAATATTCACCATGTTTTTCACTTAAACGCTAAGTTATACTTCAAAATATATTTTTTTTGTGTAAATACCTACTTCTAACTTTTAAACTAACAGATATTTGCGTGCAAAATGTACACTTTTTTGACAGATACGACTTGGAAAATTTTGTATGAAAAAAATAATTATTGAAATATTTTTAAAATTCAGCATTTTTATCGCATTATTTTTAGCGTGACACTGCATCAGGTATACAGGTACACGTTCGCACATAAATTAGATTTTTAGATGCTCTTGGTTTTTCAGAAGGCGTGAGACAAACACACACACACACACACACACACACATACACACACACACACACACACACACAAACACTAACATTTTGATCGCTTTATTACTTTAGATATATTTCAATTAAGTAGGTTCGTTTTATCATTTATTTAAGATAAATCATTTTAGTAAATTTTCCTCGTATCCGACACCGTTCCGCTTACCCAACTATTGACGTCCAAACGAAGATGTATTCCCTTCGAAAATATTCGTATCTAATAATAATCTAGTGATTTGTAATAATTAAATCGTTTTATTTGTGTTAATTTCATGTAAAAAATAAAAATACGATTTATTTTCACTTCTGAAACACTAATCATATTATAAGTGCTGATCCTAAATCAGGAAAAATGGACACAATAAAGTATCATGTGGAACCTTCCAATTAATGTCCCATCCAAGCATCTCAAAGGAAGCCAAAATCGCAGTACACAATGCAATTGTAGTGCCTACTTTGACGTTTGCTAGTAAAACATGGACCTGGTAAAAGACACATGAAAGTAGAATAAATGCTGTAGAAAAGAGATCACTAAGAAGAGTATGTAATAGAACGATATATGACAGAATAAAAAATGAGGAAGATAAAGAAGGATATTATATGCAAAATGAAAGTGAATGCCATGAGCTGGTTTGGACATATTGAAAGAATGAACGATGAACGACTGACCAAAAATATAAACATGGTTGCTAGAGATGGAGTGAATAACAGAGGTCGCCCCAGAAAGGGATAGCATGACCATGTGAATTTGAATGAAGGAAATATAAATAGTTTGAACAATCGACGAGCATATATGAGACGATGCATGGATGTAAAGGAAGCCAGAAATGTGTGCAAAAATAGAGAAATATGACGCTCGATTCTCTCTGCTTACCCCATAAGGGACATAGCGTGATAGTATGTATGTATGTATCGTTTATCGAGCAACTCTTAACGAGCTTCATTGGTTTCATTTTTGGAGATTGGTTGGCAGCAAAGCGGATACATCTCTTCCTTCACTCCGTTCTATCTTCAGCGACTATCTTTAACACTGTGTAGGAGGTATACTTTGTGTCCTCGCATACCTGCCCTAGATAGTTGACTAATATCAACCGTCTCACAAAGCCACATAATTCATATTGAAAAATTGGATCGATACATTGAAATATCATTTAAATTATTAATAATGGGCAATTCATATTAACCACGCCCACAAAATATCCGCTTGTATTGAAGGGACTTTCAAAACGAATTCAATTGAAGCTATATTTTTTTATTGAGAAAGCTTTGTTAAAACGGACCGAAATAATATGAGAAATTACAAAAAAAATCTCCAGATCAGGGTGGCGCGGCGTCGGTGCTAATTCATATGCAAAATTTAACGAGGTTGGCAACTCTGGTCGTGAAATTGAGACAATGGCTGACAATTTAATACGTAAGTGTAAAATTATGCGAAAAATTAATCCGACTTGTTTTATTTTTCGCATACATTATTTTCAAAACGAGAAACAGCTTTTTTATATTACTATGCAGATTTTAATCGAATGAAAAAATTTGAGTCGTTTTAATTTATCCCTAGGTACTATTATTTTTAAATGCAAAATGCATTGGATATACATACATTCCTTATATTTTTGGCTTCGTGATTGGCCTTCTTCTGAAATAAATATCATTGGTTTATAAGAATGTAGGTACGTATATGTAAGTTGATATACTGCTTATTTATCTTCAATCTTTAATAAAAGGCACTACTGATGTACCCTCAATCTTAAATATCATTGGTTAATCAGAATTTACGTATATTTAAATTGTTATAGTGCTAATTTACAATCAATTAAAAATAATAGGCACTTCATATGAACTCAATTAATAATATTCAAAGTTTAGCGAACCGACGAACAATGACTGATTTATCTTTTATTTATAATGTTTTAAATAACCATATAGACTCTGCCGATATACTCACACTTATTGACTTTAATATACCTATAAGACGTACAAGACATACACCATTATTTAAATGCAAATATTATAAAACAAATGCTGCAATAAATTCACCAATCAATAGGGCCATGGATGCTTACTCAAGGTATGTGGATATTTTAAACTTGGACATTTTTTACGACTCCCCAAACGAATATCGACGGAAAATATCCCAAATAGATAAATTAGAAAACAATAGCTAACCATGGCCCATCACTCTTAAGTCCACATACTCTCTTTTACACACACACACCCTCACACACCCTCACACACAAACACCCCTCACACACACACACACACCCTCACACACATACATATACACACCCTCTCTCTTACATAAGCGGAATAATAATTAAATAAATAAATAATAAAAATACTTTACTACTTACACTACACACACAAACCAAAATGTATTTGACACATGTAACTGACATTAGATTTAGATAATTGATGTATCATATGTATTAATCCATGTAATAAACTATCTAATGTTGTATGTGTTAATTAAAAAGTAAAATAAAATAAAATAAAATAAAAACTCTCAACCTTAAAAATGTCATATATACTATGTATAGTTGATAATATAATTGATATAGTTGACAAAGTATTTTTTCAGCGCTTAAATAAATGATATTTCATAATAAAATTGATAAGGGAACAAACAAATATGGTATATCAGCACGCAACAAATATTAAGGGAACAAACAAATATGGTATATCAGCACGCAACAAATATTAAGGGAACAAACAAATATGGTATATCAGCACGCAACAAATATTAAGGGAACAAACAAATATGGTATATCAGCACGCAACAAATATTAAGGGAACAAACAAATATGGTATATCAGCACGCAACAAATATTAAGGGAACAAACAAATATGGTATATCAGCACGCAACAAATATTAAGGGAACAAACAAATATGGTATATCAGCACGCAACAAATATTAAGGTATATTTATTTTTGTTTTATAAAAAAATTTTAAAGATCAAATGAGCTGAATAACTGTATATTAGCAATAATGAACACTTCCTTGAACCCTGCGCAAATGGCGAGTCTAAGCGCGCCCTCTCATACAACAAGATTGGTTACAAAAAATGTAACCAATCTCGATCGGCCGATTTTTTAGTGTCTCGTCACAGATTTTAAAATCGGCCGATTCTGTTAGCTTTCATGCGCGCTCTTACATGTAATTCGTATGTTGTAACTCACCGATAATTAATCGGCCGATGAAATTAGCTTCCATGCGCGCCTACCTTAACCAGTGTTTTTCTTTTTACTTCCTTAATATTTTCGACAAATGTTTTTATATTTTGATAAACGTGTAAAGCCTTTCATGTAATTGTTTTAAAGATATTCTTTCTTCCCATAAAAAAAATTGTGAGATTGGCTGGGTACGTTATAAAATCTGACTGAAATACTACAATAAGAAAGGTTTTGAATGAGGAGTTCGTAAAGGAATACGACTATTAGAATGCACTCCACAGCGTTGAATGGACCAGAATGCAAGCGAAAAAACTACCTACATAAAAAGTATTGCACACAGCGAACTGAAACCCCATTAAAGATTGAGTCAACATGAAAGAAATTGTCCAGTCACCATTGGACCTACATAGTTCGTTACACCACAGTTTTGAAGGTAAATATTGTGTCAACCATATGAAGGAAGAACAAATGCTATAAAAAGATGTTTCACTTTAAACTCACCGAATGCGTCAACGAGATGATATTAAACTTTTCATGTAAAATTAGGTTAGTTTTTGGATATTTAAATAAAGCTTCTACGTAGCTTTCAACAACTCATTAAAATTCAAATTTCGTAATATATTAAAGAAAAATACATATCGGAATACCTACTGTGAAATAGTACTTAAACAATTATACTGTGCAATATGTGATAATAAACTTTTCTAACCCCTTAATACAACATGATGTTTTGTTTTTCAATTACTTTTCAAACTAATTTTGGGCTCTACACGATCACTAATCCATATTAAAATATCAAACATTCGACGCGAATTCTTCAAATACCTATACATTTAAGGCATAAAAAATAGTTTTCAATGGTAAAAATCTAATGGTCCGTGAGGAACTAAGCCATAATATTTTTTTTTTTTATTATTGAAACCAAACAATATATAACAATATAGTTACAAACAATAAAAATATTACAAAAAAGTACAATTTAAATAAGTTATATTAAACATTTTTTTATAGGATTATTTGGTATAATATACCACCTCACTAGGCTGAGCCTGTACCGAGGTGGCAGATTTTTTTTTTGCGTTATATCTGACAGAAAAATATTAATATGTTATAAGATATTTATGTAATAAACGAGATTTATAGTACTTTTACACGACTAAACTTTGCAAACATTACACACACGTACCTGGACCTCGTTTGAGATCTCCAGATTACGACTATTATATAAATTGCCTCATCTCATTCGAAATGCTAATCGTCCCAATTCTAATATGGAGGCACAGTTGTGCACAGTTGATACTCGAGGAGGAGTTGTAAAACTTATATAATTTAAACCCATTATTATAAATATTGAAAATGGTTTAAGAAGATAACTTATAAGACACGTTTTGTGTATGCAACAATTCAATAAAATTTAATAAAGAAACTCAAACTTATTTAATATTATTTTTAACTTATTAAATTTTAATTTACAGTGGAAATAGTTGGATTTAAGTTCACAGGTGGAATTAATTTGGTAAAAAGTTGGTTAGACACATAAGATTTATTTTCAGTGGAAATAGTTGGATTTAAGTTCACAAATGGAATTAATTTAGTAAAAAGTTGGTTAGACACATAAGATTATAATTGTATAGAATACTCTTTAGCCTGCAGTAAACGCGACTGTTTAATGTTGACTAATTTGGTCAACATTTTGCTACGAGCATTCAGTAATCATTTGGCCGTCTGCGTGATACGTTCTCCAAATAGGGAATTTTTTAACTGCTTGCAAAATTATTTACGCAGTCATAACGAGTAGTAGGTACTATACGAACAATGTCTACAGCAGAGTCATACATAATACATATGTATATTGACACAAGTCGGCCAATAAAACGGCTTCACTTTTTCAGCGAGGTATTGTATGGGAATGAGTATTCTATAGTTTTATGATTATCCTATGGTTAGACAATAATCTTTTAACTCTCAACGCTGAAAAACCTATGAGTATACATATGCACCTGTATTAAAAAAATATATAAAAATTGGCTTGTATATATTGGATTTAAACACTTTATTTATTTATTTTATTTTATAATTTATGTACATGTGTACAAAGGCAGGTTTTTTGCAATAAGGCAATTTCTTCCAACCAACCCGAGCAACGTGAAGTCTCTAAGTTAAATTGGTACAATATTTATTTAGTGAGAAATAAATTGATAAAAAAAATAAAATAAAGGAGTAAGAAAAAAAAATACAAAGAGAAAAAAAAATGAAAAGAGAGTTAAAAAAAGAATAATAAAAATAACACTGATCATAGCAATGAGGAAAAGAAGGTTACGGAAGGATATAGAAGGAATTCAGGAACTATTTGACAAAAAAAGTTTTTTTAGTTTATCTTTAAATATTATGTTTCATAGACTTTACTTTGTGTATCTTGATATGTTTTCTGTGTTAAAAAGTGTTTTTCCATGTGATGTAGTTTATAGTTTGTTTCCTGTATTTTTTCCATGTTTTCAAAGCTGTACTATCTGACTTAATTTACTAGATATTTATGGTCAATCTGTTTCTTTAATAAAATCATTTTCTTTTTTTTCTTTAATGGGTGCAGTATTTAGATCTATTATTTATTTATATTTTCCACATTCAGAACACATATTTGTTTCAGAAGAAAACTATAAAATAAACAAATAATAAATTGGCTGCCTTAAAACATGAATTATTCCTAGTTAGGCAGACAAAGTTAAATAGTGGAACACAACCTATACTATACACCTACCACAAAAATGATTGAATTCATGTATTATATTATAGGTATATACTATTTTTTTTTCTTTGTCTACATTCAATATTGTTCCCATGTAATCTGTTCTTAAAAGTAAATAACCAATTATTATTATAATTATTATTATTATCAAACTCTAGTGGAACACCAAACACTTTTATCCTTGCAAACAACCATATACTGGTTGGGCAATAATTAATATTGTTTTCATTTTTATTTATTATATTATTAGCAAATCGACTATTTAATCGAGGTCTGCCATCTGTGGAATGGACGGTCATTTATTTGTGATTTATTTTGACGTTAGACTGGTGCTGCAAACGTCTGCAGTTTTATCTTTTTTTATTATTATTTTTTTGGCTATAAGAACCTATTAGTATTTATCCAAATCTATTTATATTAGTTATATTAATATAAATATATATTAATATTAAATATTTCAGATTATTATTTATTATTTATCGGTATATTTCAGATTCAGATTTGGATAAATAAAAATATTTCAGATTAGTATTTATCCAAATCTGAATCTGAAATATACCGATACGTACACTCTTAATAAAATATCACAAATCAAGTATAAAAACCTGGTAGAAACAGAATGAAAGCAAATTTTATATCACTTAAAATTGACCAAATTTCTTAATAAACGCCTACTTTGGTTTACTGGGAAAAACTTTTGTTTTCAAAAACATCTCTTTCATACTAACATTATCGTCGTAAATTCAGATTATTTTTTCGTGATAAACCATCTGTTTACGATTATTTATCAAAAGGTTTCATATTATCTCAGAATTTCTTAGTTAATAACAAAAATAATTATATAATCTTTTAGTTAGTGAACGTGGTCCACCAATGGAAATAGAATAATTCCCTTGAATGGAAGACTTCAAAGATAAATAACAACGCGCCTCCGGGTCCAAAGTATCGAAACAAAATAAAGCATTTCCATAAGAGAATATTATTCCATTAACGGTTTAGATGATCAAAAGAATACTCATGAAACCAATTATTTTCCATTTAAAACGAATTCTAATAAACATATTTCCGCGAGAAACTACCGGGGTTTTTATTCTAAATACTCCTAATATGGTAACACGCAAAATATATTGGCAGTTATGGTTTACTCGATTCACTTGGTTATTATACGTATGATTACAGGAGTATTTGTTATAATGCCTCATGAATTTCTTTCAAGTAACAAATCAATCACGCACCCAATAAATTGTAAACGACCATTTTAAAATGATAATCATGTTGATAGTTTCAAAAATCCAACCTATAATGACAATTTGTCTTCAAAATAAAACCTTGACCCTCTTCATTCCAAAGTCAAATGTTAAATTGATTGAACGACAAACGCCTATAATGTATTTGGAAATAGTTCTATACATTCTCTTGAATTAGGGCTACTAAAAATAAAATAAAAACATCCCTTAAGTTTAATTATTTTTTTCGTTGCCAAGTTACTTTAAATACCGTCCATTTAAAGATTGCAGTTGATTTGATTAAATACTTTTATAATTCATCGATTGTGGAACAAATACGTTTGTCTAAAACGGATAATATCTTTAAAACATCAAATATTTTTCTATCATTCAACACATAGACGTAAAGTACTCGAACTTATAACTTGGCAGCAACAAAAAAATACCCGTCAATAAATAATTCGTATAAAAACTAAGTTGTATTCCAACTCAAACGAAAGGGTTATCATTACCCGGGGAAGTGAGGACGCGACATGAAAGAAAGAAGTTTTTCCTCTCTTGAATTCGTAATTCCATAATCATTTGACATTTTTTTTCCCCGAGAATTGAATCACTATCCGACTTACACAACAGCAGCTAATAAATTATACACTATACGTTGTGTCGTGGAACATGGAACATCCAACGTGTAATTTATCATAGAAGATATCAAAAAGTTGGAAATAAGTTGCAGAAAGAAGAAGACGGCCTTATCGCAGTAACTTATACACTTAATGTGATAAATGACCCGAAAAAATCCGGCACAATAATATCTACTTGTATAGCGTAACCTCAAAATCTGGTGCAATGCGTTTTTCTACTATTGCAGATTATTTTATACATAAAACAAACCTATATGTACTTTTCAAACACACACAAACACACCACAAAAGTGGATTAGCATACACTCGAATTACTCCGTCTGTGAATAACATTTTTATTTTTGCATACTGAAATTCATCGTGAAAATGATATTATGAGTCCACGCTCGTGGTACACTCAGTGACCCAAATATCACAGATCTAATAAAGTCTTAGAGCTACGAATAAAAATTTTAATTTTGGATCAAAATGAAGAAAAAAAACATTATAGATGTCCAATGCGAAGTTATCAGTAAATATAATATAAAGATAGGTAAACATGTCAAACTTTTGAATATATAAATATAAACACCGTAGTAGGAAAAAAATAAAATATTTTTGATTTTATACGTCAATAAAAGTGAACCATTGCCCAACATACTATGCCTGTTCTAGGGCTAGCAAGGTACATATTATTTTGATATTTCACATGAGAATTTTTTTATGAATTTGATTTTAATGCATTATGGTCAAAAGTTTACATCATCACACAAAAGTTCGACATCATCCGCTGGTGTAGAGGCCGAAGGCGTCAATGTAGGGGCCATGTCAAGAGAATGGGAGACAATCGACTGCCCCAAAATTGTCTCCACGGAAGTCCCGGAGGGTCGTAGAGCAAGGGGACACCAGCAAAAAGATGGAGAGACAGCTGGGCGTCCAGATCACAAGAGGCAGTCCCCGACTGAAAAAACAGGCCTTCGGCCTAAAACCAGAGGAAGATAAAGAAGAAAATGGTCATAAGTTACGATTATATTTAAAAGTTTAAAGCCACAAAGGAGTATATAAAAAGCCTACTTATTCAACAAACTCGTCTTTGTGAAAATTCCATATTAATGCATTTGATAGTCGGTTTAAAATAACCGCTTATACGATGACCTATTTTTTTTATATATTGGCATTTTTTGTACAGATACAGTCGCGGGAAAGAATTGGCATAGGGGCGCCCAGGACGTAGAGGATGGAACTGTCTACATTCAGCAGTGGAGAAATGGCTGAGAAGATCATTTATATCTTTTGAATTAACATCATTTTGCAAATAAAAAATATTGAAAATAAAACCAGCACGAAGCTATTGCTGAAAATTCCGTTAGACATTCATAACCAGATTTCATATTTTTTACTCCTTACTAACCCAAGGGGATATAGTGGGGAGTTATGATTTCGCAATTTTTAAGGCTATTTTTTATTACAGATTATCAACTTGTACATATTATGCTGAGATTGTATTCTGAAAGTTTCATCACAATGTAGATTATGAACGATATCTGAATAGTGCTTCTCACTTTTTTAAACTTCAAATATTTTAAGGTGACCCCAAGCTCAGCAAATTTAAAATTTGAATTTTTTATTTTCAAATTGTTAACAAGACACATCACTTTCATAAAATGGAAATGAATGATTATCAATTTTTCATAATAAAATAATTGAACAAACTAATTTCATAAAAATGTTGAATATTTTTCATACGAAATTTGAATACTTTATGGAGTGACTTGTTAGTGAGGAGTTTAACGTTGGCCACAACCCACTCGTTTTAATATTCATTTGATATTCATAATTGAATCTTGTTTTCACAGTGAAATTATTGATTTAAAATAAAAACATTGTAATGAACATATTTTAATTGTTGATATCCTGTGGAATGCCACTCAATTTAACTTAATTTAATTATTATACTTGCATATATAAAACACTGATCAGAACTTCTCTGTGCCTATAATGAATACCTAGTTTAGATATAGACGTTTTGTGCACATAAAATAAACTTGATAAAAAAAATGACATTAAAACTAAAATAAAGCAATGGCTCTTAGTATCAGGCAGACATTATCTATGCAAAGGAGATTTTTCACCCATAGCTTTCGACCTCATACTTGCTTTTGCTCTAAGAATATTTGTGTCTTTTTTTGTATAATTATTTTTAATTTGTGAATATAGAATATATATTTATTTTCATTGTTATTTGTTATATTACATGGATGCACTTTTTGTGTACGATTGATGTTGGCATCAACTAATACACTGTCACTCTCGAGATGCACTGGCCCCAGCACAGATTTTTTGCCTAGTGAGGTATTGCAGATTCAATAATTTTTGTAATATTTATCAGTGTACCTATCAATAAATAAATAAAAAATAACTACAATTCAAATAGATTCTATAACAAAATATCGTTTTTGTAAGAAATAATATTGTTTTTAGCATTTTTAGTTAAGTCGTAGAACAAAAATACAAAAATAATTTTGTTACAGGTACGTCTTACGTTAATGAAATATTTAAATTCTAAATGTGACATGTTGTAGCCATGTGTTTTACGATTAATGTACTTTACGAAATAATTACATTCAAATGATTGCAAAATCGGAGTACACAAATGGGGTAATCAGTAATGATGCAAATCTGTCGGATGAATTACCATATCACATGTCAATCACGCCGCCGGAAAAGCGTGAAAAATGTCTTCGAAACTGACTATTATAATTCCGAGCACGTTTCAACACTGAACCACCATAACATGAACAACCACAGCACGAACAAAAAACAAGAAAAACATTAGACGAAAAACACAACAACAAACAAAGTTCACGTCGTCGGGCGAAAATCACAGGAGGAGCACGCGGCGTGACAGGGCATCGCCATGTTTTTTGTGTGTGTACATTGTGGACCGGGTGATTTTTTTTACGCTTTGAAGGGCGAAATGGTTAACGGGAGACTACGGCGCACGCTCTCACCGATTCCGCTCGACACACTGAACTGAAGTGAGGCATCGGTGGGATTCGGAGGCTGTGTTCTGTACACTTGTTAAGCACTGTACCTGCATCATTCACAGGCTCTTCGGGCATGCGCAGTAGGCTTAAATCGCAAATATTTTATAATGGAGACTCGCTAGCATCATCCGTCAGTTTCGTTGCAGATAACTTTTATCTAGTTAAAATACATCATATTTAATGCTTATTATTATTTTTTTTATGAATATGTCCTTGTTAAACAAGTAAATATACATTTTCCTACATTCCAAAAAATAAGTATAAATACTTTTGCTATTGGTGAACGAAATCGGTCGAGGCAGGATTCGAACTCGCGACCACTGGATTACTAGCCCAGTGCACTAACCGCTCTGCCGTCGACCCATCTTACATGTAATAAACCACACTATTAATTATTTAAGATAATTAATATAAGTAAAAAATGTAAATGTACCATTTTCCAGTATTATTACAACGCTTTTATACACCTAACGCAACTCGCTCGCGCGACTCGTGATAGTTACGTACTAACCTAACTTGAGAAAAATAAATTGATGTGTGACAGTGAAAGAAATGAAGACACAAGGAAAGAATGTAAGATATAATTAATAGAATTAAAGTTAAAACATTGAAATGGTTTGGCAACTTGGGAAGAATGAATATGGAGAATGCTTGACAAAGAAAATATACAAATCTGACAGAATCGGTGTAAGAAAAGGATGGCACGATCATGTGAACGAAATTCTGAAAGACGAAAATGTAAGAAGCTTGAACATCCGACGAATATGTATAAGACGATGTATAAATGTTGACGAGGCGATGAATGTGTGCCATGACTGAAAAATGTGGCGTAAGGTTCTCTCTGCCTACCCTGAATCTCATCTACGAAATGTCCCTTTCTAAGGGACATGGAGTGATGGGATGTATGTATATATGTAAATTGGATAAGTAATGTTAATATATAATCATTGTGACTCGCGTGAGCTAGTTGCATTATATACTGTGTTTATATAATCCTAAAAGATTATATTAATTTTATTTATTTAATTTGGGAAATCCAACCGCTTCATAATATTAGAATAAAATATACATGAACATAGAGTGAGAATATTTTAGAGAAGCCACTAAGTGGATTCCACGAAATTTAATATAATATGTAGCCCGATTTTGCTTCAATATACCTAGACGAGCACACATATCACCTTATCTTAATCGGCACGGGATTCTGAACATGTCTAACAGAAGGAAGCTGCACTTTCTTTGTCAACTACATAGTGTGATAAAGAAACGTTCTCCTTCCTATCTGTTTGATAGACTACAGTGGTCACGTGATTTGCACGTCCACTCAACGCGACAGAGAGGCCATTTACTCGTTCTCCCCAGACATCGAACCTCCGCATTCGAGGGTAGTTTTAGGTATGCTTCCTCAAAGTACTGGAATGAGTTGCCGCAGAACATACGTGCGATGAACTCTTTGCAGAGTTTTAAGAAACACTGCAAGATATGGTTATTGAACCAACAAGGGTTCCAGCAGTGAAAAAAGAGAAGGAAGAAATACATTTTATTTTTATTTTATTTTTAATTACTATTAAATCTTTATAGGTCATGACATGTGGTCTGTCCTCAATGTTTTGTGTTGTCCCAAGGCTTTGCTGAAAACCAGCAGCACTCCAGGGATACCTGGTAGTGCGCAGCTGAGCAATAGCCTTTTTGTTGTCAATTTTAGTTCAAAATTTTGTATATATTTTTTTTTTGTTTGATGTAACAATAATGACAACAAATAAACGGTTTATTATTATTATTATTGTTATTTTTATTAGTGTCATAGAAAAATAAATAAAAAAATCATAAACTAATGTTAATACAGAAGCACGTAAAAATAAAAGTAAAAAATAATTACAAAAATAAATATTATTTCGTAACATAGCATTAGTTGTGTAGGCGCTTAACGGTTGTATGGGGAATTAAGGAGGGACAGTGATAAACAACGTCTAGTATTCTGTACCCTCTCGCACAACTCTGTTGTCAGATCTTGGGGGTTGGTATACCCAATGCGGTGGAGGACAACTATTATACTTATTCCCTGTATACATATAACACCAAGGACGCGCGCACTCCAAATTCGTCAGATGTAAAAATTTGTTTGTAAACGTGATGCGAAACGTCAAAAGTATCCATTGTACTGCCAATATCGGTGTGTTTTACTGTTTTTAGTGCCGATTCACATGTAAACCTCAATGTCACGACCTTTGTTGTAAAAGTATACATAACATTTAAGGATAATATATTATATGTATCTAAAGGATAACGTACTCCAGAAATTTAATGAATTTATTTATTTATTCATCTTCATGTGCACATAATTTGTACACCGGTGGGTTTATAGCAAAACAAAAGTTCTTCAAACAAACCAGAGATAAAATACAATACAATGTATACTACAAAAATATATATAAATATAAAACCTATAGATAACAAAGATAATAAAAGAAAAGACAAAAAAAGACAAAAAACGATTGAATAAAGTAACATCACATAGCAATGATAGGAAAACAAAAAGGAAGAAAAAATCAGGTATTTTCAGATTTTGTTAGTTTTTTTTATTTGTTTCATGAGATTGTCAGAACATTGAATAAAGTAGGTAGAATATTTATATTTAAATTTAAAAGAAACTGCTTTATTTGAAATGGATTGTATTTAATTATGTAGACATCAAATCTGCTAACGAAAGAATCTAAAGATACAAAAAATATATGAGGCCTTGAGGGAACTAAATATTCCACAAAAACTAATCCGGCTCACAATGATATATCACCATATCTAATAGGTACTCAATAGAGGGTAAAAATTCAAAACGGCACATCAGATAGATCCCTTCAAGTCATACAATGGACAAAGTGATGCCTTGGCTTGTCTCTTATTGAATATTGGCCTGGAAAAAGTTATTAGAGAGGCGGAGACAGAGACATCTGGAACTATATTCAGAAAGTCTAGTCAAATATTGGGATATGCAGATGACTTAGACCCAATCTCAAGAACTCTTTCTAGGATGAAAGATGACTTCCGCAGGCTTGAAAACTCCGTGAAAAGAATAGACCTTAAAATAAGCACCGCGAAAACAAAATATATGATAACAAAAAACCACCATTTAAGGATAACCTGTGTCCTATTGATGTGGACATACATACTGAGGAATCGGTTGAATCTTTTTGCTATCTACGCTCTATCGTTACCCATGAAAATAATTGCAGCACTGAAATTAAGGTAAGAATAGCCACTGGCATCTTATGATCTGATAAAGCACATGAGGTCGAAACTGTTAACAAGAAAAACCAAACTCTGCTCAGACCTGTCATTGTGTATGGAGCTGAATGCTGAATATTTGAAATATTTTGGCCCGGTAAACGATAATGGACATTGCAGGATGCCATATACATAATCACGAACTACAGGCATTACATGACGAACCAACATTGTACAAGTCAAAAAAGTACATAGACTGCAGTGGTTGGGACATGTCAGCCGATTGAATGATGATCGCGTTCCCAAAAAGGTTTTTAATGCCAATCCAGAAGGCAGAAGAAGTAGAGGCATGCCCGAGATAAGACGGATGGATGACATAGAAGACAACGTATGTAAGGATGATCGGAATAGCAAACTGGAGGAGAGTGGCGAAGTACAGGGATGACTGGAGAAGGATTCGGGAGGAGGCCAGGGCCCACACAGGGCTGTTGATCTAATGGTGATGATGATAAACTAATTAACTGTATCAATTCAAATAACTTAATAAGGAGCAGATTCATTAATACAACTGTTTGTGATTTAAGTTATTAAATGTAAATACAAAATAAACGTCAAAACTAAGAAAAAATATGCATGTAAAACACGTCCTAATCAAGAGAAATCACTTCAAAAAATTTACTAAGAAATAAAACAACAAAAACTTACAAAAAATACACGGTGTATCATGAGGAGTGGATCAACCGAAGCAGGGAGATAGGGGACCTCAATACCTATCGATTTAAACCATGTATGTTCAGCGATATTGGGTGGTTCAAAAGAATCACTATTTCCAGAAAAAAAATCATGATCGTAGACCTAATAGTTTAGTTACATTGATGTGGTTTGAAATACGATTTTTATTTAATTTCACAAAAGTGTACAAAACTTTTGAACCACCCAATATCGCTGAACGTACATAGGGGTTAAATCGAGGTCCCCTACCTCCCTGCTTCGGTTGATCCACTCCTCGTGATACACCGAGAATATATTTTATTTAAAAAAATAATCTTTATATTTCCTTACTCTTTAAAAAAAAATTTCATTGAAATAAATACTTAAAGTATATTTTATGTTTATGCTTGTTTATTTTATTTTGTTTGTAGAATTGTATAAACATATTGTTTTGGTATTATTTTGCGAATTTCTATAATTGGAGTGATCTTTGTATTAAGTGTATTATTTTTTTTATAATATTGTCGGTTGTCAAAGCCCAAAAAATGCAAATATGCATACCATCGCGCCATGCCCCTCACGGGGTAGGCAGAGAGAACCGCATTTATCAATCTTGGCACACAGTCCTATAATACATGTTCGTCTGTTGTTCGTGCTTCTATCATTTCCGTTTTTCAGAATATTGTGCCAACCCATTTTTGGGCGCTCCCGACCTCTTACACCGATTCTGTTAGATTTGTATATTATGTCAGGCGCTCCTCATTCACTCTTCCCATGTGGCCAAACCATCTCAATGCGTTGACTTTCATTCTGTAAGGTACATTTTATTTAATTTTACATTCTCTCTTTGTGTTCGCATGTCATACATCAATTTATTTCAAATTCTTATTTGTGATCTCATTTCAACTGCATTCGTGCGTCAAGGATAATCTACGAGAAACGTAATAAATGAAAATAAATCAATATCAGGAGGGCAAGTCTGGCTAAACGGCGAAATAAAAACCATCCGTGTATACCCATATCAAGGATATAATTATCTTATGGAATTCTATAATATCATAAGTTATCATATAACTCTATAGGATAATTATATCCACGATATGGGTAAACATGGATGGTTTTGATTTCGCCGTTTGACCAGACTTAACCACTAGGGAAAAAGGTCTGGTCAACAAGCGGAATCAAAACCACCTATATTCATCCATATCATGGATATAATAATCGAGTTCTATAACATCTTAAGATATTATAGAACTCCAAATGATAATTAAATCTATGATATGGATAAACGTGGATGGTTTTGATTCCGCCGGTCGACCAGTTCTGCCCCCAAGATTTCGTTTAACAAAATTCAACCAATATAAATATGCATTGAATTACTTCTCGGACAACTAACAGGTAAATAAAATCAAATAAAATATGTCAAATATTGTTGAACCACGCACCCAATAGCAAGTTGCCACATTCTGGAAACTTGGGATTTTTATCGTCTCACAGATCCAGTCTAAAAACACAATTAAATACTGAGTCTCCACTGGGCATATAATATATTAGAAAAAGATCATCATATTGAAGTCAATAAAATGATGAAATAGGTATGTTTGACTTTTATTTTCTCCCTATAGTCTGAACGATCTGTTTTTCGATGTATATTTTTACTTCACACTACCGATGTATATTTAGAGTTATGAATTCGAATTTTTTTAGATTATTTTTTACTCTCCACACTATGGAATAGGGGAGAGTCATGATTTCGCAAAATTTAAGCGTATTTTTTATTGAATATTATCAAGTAGTAGCATACCAAGATTGTATTAAGAAAGTCATCACAATATTTATGTGTGTGTGTGAGTGTGTATGTGTGCTGTGTAATATGTGCTATTTACTATGTAAGGCGTGTTCATTCTACTTTAGACTAAACCACTTTTTCGATTCTTTTCAAATTTTGCATATTTGCGTATCTAATACTTACTTAGACCCCGTTAAATTATGAAGGATATCTGATCAGTGCCTCTCAATATTTTTAACTGTCAAATATTTCAAATCAACCCCAAGCTTCGTAAACTTATATTTTTATTTTCAAATTGCTAGAAAGGCGCATTACTCTCATAAAATGGCATTGAAGAATTATCCAGTTTTCATGAAAATTCTGAATATTTTCCACAGAAAATTTGAATAATTTGTGGAGTGACTTTGTAGTGAAAAGTATAGCGTTGGCCACAACCCACTCGTTTTTTTTTAGTATGAACGGTAAGTCCGTGCAAGATTATTTTTTTTAATACAACAAACACCGACTTACCTCAAAATATCGATGTGTAGATAAAGATAAAATACTGTCAATTAAAAATATAAAAACGTTGCAAAAATATATTTTTCGGGTAAAAAATATACTTAAGGATTCATATAGAATGACGTACTTATAAGTAAAAATATTTACTGTAGATAAGATTTCAAAATAAATTCAATATACTTATAAAAAACCCACGCTATATAAAAAAGTTAAGTTGTTATTAAAAAGTTAAACTATTTCTTCACAGATGGTATAACAGTCGTTTGCTTGTTTTCAAGCAAATGTTCACATTTCGTATTATTAAAATTCGTCGGAAACTATATTATTTTATGTAAATCATTCATGTATACTTAATTTCGGTACAGAAAGTATTATATTAATATACCCGCTGATACCGAAAAACGCCCCCGTTCGCGATACAAAAACTTGAAAAGCGTTTTCACGGCTCGCAGGTAGGTATCTGGCAACATTGGTAGAAAAGGGGACTAGCCGTCCTCCACTAGTCAGACAAGATGGGTGATATACGCTAGGCCGCGCGACGGAAAGAGACGGCTTTGGTACTGCGCGCGGCATGGTTAGGAAATGAATCACTGATTAGGTGTTTCAAATTTAGAATGTCGAAATGAAAAATTAAATGGATTTTTAATGAACACGCCAATATTACACTGAAGACCAACGTTGTCAGTTGCTGTGGAATTTTCGAATTTGGAACAAATAGGTAGGTTTGGGAAAAAAATGAAACGCGAACATTTACGAATTCGAATAAATAGCACTGATACTTTATTCGTATTTGGAATATGGAACACAAATTGAATTTTACTAGTTGCATGTAACACATGAGATCCAACTGTCGACAGCGATAGTATGTATAGTTGAAGAATAAGTACCAAACCCATAAATACAAATTATTTATTATTTTATGATATTTAGTTTTCTATACAACACATGTACCTAGGTAGTCAAGATAGGATAGTATGGAGGTCAGTCTTATTTTCCTACCCGGAATATGAAAACAGCATGATGGTATATGTATATTGTATGTTTAGAGATGAAGTATCAAACTATTAAGATTCTTCTTTGATATTGTGTATAGGTGACTACCATACAAATTGTATGAAGCGATGTCGTCACTAAATTCAATTTTTACAAAAATTGTTAAAAAAAATTTGAGATGTACTACTACAATGTAAATATTTTTTATATAAAATTAAATTTTCTAGTTGGGGTATTTCGGCTTTTTTCGATATTTAAAAAAAATGGAAATATAGGCAGTTAAACTCATAAATTTATGATAAATAAAATATTTTTCTTCATAAAAAATGTTTGAGAAACCCTGGATTTTTTTTTAAAAAATTAATTTTAGATTTTGTATTTGTCTATCTTTATACCAATTTTTAGCGTTCTAGCTTTTATGGTTTCTGAGATATATGGAAAAATAAAGAAGAAATTCAAAAGTTGATAACCCCTGACTTAAACAAAAATTCACAATTCTGAGTACAAAAGTTTTGTAGGCCTATAATTGTTTATATATTCTGAAAATTTGGGCTCTGTAAATTGAGCGGATCAAAAGTTATAAGGGGGGGGGGGGACACACAGACACACACACACACACACACAAAACTCACATAAAATGTTCTACTCCGAATTCTGAGTAAATCCATGTACGGTAACATATATGCTGCGAGGCCTCTAGTTGGTGTTATTAGTATGCAAAAAGTCCACTACACCATACAAAATTTTCCTTCGTACACGCATCTTGGCTTAATAATGTCGATTCATTAAGAGAATTGAATTCTCATGAACGAATCGACTGTTGGATGAACAATAACCCTTTTTAGGTATGTACGTAAATCATAAATATCATCTGTAAATCTATGAGGTAAATACAATATGATTTATAACATCAAGCCATAGCCATAATAAAGCCATATTGAAAGCCATATATTGACTATATTATAGACAAGGCATTTAAACAATTAAATTTCATACTAAGGGTACCAAAGCCGTTCTAGTCAACGGATACTCACTGTATCACTGTATTGCTTCTATGTCCGTAGCTGTATTAAATATGCATCTATTGTATGGAACCCGCAATACGTCACGCATACATATAGATAGACTGGAAAATATACAAAATAAATTCTTAAAACATTTAGATTATATGTAGAAACAGATGTTCTTTTGGTGATCCCGCGCAATCTGCCCTATATCATAAATTAACTACCTTAGAAACTGCAGCTGAAATGACTTACTTATACAAGTTGGTGAACATTATAACGGATTATAGTGAGTTATTATCCAAATTCAACATCCGTGCACCAAATAGGCTTACTAGAAAGACACATACATTTAACATTTAGGTCACCCAATTGTAGTACAAATTTTACTCAGAACTCCTACATATATAGAATGTGTAGTAACTACAACGCGTTCTTTAATGAAATAGACCTTGTAGCAGCACTCCTGGAGCTGCAATACCTATATTTATCATGATTCTCGAATACTTCCGAAGATTTACGAGGATCAGCGAACCATAGCCCACCGTCGCTGATACAAACCTACAAATCCTGATTTGTGTGTTGATCGTTGAATAGATTAGAGTCGCGCTTAATTTTTATCCATTAGTTCCGATCCACGACATCACAAATTTATCAAGTTATTTTTATATTGTATTTTCAATTGTTACGAATAAGCCATTGTTGATCATGTAAGTATAGTTCTTTTATTTAAACACGTCATTACAATAAAATTATGTATTATCAATTATTTAAAAACTGAAATAAGCAATAAGCAATATATATGTTGGAATAAAATAAAATCTCTTTGAACACGCACCTTTGCAATACAATCCTTCTGATTTTAATAAACTAAATATATACCCCCAAAACCTCTTCAATAACTCCTTAAACGGATTCAGATCCTCAATTTCTAGGTTGCTGCTCCGTGGTTAGGTGGTGTATGTATATTCCCCTTTTTCCTACTTTTCTATCCTACTCCCATCCTCAAAACCACTTTTTTTGATAATATAATAATAATAATATTTGTAAACTTAATTGGTTCACGTGTCACTGTATGTTTACACAATAAATTAAATGGTAAAATAAAAAAAAATAACATCCTTTCTTTCAATCCGGAACCAACCCTACATATTGAGAAAATTTTATTCAAATCGGTTGGGCGATTACGGAGATAAGCGTGTACGAACATCGTGACACGTAATTTTTATTAGATACATATTTGTCTATGGATCAGCAGTATGCAAATCAACATCAATTTAATTATAGTTCAATCATTAGAATTTAAATAAATAAATTCTTAAAAAACATAAATCACCATTTTTGAAGCTCTAAATTCACGTGAGCAATTAAAAAAATCAATCGGGCCAGAAACTTAATTATGTCGCTACGTTGTCGAAAAAGCTCGCAACGGATGTTTTCGACTCGATAAATTTCGTTTCGGTAATGTCAATAAATATCGGTATCTTGATTATAAATTTCACCACAGAATAAACATGAATATTTTATATTTTATAAGTACCTAAGCATCTGCGTAAAGATGTGATCAAAATAATATAATATTTCAAGAAACGATCTTACCAAATATTGTGCAGGCTTCAAAATGGAATTTTCAGCACTCACCTGAAACAAAATGAAAAAAACATGTTATACCAATCAGAAGTATTATTATAAATTATTATTATTAGAAAATATCTCACTTCACATTCCAAACCGCAATGTCAGACCAAAGCCTACTTTTTCTGTCATACTGTAAAACTAATCTTAGAAAAACTTTTTTACTAACCAAGCCACCTCCAATTTTAACAACCTGCTCAAAAACATTGACTTCTTTCATACCCAATTTCTACTCTCGTTCGAAATCGCGACAATGCGCCAACTTTGCACTGATAACATAACTCAAAATTCCACTCTCTAGTATATACATATATGTAACCTTTTTATACCATTTTAATTTATATTTATGATTAAATAGTGTCTTTTAAATTTTTGTCTTTATGTTTGTATTTGTATAAAAACCATAGAAAAAAAATCTCGTATTTTATTTCATTTATAAATTTATGTATTTTTAATAAAACATAAGATTTTTTATGTTTTTTCATATTTTTTTTATGTGTAACCTCTTTTGCAGTAAAAACAAATAATGAATATTATGTGAAAAGGATAAAAAAATATTTTTTGTATGTAGTTATAATGTACCTAAAAACATAATTGAAAACATTGTGTAAGTATGCATTAAATCCAAAAAGATATATCGTAGGTATTATTTGCATACCCATTTGCTAACACACCCACACTTAATGATATTTTATGTAGGTACATAAAAGAGGGATAATAACACCAGTTAACATGTAAATCATCATTTTATATATGTACGCCTACATCTACAGTTTAAAGTAAACAAAAAAATGTTTAAGTTTGCATCAATTAATTAATTAGTACAAACAAAATTAAGGTAAACAATTTTCATTGAGCAAGTATACATACAAAAGGATACTGAGTAGAATAATGGCACTTTTGGTAATGACAATGAAAAATATTTTCTTGCACGCATTGTATTTCGTGTTATTTAAGTTTAAGATTAGAATGAAATGAAGAAATACGTTGTATGTTAATCTTACTGACGATTTGTTCAGTACGTGAGATTTGTATGCAGGGTCTATATTTTTCACGGTTTTTCCAACTTTGAAGTAAAAAACCACTTAGAGGCGTCGCAGCATATATAAGTAGAACATTTAGTGTGTGTCTGTATGTGTCGCCCCCTCCCCCTTTTAACTCTTGATCCGTTCAATTTAAAGAGCCCAAAATTTCAGAATATATTTATAGTTATGCCAACGATATTTTCACATTAAGAATTTTGAATTTTTGTTTCAGTCAGGGGTTATCAACTTTTGAATTTTTACTTTATTTTTCAATTTATCTCAAAAACCATATAAACAAGAATCCCGAAAATTGGTGTAAATATAGACAAATAAAATTATCAAATTTATTAAAAAAAATCAAGAGTTTCTCGAACATTTTTATTAGGAAGTTTTTTAAAATATCAATAGAACAGACTGTGAGATTGACCAAAATACATTATATGGTAAATTTAAAACAATGCATAAGAAATTGATTTCAGACATTTCAACTCAAGAATTGTAATTTCAACGGCTTGCATGTTAAAATGTTTTTTTTTTCAAAATGAGTAATAGAATTTTTAAGTCAAACTTTTTAAGGGGACTGTAATTAATAAAAAATGAAGAAAAGTTTCCTGCAGAACAAAGGAAAAAATCTTTCGTTCGAAAATCTCTTGGACTCGGCAATTTAGTTGTATAGCTATTAATATTTCTTAGATTTTTCAACTCGTACAAACTCCAGATTTTTCAGTGTTCAATAATGACTTGTAAGATGTAAAAGTAGGTAGGTACCTAATTTTTATCCAAAGTTTAATCAATTGTTGTCTCTTTAAAGGTGTCTGTCGAGGAGTTTCACGAGTGAAAGTGTCTGTAAATGGAAGGCCTGATTTCTAATATCCTTCCATAGAAAATATACAACGAGTTGGTAGTGTAAACACTAAACTCTCCACTACATAATACGTAAAAAAAATTAGTTGTACTTATTATGAAGTACATATCTGTTAGATTACTAAAAATATTAGTTTGCCAGACGAAAAAAGTTTTCATAATACACACAAACATTGTCACGAAACTCATAGAATGCACTCTCGACATGATACTTGTTGAGAAATTAATATAAAAATTGCGTGAA
Source organism: Molanna angustata (assembly GCA_963576475.1). NCBI lineage: Eukaryota > Metazoa > Arthropoda > Insecta > Trichoptera > Molannidae > Molanna > Molanna angustata. The sequence goes on along the minus strand of OY754976.1, from coordinate 11,366,091 downwards.
CAATAGATAAGCATATATGAGAAGATGCATGAAAGCAGAGGAGGGGATGGATATGTTTTAAGAAGAATGTGGCTTTCGGTTCTCTCCGCCTACCTCGTGAGGAATATGACACGATAACATGTAGATGTACCTAGATAAATATAATAACATTCATAATAAATAGTGAGTAGACTTATAGTTTGGGATGGCAAAGGATACAAAAACAATACGGCGTACGCCATACACACAATCACATCACGGCGAAACTGAAAGTGTACACTCTCTACACTGTTGAGAAATTGATTTAAAAAATACTCTTAAAATACTTATTAAAATACCAATTTTCAACACATTGATGACTGTTATCTCCAAAAGTCATCATTACTCAGGGTTAGTACTATCCAATCGTTTTTATCTGCTGTTATATCATGTTACAGAAATAAAAACACCTCAATACTAAAACGTAAATTTAGCAGTAGCTGGGTCATGGTCTAGTCCTATAAGTATACATATTTTTTTAATCTCTTTGAAATTAACGTTCAAAATAATCATATTCTACAATGAAACATATTTAATCAAATAAATTGGAAGATCACAAATGGCGCCCAACTTGGGGCTCATGAATAATGTGAATTATATGAACTTACAAAAGAAACCGACAACGACAAAAAAAAGAAACACAAATACGTTTTGTCGCAATTCGCCTTCGAACTCATTATTGGCGAAAGACAGAAGATTCGGGAAGAAAAGGGTCATGTGGTTTGTGTTACCTCGGAAAATAGCTCAACGTCCAAAACGTTGGTGACCTAATCCCCCTAACACGGTATTAGACCGTGTACACATCTACAGAAATTCGCTCTCTGAACTTCGGGACAAGATGAGACGTTTGGAAGATAAATAACTGGTTACTTAATAAACATTCTACATAGCACCTTGATTTAATTTTATTTCTATTTAAACAGTATTGGTATTTGTAAACGTTATAAACAAAATTCATATCGAATGTTATAAATCCTCATTATCTTACCTTTGTACACATGAACTGATTCAAATAAATTAAGAATTTGCAAAATCAGAACTAAGGCAAAAATAATACCGAAACTATTCAATAAACTACGTAAACATATTTATAAGAACTAGTGATCGCCCAGTGGTCAAAATTCGACCGTGATTCATTAAGAAGAATATTTGGAATTAGTACTATTAAATTTTGAATTTTAATGAGGTTTTTTTGTCAAAACCATTGCGTACACCTATATTTTTTTTAATTTTGTTCTATTACGGCACCTGCGAGCGTGTGCTTACAAATATTTCATTATTGCGTGTTATTTGCTTTAATTCTCTGCAATACCTATGAAATTTATAATTTAATATAGATAGTGAACCCCCGGCAAACTTCGTATTGCTTGTATAATTAAATATGGTTCTTCATTACCACCCGTCACTTCAGACCCTTCAGTACTTCCTGTCCCTTCAGACCCTTCAGTACCACACGTCCCTTCAGTACCTCCCGTCCCTTCAGTACCACCCGTCCCTTCAGTGCCTCCCGTCCCTTCAGTACCTCCCGTCCCTTCAGTAAGTTAAGAAAATATAACGAAGAAGAAGAAGATAAAAGATAAAATCCAGAAATCTGCGAAGAGATGGAAGGAAAATTGAACCTTCTCCCAGGATAGTCCACCTTCATAGGTAAAATGACCTAATACCCGATGAAGAAGAAGAAGAAGAAAAATTTTTTTGATCCAGAAACCATCCCTGTTATACTCTCGACAATTCACCAAAGTTTCATAGCAATTGGATGAACGGTTTAGGAGCGCATTCAACACATGCATATATGGGTAAATAGGTACATACAAACATTCAAATTTATAATATAGATATCATGTTTTCATCTAGGAACACAGTTTTCTCTTCATGTATTGCAAGTCAATTTTATAAATGAAAGTATTGTGTAAGTACCTACCATTTATATTGTTTCACAGTAGGTAGGTATACAAATATATGTATTTTCCTTTAAAATGTTATTATATTTGAATTTAAACAACTGCGCATGCGCCTTAAATACCACAATGACATTTTAAATGGAACATAGATCATGGAATAAAAAGAATGAATACTACAGTCTGTCCTACTAGTGTCCTACCTCGGTTATTTGAATATTTTGGACACACTTTTCATACTACGCGGGTACATTAAAGTTACGTTTCCCCTCTCTTTACCGATCTCTAGAACACAATCAATGGTTTGGTGTGAAATATTTTTTATTTGATTTAATTTATTTACAACGCATATTATGTATATATTAATATTATTTTTCTGCAGTCCTCTTACGTATAAACTTTAAGTATGCCAAATCTCAAACTCCTCCGTGCGCCCATTTATCCGGAAATTGTACTTAACGTTTTCGCTTCACGTATTAATATATAGAAGATATAGACATTTTGTAGAATTTCAGAATAAGACTTTGAAACCGGGTTCAATTGAACCAAGTTTTTTTTAAATAACACTGATACTGTTTGCTGTGATGAAATACAAGAAAAAGATAAAAATTTCTTTAAAACAATTTTACACTTAACATACCTAATTTTTTTGCTTTCGATATTTTCATTTTTATTTTGATTTACCTTGTTTTTCATTGCTGTGTGTTTGATTTACTTTCTTTTGAATTGATTTAATGCATTTTTTTCTTCTTTTCGATTTACATAATTTTAATTGTAATCATATCATTAGTAGAAATGATCCTTTTATAAAGTTCGTTTTAGGGTTTCCGCAAAACCAATAAAAAACTGATATTTAGAATACTTACTATAATAAATAACCAATATTTAACTACTGTAAGGAGTTGCCAAAAAAACGTCTTATATAGACATTCAAAGAGGTAATGAAGAGCTAATTTTCAGAGAAATATACATTTTGTCATTTTAAAATTTTGCCTTTTTTTCACATATTGGTGGGGTAATTTGTTCCACCAAGATAAGACCTATGTATTATGTAACACTTCGACAATGTGACCATCATGACACAAGTTTTAGAAATAAAAAAATATACATAATAATTTTAAAATATAATAAATAACAATGATCTTAAACGCGTAAAACATGATTAAATATAAAAATCAGTCTTTGTGGATCATTTAGTTAGATATCTAACTTCTGAGCTAAAGATACAGGGTGGAGTTCACAGTGGATATTCATTTTTATTTTGAATATGTTAAACGACAAATATTAGGAATTACTTTCTAAAAAGAAAAGGTAAATTCTTATTGGGTAGTACTGACTTTATATTTGGCACGTTAGCTCTTATTTACCCGAGAAAGTATAGGTACTAATTAAAAAAAATATTTATTGAAATTCATCATATTATAATTTGCATGACGGGACCACCACCGCTCCAGAGAGATTCCGGTCTGAAAAATCGCAAGTTGGTAATAAGTTGGAATTTCGGTTTTATCTATCATCGGGTGCCGGCGGACTCGTCTGAAATCAAATTTGAAACAGTCCTCGCGTGGGGGAAGAACCCTCCCATCACGAGTCCTCCCCCCTATAACCCTCGGTTGATTGTGAAGGGAGGGTTAGAAGGGAAGAGACGGGGGCGGGAACGGTTGCCATGGCCACAATACAAGCTGTATTATCCCGACGCCATTGCCCCACTGACACACTGACACAACTTGAACGTTTGAAAATGAACGCACTAGAGAAAATATTGTATTTTTATGGCAAAAAAAACTGACCACACTAATAAAACTTGCGCGTTGTTTAAAACACACAGGTTTTAGTATGGTATTTTTAAATTTTATTGAACAAACTAATTGGGAAACCATATTTCATATTTATATTTTAGTACAAACACTGAATTTTTTCACATTTATATACATTTTTAACCAAACGTTATAAGGACAAATTCGGAATAAACATAATATATATTGTTTGACAACCAGAAAATGAGGCACCTATAGGGCTTACGACTTGTCATCAGCCAGGGCAACGTGATCACTTAAATAGCTTGCTCAAAGTTCTCTAATTTACATTTTTATTGAATTTCCTTATGTATCCCAATTTTAAAATTTGTTATTATGTTTTGTGGTATTTTCCTTTAACTTCAAAAATAACATGGAAACACCTGAAACATGGAAACGCCATCTATGACAGTGCTGACGAACCTTTTCTAATGCGATTTGTTAAAGAATTGGTTCATTAAAATTTATAAAATTATTTATTGACTAGTTTCTTGTGACTAGTCTAAACGAATTGGAGTCTAAACGAAATGGAAATTCGTTTAGATCCATTTGACATGCTGACCTTGTACCCAGGATGAACAACCTCAGAGCTTTCAAGACCTTTTTTGACAGAAATACGGTGCACGCTTATCATCACTAGTGTATAAGCGTAATCATCTAAAGTACGTGTTTAGTTAATAACGGACATACAGTTGATGAATAATTTGAAACACAAGAAAACAATAGAAACATGGATTAGAAACAAGGGCATTATATACTGCGGAAACATGATCAAGCTACAATAGTTTATATTTTATTTTTTATAATAGGTATATTTTATAACAAGTTTTAGTTAAATACAAGTTTAATATTTTCTGTCAGGTATAACGCAAAAAAAAAAAAAAATCTACCACCTCGGTACAGGCTCAGCCTAGTGAGGTGGTATATACCAAATAATCCTATAAAAAAAATGTTTCGTATAACTTATTTAAATTGTACTTTTTTGTAATATTTTTATTGTTTGTAACTACATTGTTATATTTTGTTTGGTTTCAATAGTAAAAAAAAAAAAAAAGTTATTGTCAACTCTCATTGGCAATCTAAATGCAATGTCTTCAAGGTTTTAGTGTCTTCCGGGCTCTTCTTAAAATATGTTATTTGAGTTTTACAAGGTGCCGTTTTCAAACAACATAAACTGAACGGGTGGCGGTAGAGGAAAAACTGTTTCTTGTGGCTAAAATTCATCGATTTCACTTGCCTTAATATTTTTTTCCCCATAATTTCCATACATAATATTCCGGGTACATCAACTTGTTCTTTATGACTTTTAATCAAAACTAGGTTTATTCATAACAACTTCAATAACTTACATAATATAATATACTGACGAGGTAACCACTTGAAATAAAGCGAAGTCAAGTAATTAAATGAAAAATATTATTATTTTAATTGCGTCCATATTATTTATGTATATATCTGGTCTTACAAGACGAAACATTATCATTGAAACACGTACATTATTAAATTTTAATAACGTTACACATTGTGGTCAGTGCTGTGTTTGTGTTGGAAATGTAATTTAATTGGGTTATTAAAACGTACGTAAAGTGGTTAACATATAATGTAAAAATTAAATAAAGACAGAATATACTATGTACTTTTTTCCATTAAAATATTGTAGGCTCCCAGGTATTTATTAATGTAATTAGGACTTTTTTATATTTAATCTTTATTTACATGATACATCAAATTTTGAAAAATTCTTGAATCAGTTCAGATATTGCATCGACAATTTTTTTTTAATCCACCAATATGACACCAAACAAATAATATTATATTGGTAAAATCAAAAATATAATAATACACAAATTAGTTTTCTTAACAGTTAACTGTAGGAAGTGCACACACTTCATTATATTAGATTGTCTGGTTGGTTAGATGAAACAGATAAATAGCAATAATGTTAACTTATATCATCATTTTACATTTATTTACAAAAATATTGTAAATAAATAGTTGAGAATAGTTCTTTTCAATAAAGCAGAAATCGTTAAAATGTTATAAGTTGTTATAACCACTAATTTGCATGGCCATAGCTTAAAAATTGTTTAAAATAGGTTCTTTACAAATCTTTAAAAGCACTTTCTTTCAAATATAATGGAGGATACTAGAAATAAATTAGATTATCTGGTTGGTAGGAAGAAACAGATAACAGCAATAATGTTAACTTACATCATCATTTTACATTTATTTACGAAAATATTGTAAATAAATAGTTGAGAATAGTTCTTTTCAATAATGCAGAAATCGTTAAAATGTTATAACCACTAATTTGCATGGCCATAGCTTAAAAATGGTTAAAAATAGGTTCCTTACAAATCTTTAAAAGCACTTTCTTTCAAATATAATGGAGTATACTAGAAATAAACTACTCCAACATGTTTTGGATGCTGAAAGTGGATATTTTCAAGAATAAACTGGATTTTTTTTTTCTGGAAACAGCCAAATAATGTTACAATTGAATAATAAAATTCATCAGAGGATATCACCCTTGGCTGCTTGCCTATAAATAAATAATAATAATTTTAAAACACGAGTAGGTAAACTATTTAATCATTTAAGGGGACAAAAAATGAAACAGCAAAAGACATAATGAATGTCTCGAAAATTTGTAAAACTGAAGAAATGTTACAAATTGGTGAAACTCCTCCATAATTGAGGAGGTTAAAAGCAAACGTGCCAAAGTCGTAGTGAGATTAATTTGAGAAAAATGCGAAAATATGATATCTATATAATATAAATAATTTTTTTTCAATAGCATGCAATAAGAACAATAATTGTTCTTATGCATGCTATTGATAAAAAAATTATATATATTTTATAGATATCATATTTTCGCATTTTTCTCAAATTAATCTCACTACGACTTTGGCACGTTTGCTTTTAACCTCCTCAATTAATCTCAATTTTGTCAAGTAAATTAACAATGCGCTTAAGTTAACTGCATTTTCTCAGAAATAACGATGGAAAACAAGATGCGAACAAAGAACACCAACAAATTATTGTCTATGAAGAATAATGACTGACAAAGCTTCTCAACAATAGATACATAATGCATTGAACGACAGAAGACGAAGACTAATAAGTTAGATACAAAAAGACTTGAAGCACAAAAGTAAATTTGAAAAATACAGGAGAAATTGTTAAATATATAATAAGCTCATAATTTCATACAACAGAGATTTTATATTTTTGATTGAAAAAATAAATGTATTTCTTAATTTTTAAACGAGTCTTAATTTCTTAATTTTTAAGTAGTCGGTTCACTCTGGTTTGAAAAAAAACTCATTCTCTCCCCTCCTTATCCTGGTGGCTGAGGATGTTGGTTGTAATCAATCACTCTTTGTGTGGCACGCCTCCATGCTAATCAGTTTTGGGCAGAACGTAGAGCACCAGACACTGAAATCCCCAATGCAGACTTAAAAAGTTCAATCCATCTAGCCGGCGAGCCACCACGGGATCTTCGACTTTATATGATACTTATCACAACAAGCTTTTCGAGGCAATCTATATGAGAAAATATATTAATAAAAACAAAATGAATACAGCTGCTGTATTGCGCGGCAAATAAGTGTAACGCTACGTCCTACGTAGACGATTCAAAGCGAACGCGATCGCGAAGCGATGCGGTGCGGATACAAGCGAATTCAATGCGATGCGGTGCGACGCGGAGGCTCTGTCCTACGTGTGCGCGAATCGTTCCCTCTGCCGCCAGCTACTGTCATGGATGTACGTATATAAAATACTCAAGAAGTATGCACGGCAGAGAAGTGAAACTAATATTGTGTACTTAGAGAGGCATATTTATGGGGGATATCACAATTTGTGTGAAGAATTACGTGATCTTGAATTAATAAATGAGACTGAATTTACATCTTTCCGGGAAACATGTCAAAATTTGACATTCATGCAAGCGAGAGAAAACTTTGTGTGTTTTGAACTACATCCTATTGTAAAATAGCAATAATAAATAAATGTGTTTACTTGTAGTCCCGTTTATTTTTGCCAAATCCTAAAATTCGCGGTTCGATAATAATGATTCTTTTGTCCCATAATATGGGACGTTCATGGACAGAAATTAAAATTTCTGTTTCTGACATGTCAAAAAACAATGGCACCGCTATCAATTCGCGCGAAAATATCAAACCAACTGATCGCGTTCGCTTCGCATCGCGCCGCGCCGCTTCGCATTCGCTTTGAACCGTCGCGTAAAGACGCTGTAGTAAAAATAGAGAAAAACTCTAATTCCAAAATTAGTCTGTTGAAGAGAAAATTTGCATTTGCATCATGAACGTGGTTTCAATTTTTCGTCATTTCAAACTAAGAAAGTGCTAGAATGGCGACATATAACGGACAAAATAAGTGTTGGAAGGCCTCAAAAAAGGTGGTCTGATGATATAAGACGAGTGGCTGGAGGTGGATGGATACGGTCTGCCCAAGATAGGGAGCTGTGGTGGTCAGGGGGAGGCCTACGTCCATTACTGGACGAAAGAGGGCTGAGGAAGAGAAAAGGACAAACTCTTCCATAGTAAAAAGTTTTTTTTGTATGATTATGTATTTTTAAAAATCAAAAGGACTTAAAGACAAAGAATTATGCGACAGATCCCGTATTCAACTGATTTCCAAGTCATATAGTCGGTCATAAATACATTTTCATTGAAATTCCATAGATACTCGTATATTACATTTTTTTAGAGAATGCATTAGACATAATGAAAATATGCGGTTCCTCTTTCCATAACATTAAAACCATTCATTTGAAACATTATGTTTTCGTGTTCCTAACAAATGTAGCAAGCCATAAATCTCATCTTGGCAACATTCATATTTTGGCTCTTTTCCACTCAAGGGAACCAGCTTTTTTCAAGTAGGAACTTCGAACGAACATTTGTTTATTCAAAAAACTGGTACGAGCTGTTTTTCAATTCTTGCCAATCGTGATGTTGAAAAAAGTTCCATTCGAGAACACTGAAATTTTATTTTAATAAAATAAACATGTAATATACAAACAAGCCTTTTCATTTTATATGACTTCTCAACTGACCATTACTATTATTGCAAATCTATGTATAGCAAATTAATAAAAAAAATATATCTGATGATGGTAAACTATACCGATAGGTACTAGGTTTTTTTATAGCACAAGAACTTAAATGGATTTTACAATAAAAGAGGTTTGACAACAAAAATAAAGACTTACAATGTTTCAAAACAGACAATGGAAATTACAGTCCGTTCGGAGCTTTAATAGTCCCTTGCATAAGTGTTAGTAACAGGATGGTTACAATTTTTTTTTATAAAAAAAATATTAATATTTTAAATATTTATTTTATCATTTAGGTACCTACACAACATTCTAAACATACACAATAACTTTAAGTACATAGGTACTATCAAACATAACTACTTATACATATTAAAAAAAAACAAAAACGCCGAAACACCCCAATTAGATAATTTAATTTTCTATAAAAATTATGCAAATTACAGAAAGTCTCAATTTTATTTTGTGATCAGATGAAAATGACGAGAGCAAATTAGTATCTAACATTCTTCGCCCGATAATTCAGACTCTTCAGATTCACTTTGTGATGATGAGCTGTCACCTGTATTTACAACAAATGTATTCTCATCCATAATAAAATCCATAATAGCATCACTTAGTTTATATTTTTCTTTCTCTTTTTGATCATGTCGACACAGTTGAACCCAATCATTGCTGGTAATTTGCGATATTTTCTTCTACCAAAGCACATACACTTTCCATTGTTAATGATACGTTTTTAGATCCCACATAACTTTTTATTATGGACCACATATTTTCAATTGGATTAAGTTCTGGATGGTAAGGGGGTAATCGAAATGCAGTATGTCCGTGTTCATTAAGAATGGCATCTATTTTAAATTCCTTTTCCCGTGGCTTGTTGTAAAGTATTATTCTGTACAATTGTGGCTTAGCAGATTGGGAGGAAATGATTCACTTTTACTCTGTAACCAATCAATCATAACTTGCTTTTTAGAATTTGAATTCGGCACAGGATTAAGTACGTTATTATGGTAAGGGGCGTTATCTATCATATTAACAGATCTGGGTTGAGATTAGGAATTAATTTCTCTTTCAGCCATTTTTCATAATTTGTATTGTTCATATCTTTATGATAGTCGCCAGTTTTCTGGTGAGATTTATACATCAGAAAAGCATTGGGAATAAGACCTGCCTCACCTCCCGCGTGAACAATAATATATCGTGAGCCCTTCGAAATTGGTTTCTTTAAAACCCTTCATTTGAACCATCGGACCAAGACAAGGTAGAATGAATGTAGGTTTCATCCATATATACATACATTGGCCTACCTTCAGAACGATATTTAGTCATTTTTTCTAAGAATATAATTCTTTTTAAAACTGTAACACTTTTATCGATTAATAAATTTCTATTGTCTTCTGTTTTTTTTCATTTAAAACCCAGTTTCTTCCACCCATAAAGTTTATGCCTGATTTTCGAACAACTTATAATTTCGACTGTGTAGGGAGTTCTTTTTTTGTAACATGAAAATCATGTATGCAACGTCTTATAACTACACTGTCGAAACTATCGACATTAATTTTTTTAAGGCACTTCCATTTTTTTTCGGAGAAGAAAAGAAGTAGAACAATCTGGAGTAAATTTATTTTTTTCCCTTATTATATTTTTTACAGTCGCAATAGCTAATTAAGTCGCTTTTGATGTTTGTTCTAACGGAGATATTGTATTATTATTGTTTTTATATTGTTCCCGGAAATACTCGTAAAGATTAAAAATGAGTTCTATGGATTGAGCGGAAAGAGGTGTGCCACGTCATAATTTTGTATTTTGTGACATATTGAAAGAAACTATTATATACTTCACTAAACAAACTATTATGTTATTTTACTTAAAAAAAGAACTTTTATTAAAATCAATATTCACTTGCATAACGTGCGGCGTTAACAATTATCGAATTTTAAAAATTATCTTCAAAAGATAATCGATAAACGTAAATAAAAGTAGTATTTAGAAATTGAACATTAAGAAACAATCATAATAATATATGGCTAGTCGTGACTAGTATAACAACGGATCGTTAAGATTTTTTTATCATACATTTAACCTTTTTTTATTTATTTGAAAAATGTACAGTAATATTTTTTAAACAAATATGATAAATAAGAATAACAACATAAGAAATTTTAACTTTTATTTCATGTTGCATGTACTCACTGCTGGTAACAAAACAATTAATTATTCCTGTCTAACGTGGCTCCTGAAAAGTGTCCGGGACATAAAGAAGATGTCCACGGACCTGATCTTTTCCAAATTATTATACGTAGTAATGTATCGGTACAATGGCGAATTCCGAGCGGCATCACTGTTTTTTTTTTTGATTAGTTAAAAGGAAAAATCAATTGAATCTTAATGAAGTATTGATGTTGAAGCTGAAATACGTGTATTTTGGTATACTTATTATTCACAAGCTTAAGAATCTTTTGAATAGTGAGATAATATAACTTTATTAATTTCTTTTCGTCTTAGCAAGTTAGTGTGCCGAGAAACACATAAAGTAAAATAAATGTTAACAAAAAAGGAAACAAGATTACACTTTGTAAGGTAAAATCGCACACTTCACCACTTCCTCGGGCGAATAAAAATTCTCTTATGAAATCAAGGATAACCAGATCACGAGTGGAAGATATTTTTTTTATTGCTATAGTTTTTTGAGTCAGCGATACGAGAAAAACGTTGGAATCAGTCAAATAAATAAGGTTTATTTATTTGGTGTTAATAAAAATGTTGTAGATGAGAAATATGTAAGAATAATGAAGAAACTGTACTGGGACCAAAATGCTAATATTAAACTTAAGAATGGAAACACTTTCCATAGTATTCCTATTCGGCGAGAAGTTCGACAGGGGTGTGTTCTCTCGCCTACTCTGTTTAACTTGTATTCTGACTTGATCTTTAAGGGAGCGCTGACTGATACAGATCTTGGTATTTAGATCAATGGTGTGGTCATCAATAATATCAGATATACAGATGACTCCGTGGTAATTGCAGACAATTTATTTAATTTGGTAACATCTTTTTTCTATTTCCTCTTTAATCCCTCTCTCAATCATTTTCTAACTGACCTCCAAAAACGGATAGATTATCAAGTCGAAATAATTTTGTGTTTTTATGTACACATGTTCACCGATTACTTTTTACCACGTTGTCCAATTTCGATGATTTTTTTGGTCCCATTTTAATCAAGTTAAGATCTGACCATAGTGTCCATGATAAAATCATCAAACTCTTCAATTTTTTCTTCGGCGATAGTAATTCTTTACCGCATTATCCTATTTTAATGATTCCTTTTTTTATTTGGAAGGGAGTTCTTCAGAGGTGATCACACATATAAATTTCATGGATCATATTGGTTTGCAATTAAATTATATTTAATTTTTTTTTTATTGTATGTTCTATTTCAATTTTTAGCGTGACTCCCATTCACGGGAATCGCACTATGTCAGTTTTCTAAATCTTTACAAACATTAATTTTTGTTTTTTTTTATATAATTTTTTGCTATGAATTATTTTGATGTTCGATGTGTAGCGATATTAGTCACACGGCTCCTCACCGCAGCGCTGCAACTATAGAATGCAATGAATGTGGTTTATATTTTAGTATTATAATCACTATTTTAATACTCGCATATTATAATCTCTTAATCTTTAGCTATAGTAAGTATTTTATTTCTTTATATATATTCGTCCTTTTCCTCATGACTGAGGATAGCGGCTGTAGTCCGTCGTCACACGTATGACCCGCCTCCATGCCAATCTGTTTTGGGCTGAACGCAGAGCACCAGTCACGGAATACCCCATTGTGGACTTAACCAAATTGCTCCATCTGGTCGGTGAGGTATTTCTTTACATAGTACTTATCTAATTTCAAAGTATTTTCGTTAACACAGTGGAAGTTCATAGTTATAAATAAAATATTAATAAAAATAAATAAAAAAACACACAGTTTTAATCCACAAAAGGAGTATGACTTTAATGAGCCTGAGCGCTTTTGCCGAACACAGCCGGCATCCTCAGAGGCAGAAATCAAACTGAATAATATACAATGAGGATGCCGGCTGTGTTCGGCGAAAGCGCTCAGGCTCATTAAAGTCATACTCCTTTTGTGGATTAAAACTGTGTTTTTATTTATTTTTATAAATATTTTATTTATAGTACATATCTGTTTGGAATCGCCTGATGTCAATAAACCCGCCAGTGTTTGTTTATATTATGTACAAAAAGTTGAATATATGTGGCTAAAAAGTATTGTTGAACAACAAATTATGATATGCATTTAAATATACAACAAGTTCATAAATAAATGATTGCAATGAAAGTAAATGAAATCAACGCTTATATGTGAAAGAACACACATGGATTAGGTATTTCACCTAAGGAAACTAAGAGAGTAGGCAATTTATTTTTATTTAAAGATAAACTTGAAATGATTCCCGTGATAACCAATAGAGGACTCCTAACTGCTCACCATTATATGGTAACCTGCTCCGAAAGGGACTTTAATGTAGAAAATAATAGATTACAAGGTAATCGAGGACTCTGTGAGCATCATTTGCGAAGGCGGCGGAAGAAATTATTACGTCATTGGCCGCAAGAGTTCGACCCTACAACACATTCAGTGGTGAACTTCAAATTCTACACACAACTACATATATGTACCTACCTACTTAACCATCAACGTAAACATTGTTACGTATCCGTAAAGATTGAGGTTTTGTGAGCTTTCTATTGAAATATATACTGAATTCATATTCAGTAACTTCTTTCTATTAACATTGAATCAAAACATATACATACTTTGTATTAATAATATGACTATAACGGCGATTTAAAAAGCATTCGTAAGATTGATAACGACACTAAAGGGTCGACTGCAGAGTCCAACCTAAATACTAAATTCTAAATACTAACCATGTTTTCATTGCACAGTCGCTCATTTAAGTTAGGAGATCACGTGGCTTCCTAACTGGAAGATGCTACGAAGATTTTGTATGTGAATTGGAGTAAACGGTAAAGGAATGGAAGAGGTTTTTGCTGACAAGCATACACGTACAATAGCACTTATAAAAAGATTAGTAATTACAGAGTTCAATCAAGAACTGACAGTTTCTAATATTGGATAAATAATGTATTTGCTACATTTACCTTTGACAATGATTTATCATTTTGTTTCGATTAGTTTGAAGGCTTAATATTGCAACTTGTGTATTGTGAATGTTTTTTGCTTTGTTGAGAATAATAATTGAAACATATTATTAATGTTTGCATTATCTGGAATGAGTTTGTTTTCTGTATAATTTTCTTAGTCCTTACAAATGGCTGCATTTAATCATGACAATGAATGATGAACGATTGTGTAACAGAGCGGACGGTAATATCGTGAATAGATTGGTTGTATATGGCGGTAGTAGTATATATATTATGTAGAAGGACGGTAGATAATAAGTAGGTCGGTGTTATACAATGGACCAAATGTTTATCCGACAGGCTGCATTTGAGTTCCTAGATGAATATATGCATTCGGTTGCATCACATTCAATATAAACTGCATTGCAAAGAATCTCAAAATGCACATTCATTTAAATAAAAACTATTTCGTATTGAAGAAATTTAACAATATTGTATATGATAGAAATATTACAGACAATTTATCATATTTTAATAGAAAACAAACACAGCTTTAAAAATAAACTATGCAAAATATGCTAAATGAGAAGTAATTGTCTAAATTAATGTAGAAGAATTGCATTAAATGCATAAAGGATCTTCTCTTTCAAAATTCATACGCATTGAATTAATATCTGATTTAAGAAATAATTACAATGTCATAGCAAAACGTTCACAGATATGCATTTTCATAATTTTAAAGAATTCTTCGCATTTTATATTTCTTATTCAGAATGAAAAATGTCTGTCCTAATCATGTTCTTATGTACACATTTTTTATGTGTGTAAGACGATCTAAACCACACATGTAGAAGTTTCAACTTGCCCTAGAACGTATGGATTTCAATACAGATTCAAATTAAACAGATTTCTTTCTGTCAATATGGTCAGAAATAATTTCTCTACTGTCATAATAATTATTATATTTACTATCGTTATCTGTCTGTCAAACAGCTAACACGGAAAAGGCACATATTTCTTCTGGAAATGAAATGTACAAGTGGGTATGTACATATATTTTCTTTTATGCTATAACATATTTACTATCATTTCCCCAATGTTAAGCATATCCTGAGTCTATTCTAACGTCTATTATATTTTGTCAAGTTAAACATATGAAAGCAGAGAATGATAGTTTACCATTGAAAGCACCGAGGTTCTTTTTTTAACTGATTATGTGGATTATAATCGCATGGCCAGATCACATTCCAAACTACGTGATACTGGGCAAGAAGAGTTGAAGAAACGAAACGACTCCTGAGGAGGGTAGCCCAACAACGATCCAAATGGGTATGCCATAACATCAGGCATCCGGATCTGCTTTTTATCTATCGCCGACAAATGACGGATGGCAAAGACTATAGAGGTCGCCCTAAAGACATATAACCCAGGTGATTTGTAATGTGAGCTGTAGCAGCTACAAGGAGGTGAGAGGCTGGCGGACAACAGAGATATGTGGGGATATCAATGATCTTCATCATTTCCTGCCCCTCTATCCCAGTTCATCTGGGGTCGCGCCTCCTAGTCATCAGTCGCTATGATCTGCGACTCTATGTCATCTCCTGTGGGACACCTTGTGCCGCCATCTCCCTCTCGATACTCGTCCACCATTTCGCCGGCGGTCTGCCTCTTCCTCGTGGTTTTGAGGGGAAACCGAGCACAGTTTTGACGGAGTAGGTGTGGCCATGCCATCGCTATCTGCCCTCTTTCAATTTCTCCTCTATTGGGGCTACCTTAAAATATCCTCCAACGTACTCGTTGCGAACTATATTAAGGCGTGTCACACCACCTAATCGAATACTATTATCCAACTGTCGATTCGTTCATGAGAATTCAATTCTCTTAATGAATCGACATTATTAAGCCAAGATGCGTGTACGAAGGAAAATTTTGTATGGTATAGTGGACTTTTTGCATGCTAATCCAACTGTCGATTCGTTCATGAGAATTCAATTCTCTTAATGAATCGACATTATTAAGCCAAGATGCGTGTACGAAGGAAAATTTTGTATGGTGTAGTGGACTTTTTGCATGCTAATAACACGAACTAGAGGCCTCGCAGCATATATGTTCCCATACATGGATTTACTCAGAATTCGGAGAAGAACATTTTATGTGAGTTTTGTGTGTCTGTGTGTGTGTGTGTGTGTGAGGGTGTGTTGTGTGTGTGTGTGTGTGTGTGTGTGTGTGTGTGTGTGTGTGTGTGTGTGTGTGTGTGTGTGTGTGGTGTGTGTGTGTGTGTGTGTCCCCTTATAACTTTTGATCCGCTCAATTTACAGAGCCCAAATTTTCAGAATATATAACCAGTTATAAGCCTACAAAACTTTTATAATCAGAAGTGTGAATTTTTGTTTCAGTCAGGGGTTATCAACTTTTGAAATTTTGGTTTATTTTTCCATATATCTCAGAAATCATAAAAGCTAGAACGCTGAAATTTGTTATAAACATAGACAAATACAAAATCTCAAATTAGTTTTTTAAAAAAAAATCCAGGGTTTCTCAAACATTTTTTTTAAGAAAAATATTTTTTTTATGATAAATTTATGAGTTTAACTGCCTATATTTCCAGATTTTTTAAAAATATCAAAAAAAGCCGAAACACCCCAACTATACAATTTAATTTTATATAAAAAATATAACATTGTATTAGCACATCTCAAATTTTTTTTAATAAATTTTATAAAAATTGAATTTAGTGACGACATTGCTTCATACAATTTGTATGGCAATCGCCTACACACAATATATAAGAAGACTTAATTGTTTGATACTAATCTCCAAACATACATACATACCATCATTCTGTTTTCATATTCTGGGTAGGATCTAAGGACTGACCTCCATTCTATCCTATTCATTTATTTATTTATTTATGTAGCTTCTCGGGCAACTAACAGGTACTATGTCAAATAATTATTTAACACGCACCCAATAACAAGTTGCCACATTCTGGAGACTTACGATATTTATCGTCTCACAGATCCAGACTGAAAACACAATTTTAAAAACTGTGTCTCCACCGGGAATCGAACCCGGGACCCTTGGATCAGCAGTCAGATATCCAACCTACTGAGCCACGAAGGCCGACTTGACATACATACATATGTAGGTACATGTGTTGTTTAGAAAATCAAATATCTTAAAATATTAAATAATTTGTATTTATGGGATTATAGTTTGGTACTTATTCTTCAACATACTATCGCTATCGACAGTTGGATCTCATGTGTTACATGCAACTAGTATTTATATGGATTTCCGATATTTATTTTTATTTTCAGTAAACAAGAGAGTATTAAAGTTATTTTCGCTTACATGTATTCAGAGAAATTATGTTGTACTCGCTTTTTCACACAGCTATAACTTAATATAATTTCGTCTCTTTCACAATCAATATTTGGTATGAGAGATAATTATAATGTGATTGCACTGGAGTAAAAGAGAAAATATATCTGTAGTGTGTATGTCTCTGATTGTATTATCTCTTTCTCACTTAATGTATTCCATCGTGTGTGCTCTTTCTTGGTGATATTGTAAGAATTAGTTAAATGTACCATTTTGTACCATTTTTGAGTGTTTTGTTCTCATATAACGTGTCTATATATAAAATGCCATTGGAAGAGATGGAGTTCTTGGTATAATCCAATCCTAGGATTGTGAAGAAGAACTATGTGGGGTATAACAATGTTTGTTACTATTATGTATATATTCCCAGCGACTAGTCAATTTCAAGTAGGTAGCTAGAAGTAAACGTTTTTTCCGAGTTCGTTCATAAAGATAGTCTGCAACATGAATTGTCGATCGCCAATACGTTTTTAAAATGAAATCCAAATTCATAAAGTATGTAAAAGATGGGAGCACAAAGAGAAAGAATAATGTATTAAGGTATGTTTGCATAATGTGAAAAGGGTCAGTATAAAAGGGGGAAAATAATGTTAAGCCGGTTTAGGCTTTGAACAAAACTCTTGTGTCATTTATACTGTGCTGGGCATAACAGAATACACTAGAACATTAATTCTCCTAATGCCGTTTGTTGAAACAATCACCTATGAGATATACTATAAGCTAAATGGACTACATTCTGTCGTTGATAATTATTTATCGAATAGAGAGATAAAATGAGTAGGTGTGCTTAACTAATATAAATTGGTCAGTACAAACATCGATTTGCAAAAACATTTTTCTATAAATATATCATGTTGATTTGGTGAAACCCTACTTATAATATCAGTAAACTTGATGTTTTTAGGATATAACACTCATTAATACTCAACAATCATTACTCTTTACACTTGAAATGAGATATGAGTTCAACAGTTGAAAAAATCTATTAATATCATTAATTTTCTAAACGATATTGAATTTACGTCATATTGCAACTGGAATAGAGCTTATCTTAAATTTCGAAGGAATTTTTATCTCACTAGAGACGAAAAATCGGGATCTCTAGATATAATAAGTTTGTCAAAAAATATTAAATCCCGTCAGAGAAAAAATCTAAGTATACATATAATAATAACAATTAATTGGAGAAAAATTAATATAAATAAATGACCCAAAAATTAAATGACTAAAAAATTTGGAAATTCTTTCCGAAAATAAGGAAGCCAATGTGCTTCGGGGATAAGTTCAGGAAATTTACAATACATTCACAAGTCGTTCAAATTCACAGTTCAATCAAGTTCACGATTCATATAAATTTACGATTGAGATTGATATTCTAATGACACATAAACGATCTTCACACATACCAACTCAAACATTCATACAGGCACAAGGAGAGAGAGTCTATTTTAACCATTTTTTAAACAATAACAAAGTATCAATTGTTTATTATATAATTCCTTGCCTAGTTTAACTGATAAAATTAAAAAAAAAAACATATGCTTGTCATATAGTTTTGATCAGTATTTCTTCTACATCTTTTATTTCCCTATTTCCTTTCTAAAATCAAGAGATACAACAATCATTAAATAAAATCAATAAAATAAAAACCATTTATACACCCAGTAGATGTGGCGAGTTTATCTTTTGGTTAATTTCTCGCAATTAACCACTTTCCAGCTCATCTCTGTATGCTTTTTTGGACAAGAATTTTATAAACAAGTTGCATGTATCACATGAGATCCAACTGTCGATAGCGATAGTATGTATAGTTGAAGAATAAGTACCAAACTATAAACCCATAAATCCAAATTATTGAATATTTTAAGATATTTTGTTTTCTATAAACACATGTAGGTATGTATGTCAAGATAGGATAGAATGGAGGTCAGTCCTTTTTTCCTACCCGGAATATGAAAACAGTATGATGGTATGTATGTATGTTTGTAGATTAAGTATCAAAATATTAAGTCTTCTTAGATATTGTGTATAGGCGACTACTATACAAATTGCTTGAAGCAATGTCGTCACTAAATTCAATTTTTATAAAAATTATTAAAAAAAAATTGAGATATGCTAATATTTTATATAATTATTCATTGATTTAGTAATACAATGTGCATTTATTTTATAAAAAATTAAATTATCTAGTTGGGGTGTTTCGGCTTTTTTCGATATTTAAAGTTTTGGAAACATAGGCAGTTAAACACATAAATTTATTATAAAAAAATATTTTTCTTTATAAGAAATGTTGACTAAAACAAAAATTCTAAATTCTGAGTAAAAAAGTTTTGTAAACCTATACCTTTTTATATAATCGAAAATTTTGGGCTCGGAAAATAGAGCGGATCAAAAGTTATAAGTGGGGGACGGTGACACACACACAGACACACTAAATGCTCTACTCCAAATTCTGAGTAAATACGTATATATAACATATATGCTGCGAAGCCTCTAAGTTGGTGTTTTTTTACTTCAAAGTTATATGAACTGTGCATAAAAATGTTGTGTATCATGGGTTGAAACTTTTTCGATAGGTTAAGAGACTAAAATTCTCTTGAACAAATCGACAGATAGATAAGGATAAGCTTAGAATTAACGAGTGGGAGTTAATTTAGATAAAGTGTAGGTACCATAGTGGAAGTGGGTTCAGGAAAATGAAAAACAAAAAGTCCAAAAAGGATGTGCAAATCGACGCCTACTGGCAAGACCGACACGTCGTCCTACGATGAAGTCTGATTAGCTAAATTTATACTGTAATTCACACGTGCTGGAGCGGATACGTGACAAGGGTCAAAATATATATGCAAGGCCTGTCGTTCATCCCAGACTCGTTTTCGTTGGGCTTTCATTTGTCAATTTTTCATTTAGGTCTGTTTGGTACACGCAATGGTCAACAGACATCGTTGGGGAACGAACGTGAAACAATTCAGAGATATCTAAGTATATATCTATCTATTCAGAAAGGCAGGTGAAATTTCGAAGGATCCGTAGCTGAATGAAATAAATTAAATATATTTTCTATTATGCCTACCATATTTTTTTTGGTTATGTTCTGAATATTTCTTCTTTTACTCTTTCTTGTTGATTGGGTAAATTTTGTCTTATAGGTACAATTCCTCAATATACGTAAAAAACTGACATATTATTATCATTCTTAATCAATCTATAAAAAAACTAAAAAAATTTGACTATTTTTTGCGAATGTAAATTTGTTTATCTATCTATCACACCATATGCTACAATGACACAAACAAGTAGACTACAGCTGTCCAACTAGGAAGCCCTGTTCTAGGGCTAGCAGTTTTCAATTTTACAGTGATAATAACTAGCGTCTATAACCCGCATTCTGTTTCCGGTTGGCTCTCTGATTGGTTGAGATGTTGTCAAATGAGTTGTAAAATTTTATATTAAATGCGAAAATTTAAAAAATATATAGTTATAAATTTAATTTATAAGTATAAAAAGCGCCGAGTACAACATTCCACTATGCATGGGATTCATCGACTACCAAAAAGCATTTGACTCCATTGAAACATGGACCATAATAGAAGCGATGGATCAAGCACGCATAGATTCTAGATATACCACCCTGATTGAAACTCTCTACAAGAATGCTACTATTCAAGTGAAATTAAATGAAGATTGGACAACAGCTAAAATACAGATTAAAAGAGGAATCCGTCAGGGAGATACAATATCACCAAAACTCTTTACACTGGCATTAGAATACGCTTTTAAAAATCTAAATTGGGAGTCCAAGGGCATATGTATAGATGGCAGATATCTAAGCCACTTGCGGTTCGCTGATGACATAGTCATCATAAGTAACGACCCTAAAGAACTAACTGAAATGCTAAATGAAATAAATGAGGCATCCAAAGCTGTTGGACTGAACATGAACATGGCAAAAACAAAGGTGATGGGCACAGCTGGATCTCAGATCACGGTGGATGGGATCTTGATTGAAAATGTCCAAGAGTATGTGTATTTGGGACACATTATGAAAATTGGTCGAGAAAACCAAACGGCCGAAATAAAGAGGCAAATCGGACTAAGTTGGGCAGCTTTTAGGAAATTAGCCCACATCTTCAAAAATCCCCAAATTCCCATCAACCTGAAACGGAAGGTATATGAGACCTGTGTACTGCCAGTAGCTACTTATGGCTTGGAGACTATGACAATGACTCAGAAAAGTGCTGAAAAACTAAGAGTCACCCAAAGAGCCATGGAAAGAGCCATGTTAGGATTAAGTCTGAGAGACAGGGTGCGAAACGACACCATCAGGGAAAGAATAAAATTGGTTGATGTCGTTCACCGCATTCTTACCCCTGAAGTGGAGATGGGCGGGCCACATGGCTAGATACCCCGAAGACCGATGGCCAAGGATAGTGTTGGCTTGGAGACCGAGAACGACGATCAGAGGTGTTGGAAGACTGCCAATGAGATGGAGAGATGACATCAGCCGTTATGCTGGTGCCAATTGGTTGCACAGGATAGAGTGGCGTGGAAGGAGATGGAGGAGGTCTTCGTCCAGGATTGTGCTGAGAAGAAGAAGAAGAAGTATAATTTATATTTCAATTTATAAAGCAACTTGCGCATGCAAGTCGCTATTATTATTATAAACAAACTTAAACTTAACCTAAGAATGCAAAAAAGAAAAGCTAGTACTCGACGCTACTTGATAATACATAGTTTACGCTTTACATTAGGCAGACATCATGATACATTGTACTAGATACTAATAACTTATATCAACAATAAAACTCACATAAAACAGATCAATCAGGTCGAAATGCCTGTCATATGCCAACCAAACGATTCCTGACGCGATTAGACATTTCTTAAAAGCATAGAGAAGAAGTCATAGATCAATGTCGTCAGGTGCGTAGATGTGCCTATTTAATTCGACTCGTATGCTTCCCAGATAAAATCAAAACATATATAAAATATTTTATGTATTACCTACTCAAAGAGCATCGCAAACATATAACAGGATTGTTACATAATTTTTTAATAATTTTCCTACGAAAAATAGATAGAGTGAAAGCGTTCGAAACGAAGATATCCGAAGGCTGTGCGTAATTTAGCAAGATCGAGTCAACAGAGAAGAAAGTTCTGTAATGAACACGTGTGAACAAGAATGACAGACTCAAGAAACGTCAAAGTGGTCAGGGATAATGTTATCCAGGAAGGCAGATCTCAAGGATGTCCTCCCAAGAGATGGAAGGACAGCTGGCAGTCCACGTCACAGGAGGGAAGCTGACGCAGAACTTTAACAGGCCAACGGGACTTCACTAATTTAAGGGTGATTTAATGGTTGTTTATTTTAAAACATCTAAATCATTTTCAAATATTAATATGTTGGTGGCGTTGTGATAGTTTGCCCAAAATCATGTTAATCTTTTTTTTGTTTTATTTATTATTTTTATTTT
Organism: Molanna angustata; assembly: GCA_963576475.1. Taxonomy (NCBI): domain Eukaryota; kingdom Metazoa; phylum Arthropoda; class Insecta; order Trichoptera; family Molannidae; genus Molanna; species Molanna angustata. Next base: position 11,343,272 of record OY754976.1, on the reverse strand, counting down.
ACTTGTAAGTTTTTGCACAACATCATGATAATGTTATTACTTTATTTATTTATTTTTATTTTATTTATTTAAATACCTACGATGATTATTTTTATTAATTAACATATCTCATCTCTCATCGCTTATTTTTCTCTTCCTGTTTATTCCCCAAAAACAAAATTTATCTTTACATTCACTAAAAAAATACTTTTTCTTCCATTTGGCACAAATCACTCTTCAAAGGCTATATTTCTCGAACAATGGTAAAAGTAAAAGTATAGTTGAAATACTTTGATTTCATTAAATTGTTCAATACTTTTGGTTGTTTCATTGAAATCAAATGCCGGCAAATGACTCAATTGTAAACTTCTTCTTCTTCTTCCTTTTCGTAGATCAGAAGATCTGTATCTTCCGCTATTCTGTCTCCTGAGATGTGGCCTGCCAGTTGTCTCGCCATCTCTTTGTAGGTCTTCCTGGTGGTCTTCTTCCAGCTGGGTTCTCCTGGAGAGCGATACGTGGGAGTCTTTTTTCATCCAATCTGTTAACATGTGAGCTCCAATATCGCCTCCGCTGTCTTCCCCATCTGACGATGTCTTCCGTACTACACTTTTTTCTTATTTGAGTATTTCGAATTCGGTCTCTTAGAGTGTTTCCGGTTATACATATCAATGCCCTCATCTCTGATGATCTCAGAAGAGATTTTGTTCTCGTTGTGTCTGCTCTGGTCTCTACGCCGTAGGTGGCAATGGGTCTTACACATGTTTTATATATTCGGACTTTGCTTTCGATATTCATGTGTTTTATTTTGTCGATATTATGTATTTTAACTTTACTATTACCGATACTTTTGTTGAAATAACCCAGCCAAAAGGTGGTTTGCCTTATATAATAAAATATTATAAACTCGGTGATACCTTTTTTTTTAAATTTAGATGAATGGAAGAAAATTCAAACATCAATTATCTCGCTTGTAGGTATAAAATGTACCTTCAAATCTAAGTGAAGAAGATTCCCATATATTAATTTAATGTCTAAGTGAAGTATACGATGAATATACAAGCGGTTTAAAAGGGAGAGTAAGTATTATATTACCTCCAACTAGACCAGAACATCGTGTTGTTTTGGGATCAGCAAGAGTATACAAAATGTCAAGTAAGTAAGCCTTTAGGATGTCCATTTTCATAGTCATTAATTTTCACGACACATTCAAGATTACAAACCAAACATGTTGAGGATCAAAGTATAAAACTACAATGTCTTATAACTTGGTCATACAAAATTTCTGTACAACAATAAATAAGCCGTAGGTACTATAAAATATAAAGTTTTAATTGTACACATTAACATACCCATTCAATTAAGAAGAGAAACAAATAATAAATTATATTTTTTTTGTCTATGTCTACTTCTTTTAAAAGGCAAACTGAATAATTGATGTCGATATGCCATAAAACTATATAGATTTCTTATAACTTATGATGTAACATTAACTTAAAAACTAATATTAATTTCAGCAATATATTGGATATGTTTTGTCAAAGAATTCAACCAACATTATTAGTATTTTTATAAAAATGAATATTTATTTTTTTAACTTCATGTACGATAATGTGTGCAATGGTGGGTTTATTGCCATAAAGCGATTTCTTCCAACCAACTAAAGCAAAGTGAGGTTATACATAGTGATGTGTTAGGAATATTACATTTATATTAAAAAACAAAAAGGAAGACAAACACGTAATATTATTAAATGTTGATATACAGCAACATAGAAAGGAAGGAAATAAAAGTTGTAGGAGAAGAGAAGGGATGTCAATTGAAAGTTATTTACTAGTTGCATGTAACACATGAGATCCAACTGTCGATAGCGATAGTATGTATAGTTGAAGAATAAGAATCAAACTATAAACCCATAAATCCAAATTATTGAAAATTTTAACACATGTTGGTATGTATGTCAAGATAAAACAGTATGGAGGTCAGTCCTGTTTTCCTAGCCGGAATATGAAAACAGCACGATGGTTCTGTATGTATGTTTGGAGATTAAGTACCTATCAAACTATTAAGTCTTCTAACATATTGTGTATAGGCGACTGACATACAAATTGTATGAAGCAATGTCGTCACTAAATTCAATTTTTATAAAAATTGTTAAAAAAAGTTTGAGATGCGCTAATACAATTTGCATATTTTTTATAGAAAATTAAATTATCTAGTTGGGATGTTTCGGCTTTTTTCGATATTTTTGAAAAATTTGGAAATATAGGCAGTTAAACTCATAAATTTATCATAAAAAAAAATATTTTTCTTTATAAAAAATGTTTGAGAAACCCTGGAATTTTTTTGAAAATACTAATTTGAGATTGTGTATTTTTCTATATTTGTACCAATTTTCAGCGTTCTAGCTTTTATGGTTTCTGAGATATATGGAAAAATAAAGTAAAAATTCAAAAGTTGATAACCCCTATCTGAAACAAAAATTCACAATTCTGAGTATAAAAGTTTTGTAGGCCTATAACTGTTATAACTATATTCTGAAATTTTGGGCTCTGTAAATTGAGCGGATCAAAAGTTATAAGGGGGGGACGGACACACAGACACACAGACACACAGACACACACACACACACAAAACTCACACAAAATGTTCTACTCCGAATTCTGAGTAAATCCATGTAAGGGAACATATATGCTGCGAGGCCTCTAGTTGGTGTTATTAGCATGCAAAAAGTCCACTACACCATACAAAATTTTCCCTCGTACACGCATCTTGGCTTAATAATGTCGATTAATTAAGAGAATTGAATTCTCATGAACGAATCGACAGTTGGATAAAGGTAGGTATAACAGCTTTAGCCTTTTCTGAAGAGAATCTGAATTAGCATTCACCGACACCGTCACCTCATTAACAAGGACTGATTCATTGTTTACAAATAAACTAATTTCTCAATATATGGCGTGATAGAAAAGGTTTTTTCGTCACTTCATAGATGGCAATAGTATAATTCCTTATTTTCAAGTGAATCCACCTCGGTACAGGCTAGGCCTAGTGAGGTGGATATAATATGCAAAAAAATGATTTTGTATACAATAAGAAGGCATAATTGGATCTGAGCTGTGAGGCACCGGCTTATAATAGTGCTTCCACTCTTTTCTATTATTGTTTTCGAGTGTCCCGTAAGAGCCGGGTAATCGAAAATACAACAGGCAACAATAACATCTCACATAGTTCAGCAATGAGGTTCACCACCCATTCTAAATGTAGTGGCTTTTAGGTGAGACGAGACTGGTGTGTGGGTATACACATATGTGTTGTGCTCCCTTTTATAAGGCAATCACACCCGCACACCTTTCGCTGGTTACCCCACTTTGTGGGATATGCCGTGATGGTATGTATGTATGTATGACTATCTGACCCACTAAGACCATAGTAAAATGTTATTTTTAAAACCAAATATGTATGTATAATCAGATGATATTTTTCATACAAAGATGTATATATGTGGTTTCTGAGAACCGTTGCTTCGCCATTTTTCTATGGAAAAGGGCGTTATACAAAATGTCTAATCTATCATAAAAACTTAGATATATGTGGTCGTTGGACCGTGCCGAGCAGTGACTAAATATTACTACCTACATGTCATGATTTCAACCATGGAAAGGAGATAGGCGTTTCACAGAAATGGGTACGGGAGAATAGAGGATATCTAAGGGCAAAAGCATGGACTTATAACCTTCATAAATCTCCTAAGGTCGCCTTTCTGCGCCCACGTATGTAATTGTATTATTATTTGATATCCCTTTGTGTAGCCAACCAACCACCTTAAAATTTTATTGGATAGGTATTGAATTGTATACGTCTTAACACTATTTTCACAATTTTAAGAGGTAATCTTAGGCTAAATAGTAAATTTTGGAAAATCTTTCTTCCAGAACCTTCAACATATACTTTATTGTATTAGAAATGTATATTTTTAAATATATAGACTTTTGTGTGAGTTTTGAAATTTTGAATTTGTTAAATACCTTTGTTGAATAATTAGTTTTTATGAAAGCCTTTTTTTATTGTAAGCAACTAAAAAACTACAAGGCCTATGAAGAATATTTTTACTTCAATCGAATAGTACATAAATACGATTTCAATTACTATTCTTGCTTTTAGTAAAAAAAACTGTTAATTTCACCTTGTCTTCACGAAAAAATACTGCGTATCATAGAGTTGGTGATGTACAATATTTTTTCGTGTTTCATACTTCAGAAGGTAATCTGCATTTTTGTATACATCCGTATGCCCAAGGTATATAAAGAGCTTAAAAGCGTCATAAACAGGGTCATGTAAAATCAATGATACATACATCCATAATTCTATCAAGCCATGTCCCCACAGTAGCAGGAAATGAAAGCTTCAAAACACTCGCTGTTCTTGAAACCACCCTTTACTTTGATCACATTCAGGCATCCTTTGATTAACACTTTAAATGGTCATGCAACCCTTTTCATACCTTTTCGACCTTTTATTTATGTTTCTCTATCGCTCATCGTTTGGTCTATCAATTCGTTTCAGCTTTTTAATTTAATTTTGATTCAAACAAATCATTTTTTGTTATATAATTCACACAAGCAAGATCCAAAGAACATTCACAATCTACAAGGTCAACTAATACACAAAAATAATTTATGAAGTTTCAGCTTATTATGGAGATTGTGTACCAGAAAAAATAACCCCAGATAAACTACGAGTTGCTAGGAAGATGGTTCTTTTTTTAAATAAATAAAAAAAATTAATTTATTACAGTTTTTTCCAAATAAGTATGTACTGTCCCAATAAAGTTAAAAACTTGTGTTTGGGACAAGAGTAAATTCAATAGATTTTACACATTTATCCAACTGTCGATTCGTTCATGAGAATTCAATTCTCTGAATGAATCGACATTATTAAGCCAAGATGCGTGTACGAAGGAAAATTTTGTATGGCGTAGTGGACTTTTTGCATGTTAATAACACCAACTAGAGGCCTCGCAGCATATATGTTCCCATACATGGATTTACTCAGAATTTGGAGTAGAACATTTTATGTGAGTTTTGTGTGTGTGTGTGTGTGTGTGTGTGTGTGTATGTGTGTGTGTGTATGTGTGTTTGTGTGTGTGTGTTTGTGTGTGTGTGTTTGTGTGTGTCTGTGTGTCCGTCCGTCCCTTATAACTATATACGTATTTACTCAGAATTTAGAGTAGAGCATGTGTCTGTGTGTGTGTCATCGTCCCCCACTTACAAATTTTGATCCGCTGAATTTACAAAGCTCAAAATTTCAGAATATATAAACAGTTATAGGCCTACAAAACTTTTATACATAGAATTGTGAATTTTTGTTTCAGTCAGGGGTTATCAACTTTTGAAATTTTGGTTTATTTATCCATATATCTAAGAAACCATAAAAGCTAGAACGCTGAAAATTAGTATAAACATAGACAAATACAAAATCTCAAATCCGTTTTTTCAAAAAAGTTCCAGGGTTTCTCAAACATTTTTTATTAAGAAAAATATGTTTTTTATGATAAATTTTAACTGCCTATATTTCCATTTTTTTTTAATATAAAAAAAACCGAAACACCCCAACTAGATAATTTAATTAACTATAAAAATATTAGCATTGTATTAACACATCTCAATTTTTATAACAATTTTTATAAAAATTGAATTAAGTGACAACATTGCTTCATACAATTTTTTATGGCAGTCGCCTACACACAATATACACAAGACTTAATTGTTTGATACTTATCTCCAAACATACATACATACCATCATGCTGTTTTCATATTCTGGGTAGGATCAAAGGACTGACCTCCATAGTATCCTATCTTGACATACATACCTAGGTACATGTGTTGTAAAGAAAACCAAATATCTTAAAATATTAAATAATTTGTATTTATGGGTTTATAGTTTGGTACTTATTCTTCAACTATACTAACTATCAATATGGACAGTTGGATCTCATGTGTTACATGCAACTAGTATTCACATACTTATAGTAACATACACATATTACATACGTACATATACGAGAATTATTTAATAAATTGAAAATTAAATTTAACTTACAGCCACTACAGATGTTTAAAGTCCTTTTGTTATTGTTAGGAATATAGAGCATTAATTAAAATTTTAAAATTTGATTTTCTTTTCGAAGTTACGATAATTTGGTAGTTTATTAAAATATTGTATAACCAGGTATTTAAAGTGATGTTGAGGTTGAATGTCGGGTTGATTGATTTTGTTCAATTAAATCGTCATTTTCCGGTATCGCTAAATAAAAAATCAAAAAATATGGCCAAAATGGTAAAGAAGATATGTAGATAGTTTCAATGCATACACCAATATAAAAACTCATGGACATGACGGTATTATTTTCTACAAATATTGTGCATACACAGCGCAGAGAGCACTGAGTAATAATCCTTTGTGTCCAAAGTATTATTACTCAGATCCACTATGTAAAGAAATAAAAAGAAGTTAAGTCACACTTAGCAATTTGAAACAACATAATAGTTACATGTAAGTTACGTTATAAAAGTATAACATAAAAACTGAAATGAAAACAATGTGTTTTCTCTTTGTAATATAAAGTTTATTAGCCTCGCAGTAAAACAATTTACGAGCAATATGTTATTAAAGATGTCCGAAAATAAAGGATTTGAAAAAGACTGATGAGGATATCGTAAGTTGTTACAAAACATAATATTATAAATGGTTTCTGTGAAGGCGATCGGGGTTCGATCCCCAGCAGAGGAGAAATTTATTTTAATTCATTTCTCAGGCAAATATTGCTTCTTTGGAATGGTACATCAACAAAAAAATGAAAGCGATAAAAAAAACAAAGAAAATATACAATAAATTAAGAAAGCAGAATAAAAGATTGGGAAAGAACAAGGATAAGAAATCAGGATCAGGTGTTCAGGAATAAATATTTCTTCTTTAGTTTTTTCTTGAACATACAAAGTGAGTTAGACGACGCAATATCCCAAATTATTAACACTGTCTCATACATGCTAATCTTGTTAGTGACGCAATTTTTTAACAATTTTGTGGATTCCCCAGACTTGTTGAAAAAAAAAATTGCTTTCACTGTCCGAGCAGAACAACCAGATATCCTAGCACTTTTTATATTCCTAATTGTAATAACAATTACATTGCGAACGCTTTTGTGTACCGTGCTTACACGGGGTACAATGCTTTCTTTAATACACTCGACATCTCAGCGAGCTCTCTCAGTGTGTTTAGGACAGCTGTCTCCTCCTATCTTTCCTAGTACTTTTATTTGATCAGTTGTCTTATTTTAGTGTTTTTCTGTGTTCTAGTAAATCAATTATAGATTATTTGTAATTTTTTGTATCAATAATAATTATCTTATTAAATAATGCGATTGAGTTTCGGTTAACTTCGGAAAAGCAATCGGGCGTCCCTGGAAACGGCAGAATGCCGGCCAATCCTTCCACCACCGGAGCACCAACCAATATGATGGTGTTCCGGACACGGAAAGTAAGTAAGTAAGTATTAAATAATGCATGGAGTTTTCACTGGTCCACTAATAAAGCAATGTACATTGTCTGTTTTATAAATTGTGTAGACTGTATAACTCTCTATCGACCAATAAAAATAAAATAAAATATCAATTTCTCAACAGGTATCATGAAGAAAGAGAATACTATGATTTTTTAATTTTGTCAATGCTGACGGTGTTGAATATGTAGAATTCCATAATGGGTATTTTAAATCAAACAAATGATTTGGTCTACATATATATTTTTTCCTGAGTCCAGGACGACCGTTCCAGCTTATCAGTCCCTTATGTACTTATCAACCAGTTGATAAGGGCCTAATAAGCTGAAACGGTCGTCCTGGACTCAGGAAAAAATATATATGTAGACCAAATCATTTGTTTGATTTAAAATACCCATTATAGAATACTATGAGTTTCGTGATAATGTTTTTGTGTGTATGGTGTATTGTGGAAACTGTTTTCCTCTGGAATTACAACATTTGTTTAAGAATCTAATAGAAATGTCTTCTTCTTTCTTGCCTCTTCCCAGTTTATCTGGGGTCGGCCTTTCTGGCACGCAAACGCCAGACCTTTCGATTTTGCGTCATCTCTTGGGTTAGTTGCTCCTCCCTCAGCTCCCTCTCAATATTTGTCCACCAGGTGGCCTGTGGACGGCCTCTAGTTCCGGACCGAGTGGATATCTGCAGAGCGATTTTAAGAATCTAATTGAAATGTACTTCATAAAATTCATTTAGGGATTGTCGACCTTTCAAGAAAAAAAAATGTACATTTACCATGTAGTGGAGAGTCTAATGTTGGCCACAACCCACTCGTTTTATTATATAATCAATATAGACTTAAAAATGTCTTTGTTATTATCATTACATTATCAACATTGTCCTGATGATATTGTCGTTGCTGTCCGTGGGCCTCTTCAAGGTCACGCGGATTTTGTGAAGAACAATGTTAAAGCCTTCAAGTAGTTTTGTCAAAGTTATTTCGCCGAACTATTATTAGATTCCAATTAGGTTAATGTTCTATAAAGATCTTGGTCATACCCCTGATATTTCTTATTTAAAAAGATCTGTGAAGTCCACGAGTGTGAATCTTAAATTCACATTCGTCGATTGTTCTTTTGCACTATGGTGCCGAGATTGCTAATCTTGAGGGCTCCATGAGCTACTTTTCGTGTAATGCATTTTTTTCTTGTCGTTCACTAAGCGTTCTGTGAAGGGGCCAATTTCAGTTCCAATATGCAGAGCGGTTGTGATGGAAGTAGCGATGTTGTCCTTATTAATATTATATTATTAAGATTGTCCTGATGATGTTGTCGTAATTAATATTACATTATCAAGAAATTCTTGATTACGTCTTCGTAGAACGAAAACGCTGCCGACACAGTGCAAGAAATGTAGAATCAACAAGGGGTTTTATTACTTCAAATTAACAATTCTTCTTTTTCGTTAAATTTCGTTTTCACGTTAATCTTCATATACACAACTTAAACAATTTACAGCGGCATTCGACTGCTTCAGTTACATAGTAATAATAATGCTTTACATTGACAATTTAATCACTGTACCTTTGTGTAACTAATAATGGATGCTGTCGACACCCACACCCCCACATTACAACGGCAGTTGCCAATTTATGTAAACATATTTCTTCACACTGTCACATAATGAAGAGCCTCATCCATCTAACACGGAAAATTATATGAACCAACACTTCCAAAAGTGGAACAATCCAGCTTCCGTTCTTTGCAACTTGGCGCGGAAGAATCTTTAGATGACAAAGAACAAAGAGAAAGCAATTTGGAAGTTAACTAACTATATACTTTCATCAAAAGTTTTCGTGAACTAATTAACTTTTCAATTTTTGACAATTTATCATTAAATATTTCAAAATTATAATCGAACTATAAAATTTTATTTTTTATTTTATTTTATATAGCTTCTCGGGCAACTAACAGGTACTATGTCAAATAATTATTTAACACGCACCCAATAACAAGTTGCCACATTCTGGAGACTTACCATATTAATCGTCTCACAGATCCAGACTGAAAACACAATTTTAAAAACTGTGTCTCCACCGGGAATCGAACCCGGGACCCTTGGATCAGCAGTCAGATATCCAACCAACTGAGCCACGAGGGCCGACAAAATGACGAATAGCTACAAAAATCAAGTAATGTGTTTTGGTAAGCCGTTCGGTTTCTGTGCGGGCGTCCTGGGTTCGATTCCCAGCAGAAGAGAAATTTATTGAAATTCATTTCTCACGCGTATATTGCTTCTCTGGGCTGGAAACACTGGTTGGTTGAAAGAAATTGCCATACGGCAATAAACTCGCCACTTAAGCAGGGTGAAACTAAGTGTCCATTACTATTTATTATTTAAGACCACTACGAAAAGACGAATTCTATCAATCCTAATTGTAATAATTATTAAGCATTTGAAAGTAATGTTGTTTTTTTTTATAATAAGATCTTAAAAGAATGATAATTTGTACTATGATGTAAAGAGTGTGTGCATTATTACAGGGGAACGCCGTTTACGTAATCTTTCAAAAATTATTTAATTTAAAGATTTTAATTAAACGTAGGCAGTTATGCCAATATATTTAATTAAATGTAGGCAGTTATGCCAATATATTTAATTAAATGTAGGCAGTTATGCCAATATATTTAATTAAATGTAGGCAGTTATGCCAATATATTTAATTAAATGTAGGCAGTTATGCCAATATATTTAATTAAATGTAGGCAGTTATGCCAATATATTTAATTAAATGTCGGCAGTTATGCCAATATATTTAATTAAATGTAGGCAGTTATGCCAATATATTTAATTAAATATAGGCAGTTATGCCAATATATTTAATCTGAATTTAATGAAAAAAACGAAACATATTAAAAGGCAAGGGGAACACGCGGGATGCAAATTTCTCATATATCGGATATATAAATAAATAAATAAACACTTCCTTGCATCCTGCGAGAGTGGGTGCAAGGAAGAATAAAATCAGGGAACAAACGATATGAACATATTATTTATTAAAACAGACAATTCAGCAAGACTCTGTAATAATTTGAGTCCTGATATAACTTCGTCAAACTCGCTTTCCATTTTCAAGAGAAGACTAAAGCAGGGATATCTCTCCGATAATACCTGATCCCCCTCCTTTTCCTTCCTTCCCTTTACTACGTAATATTTATCCCTAAACACCTGATCTCGGTTTCCTCTTCTTATTCCTTCCCAATCCCTTTTTTGTTGCTATGATGTTTTTTCTTTTTATTTATCTTGGTGTTATGTATATTTTATTATTTTGTTCTTTTGTAGCATTCATTTTTTTTATTGATGTACATGTATAATTCTGTCACCCTGTTTTCTGGTTGGTTGGAAGAAATTTCCTAATGGCAATAAGCCCGCCGGTGTGCATTATAATTGTTTATATTATGTACAAAAAGTTAAATAAATAAAATTCATCGACGAATGATTAGTATTATTTTGTGATTATTTCTTTTTTGGGAATGAGACATTTCATCTCATTTCAAAACGATGTCGTTAATAATGAAGTATTTAATATAAACATTTTGGAAGACACTGAAATGGAGTAGGACGTTACGATATTAACATTGATGGATTATGTGGAAACGCGCGTTAAACTCGAGAATTTCATTAAAATGATTCATTTGATATGTTGTACAATGTACATCTTGTCAAAACATTATACCGTGTTCATTTCTGTTCCTACATACAAAACAATCTATGAATTGTGTTCATGTTGATAGTATTACCGAAAACACCCTTTCACAATTAATCTATCTAATTTTGTGAACAGGAACACATTTCGAGGATATTTTCTAGGAATAACCTTGACCCTTTGCCTCAATGGCATTTTTATATTTGAAATAATACCATAATATTTATATTGCCTATCATTTTTTACTCCTCACTAACTCGAAGGGAATGCATAACTAAGTGGAAAATTATGAATAGATTTTTTTTTTATTGCAGATTATTAACAACAATGATGCTGAGATTGTATTTTTTAAAGTTTCATCACAATATATCTGTATGCTCGTACTGTGTACATATATGTATATATGTGCTATGTACGGCGAATTTTTCCTACTTCATCGATTATAGACTAAATATATTTTCAAATTTTGCAAATATATCTAATACTCGCTTGGACCCCATTAAATTTTGAAAGATATCTGAATAGTGCTCCTCAATTTTTAAAACTGTCAAATATTTCAAAGTAACCCCAAGCTAAGGAAACTTAAAATTTGTCATTTATATTATCAATTGCTAAAAAGGTAAATCACCCTCATGAAATGGCATTGAAGAATTACTCATTACATTTCATTTCATGAAAACGCTAAAGATTTCCATACTAAAATTTAATTTTTTGTGGAGTGACTTGTTTGTGAGGAGTAAAACGTTGGCCACAACTCACTCGTTAACGCATAAATTTTCTGTAAAGAATTTGATCAATGCGTGAATTGTTTTAAATGATTTTTAAGATCAAAATAATACATACATACATACCATCACGCCATGTCCCTTACGGGGTAAGCAGAGAGAGCCGAACGCCATATCTTTCTATCCTGGCACACATTCATCGCCTCGTCAACATTCATGCATCGTCTCATACATGTTCGTCTATTTTTCACGCTTCTAACATTTCATTCTTTCAGAATATCGTTCACATGGTCGTGCCATCCCTTTCTTGCGCGGCCCCGGCCTCTCAATCCAATCCTATCCGCATTGTATATTTTCTTCGTCAGGCGTTCCTCATTCATTCAACCCATGTGGCCAAACTATCTCAGTGTGTTCACTTTCATTCTATTAATGATATCTTTCTTCATCTTACATTCTTTCCTTATATTCTCATTTCTTACCCTGTCATACATCGTTCTATTGCAGATCAAAATAAAAAAAAACCCAATTGTGAAACTTCAACTTGGAATAATTCACCTATCCAGATATTAATTATTGCAGTATCTGGATATCCAGATATCCAGATACTGCAATAATAAATATTTTCAAAACATGCTAACAATAAATTATTATTATATGAACTTTCTGGTGAATCAAAAATTACTATGATCTTTGAACACTAGAAAATTTTTGTATAGGTTTTCTGTTTCTGCCGAAGAATTAATAATAGGTACTATTTCAAAACATAAACGGTGATTTGATAACGTTGATAAAAAATGTCATAATATTAATCTTGTTGGGGAAACTAAAATATTAACTTCAAAGCGTGTCTCTGTAGCAGTGTGTTTTTTCTACCTTTTTCGGAATAACTTTTCATATAAAAATAATATTGATCTTCCCGAGTTCGGGGCAAAAATTGTTATAAAGACAAAAGAGAAACTTTAGGCAGTGTTTCCAGAACCATACGAAAGGATCTTTAATTAAAAGACCCTTTATTACAAGTTTTCAGTGTTGATGTTTTTGGAGAAAAACTTGTGTTCAAAGACATTCTGAGTCTTAGACTTTATTCGAACAAAATCAAAACCTGCAATAAAACAAAGGGGTGGGAATCTATTTTGAGTACCTAACAACCTTAATTTCTCCCGTCAGAGGGGGTAAAATTAAAACCCAAAGGAAAAGTCAGGGAAAAGATAGCAAATTTAAGATACTTATGGGAAATAATTAAGTAGATGGTGTATCCCATAGTAATTTCCACAAACAATCAAAATCTATGATAATGCATAAAATAAACATTTGTGATAACCTTTTATTGCGAATTCCCTTCTGAAAGATCCATTTATTAAAAATAGCCACACTGTTTATGTGTCTCAATTCTATCGATGCTAGTTATGTTTTAAATTGCGTTGAAAGAGGGGCCAGTTACATTGGTTATTCCATAAGCAACATTCAAATTATACTGGTTCAAATATCTAGGAATAATTTTAAGTCTGACGAAAAGAAAAAAGTAACAATAAAATATCCACCGAAATGTCTGTATTTGAAGACAAGCGTTCGTTAGACTCTTACGGTATTACTTATTAGATTTCGTTTAATGCTTACTATACGCGCAACTACATAGATACTCACGACTGAAATAGTAACTATGATAAGGTCGGTATTAAAAAATCTTACTTACAAATGTTTACTAAGGTGTGACTGACTAGTAAACCACATTGTTCATGAACTCACTCGCTTATTTTTCCATATGGGCGCATTGGCTTCATATATGTCGAAAAATAGATAAATGCGTGTAATTTTCGGATAACTGACATCGAATAATGAAAACAAACACCGCATTGTGTCGTGTTGAGTCAATTTAAACACGATTGCGACGGAAAATAACAAGGAAATACATTTTGAGGTTAAAATTTTTCTGTCAATCTCCAATATGCGTCGAATCATATGTGAAAGATCCGCCATTTTGAAATATTTGGTATGACGCGTTAGTCAAGCGTTAAACAACCTCTCCACCTTTCCTAACTTGGCATCTATGAAATAAATGTGTAGTAAAGATAGTCACGGTTTATAAGTAAAATTTTTCCTTAATCACGGTCTATTACCAGGTACTATAAATAGTTTAGGTTTATAAGTAAGACGGTTATTTATTTTTGTTGATTGCAGATGGCGATTTGGCTATGTAGGATATATATCTACACATATATTTGTAAAGTTTATTTAAGTATTATATTTTCCTGCTTTTTTTCTTTTAGTTTCTGTTCTTTTATTTTTGTGTGTTGGTATAAGTAAAGTTAATATGTGAAAGAGAGAATCTGTCCTGCCAAAAAACTGCTTAGCAGTTTGGCGGGAATATATTATTATTGTAATAATTATTTTTTATTTAAAAAAAAAACTAGAAATTCAGTTTAACTTAATTCATTATTTCTAACAGTGTTACTTTCCTTCTTAATTCTACTGCTTAATAAACTGTATTAAATTTTTGAGGTAGATTTTACACTTAGGTATTGAAACATAGGTACGAAAAATCTTATACGTTTGTTACATAGTTTTAAATTTAAGATTTTATAGATAAAAATAATATCTACATAGAATCAAGGTGTTGCAGCGTTAAAAAAAATGATATCTGCTGGTAATTTTATTTAAGTTTTAGCAACTTCATAGGTTTATCATTGTACCACGTCATTTTTAATATATATTTTAATAAATTTTACATAAAAAACCTTTTCGTGCAAAGTCATATAAATATTCCATGACTAGTGTTTCAAAGTATGTATCTCAGAGGTTGTGTACATATTATAAAGAAAATTCAAGTTTCACCTTCATACAAAAGCAGGAGTGCTAATATATTTGACGTCATATTTGACGTATTCCCCTTTCAACGGGACCTGTCTCATCCAAGACTTTGATGTGGGGTGTGTTTCTATCGGGGGTGCAAAATATTTTACCCTTACATCCCCTTACACTGTTCACCGTTCACTCGCTGTCTTTGACGCCTATTACGTAGAGAACATAATAGTATATCCTTCCCTTAAAACACTTGATCTAATCGTTCAATGTCTTTCGCTGTCGCAACGTTCGATAAGGAATTTTTAATGGAAGTTATATCAAATAATACCAAACACTTCCTTGCACCGTTCGCAAGTGGCGACCTTTTTACCATATGGCAATTTCTTCCAATCAACCAGCCCAGAGAAGCAATAATGCACATATTTATATATTTATTTATACATACACTGATAGACATTACAATAATTATTGAATCTCCAATGCCCCACTAGACAAAAAACCTGTGCCGGGGCCAATGCATATCCATGCCAACATCAAATGTACATTAAAAGTGCATCCATAACAAATAACAATAAAAATAAAAATAAATATTATGATACAAAAAAATACATAAATATACTTAAAGCAAAATAAAGTGTGGGGTCGAAAGCTATGGGTGAAAATTCTGCTCTGCATAGTGCCTGTGTGATACTAATAGCCATTCCTTTATTTTAGTTTTAAAGGAATCTCTATTTTCCATTTCTCATTTTTTTTCGTCGAGTTTATTGAAAGTTCCAGGAGCAATTACTCCAAAACGTCTCTGTTTAAACGAGGTTTTCTTTATAGGCACAGAGAAGTTCAGATCATTTGCTTGCGTAGTGAAACGCGTTTGTTGGCTTTTACTATGCAGAGTTATATTCTTTTGGAAATGAATTAATGCTGATTTCAAAAACAGCTGTCTTGCATCGAGGACAGTAAAAATTAGAAACAAATCGTTTGAAGGGAAGGCAATTTTATTTTTGTTTAAAATGGCATAAGATATAAATTTAAAATTATATATGCTTAGATGTGGGGTGTGTTTCTATCGGGGGTGCAAAATATTTTACCCTTACATCCCCTTACACTGTTCACCGTTCACTCGCTGTCTTTGACGCCTATTACGTAGAGTACATAATAGTATATCCTTCCCTTAAAACACTTGATCTAATCGTTCAATGTCTTTCGCTGTCGCAACGTTCGATAAGGAATTTTTAATGGAAGTTATATCAAATAATACCAAACACTTCCTTGCACCGTTCGCAAGTGGCGACCTTTTTACCATATGGCAATTTCTTCCAATCAACCAGCCCAGAGAAGCAATAATGCACATATTTATATATTTATTTATACATACACTGATAGACATTACAATAATTATTGAATCTCCAATGCCCCACTAGACAAAAAACCTGTGCCGGGGCCAATGCATATCCATGCCAACATCAAATGTACATTAAAAGTGCATCCATAACAAATAACAATAAAAATAAAAATAAATATTATGATACAAAAAAATACATAAATATACTTAAAGCAAAATAAAGTGTGGGGTCGAAAGCTATGGGTGAAAATTCTGCTCTGCATAGTGCCTGTGTGATACTAATAGCCATTCCTTTATTTTAGTTTTAAAGGAATCTCTATTTTCCATTTCTCATTTTTTTTCGTCGAGTTTATTGAAAGTTCCAGGAGCAATTACTCCAAAACGTCTCTGTTTAAACGAGGTTTTCTTTATAGGCACAGAGAAGTTCAGATCATTTGCTTGCGTAGTGAAACGCGTTTGTTGGCTTTTACTATGCAGAGTTATATTCTTTTGGAAATGAATTAATGCTGATTTCAAAAACAGCTGTCTTGCATCGAGGACAGTAAAAATTAGAAACAAATCGTTTGAAGGGAAGGCAATTTTATTTTTGTTTAAAATGGCATAAGATATAAATTTAAAATTATATATGCTCTTATTATATGGACATTGTTTATTTTTACGTTAACTATTTAAATAAAGATTCATATTAAAAAGTACGTAAATTAATGTGTAAAATATCCTATAAAGAAAATACTTTTCGACACTCCTGATGTAAATAATATTTATTTGATATTGCTTAGTATTGTGAAAAGTTCCTGGATATATAAAACTTTTGGTGCTTCATAAGAATGGCTTCTTTGGGTTTTAAATTTAGGTACAGCGTTATTTGATCAATGTGCTGCTCATATTTCGTTATTTTTTTATGTTTTCAAATTTTCGTCGAGTCATCCCAAAAATGGGTTAGACCGTCTCTCTGATGAAAAACTGTCTGACGTTGCGTGATTTACGTAGATATAATGAATCACGAAAAACCTTTATTTATTATTTGTATTAATCAAAATACGGAAATACATATTACATTAAACAACCAATGGAGTAAGACGTGAAAAAAGTTGGATGAGGTCCAAGAATAAATTGAGAAGATTTGGCATAATAGAGAAATTCACAACAAATCCGATAAGCTCGACATCGGCATTTATCTTAGAAACTGTCGAAGTTGTCACGAAAATTTTCCACTGTATTGGAAATTTTAAATTCGTTTTCAAGATTATGTGCTAACATTTGTTGGTTGAATGCTATTTATTATTGATATTTTTACTGATATCAATGTTTACAACAGTCAACCTAGATACATTATATATAAATATCATAATGCTTTGTCATTTTGTATTATCAGTCCAATCAATCTGTATACTTTTATTAGTTTTACAATATTATGTTTTTACTCTCCACTACTATAGAATAGTGGAGAGTAGTCATGATTTCTCAATTTTTAAGAGTATTTTTTATGTCATATTGACATTGTGTTTATAATTATAATTACAAAAACATCTTAAAACTGGAGTGAATAGCAGGGGTAGCCCCAGAAAGGGATGGCATGACCATGTGAACGATATTTTGAAAGAAGGAAACAAGAAACTTGAACAATCGACGAGCATGTATGAGACGATGTATTTATGGTGAGGAAGCCAGGAATGTGTGCAAAAATAGAGGAGTACGGCACTCGGTTCTCTCTGTTTACCCCGTAAGGGACATGGAGTGATGTTGTGTATGTGTATTAAAACTGTATATAACATTTAATCTTTTAAATGTTATATACAGTTTTAATAATCTTTTGAAAAATAGATTTTATTAAAAAAAAGCAAAAACTTTAATTCTACTTTCACACTTTTTCTGCCATGTCCATGTCATACTTCCATACTGTTATGTCAAACTCAGAAGGTACAACAATGTTTAAGTGTTTGTGGCAAATTTATAAATAGCATTCTTAAAAACACAATATATTGAACAAAATAAAATAGATCTCAATAGCAAAGACAGCATCAATTTAAAAACAAAACACATGGGAGTAATACATATTATTCATGTTGTTGTTATCCAATATTCTACACATTGTAAAGGTTTTAACCCCATTCGGGTCACTTCGATAATCCTAAGTATGTATGTTGTGAACCTACCTACAGCACAAACCAATCCGGGTATATGTACTCACCTACCTACCTATAACTGCAAACTGCCAATTTGTATGTGTGTCATGGACTGGAGAAAACATGGAATAAATGTCTGCGAGAGCCAGATGCATTCCCGACAGAAACATTTTTACTGGTAATAAACATGCAAAATATCTCTGCTATTGTATAACGCTTGGACTAACATTATTTGCTAGTTGCATGTAAACACATGATATCCAACTGTCGATAGCGATAGTATGCATAATTGAAGAATACGTACTAAACTATATATCCAAATTATTGAATATTCTAAGATATTTTGTTTTCTATTTTAAAAATATAGGTATGAATGTCAAGATAGTACCTATAGTATGGAAGTCAGTCCTTTTTTTCTACCCACAATGTGAAAACAATATGGAGATTAAGTATCAAACTATTGAGAGTCCCCGTAGATATTGTTTAGTGTATAGTGCTATAAAAAAAATGTATGAAACAATGTCACGAAATTCAATTTTTACAAAGTTTGTTAAAAATAATATACTATAAAGTGTATATTTTGTAGAGAAAATTAAATGATAATTGGGGTTATTCGGCGTTTTTCAATATTTTAAAAAAATGGAAATATAGGCAGTTAAACACATAAATTTATCATTAGAAAAACAAACTCTGGAACTTTAAAAAAAAGCAAATTTTCGATTTTGTATTCGTCTATATTTATACAAATTTTCAGTGTTATAGCTTGTATGGTTATTGAGATATATGGAAAAATAAAGCAAATATTTAAAAGATGATCAAAATCAAAAATTATAAGGGGACACACAGAATCAGACACAAAAATAAATAGAAAAGACTTGTATAACAATTAATTAATTTAATTTATAATAAACATGGCATTTTACATAAAGAGGTTTGACAACAATAATAAAGGTATATAAAAAAAGATTAAATACTATATATATATTTCAGACAAAAACAATGGAAAGGTACATTAATAAAAATTAATAAAATGAAAGATAAATTAATAAAATAGAATGAAATTATATAACAAAATTGAAAGATAAATGCATAAAATACAATGAAATACAAATGAACTCAGAACTATAATACAAATATCATGCCACAGTAGAAACAATTTGTTCTGATTCTTCATTATTTGTATTAAACTTAGTCAAAAGATGTTTGTTTCCTCGACGACATAAATGAAATCCTTCTTACTATAAAAATATTAATAAAATAAATATATCAATAAAAATAAGGTTTCAAGTTTTATGCCAAGAAATATAAGTCAATAAGTCATCAATTTTAAATAAAATTAATCAAATGAATATTATAAAATTGATTAAAAAAATAAGTAACAACACAAATTTTTAACTTTATTCCACTAATTTAAAATGTTGACCACTGACGCGTTTCGCTCAAAGAGCATCTACTGTACTGAACGCGTCAGTGGTCAACATTTTAAATTAGTGGAATAAAGTTAAAAATTTGTGTTTTTACTTATTTTTTTAAGTAATTTTATAACATTGATAATGGAATTCCATCACGTATTAGCAGTCAAAAAATTTGAAATAATTAATCAAATGCCTTTTAAAACGCCTTTTGTAGATGTACCTGTATTTTCTCGGAATATAAAAATGTTAGTGAGTAAACGTATAATAATTCATTTAACTGAATAGGTTTGAGAGGCTTGGGCGATGCGAGGTAGGAAACTGAGAGAAAATAAAAGACGAACGGAGAGGCCGCAGTAGATACATCTATCAAATGGGTGAAAACGTAAATCTTTTGGAAGAATTGCGGATATTCAGTGAAGTGCTGATGCAGCAAAGTATTTGCACTCCACTATGATAAAGGTACTATTCATCTTGAAATCCTCCCCCCCCTCGAAATCATTAAGTACTTATTTCAACAGTAAAGAAATTAAAGCGTCATCGCTGTGCAATGGAAATGATGGATATTTAAAACAGGGAGTGAGCTGTCATAAAATTAAATATATGCTTCCTTGTATTCCTCACGGAGTTAGCTATGAATACTGAGAATTATCTAAGAACAAATACTGGGTAAATCAGTTATAGAAATTTAAGTCATAAAATATGTAGCTTTTTTTCTGGAATAAACTTTGTGTAGTGTTTGTTGACTATAGCTGTGATAGTTCACATTAACCGCGATAGTAAATAGTGTTCAAAATCATAAAAGTAGGTAAAAATATGTTGACATATTATATAAATGATTAAAAAATGTGATCAAATGACTGGACAAATACGAATACAAAATAAACTTATTCCTAACCTTAAATGGCAATGGTGTTAATAACATTTTTTCTGCAAGACTAATTAAACCTAACCGAAAATGATACGGGATGTAATAAAATACGACAGCAAAATAATAGTATGATGTGTACGTAAAAATCCATTCCCATTAATGTTTTGATTAGGTTTAGTTAGTCTTTAATGATAATAGCGACTAGTTAATAATAGTTGAATAATTTTATCAACACCTTTACCATTTGAGGTTAGGAAAAAGTTATTTATGTAGGTATTCGCATTTGATCACATTTTCAAATAAGATTTTTCAACATATTTTTTTAAGTGATTGTATCACGAATTAACTAATGGATGGAATTAAATAATTATTCCTTATCAAAATTTATTTATTTTTATTAATTGAATTCCTTGAAAAACACCAAGTAAAATTCTTGAATATATATTACCTACCTACATATTTAGCGATCTATCAAAACCTTTGAAGTGTTATCTAAAAATCAAGGAAAAAATAAATAACGTTGAATACAATAAAATCTGAAACGATATCCATGTTAAAGATACCTCAAATATTCCAAATATCGAAATATTATTGTTGGAGTAAAATTTACCAAATATCGAAATATTATTGTTGGTGTAATAAAACAATTATCACCATGAAAACAAAATGATATTCAATTGTTTTTAATGAAGACTCTCATACCACAGCCCTGCTTTAGCAAATTTTCTGTCAGAAATATTATTACTCTGGAATAGTTTGAAAGTTAGCGGTGGTAACGTTATGAGAAACGTTCTTAATTCTTTTATGGTTAAAATAATAATTTTCTCGGCCTCAGCTTTCTATTATCTTTACTGAAATGTGTTTTTTTTCACTGTAAGTTTCTCAATTTCAACATACTAAACATATTATGTAACCTAATTTAAATATATTATATTGTATTAAAAAAAATTCTTTGTTACTAGATTTAAGGAAAATTGTATTTTATATAATAAATAAATAAATAAATATTTAAAAAGAAAATAAATGATGCTTCATCGCTTTTAATAAAGAACTAGGTATTATTTTAAGTGAAATGAAAAAAAGACATGATTTACGAGTATATGTTTTATTTTTTTTATTTATCTTTCATGTACACATAATTTGTACACAAACGGGTTTATTCGCAAACCGCAATTGATGATGAAAACATACAATATGAAGAAATCAGGTATTGTCAAATAGATAATTTTGTTTTAGTCTTTTTTGAATATTATGTTAAACTTATGAGATAGCCAACGTAATATCAGGAATTCCATAACCTTGTTGATTGTACTTCAAATGAAGAGGTAAAGAAATTTAGTACTATGAATTGGAATAGATAGAAAAGAAGTTAAGCATATCGGAGTGGACGCCCGTGGCTTGAAAGGTAAGTGAATTTACATTTGAGATGCTGAGGAAAGATTGGATAAGAAAGGACATTGTATAACAATGACAGGATATGTATATTACGTCGTTGTCGTAACCTGGGCTAATGAAGAAGATTATGGTTATAAGAAATGTGATCGATTTTTTTAGTCCAAAGATAAAACTGATGCAAACATTATATTATGAAGGCGTTCAAGTTAGTTGAGATGTTCCTCGTTTGCATCCATATATCAAACATCAGCATAGTCAATCAACGGTAGGAGAAGTGATTGTGCTAGGGTTATTTTATAATTAAATGGAAGGAAATTCTCAAGTTTATTTAGAGAGTATAGCAAAGAATGTAGATTTGCTGACATGTGATATCTGTTCATGCCACGAAAGGTAGTATCAATGTAGATCCCAAGGTCTTTGACGACCCTGGTATAAGTAATACATTAATTAATCTAAAGTAATAAAGCAATCAAAATGTTAGTGTCTGTGTGTGTGTGTATGTGTGTGTGTGTGTGTGTGTGTGTGTGTGTGTGTGTGTGTGTGTGTGTGTGTGTTTGTCTCACGCCTTCTGAAAAACCAAGAGCATCTAAAATCTAATTTATGTGCGAACATGTACCAGTATACCTGATGCAGTGTCACGCTAAAAATAATGCGATAAAAATGCTGAATTTTAAAGATATTTCAATAATTATTTTTTTTCATACAAAATTTTCCAAGTCATATCTGTCAAAAAAGTGTATATTTTGCACGCAAATATCTGTTAGTTTAAAAGTTAGAAGTACGTATTTACACGAAAAAAATATATTTTCAAGTATAACTTAGCGTTTAGGTGAAAAACATGGTGAATATTTTGTATAATTACAATGTTTAACTTATTTTTAAAGTAAGCGTTTTGTACATAAACGCCGCCAGTTTAATATCTTTTCATACAATATTTCATTTTCCTACCGAATGAATATGTTCTTGAAAATAATAAACCTTTGAAATAAATGAAATAATAAAATGAAACACAAGACATTACAGCAAGTTTTAAGACGTATATTGTAAAAGTCAGTTAATTATTAGTAAAGATATAGGCATAATAAAATTGCATAATTTGTATATAATATTTGATATTTCGGACAATTTTCATTTTTATGGCATCGAACAAACCAATGTAGGTACCTACATATCATTCAAAAAATGTCTACAAACCATTTGATATTTTTTACATGTTCTATGGTTACTATGGTTACGGACATATTCTGATATTCAAATAAAATTTGTTATAAATCGAATTCGAATTAATTTAGAACATCATTGTAGGTAGGTACCTAAATAAAATAAATAAATAAATGAAAATACCTAATACTACTTAAAAACCATCAATATACTAATTTCGTATAGGAAAATTATTGAACTATCTAAGGTTAACTACAATACACATACACATGTCATTCAATCTACAAACTATTTCCTATAGTAAAATTCTTCTTTTATTTAAGTAGACCTTTGGGTGATTTTTTATACAAGCTATTTCTTGGAGTTTAATTCTTCTTCGTCTTCTTTTGTGAAGTCATTTGGGACAGTTCATAAATAAACTATTTCCTATAGTCTAATTCATCTTCTTTTATGTAGCCCTTTGGGTGAGTTTTTATACAAACTTATTCCTATTTTCTAATTCTTTTTTTTCTTATTTTATGTAGACCTCTGGGCCAGTTTTGATACCAACTATTTCTTTTAACGTAATTCTTCTTTTTCTAATTTTATGTAGACCTTTGTTGAATTTTGTATAAACTAACTTCCTATAGTCTAATTTTTCCTCTTTTATGTAGACCAAGGGAGAGTTTTAATACAAACTTTTCCTTAAGTCTAATTCTTCTTTATCTTCTTTTATGTTGACCTTTGCGTTAGTTTTTATACAATCTATTTCCTGACGTATAATTATTCTTCTAATATGTAGACCTTTGGGTCAGTTTTTATATTAACTACTTTCTATAGTCTAATTCTTCTTTTTCTTATTTTTTGTAGATCTTTTGGTTAGTTTTTATGCAAACTATTTCCTTTAGTCTAATTCTTCGTTTTCTTAATTAATGTAGACGTTGGGTGAATTTTATATAAAATATTTCCTGTAGTTCAATTAATCTTCTTCTTTTTTTATGAAGACCATTTGGTCAGTTTTTTATATAATACATTTACTATTGTGTAATTCTTCTATTGCATCTTTTATGTAGACCATTGGGTCAGTTTTTATTACAAACTATTTGTTATAGTCTTATACTTATTCTTTTTTTTCATTTAGTCTTTTGGGTTAGTTTTAAGTCTTATAGTCTATTGTATAGAAATATTATAAACAACATGCACATTTGACGAAAATACATAAAACGAATGGGATGTGACCATCACTAGAATCTTCTCAATACTTTTTTTCAATCGAAATTTACACCATTTATTATATCATCATATATTGCTTAATTTTCAATAACTACATATTTGATTTTGATGACAATATAATAAAAAATCGGGGTTGTGGCCATTACTGGACTCATCACAACGTTTATATTCAAATTAAAAACTATTTAAGTCTTCTTCTGTAATGTAGATCAGTTTTATTGTGCAAAAATATAATAATCTATAGGTATGCACACTTGACGAAAAATATAAAAACGAATGGGATGTGACCAACACTAGAATCTTTTCAGTACTTTTGTTTATTTAATTTTTAAGCCATTTCCCATCATCCAAAATTACTAAATATTTAAAACACATTTGCGTTCGATGACAATATATAAAAATAGTGGTTGTGGTTAAATCCAAACTCTTTACAACGTTGTCTCTTTATAATCAGTCATATTTAAAACCATTTACCATAGTCCATGCGTGCAGAAATTGTATGTACCTACTTATATATAAAAACAAATGGGTTGTGGCCATCACTTGAACATTTTACATCGCTTACTCAATTAAATTTCAAACTACTTTTCATACTACGAATTAGCAAATATTTTTTGTGACAATATTATATAAAAAATTGCTTATTCCTTCACTAATTTACATTCTTGGCCAACGGCGGGACATAAAAGCTAGTTATTAATATAAAGAGATTGGAGTTGTAAATTTTTAAGGGATAACAACTGACTGACAGCAGATTGTTTTCAACAATCGAGGTATTTCAATGAAAACGTTTTAAAAACTGGTTTATTAACTGAATATTGAATTAAAGAACCTGAAGCCCTACGCTTCTTCTTTCTTTGTCTTAATCGAGATTTGGAAAATACAACGATTAGTTATTGAGAAAATAATTCAAAGCAGATATCACCATCTGTATTTTTATAGCTTCTTGGGTAAGTAACGGTTGGTACTATATCATTTTTATTTTATTTATATATATAAGAAAATGGACAACGTACAAAATAAAAATTTAACAAAATGGTAAATTAGAATAATATAAGTAATAGAAACTGAATTAGCTCACCTTTGATTTCGTGTTGCATGTACTCACTCCTGGTAACAAAACAATGAATTATTCATGTTTAATGGGGATCCTGAAAAAGGTCCTGGAGATGCAGAATATGGCCACGGACCTGACCCTTTCCAAAATATTATATGTATGTGGTAAGGCATCGGTACAATGGCGAATTCTGAGCGACGTCAGTGTTTTTGTGTCTAAAAAGAACGTTGAGGCATACCTTATACGTCTGTTTGGTATGGTGAAGTTTATAATTTTCCAACATAATTAAATCAACACGCGCTCAATAACAAGTATATAACATATTCTGAAGACTTGTGATATTCATCGTCTCACAGATCCAGACTGAAAACGCAATTTTTTATTGTGTTTTCACCGAAAATCGAACCCGGGACTCGGGAGTCAGATATCCAACCAACTAAGCCACGAAGGCCGATAATTAAATAACGAATAAAACAACGAATATCTATAAAAATAGATGATCAATATTGTTTTATTAATATTTTCGTTAACTTTTTGGTACCTATATTTCAAACAATTTCATTTTTTTACAAATCACTTAATTTTCAAAAAGAGTTACTTTTTGGCTGGTTTCGATGCGATCGTTTCTTCTCACGATTGATGTCGAATAATGATGACGAATAACAAACTGTGTGATGGATATTGGTTGCGGTTTTTGAGAAGAATGGATTATAGAGAATTGAAACAGGATAAATACTTTTTAACAGATTTTTAATTATCTCAATAGAGACGAAGTTGGAATATTTACTGTAGGAGAACCGGGAAATCAAGGCACCTACAGGGCTTACGACCTGTCATCGACTGGTTTACGTGATCACTTTATGCGCTTGCGCAACGTTCACCAATTATGCCTTTTGAATGAGATCCCTATCAATTCAATTTTGAAAGTTCTACCTATATATTGTAATACTGAAATTCTTTTCGCTTTTTTAATAAGGAATTTTTACTACAGCCATCTATGTGTGAAATTATGAACAACATTCTTATTATTTTTTATTTATTTTTTGTTGTAACGCCATCTATTGAGAGAATTGGTTTTTTGTAAATAATGAGAGCAACAATTCTTATACCTGAGGTGACAAATGCATTTTTCGCATAGAAGTCACCCCTGAATTGCGCCAGACTTATAAGGTCATTTTTCGTCTTATTTACCTACTTTTACCAATGTGTAAGTAATCGAATATTTTTATTATTGCATATGCGCAAACATTGGATTTTTTTTCCCTGTCGGGAGTCAAAGGTATTTTTTAACAGGTTTTTAATTATCTCAACGATGACAGGTCGTCAGCCCTGTAGGTGCCTTGATTTCCCGGTTCTCCTACAGTAAATATTCCAACTTCGTCTCTATTGAACGGGAAAAAAATCCAATGCTTGCGCATATGCAATAATAAAAATTAGTGATCGCCCAGTGGTCAAAATTCGACCGTAATTCAATAAAAAGAATATTTGGAATTAATACTATTAAATTTTGAATCTTAATGAGGTTTTTTTGTCAAAGCCATTGCGTACACCTATATTTTTTTATATTTTGTTATATTACGGCACCTGCAAGCGTATGTATGCTTACAAATATTTCATTATTGCGTGTTATTTGCTTTTAAATCTCTGCAATACCTATGAAATTTATAATTTAATATAGATAGTGAACCCCCGGCAAACATCGTATTGCTTGTATAATTAAATATGGTCCTTCATTACCACCCGTCACTTCAGACCCTTCAGTACTTACCTCCCGTCCCTTCAGTCCCACCCGTCCCTTCAGTACCTCCCGTCACTTCAGTACCACCCGTCCCTTCAATGCCTCCCGTCCCTTCAGACCCTTCAGTACCACCCGTCCCTTCAGTACCTCCCGTCCCTTCAGTACCTCCCGTCCCTTCAGTACCTCCCGTCCCTTCAGTACCTCCCGTCCCTTCAGTACCTCCCGTCCCTTCAGTACCTCCCGTCCCTTCAGTAGGTTAAGAAAATATAACGAAGAAGAAGAAGAAGATCATAAAATATTAAATTAAAGAATAAATTAAAGGAAGGAAAATTGAACCTTCTCACAGGATATTCCACCTTCACAGGTAAAATGACCTATTAGGTACCCGACGAAGAAGAAGAAGAAGAAGAAGAAGAAGAAAAATGTTTTAATCCAGAAACCATCCCGGGCATACGCACGACAATTCACCAAAGTTTCACTGCAATCGGATGAACGGTTTCCAGTATAGTCCACCTTCATAGGTAAAATGACTTAATATTCGATGAAGAAGAAGAAGAAATTCTTTTTAATCTAGAAACCATCCCGGGAATAATACGCTCAATAATTCATCAAAGTTTCATTGCAATCGGATGAACGGTTCTCAGGATAGTCCACCTTCATAGGTAAAATGACCTTATACCCGATGAAGAAGAAGAAGAAGAAACATTTTTTTGATCCAGAAACCATCCCTGGTATACTCTCAACAATTCTCCAAAGTTTCATAGCAATCGGATGAACGGTTTAGGAGTGCATTCAACACATGCATATATAGATAGGTACCGTACATACATACAAACATTCAAATTTATAATTTAGATATCATGTTTTCATCAAGGAACACAGTTTTCTCTTCATGTATTGCAAGTCAATTTTATAAATGAAATTATTGTGTATGTAAGTACCTACCATTTATATTGTTTAACAGTAGGTAGGTATACAAATATGTATTTTCCTTAATATACAACATATACAACACATAAATAAAAGAAAATTCGAATTTCAAACCGATTTTCAACCGACTTCACAAAAAGGAGGTTACTCAATTAGACAATAAATTTTATAAATTATATTATTGTTTAATGTCGGTAGGTACCTACCAGGTATTCAAATATATATTTTTCTAACATGTTCGAAATTTGAATTTCAAATCGATTTCATAAATTATATTATTGTTTAAGTAGGTACCTACCAGGTATTCAAATATGTATTTTACTAACATGTTCGAAATTCGAATTAAAACAAATGCGTCGTAAAAGTCACAATGACAGTTGAAACGTAACCAACGATATCGAAATAAATGAGATGCATACAATTTCGAATTTTGGCTTCATTATAAGCAAATATCCCATACTAATTGAGTGTATAAAAGTAGTGTATCTCTTTACTTTTGCAATCTATGAAAATCAATGAATGGTTTGATGTGAAATATCTTTTTATGTAATTTATTGTATTAATTACGCATATTATGTATAAATATTATTATTCTCCTATTCTTCTCCATACAAACTTTAATTATGCGAAACCTCAGACTCCTCCGTGCGCGCAGTTTGCTTAAAAAGGGATCTTTGGCACAGGCTTCACGTATTAATATATAGATATTCGAGGATAAATACTATTTAATGAACGAAAACATACTCAATACAAAAATTTATCGATTGTATGTGTGTGATTTGTTGCAAAATATTGTTGATAAGATAGTATAACTTTGAAATAATGATAAAAACCAGAATCCTAACCAATAAACTAAACAACACCCATGGGATTAATATAACCAAGTATATGAAGTTTTCTGAAATGAGAACTCTTAGTTAGACAATAAATATTTTATTATATTACTAACTGATAACTGTGTTGATTACATTATGTTGTTGTAACTTTAATCCCAACTCAATTATATTTACTTCTTATTACCCCAAGGGGATATAGTGTGGAGTTGTGAACTCCCTATTTTTTATTGCAGATTATCGTCTAGTATCATGCTAAAATTGTATTTTGATTGTTTTATCACAATGTATTTGTGAAAAAACAATCAAAGCTGTGTACTACGTAATTAGTACTTTGTGCAATTTACTATGTACAGCATTTATATTCTTATTTTTCGATTAAAGACTAAAATGTTCATTTGATTCTTTTTAATTTTGTATAACTAATACTCGCTTAGACCCATTTACATTTTGAAGGACATCTGATTAGTGCTCCACATTTTTTTTAAACTATCTAATATTTCAATGTGACTCCAAGCTCAGGAATCTAAAAATTTAAAATTTTTATTTTCAAATTGCTAAAAAGGCACGTCACCTTCATAAAATGGCACTGAAGAATTATCAAATTTACATTCTAAAAATATTTAAATAATTTAACAAACTCATTTCATGAAAATGAAAATTTCATTAGCTGAAAATTTTCCATACAACATTTGAATACTTTGTGAAGTGACTTGGTAAGGAGGAGTATAGCATTGGCTACACCCGACTCGTTTTTTAAAGAAGAAAATATTGTACAGTGATAGTAAGAGAAGGAATGAAATGAGAACATAAAAGAAAAATATAAGTTCAACATTAGGTACATAAAGGTATATAAAGTGGTCCAAAATAAGTAACCCAAATACTTGTTTGAAAGATTGGAATGGTCTGAAAGTGTTCAGAACTATGGTACGAGGGCCAGAGGCTTCTTATTGCTTATTCCTATGCATAGAGGGGCAGCGTTTGAAGGCAGTTTCAAATACGCTGCAACAAAATGTTGGAATGACTTGCCTCCACCGCTAAAAGCAGCGGAAATAATCCATTTTTAAAAGAGAATTGTCGAGCAATGCTTCTGGCCTCGCAATCATAGTGTGAAGTATGTAAGAATTTATGAGTGTGGGTGTGTATAAATAAATGTGTGTATATATGTATGTGCGTGTATGTATATATATGTGTTATTTTTTTTGTATCTGTATATAAATAAAGTAGACCTCGTATTCTAATACATAAGCAATAGGATCATGCTGAAAATCAGCTGCAGGGGGGCTTGTCTTCCTGTAACATAGCTGAGCATGGTCCTTTTGAGTCAGAAAGGTTGTTTTTCTTTATATTTGTTTTTTATATGTCTATGTTTTTGTATATAACTTCTTTTCGTCTCAATAAATGTTTATTTATTTATTTACATTATTGTATACATATTTTAGCGATAAGAGAACGAGGGGACACAAATCAACAGATAAATATTTTTTTGCATTAGTCCTTTTGGCATAAAATTTCAAATAATATATCATAATAACTGTTGAAGTACCTACATTAATATTTAAAACTAAGTAGTATGTACACAGGTACCTTACATAGCAAGTTCCTACTTTATTATGTAATGTCTGATTTTGTGTATTCAAAATCAGAGTGAATCTTACTTTCCTTTGTTTTCTATCTCTTATGAAAAAATAATTCAAGAAACTATACTTATGTCAAATATTTTGTGTTACATACAAAAGTCTTTATTAAATATGTCTAAATGAATAAATGTATAATTACTTTGAATAAATCAACAATAACAACTCAATATTTCAAAGTTTTTTTCCAAATGTATATTAAGACTTTGTGGTGTTGATAGGTACAATATAATTTTAACTCTAGTTATCACATATTTTACTGTATTATTTATGTTAATAATTATTTTCATGGACCTTCGTATCAGCAGTTTGCTATGTGGGGTCCATTATAATAGAATTATAAACATTCAAAATTTCTTTTGTCTGCATTTAAATCTTACTATCATACATCAATAATTTTCAGTCCTGAATCAAATGTCGTAAGCTTGAAATATAGTGTAACATTTAATATGTATTGTGTAATGTAATAGCAACAAATGACCTATTAAATTTGAAATCTATCTGTCAATAAATTTAATTAAAATTAATAATGTAGGCGTTGTTCTCAAGAGAGGATGAAAGGTAAATATTTGTTTTTGTAACCCAGAGTTAAAATTAAATATATCGGATATCTTGTGATATTGAAATACACTTCATTTACTTCAACAACAAGAATAACAATAATAATTTTATCTCTTCGTTTTATTAAAATTTGAGAGAAATTTATTTTGGATTAGGTGGGAAAACATAAATAGGTACAGACCTTTAGTTATCTTTCTGATCCTTAATAAAATTACACTTCGGATGTTTGTTTATAATCTGGAAAATACTTAACACAAAATTAAACAAAGCTGTATCATTTTGTCACCTTTCATGTACCTAGAAACTTTATTCTTTGTGTGTGTGTTTGTTTTAAGAAATAAAATAATATCATTTACATAATAGTCCACGAGCCCGTGACCCGCATATATACTTACGTCTTATTATTTAGGTACACACAGCAGGTTAGAATGATTGGCTACTATGAACCATAAATAGAGATGGCTTTATCAGATAAAAGCTAGCAAAGGTATAAAAAATTATATTTCAATACTTCAGTTAAAATAAAAAGCGTTAAGTCTACATACTTTAAACGGACGCTGTTTTCAACGGGTTTCAGGTTTTTGACGCGATTTTTAACGCGACGCAAAAAAATAGAACGTGTTCAATTTTCAACGCGATTTTCATCCTTTTTGGTAAAACAGAAATCTGTAAAATTATTCGCTGTCGTCGTTACCGACGAGTCAACATGGCTGCCGTTTGCGTTACGTGTGACATTCGCTCGCGATGTATTTTTTTTATTTGGAAAGTGTCCAAACTTTCGATATATGTACAATATTATATTATTAAACATTTATTATGTATATTTTCGATATTCATTTATTATTTAACATTTGCACATATACTTGTGTAAACTGTGTAAAGTACTGTAAAGCGATGCTCGGAGTAACCTGTATTTTGGATGTTGTTTTAAGCGTTGGAAACCGGACCGGGTTGAAAATAGTGTCCGTGTAAAGTGCACTTAAAAGTATGATAATACTACTAGTTAGAAAAATCACGTCTTCCATTTTAGTATACAGACACTTATGCCGCGTTGATACAGTCCGAGTGCACTCGGATCGAGCTCACTCGGATAACTACTCGGACGCCACTCGTATTATGTCAACCGGTAATCCGAGCCCGCTCGGATGACGGCGTCCGATCCGTGTAGACTCGGACCATGTCCTATTGTTCCGAGTTAGCTCGTATAGGAGTAGTGAAACAAAATGGCGGACAACAACAAACGTATGCCATCTCGTGGTAAAAAAAGTGGTCTGACCGTGATACCGCTAAATTTTTAGAATTATGCGAAGCGGAAGAAGTTCTATGGAACAATAAATTAAAAGATTAAAAAAATAAAGACTCAAGGAACGCGGCATTGCCATTTGTTCTTCACGAAGGAAATTTTCATATGCGTCCTGCTTTGTACGCCTTTAAATCCATTGACGGTTCCAAATTTTCCTTTTGCGTTGCTTATTTTTTTCCTTGTAGTGGTTTTCTAACTCTTTAATTAATGTGTCTGCAAGAACTCCGACACCTTGCAGCATCAAATCTGTCTGTGCCACATTTATGACCTTTAAAACGAGTAAAAAAGCTTGTATGATAAATGAAAACTAACACCTTACAGCAACAGAGCTGTCGCAGTTATGATTTTGAATCCGAGTAAAAAAGTTTGTGTGTAAACCGCTATCCGTGTACACTCGGATGAAGCTTACTTATACGAGTCCACTCGGTCCGAGCATACTCTGACTGTGTCAACGCGGCATTAGGTTGAAAGATGGTCGGCTATTTTTCATATAAGTGGCAAACATATACAGCTAAGGTAAACAAATTTTCCTCAATTTCATTTAAATATGTCATTTACAATATACGAGGTGTGTTTAAACTTTTCTACTATGCCTCCAACATACATTATATTATCTTTTCTTCATGACAATTTTCAACGCCATTTGTTTAGGATTATTTAATGTTATCCGTATTCGACAGAATGGAAGACATCTCACTGAGATAATGGTTTACAAACACACATTTTTAATAATATATTATCTCCATAGACCACATCTTATTTGATTCCCATATCTATCACTATTTTTACTAAACTATAAATGTAGGTACTAACTCACTATATGAAATTATCAAAATAAAAAGGATACTTTCAAAAACTATAATTCTACATTACGACATTTTTTAATGTTAAAAATGCATCTTTTTCGTGTTTTAAATTAAGCAAATATGTATATTTACTTATTAACGGTTTGAAAAACATTAACATAAAAAAGTAAAACATATACTTAATACTTATACATCACCATAAACAAACAAAATAAAGCAAGACAGCAATTTTATTATAAAATAAAATAAAAATATACACGAGAAAAAATAAATAAACCAAAAAAAATAAAAATTAGAAAGTGTATACAAACCGGTAAAAATATAAAGAAAAAAAACAAAAACACAGAAATATGCTAGCAAAACAATTCCAATATCAGTTTTTAAAATTGTTACAATGAAGACGTCAGCAAACTAGTGATGTCTGGAAAATTATTATTTGTGATTTGCGTATGCCGACCGCCGTGGCACTGTTTGAGTTCTATGCGGGCGTCCTGGGTTCGATCCCCAGCAGAGGAGATTTTTTTTTAAATTCATTTTTCATGCTAGTATTCCTTCTCTGGGCTGGAAACATTGGTTAGTTGGAAGAAATTTCCATATGGCAATAAGCTCGCCACTTGCGCAGGGTGCAAGGAAGTGTTTATTATTATTTAAAATAAATAGATTTTATAAAACTACTTTCAAGGCTTGTCAACTTTGAACAAAAATACGCTATGCCTCCACTAAGTGATATGATGAATGAAGATGCCTGATGTAAGCTCGCTTTTTGAATGCATGATGGCAAACAAATACCATAATATTCTGTGTCACTCGCACACATTTCATTTAGTCAGGTGTGTCAGAGAGAGACCGTCTTCATGTGGGACGAAGTCTTTTTTTTTTTTTTTTTTATAAAAAAAATGAATATGTCCTTGTTAAACAAGTACATATACATCTTCCTAAATTCCCTAAACTAAGCATAAATGCTTGTGCTATAGGTGAACGAGATCAGTCGAGGCAGGATTCGAACTCGCTACCACTGGATTACTAACCCAGCGCGCTAACCACTCTCCCATCGTCCCATATAAAAGTTTGAAAGTCGATGGACTCTGGGTAACTTTGGACTTTACCAAAATCATTCAAACAATAACAGAACATAACTCATGAATTATTATTATCGAATGAACTATTTGCAAATCCTATCGGTAAAACGAATGATGCACAAAACTCTGTTGTCAGGCGTAAATTTAACAAATTATATCGATTAATCTACAATCGATATTCTAAATAAAAACCTTGCAGAATTTAAAAGAAAACTTTTTTGTTTTGTGTGAACTGTATTATGTCGTTTACGTTGCGACGCTGATGAGTACGGACGCTCGCTCGCTTGTGTGAGATTGTTTATGTTGTGTTGAGTGAGACCTGTGACCACCCACCTGTTGGAGCGTCATTACGATTATTGCCACCAACAATCAGTATCGTTAAACTTTTCATTATTATTTTTTCTTTTCTCTTTGTTTCGATTTACAATATATTTATATGTTATTTTCTTTGACTTAAGTTCGTATCGGTGTATACGAATATTTATTACTTTCTCTTGTTTTCTAATATAGTTTATTTCTTTCTAATTCAAGTTAATATCGGTGTATCCAAACTATTATTTTCTTTAGTTTAATATAAGTATTTATATATTTTTTCTCTAGCTCTTTTTTTATTTTTAATATTTCATTTTATACCTACTACATTCTATAAGAAATATTCAACATGGAATTAGAGGATAAACCTCCAGATCCGCCAGACATTAAACAGTACAAACGACGCCGCGAAAATACTGATCTTCCATCTCCAGTTGAATCGGCTCTCCCTTCTCCATCATTAACACCTACAAAAGCTTCGCAAGAAATATTAAAATACTCTTTATTCTCATCTGGTCCCTTTCTCGTGTACGTACAAGATAGGGATGCTTCCAAGTCTCTCCACCCGATGAGATTTGGCAACCTCCTTTTCAAAAATAAAATCACCAATATTTCACCTGGAGGAGTAAAATCTGAAGGGCGTAATAAAATTTCACTTACATTTACAAATCCCTCAGCCGCAAATACGTTCATTGAATCGTCATTTGTACGAAACAATGAACTCAAAGCTTATATTCCTAGGTTCAAGGTATCAAAGATGGGCCTTGTTCGAGGCATTTCGACAGACGTATCCATAGACGAAATAATAGAGCATGTTTCGGTACCTTCCCAATTTGGAAAGGTATTAAAAGCAAGGAGACTGAATTATAAGGACAAATCCGGAGACTCTATAACATGGAAGCCTTCACAGACTGTCGTTTTAACTTTTGAAGGACAAAATCTCCCAAATCATATTTACTTATTTCATAACTCTTTGCCGGTGGAACTCTATGCGTTTCCAACTATTCTATGTTATCGGTGTTGCCGCTATGGCCACACAAAAGTACAATGTCGTTCCCCTCCCAGATGCTACAAATGTGGTGAAGCACATTTGGGTGAAAGTTGTACGAAAACGAACGATTTAAAGTGTCTAAATTGTACAGGAAAGCACTCTGCCGCAAGTATGATGTGCCCCGAATTGTCCCGACAAAAAAATATAAAACAAACAATGGCCGAAAAAAATATTTCTTACGTTGAAGCCTCTAAATTATTCCCTTCTTCGACCAAAAGCTTTTCTGAAATAACATCATCAAACAATACTAGTTCCAATATTACTAAAACAATATTTAAATACAAACCAGTCAATAATGTTGATAATCCAAAGAAACCACAGAACTTTAATAGAAAATCACATGAATCTTTGTTGTCCTATTTAAATGGAGAAGCCACTAATCCATCAACGGGCTGTGTCTCCTCTTCAAGGTCTACAAATTTATCCAACATGCCTGAGTCAAATAATGAAGAAAATACTTTAAATACATCTATTTCTAACATTATTCCAATAATTGCTCAGATATTACTATCAATTTTAAGTAACACAGATAATTTACCGTCCATCGTTGCCAATGCCCTGCCTCTTCTTAAATCTATTCTCAATTCTTATAATGGACAATCGACGTCTGATTAATAATCCATTATGTATTCTTCAATGGAACTGCAGAAGCGCAGTATCCAATAAACATGAAATAATTACTACTCTCCATAAACATTCTATTTGCCTTGCTGCAATATCGGAAACCTGGTTGCGTCCAGGAATAAATTATTCCATCCCAGGATATGCCATTTTACGTTCAGATCGCCCCGACGGACTCGGAGGCGGTACAGCTCTTCTCGTCAAAACCCACTTTTCCTTCAAAAAAATCGATCTCCCTCCCCATCCTGTCATTCAAGTTGTGGCAGCCACTATAAACTCTATATCTTTTGTTTCAGTTTATGCCCCTCCCAAAACTGCTTTTGATACTAGTTATTGGGATTCAGTTTTACCACTTCTAAGCCCTTCCTTCCTCATTCTAGGTGATTTTAATGCACACTCCACTTCTTGGGGCTGCGGAATCAACGACAATGCTGGAAATTCTTTACTAACATTCATTGACGACAACAATCTATGCATACTGAATGATGGCAGTGAAACTCGACTGCACCACCCAAATCAAAACCCCAGTGCAGTAGATATTTCCATTTGTTCTCTTAACCTTGCCTCGGGCTCAACCTGGAGTGTCATTCCTGATGCTCAATCTAGCGACCACTTTCCCATTCTAATAAATATTAATCACAGATACAATAATAATTATCAAATGTCTTCACATGAAAAATGTAGTTCTCATAAATATAATACAAAAAATGCCAACTGGCATAAATTCCGTGAAATTATTGAGTCCAAAATAAACACTTTGTCGTCAATTTCCTATAATACACAAATAGATAACACATTTTCTGATATTCTTTCAATTATTCACTCAGCAGCAGAAAGTTCTATGCACGTCAAAATACAACGCACTCACCCAAAACCTTCCCCACATGCTCCATGGTGGGATGAAGATTGTTCTGAAATAGTAAAGTCAAGGAAATTGGCCATGAGAAATTACAGAAATAATATGACAAGTGAAAATTTCTTTAACGCTAAAAGAGCTCAGGCAAAAGCCAAAAAAACCTTACGAAAGAAGAAACGACAAGGTTGGGTGAATTTTTGTTCATCTCTTTCTCCAAACTCTCCTATTACATATGTGTGGGAAAAAATCCGACAATTTCGTTCAGTTTACAATCCCCCAAAACAATACGCTCCCGATAACCAATGGAAGGAAGGCTTCCTAGATAAAATAGCTCCATCGTATGTTCCACATTTTTCGGAATTAGAACAACATAGCCCTATCCTCGAAACCTCTCCTCCAAATAATAATTGGCTAACCTCCCCTTTCCATATTCAAGAATTAATGAACCCTCTCAAATCTTTACGCCACTCCGCTCCAGGAAATGATGGTATCCCTTATATAATTATACAGAAACTCCCAACAGATCTTCTACTTTATATTTTAAAAATGTTCAACTTCATTCTGGACTCTGGTTATGTTCCAAGAAGCTGGAAAACTCAGCTTATTATTCCCATTCCTAAACCTGGCAAAGACCCCAATATTGGATCATCATACCGACCTATAACCTTATCTTCTTGCTTTCTCAAATTGTTAGAGCACATGGTAAAAAATCGAGTCGATTGGTTCGTGGAACACCACCAAATTCTTTCCTCTACACAATTTGGATTCAGGAAATCGAAATCAGTTATGGACAACTTAAGTATACTAATAACCGATGCCCAAATCGCCGTATCACAGCAGCAAGACATGATAACAGCTTTTCTTGATGTAACTGGTGCATTCGATAATGTCAATCTTCCAATACTTAAAAATAAACTGATGTCATTAGAAGTCCCAGTTAAACTCTGTAATCTTATACACAATATATTTGCACAAAGATGCATAAAGATACTTGGTTGTGACAAAACCTTTTCTCGAACCATCTGGAAAGGTTTACCCCAGGGATCGGTGTTAAGTCCCCTGCTCTTTAATATTTATTGCTACGACCTGGATATTTCTCTTCAAGGTATATGCTCTACTCTCATATATGCAGATGACATAGTTTTGTACTTAGCTAATAAATATATACATTCTGCAGTGAAATCAATTAGTAAAGCTCTAAACCTTTTAAATAAATGGCTACACTCTAATGGTCTTATGTTGGCCCCTCAGAAAAGTCAAATCATGGTCTTCTCAAGAAAACATCATGTGCCTCATATTTCTGTTAAAGTTGATACTGTCGAAATACCTAAAGTTGAGTCAGTTAAATTCTTAGGCATTCTACTTCATCGTAAACTATCTTGGAAACACCACATCGAGTATGTTGTATCTAAATGCGAACATAGTATCAACCCACTTCGAGCAGTTTCACGAGTATGGTGGGGAGCTCATCCTGCAACTATGAAACTGCTATACAACTCCTTAGTTCGAAGTCACTTAGATTATGGTAGTTTCTTGTGGGCTCCTCTTCCCAAATACTTACAAATCAAAATTGATAGAATTCAATCAAAATGTCTTAGACTTATTCTTGGTGCGATGAAGTCCTCTCCGATAAATGCTCTACAAGTCGAATGTACTGAAATGCCCCTTCAATTTAGAAGACAATACCTATCCGATAAATTTTTATCCAAAAGATTAATGATTTCTACGCACCCTCTTTTAAATCGTTTAAGAACCTTATTATCTGTCTGGTCTTCCAAAGAACCCTTGTCGAATAAACCAATGCCATATCTTTGTTGCAGTCTGACAACCATTTCAGCTCAGTACCCTATATCTTCACAACTAATGCTTCCATATTATCGCATTCCTTATGATGCTACGACACTTGAGCTTTCTGTTTTTGAAAATATTGGTCTTAATAAATCTCTCACCTTGTCCGAAAATCAAATTAATATCTTATTTAACAATGCTACATCTGATAAATGGCCAGACTATACTTATATATATACCGACGGCTCAAAACTCAGTGCTGACAGTAGTTGTGGCGCTGCTTTCTATATTCCCTCTTTGAACGTTCAGATGAAATTCAAACTCCCTCCTAATTCTTCCGTTTTCACTGCAGAATGCATAGCAATTAACGAAGCAATTAGCTATATAAAAAACCTCAACCACTCTAAATACACTATTTTTACCGATTCTCTCAGCGCTATCAAACTGCTTACAAACAATATATATAAAACCCCAGATAATGATTTAATTTGCACAGTGAGATCTAATCTATTGATATGCAGCCATAAAAATATAAAAATTGAATTTGCTTGGATCCCAGCTCATTTGGGTATCAAAGGAAATGAAACTGTGGACCAGCTAGCCAAATCAGCAGTTTGCGATGGTTCTCCAGTTCCAAATTTTTCTCTGCCATTGACCGATATTATAGCTTGTTTGAGGCGTGATTCATGGAAGCATTGGTCTGACGAATGGGAATATACGAGTAAGGCAAAAGGATCTTACTATAAATCGATTCAAAACACTATACCAAAACATCCCTGGTTTCAAGCGATGAAGATATCAAAAAGAGAAATATCAAATATTTGCCGACTCCGAATTGGTCATTGTATATTGGCTTCTCACTTATATAAGATTTGTGTTGTGGATAGTCCATTCTGCCAATGTGGATTGGATGTTGAGTCGCCCGACCATGTGTTCTTTTGTTGCCCAAATAGATCTGCATTTGATCTTTATGATTCTATTGTTAATGTTCCTCGTCCCTTTAATATCGCCCACCTATTATCACTCAACAAAAAACGCATTTATTGCCAAGTTTCTAAATTTCTTTTCTCTAATCAAATTAACCTATAAATCTTCAACTAGCAATTAAAGTAATTCTTCAAATAAATATAAATAATAACTTGTGTGTCTCATAGACACTAGAATGGCACAAATCACCCTCAATTTGGGTGGGTTGCCTAATTAATAAAAAAAAAAAAAAAAAAAACTGTATTATGTGGTATTACTGGTTTTAATTTTTATTTCATCAGTTTTTTTTCTGTTTTATTTCACTCTTGTTTATTCTTCCTTTTGTTACATGTATTGGGTGGTAAAATTGATATTTTTTGTACTAATACTAGTTGCATGTAACACATGAGATCCAGCTGTCGATAGCGATAGTATGTATAGTTGAAGAATAATAATCAAACTATAAACCCATAAATCCAAATTATTGAAAATTTTAACACATGTTGGTATGTTTGTTAAGATAGGAAAGTATGGAGGTCAGTCCTCTTTTCCTACCCGGAATATGAAAATAACATGATGTTTCTGTATTTTTTTTTGGAGATTAAGTATCAAACTATTAAGTCTTCTTACATATTGTGTATATGCGACTGCCATACAAATTGTATGAAGCTTTGTCGTCACTAAATTCAATATTTATAAAAATTGTTAAAAAATAATTGGGATTTTCTACTACAATATGGATATTTTCTTTAAAAAATTAAATTATCTAGTTGGGATGTTTCGGCTTTTATCGATATTTTTAAATTATTTGGAAATATAGGGAGTTAAACTCATAAATTTTTCATAAAAAAAATATTTTTCTTAATAAAAATTGTTTGAAAAACCCTGGAATTTTTTTGAAAAAACTTATTTGAGATTTTGTATTTGTCTATGTTTGTACCAATTTTCAGCGTTCTACCTTTTATGGTTTCTGAGATATATGGAAAAATAAACCAAAAATTCAAAATTTGATAACCCCTGACTGAAACAAAAATTCACCATTCTGAGTATAAGAGTTTTGTAGACTTATAAGTGTTTATATATTTTGAAATTTTGCGCTCTGAAAATTGAGCGGATGAAAAGTTATAGGTAAGGGGGGGGACAGACACACACACACACACACACACACACACACACACACACACACACACACACACACACACACACACACACTCACAGACACACAAAACTCACATTGAATGTTCTACTCCGAATTCTGAGTAAATCCATGTATAGGAACATAATATATGCTGCGAGGCCTCTAGTTGGTGTTATTAGCATGCAAAAAGTCCACTACACCATACAAAATGTTCCTTCGTACACGCATCTTGGCTAAATAATGTCGATTCATTCAGAGAATTGAATTCTCATGAACGAATCGACAGTAGGATAATGTATTTACACAGCTGTATTTTTCTTTAATAAATAAAATAAAATAATATAGTTTAACGGAAATAACTCGCGGACCAGTACTTTGTGAAACGACGCTCTTCGGGGAACAGTTTATTTTAACGGAAACGTATGTTTTATAATAAATTTACAACTACGTAGTTTTATTTTCTAACTAACTTACTTGGCTAATGGATTGCAGGAGATCATTATACTTTATATTGATGTTAAACAGAAACTACGCCAAACCAAAATATATATGTAATGTAATGTCACCATAAACACGAATTGAAAAAGACATTTCTTCTAATTTAATTTTCCGGCGATGAAAACAATTTTCAATTTATTTTGAAACTTATTTTATGCTCACGAAATTCTCTGGCGTCAGATTAAATTATTGTACGGCTTTAATTAAATTTACATACCGCAATTTAATTAATGAGATTATATACAAATACTTACATTAATCTAATTTTATGACTCGCTTACGTTAAATTACCGTTTCTCACCGAGATTTTTTTTATAAAATATAAATGAAAATTTCTTCTATTATTAAACGCAGATTTAACACCTGGAAAAGTAATTAATTATCAGCAGTTCTTTGTGCCCTGCATAAATGGCAAGTTTATTTTATATATCTTCCAAATATTCAGTGTCACCAGCCCAGAAACGCAAAGATTTTACAATATTCTCAAATTTATACTACGGATTCTAAAATTATATTTGGAATAAATGAGAAAAGTTACTCGTGGTACTTCTGTTTATTTTTTTTTGTTTAGAATAAAACTTAAGTGTATTGAAATGGTTAAAAATGTAATTCCGAAAATATTCATTTTGTACCTTAACTATTTAATAGATCTAAAATAAAGTAGATCCCGTTAAACCCATCAGCTAAGTCAAATTGGTAGTGTCAAATTCTTGTATGTACTGTGGAAAATAAGTTGTCACTTGATCTGCAAATCTCTATAACTGTCAGGTCATGTTTCATTCTACCAAGATGACTAAATAACATTCGTCGAAGTGGAATAGATTGCGCAGATCAGGAGGTCAAGTCTGGTCCGACCGGCGAAATCAAAACCCTAATGATTACCCATATCATGGATATAATTATCATATGGAGGTCTATAATATCTTTAGATGTCATAGAACTCCATATTATAATTATATCCATGAGGGTTTTTATAAATCGTTTATTATATAACAACTTTAAAAAAAGGTTGAAATAATTTCCTATTTATTGTAGCATATGAATGTTGTTTTTTACATGTGTGTGTGCCTTTATATGAATTATGTAAATTCAAAAAGTATTTTTTCTGAACTCTGATGTTTTGTGTACCTTCTATGAATTGTAGATTTTCTTCCCCTCTCTTATGCATATAAGAGAGGGGAAAATCTCTTATGTACATAAGCTGTAGTATTCTGAAATAAAATAAAAATACCAAATTTTGTATGTAAATTTTATGAACTCTAAAGTTGTATGTACCTTTATAGTATAAATTGCTGTTTTATTTATTTTTTTTATTTTCTCTCATCTAAATGGCGAATTGTTTACTCTGAAGTTTAGTGTACCTGTATATGAATTATAGTTTAACATAATTTATTGCCAATTATTAATTTTCTGAACATCTCTCCGAAGCACAAGGTTTCCTTCAATTTGGGGAGAATTTCAAATGTAAAATTGTATTATCTAACATTCTTTTTATTGTCATGATATCTTATGTATCATTTTTAATATTTAATTATAAATTCACTTTACCTTACTTTTCTTTATTATTATTAAATAATTTAATAAGTTTTCGACTTTTTACTCAAAAAATAACGAAGTCATAAATAGAAGAAGCATTTTAAGGAAACATCTTGGAATTACAATGTACCTACATAGTCGTTACGTGGGGAAAAAAGGAATATGTCAGCTGACATATAAATTAACTTCTAATGAAAATCTTCCTACGCCAAATAGTTTGTATACATTATTGTGCGCACATTTAGCGCGAAGTTTCGCGAAACAAATTGTGAATTCAGATCAGTAATTCGGTTTTGTTTTTCTTCCAAACAACATTGAACATCCAAATTACAACCCTTTTGGAAATGTTTACTGGGTGTCACTAGTTTATATCGTTACGTTCCAAGCAAATTGAAATAATTATTATTTATCTCCGGTGAAAGTTTCAAACTAAGACTTGTTTGATGTGTTCGGAATACGAGGATTGGTAAATTGTATTCACTTTTAAATTAGTATTAGATACTCCATTGTAAATGTTATAACAAAATTTGTAGGTTAAACGGAAGGGTGTAATATATCAAACAATACCATAATAGAAACTAGTGTGTTTCTTGTTTTGACATGTACTTTGGTAGGTATTCTATTTTTGACACTAAAACAACACTGCCATGTTTCTTATGTTATGGTATAGTATATGAGAAAGTATAGTATTGCATATTTATTTCTCATATTATGAGAAATAAATATGAGAAATATTATGTATAGTAAATGAGAAATAGCATAGTATATGAGAAATAAATAATCTTTATTTCAAAACAAATTACTATATCTTTTTAACAGATTTTTAATTATCTCAATAGAGACGAAGTTGGAATATTTACTGTAGTAGAACCGGGAAATCAAGGCACCTACAGGGCTTACGACCTGTCATCGGCTGGTTTACGTGATCACTTTATGCGCTTGCGCAACGTTCACCAATTATGCCTTTTTAATGAGATCCCTATCAATTCAATTTTGAAAGTTCTATATATTGTAATACTGAAATTCTTTTCGCTTGAAAATAAGGAATTTTTACTACAAATAAAATTTTTTTTAAATGCATTTGTCACCTCAGGTATAAGAATTGTTGCTCTCATTATTTACAAAAAAACCAATTCTCTCAATAGATGGTGTTACAACAAAAAAAATAAAAAAAATAATAAGAATGTTGTTCATAATTTCACACATAGATGGCTGGATGGGTGACATATTATTATATTTCACAGGAGTAGGTAACTATTTGCATTTTTACAAAGAATCTAAACAATATAAACTTAACTATAACACATATTAAAAAAAATGGAATTTGAGTCATCATGATATGCATATACATAATATTGTAAATGTAGGTATCCTGTAACTTTTATTTGTTTGTTGCACAAATAATCTGAAATAGTATTTCTTGGGAATACTGAACTGACAGAGCATAGATATGATCCGTCAGTTATTTCTTT
Organism: Molanna angustata; assembly: GCA_963576475.1. NCBI lineage: Eukaryota > Metazoa > Arthropoda > Insecta > Trichoptera > Molannidae > Molanna > Molanna angustata. The sequence goes on along the minus strand of OY754976.1, from coordinate 11,298,824 downwards.
ATTCAGTCGCGCCTCAAATCAAATCAAGACAGCACAAAATTTATAAAACAATTAGGATTTTTGCAAAAAGTAAATAAAGAAAATAAATATAACAATTATATAAATTATGTTTTTTTTCACTACGATTACGAACATTTGATGTATTTTAGTTCTCCCGTAGTTCATTATGTATTCGGAACATTTTCTTTTAAATGAATTCAGCGATACTATTTCTTTTAATGATGTAGGCAACATGTTATAAATTCTGGGGGCAATGAAAATAAAATGTCTTTGACCAAAAGTAGTTCTCATGTGTGGAATTGCATAGTTTGTAGCGGTGCTGGCTAGTGTAGCTATTGATTGTTGTGTTTTCGGGTAAACTAATTTATTTTTATGAAAATTTGTTAGTACATAATGTAAAAAGATTTGTTTCGGGTCAAAAACTTTAAACTCATTCTTTACATCTTTAGTGGGGTAGTCAAGGGGTTTGCTGAGTATTATTTTTATAATACATCGTTGAGCTAAGCATAGTTTTTCCATAATGGTGTCGGCACACCCTCCCCAACCAACAACACCATATGTGAGTAAAGAATGTGTCAACGCGTAGTACACTTGTTTTATTGTTTTATTATCCAGGATCTTTCGGAGTTCTCTATAAATATATCCTTGTTTGACTATTTTACTTTACAGGATTTCTACATGATCACGCCATCGTAGATTATTGTCAATGACAAGGCCAAGGTAGTTAATGTTCGATACTTTTTCTAGTATGGCGCAGGTACAGGATGATTGATTGGGGCAACAATGTATTTTTATAGAGAACTCGTTTGAAAGAGGCTGTCCTGCTTGGGTAGGACTAAAAGTAATATATTTAGTTTTGAATATTTTTATTATTGCATATGCGCAAACATTGGATTTTTTTCCCTGTCGGGAGTCAAAGATATTTTTTAACAGATTTTTAATTATCTCAATAGAGACGAAGTTGGAATATTTATTGTAGGAGAACCGGGAAATCAAGGCACCTACAGGGCTTACGACCTGTAGGTGCCTTGATTTCCCGGTTCTCCTACAATAAATCTTCCAACTTCGTCTCTATTGCGATAATTAAAAATCTGTTAAAAAATATCTTTGACTCCCGACAGGGAAAAAAATCCAATGTTTGCGCATATGCAATAATAAAAATATTCAATTACTTACACATTGGTACAAGTAGGTAAATAAGACAAAAATGACCTTATAAGTCTGGCGCAATTCAGGGGTTACTTCTATGCGAAAAATGCATTGTCACCTCAGATATAAGAATTGTAGCTTTCATTATTTACAAAAAAAAAAACCAATTCTCTCAATAGATGGCGTAACAACAAAATAAATTAAATAATAAGATTGTTGTTCATAATTTCACACATAGATGGCTGTAGTAAAAATTCCTTATTTTCAAGCGAAAAGAATTTCAGTATTACAATATATAGAACTTTCAAAATTGAATTGATAGGGATCTCATTAAAAAGGCATAATTGGTGAACGTTGCGCAAGCGCATAAAGTGATCACGTAAGCCAGCCGATGACAGGTCGTAAGCCCTGTAGGTGCCTTGATTTCCCGGTTCTCCTACAATAAATATTCCAACTTCGTCTCTATTGAGATAATTAAAAATCTGTTAAAAAATATATTTAGTTTTGTTTACATTAATTGTAAGTAAATTATTATTTAACCAAGTTTTTACATTGTTTATGCCTTCTTCTGCTAATTTAAAAACTCGTTTCCAATTTTTATCATTTACAATTAAAACAGTGTCATCAGCAAAACATATTATTTCACCGTCCACGGGAAGGTCGGCCAGATTATTAATATAAATAAGAAAAAGAATAGGTCCTAATATGCTTCCCTGGGGAACTCCATATGTAATCGATTTTTCTTGGCTCAGGTGAGTTTCTAAAGATACTATTTGCTTACGGTTTAATAAGTAGCTTTTGAACCAGCGTAGTGCAGTATCACTGATGCCAATGTTTTTTAATTTAGTTATTAAAGTATTTTTTCTTGAACAAACCATTGCGTTTCATTGGTTGGAAGTACCAATTAAATTAAGTTATCAGTCAACCGTATTAACATGCAGATCAAGTAAATAAATAAAATATTAGAATGAATAAACTTCTAACTTATCCATGCAAAACAATGTATACAACATTATGGAGGCATGAATCATCGAGTGGAAAAAAATTACGGATGACTCTTTATTGAACTCCCTGCCCTGTATCAAGGACATGTCGCCTGGCTTCGATCAGCCGTGGAGGATCTGGTCGGCGCTAAACAGAATCCGAACTGGTCATGGTAGGTGGTAGGTCACTAAATGAGACTGCGGAGCTGACAGACAGACAGTAGCGGAGTGTGTGAGCAGCCTGTACATATAGTGGTAACCAAACAGACTTTTTCGCACTCACCGTCGAAGCAATCAATTATATCAAGAACCTGGATATTCATATTTGACAAGCAGGAAACTATACCCTGCGCAACATTAATTTACCATAGAATTATAATGTACAGAAGCCGCGTGTTGTACAAATTTCGAATTCAAATGTATGACAAGTTTTTTTTACGTGTATGTGTGAGGCGGTAGATCGGTTGGTCTACGTATTATGTAGGTGTGCGTATCGGTAGGTGTACGTTTATGGCCGGGCGAGTGAAATTCGTCTGTTTCAACGTAGTTTTAGTTGGCATACATTCATTGCGCTGACTAGGTATCTGTATCATATATAATTTTTTTTTTATTTTTGAAACCAAACAAAATATAACAATATACAAACAATAAAAATATTACAAAAAAGTACAATTTAAATAAGTTATATGAAACATTTTTATAGTATTATTTAGTATACACCACCTCACTAGGCTGAGCCTGTACCGAGGTGGCAGAATTTTTTTTTTTGCGTTATATCTGACAGAAAAATATTAAACTTGTATTTAACTAAAATAAAATATACCTATTATAAAAATAAAAATATAAACTATTGTAGCTTGATCATGTTTCCGCAGTATATAATGCCCTTGTTTCTAATCCATGTTTCTATTGTTTTCTTGTGTTTCAAATTATTCATCAACTGTATGTCCGTTATTTCACTTTTTATCTTGTTAAAAATTTTTGGAGCTAAATAATAGTAATGTCTTTGTCGGAATGTCGTGTTTGTCTTTGGAGTCATGAGAAAATTCCTGCGTGTCGTCTCGTAATTGTAATCTAAGTAGTTTACCTTAAGAATAGCAAATTTTATATTTTTACTCTTTTTTATAATTGTGATATATGGGAAAAACGCTCAATATATAAATAATTAGAATGAACAAATTGAAGAGGTCTCGCCTAAAAACTAATTGAAGTCATCACGTCTGTCTAAATAACAACAAAAATTCATGTCATAATTTATAACGAGATGTAGTGGAATCACAAGAGCAATCTGAGATAAAATTAACACCCAGAACTCGTTAAGCATTATGTTAATAATAGAAGAAATAACAACAGTTTCAAAATAGAAAGATTTAAATCTTGTCGCAGACAAAATTCAAAGCATGTGCATGTAAATGAGACGAAACATTTATTTACCTATCTCACGGAAGCAAGTTAACGCGACACAAAGTAAGTTGGACAGATTTTGAGTTTTCTTTAGAATATTATTATTATTATTATTATTATTATCAAAGAAGAAATTCAAAATAACAAACGCTTCGGGGATATTTTATATCGCGTCTCGGTTTCGCGAAACTGTCGCTGAAAATGCGCCCAAAAAAACGGCGTACCTACTTTAAATAATATCATGTCAGTCTTAATATAAAGAAGAATATTTCGAGATAAAACACAGCACTCCGTTTCCTGCAAAATTTACATAAAGAAAGTTTCGGTGTCTCGACAATATTTTACTTTGAAATTCACCAGAACTTGATGTTGAAATATAAAAAGTTTATCTGGTTTGTAGGTACCTAATAAAAACGACTGAGAGGCTAATGTCGATAGTAATTATTAGATTAAACACGCAATAAATTTAGCACTGCTTGATTGAAATACCCTAGAACAAAAAAAAAGTACTGAGTCTTATTTTATCAGCCTTAATAAATTAAACTTAAGGGGCAGGGTAAGGTAATGTAAGCGGGCATTGTATGAGAATGTACGTTTTGAAAGATTACAATCGTGTGCGCCCTAGTTGGTGTATTTGAATCGAGCATTAAATAAAATACTATGGTTTTTTGATTTTACAAAAAAATGCGAGGGTTATGGGAAAAATATCAAGCCTATGCTTAGATGTTTTTTATGTCATGGTACGATGGTATGACATAGCCAATGGGAAAGGACGAATGTCTAATCTTCTTCGTCTAATCTTACGTCGCGTTGCAATAACCAAAAATGCCATAGCTCGATTTAATAAGATATGAAAATATTGAAATACTTCCAAATCCAAAAAGATTCGCTTAGTAAAGGCACTTATATTTTACTGTTTTTCTGAGGTGGAGAATCATAGACAATCAAAGCTCGCGAAAGGCAAAAAAATGACCCCTTTGAAATGTGGTGCTGGAGACGTACGCTTCAAATTCTCTGGACGGCGAAAAGGACAAATAGATCCACCGCTAAAGAGATGATAATACAGGATAGTTTGTCGCGATGAGAGTGGCCTTGAAAAGCTGGTTCTCATTGGAGCAGTTGAAGGTAGGAGGGGAAGAGGGATATCCACTACAAGATGGACGGACCTCATTAAGGCTGTCACTGGTACATCGGTGTTTGGAGCAATAAGGACGGCTTTGTATCACATCATGATGACGAGGAGACGCTGGTCACGAATCTAAGCAATGAGGAAGACAACACTGATGATGATGGTATTGGGTTTTATTCCAAACAGAACAACTTTTGTTAAAAATTATTCTTTAGAAATGGGCTGGAAATACTAACTGGAATTTATCAATAAACTCTATACTTGTACAAGATGAAAGACTATGTTATAATTATTATTATTATAAAAAGGTGTGAAATAACCTACGCGATTTTTCCTCCACAAGAGCACAAAGTAAAAATAATAATTGTATTTACACAAAATATATTGAAGATACACGTTGATGTTTCTACAGATACTTCTGAACGTATAATCTAAAATGAAAATCTCAAAACTTACGTTTTGTTATTAGAAAAATACGTGTCAAAATATTATATTTTAGTAAATACTGAACTTTTTCAACAAAGAACGTGTAGACTGTTGATATTTTGTAAATTATTATAAAACTCACCTCCTTAATTTCATTCAAATATGCACGAAGTTCATAGCATACCTGAAACAAATGAAAAAAATATTTATTAATAAAAAACAATATATAAATATGAATTATTAAATGGTCAAAAACAGATTTAGATAGTTTAGAAAGAACAATTAGAACGCGTTTTACTAAATTTCATTGTCATCATCCTAATTCCGCGATTGAACGAATCAATTTGCCTAGGAATTTAGGAGGTAGGGGTATAATAAAAATAACATCGTTACATAATAATCAAATCGAATCGCCAAAATCTTTCTTTCACAAAAAATCTGAGAGTTCTTTAATGCATAAAGTTATCTGTGAGGCGGACAAAAATTTAACAACATTAAATTTAAATTACGAGAATGCCAATAACAATATTATAAATATAAATGACGACCTTCTAAATTCGTGGCTAAATAAAATAATTCATTCTGTACATCCAAAATTTCTCAACCAATCTTATGTTGACAAAGTTTGGTCAAACAAATTTTATTTATTTATTACAAAAAGACATATTTTACATAAAAAAAAATACATAGCAAAAAAGAAATTAAAACACTTTATAATATGACTTCCTAATAACGATTCAGGATAGAGTAATAAAAACTAAAAATTATCAAAAATATATAATAAAAGAGATAAATATAGTATATGATAGTTGTAGGAAATGTTTGGCTTTTCCGGAAACAATCGAGCATATAATATCGGGCTGTTCTTTTCTCGCGCAATCAGAATATACATTTAAACATAACCAAGTAGCAAAAATAATACACCAAAATTTAGCTATTAAATATAAATTAATTGACGCGATAAACATAAAACCATATTATGAATATGATCCGATTTCATTTTTAGAAAACAATAATATTTCGCTTTATTACGATAAAACAATATTAACTGACCGGTCAATTCAACATAACAGACCCGATTTAACAATACATGATAAAATTAAAAAAAATAACATATATTTGCGACGTGGCTATTCCAAATTCTAGTAATATTATAAAAACTTTTGATGAAAAAATTAGAAAATACACCTCTTTAGGTAACGAGATTAAAAGACTTTGGCATTCTCGTAAAATAATAATATTACCGTTCATTATTTCAGCCACTGGCATTATTCCAAAATCGTTAATCCTTAATTTAGAAATTATAGATTTATCGAAAAACTTAATAATAAAAATGCAAAAAAAACGGTAATAATGAATACATGTAGAATTGTTAAAGATTTTTTAAACGTTAATATTCGGGAATCAGTAGGGTTGTTAGGTAGTATAGAGACCTCCTCAGAGCCTAATCCTTTGATATGTTAAGTATCTGGACGGGTGAACTATTCCCAATTGAAAGCTTGATGATGCGTTTGTTGCATTTTATTTTGCTTTTAAATAAATAACAATTAACGCATTGATCTGCTAATTCTTTGGAGGAAGTGTATAATGGTAATAATAATTATTGAGTGTTATTATTTGTAGTGCTTAATCCAACTGTCGATTTGTTCAGGAGAACTTTGTTCTCTTAACATATCGACAATGTATCAAGCCAGAATACGCGAGAATTGTATGGAGAGGTCTACTTTTTTCACGGCTTTTCCAACTTTGAAGTCAAAAAACACCAACTTAGAGGCTTCGCAGCATATATGTTCCATACACGGATTTACTCAGAATTCGGAGTAGAACATTTCGTGTGTCTGTGTGTGTGTCTGTGTGTCTGTGTGTGTGTATGTCTGTGTGTGTGTGTGTGTCCCCCCCCCTTATAACTTTTGATCCGCTCAATTTACAGAGCCTAAAATTTCAGAATATATAAACAATTACAGGCCTACAAAACTTTTATACTCAGAATTTTGAATTTTTGTTTCAGTCAGGGGTTATCAACTTTTGAATTTTTATTTTATTTTTCCCTATATCTCAGAAACCATAAAAGCTAGAACGCTGAAAATTGGTATAAACATAGACAAATACAAAATCTCAAATTAGTTTTTTCAAAAAAATTCCAGGGTTTCTCAAACATTTTTTATTAAGAAAAGTATTTTTTTATGATAAATTTATGAGTTTAACTGCCTATATTTCCATTTTTTTTTAAAATATCGAAAAAAGCCGAAACACCCCAACTAGATAATTTAATTTTATATAAAAAATATTAACATTGTAGCAGAACATCTCAAATTTTTTTTAACAATTTTTATAAAAATTGAATTTAGTGACGACATCGCTTCATACAATTTGTATGGTAGTCACCTATACACAATATCAAAGAAGACTTAATAGTTTGATACTTCATCTCTAAACATACAATATACATATACCATCATGCTGTTTTCATATTCCGGGTAGGAAAAAAAGACTGACCTCCATACTATCCTATCTTGACTACCTAGGTACATGTGTTGTATAGAAAACTAAATATCATAAAATAATAAATAATTTGTATTTATGGGTTTGGTACTTATTCTTCAACTATACATACTATCGCTGTCGACAGTTGGATCTCATGTGTTACATGCAACTATTATATGTTGTATAGAAAACAAAATATCTGAAAATATTCAATAATTTGTATTTATGGGTTTATAGTTTGGTACATATTCTTCAACTATACATACTATCGCGATCGACAGTTGGATCTCATGTGTTACATGCAACTAGTTATTATTAATATCATTAGTGAATCGGCCAGCGCCGCGTGAAAAATTAATAAACAATGTGAATTGTGATAAATCAAATCTGTAAATAAATACTTTTTTTAAATTTCATTTGATATAATACCTTCTAATTACTTTTAGAAGATTCCCGTTAAATTAATTATTTCCAGAGATCTTGGTCACTTCTCTGATGGTCTGCATGTAGGGGGATCTGAGGTCATAGACAGTCCACGGGTGTGAATTTTCTGTTCGCACTCGTTGATTGTTTCTTTTTGCACTATGGTGCCGAGATTGCTAATCTAGAGGGCTCCATGAGCTACTTTTCGTGCTATGCATTTTTTTTTGTCGTTCACTTAGCGTTCTGTGAAGGGGCCAATTACAGTCCCCATAGGCAGAGCGGGTGGTGGTGGGAGTAGCGAAATAGCGAATAATACCTTCTAAATAAAAAATGATCATTAAACAAAATGGATTTTCTTTATAATATATGTACACAAACTTTCATATTATTACTCTCATTACGATGAGACTATCTTGTTTTGTCATAATATTAGGGTAGGGAGAGAGAACTGCTTGCCATAAACTTATTTTTCTTCTTCTTCTTCCTGCCGTGTCAAGACCCTTCGACGCGATCACTTCGGCAAATAAATGCCTCTCTATTTCGGGCAGAGTATCTCTCTGACAGATTGGAAACCTGGCCAGGTTCGAATATTTCGGACCCGCGATATATTTTTTCTGTCCACTTCACTCTTAATCATCGATGAGCTGCAAGAGAAAACACTTCTCTCTTGAGTATGTTAACCAGATATGAAATTTACGTGTTTCTACAATTATCTGTCAGTCTGTCAGTATTCCCCTTTCTCAGAAAAGTCTTTCAATCGCCTCACTTAAATTCATACATCATTAATTTCGTACATGCTTTTAATGTTTTTCCATTTAAAAGCAAAATATATCATTCACGTGGTCGTAACTATGTTTTCTTGGCGTCTCTATCTCTTATTCCTTCTCTATCTGCTCTATATTTTTTCATTCCTTTTTTCAGGCATTCTTCATTAATCCTTTCTATGCCATCAAACGATTTAAGTGTATTTACTTTCTAATTCTTAACAAAATCATCACAGTACCTAGCGACCGCCCTGTCAAATGGATAGGTACTCCTTCAACGCAAAGTTAGGCAATAATAACAAAAATATTAGGTATAAATGAAAACACTAATTAGTTTTAGTTTCACTATTTAATTTTAACACTGGCACTGACCGGTATCGATCTGAAGATCATCGTCAGAGTGCGCGAAAATGAAAGTAAACAGAGTTTAAATAGATATGACTGAAATATTGGTACACAACCTTTTTTTTTTTTTTTTTGTAAAGTTCTATCAGTTCGATTAGTATTGCCAGAAAGAACTGATGAAGAAAACTGGCAAACAAAACAGTATGGTAAATATGTGTGATGTATACAAAGTTTAGTAATGTTGAATTAAAAAGAAAAACTGATTTTACATTATACAATATAGAAACGAATTATAAGAAATATAAATATTATTGAGTATCCAGAGGTTGTGTATCCATGTAGTGAAGACCAAATGTGTGCAGGTATCTGAAACAAAGAGAGTGGCCGGCAGTAAAATTCTTTATATCGAAAGTAAACAAACAATAAAGGATAAGTGTTGGAATAACCCCACATTAACTGCATATAATGTAGATTGTTTAAAATATCGGTTTGGAGATCTTAGAAATAAATCGTTTGAAATGTGATAACAGCAAAACTTTGATAAATTTACAGACAGACTTCTCCCCTTCACCGTTATTAAAACCGATATTTTAAACAATCTACATTATATGCAGTTAATGTGGGGTTATTCCAACACTTATCCTTTATTGTTTGTTTACTTTCGATATAAAGAATTTTACTGCCGGCCACTCTCTTTGTTTCAGATACCTGCACACATTTGGTCTTCACTACATGGATACACAACCTCTGGATACTCAATAATATTTATATTTCTTATAATTCGTTTCTATATTGTATAATGTAAAATCAGTTTTTCTTTTTAATTCAACATTACTAAACTTTGTATACATCACACATATTTACCATACTGTTTTGTTTGCCAGTTTTCTTCATCAGTTCTTTCTGGCAATACTAATCGAACTGATAGAACTTTACAAAAAAAAAAAAAAGGTTGTGTACCAATATTTCAGTCATATCTATTTAAACTCTGTTTACTTTCATTTTCGCGCACTCTGACGATGATCTTCAGATCGATACCGGTCAGTGCCAGTGTTAAAATTAAATAGTGAAACTAAAACTAATTAGTGTTTTCATTTATACCTAGTATAATGGAGTTTCACCACGAATTATCCGTCGACAAAATTAACAAGTTAAAAACAAAAATATTATTACAAACTAGCGGACCCGACAGACGTTGTCCTGTCCGAACCATTTGTGAAACGAAACAATATATGTAAAAAAACTATATTTAAATCATATGTATGTTATTATTCGCAGAGAAAACTTACATTTTTTTGTTACTTTGAGGTTAGATAGATTGTCATTTTTTATATAATATTGCAATACAGCATATATGGTCTGAATACGGAAATGAATGAATCGAAAAATTAATAATAATGAAACAGTGAACAGAAATTAAAATTATATGCACATGTATATAATTGAAATATGATAATATTGAAATAGTGCGAAAATAGCTTTAAATGTCAAAAAAAGCCAAAATACGAGGCAAGTGATTTCTAAGTGTTGTCAGATGGAAAATACTAAATATTGGCAATTTGACATTATCGTCACCTATTATAATTTATAGTTATATATACTCATATATTTTATTTTCCTTTTAATATATTAATGTTTAAAATTCCATTTTGTGAATCTAAACCATTTAGGGACTCGCATAAACACACTCAAATAATTTCATTAAAATCGGTTCAGCCGTTTAGGAGGAGTTCAGTGACATACACACGTACAGAAGAATTATATATTTAAAGATAAAAATATAAAAATACCTTTTTATTAAATCGGAATAAAATGAAATTGTTAAAGGTCAAAATAACAACCAATTGTTTTTCATGCTAAATGTTTTCGAACATCATCGCAGAGAATTTCAAGTTTTATACAATAATAATCCAACTGTCGATTCGTTGATGAGAATTCAATTCTCTTAATGAATCGACATTATTAAGCCAAGATGCGTGTACGAAGGAAAATTTTGTATGGTGTAGTGGCCTTTTTGCATGCTAATAACACCAACTAGAGGCCTCGCAGCATATATGTTCCATTACATGGATTTACTCAGAATTCGGAGTAGAACATTTTGTGTGCGTTTTGTGTGTGTGTGTGTGTGTGTGTGTGTGTGTGTGTGTCCGTCCGTCCCTTATAACTTTTTATCCGCTCAATTTACAGAGCCCAAAAATTCAGAATATATAAACAGTTATAGGCCTACAAAACTTTTGTACTCAGAATTGTGAATTTTTGTTTCAGTCAGGGGTTATCAACTTTTGAATTTTTACTTTATTTTTCCATATATCTCATAAACCATAAAAGCTAGAACGCTGAAAATTGGTACAAATATTGACAAATACAAAATCTCAAATAAGTTTTTCAAAAAAAATCCAGGGTTTCTCAAACATTATTTATTAAGAAAAATATTTTTTTCATGATAAATTTTTGAGTTTAACTTCCTATATTTCCAAATTTTTCAAAAATATCGAAAAAAGCCTAAACACCCCAACTAGATAATTAAATTTTCTATAAAAAATATTTACATTGTATTAGCACATCTCAAACTTTTTTTAACAATTTTTATAAAAATTGAATTTAGTGACGAAATTGCTTCATACAATTTGTATGTCAGTCGCCTATACACAATATGTAAGAAGACTTTATAGTTTGATAGGTACTTAATCTCCAAACATACATACAGAACCATCATGCTGTTTTCATATATCGGGTAGGAAAACAGGACTGACCTCCATACAGTCCTATCTTGACAAACATACCAACATGTGTTAAAATTTTCAATAATTTGGATTTATGGGTTTATAGTTTGATTCTCATTCTTCAACTATACATACTATCGCTATCGACAGTTGGATCTCATGTATTACATGCAACTAGTCCATAATTTATTATAAAATGTTTCGAAGCGGAATATGTTATAATAATCTTCCCGAAAATCAAACCGATAACAGAAACTTCTCTCAAAAGGCATTATTAAACCTGTAACGAGTATTGATCATAATTATTGTACATAATCTACCTACCCATGAAGATATTGTAGGTACGTATGTAAATATGTACATGGGAAGAGTAGGTACATACTCAATACATGTAATATGAATGAATAGCTTTAAGCTCTAACTTTGGGGTAAACTAACTTGAATGATGTTAGGAGAGGAAATGAAAATAGAAATGGGAGGAAAACAAGTTTTATAATAACGGGTATAATTTTAGTCTTTGAAGATACTGCATGTACCTTTTCTTCCCTTACCACAAGCTGTTCTGCTTATGGGCACTAATAACGGCCCCTTGCAAAACTCTTGCCATAAGAATATCGAGGGAGATCGCGATCCACTTCCACGCCGGCGACGCTATAGAGCTCATTGGCCCTGTTCACCACCGGACGCAGCCGCAACATCGGACAAACACAAAATATCCACCATCCATCGGGTTCAACCACTGCCCCCGAGAATCCAACCACACACGTCAGGGCCTCCGATTGGTCTCGAAATCGGCCGCTAAGTACACTCCGTTTAACATAAGAATAGTCTGGAGAACTCTAAAACCTTGCAGACACTGCAAGTTCCAAAGAGGGCTTATTATGAGGTAACAGCAGACTCACCGTTCACATAGCTGGCTCACCTTGAATAGTGCAGAAGCAGAGCCAGTTTTGAATTCGTAAAACGCTATATAAATTTCATAATGAAATACTTGGAAACATATTTACAACTAATGAATAAAAAAATACTTGGTAGATATCACTAAAGGAAAGACTGGCATGACTTTGTGAATGAGCCTCAAAGCTTGGGAACATAATGAGGACTGAGGAGGTTCATAGTCCTAATAATAATGTAACGAATATTGGAAAAATTTGAATTATGCTTTTTAAGTTAATTCTATTATTATTTTATTTAATCATCTGTTTATATGATTTATTGTGTAGACGGGGAATAAGTGTATTTGACTGCGACATGCAAATCCTAGCTTAGGACCGAGCGACTGGCGTTTAATTTTATTTTTGCGAGTCGCCTGATACATTTATGGGTAGCAGGGACATACATAGGTACCTAGAACATTCGGACTAGGCAAGCTCTGAATGAAAATTGGTAAATGTCGAAAATTTTATGTTTTTTGACATCGTTGTTCATTTGAGTGGCCATGAAAATATTTTAAAATCACATACCATAATAATATTTACATTTATGGCCCTGTCAAACATCGTATCTACATACAGTTCAATTTTTAATCAATTACGTCTTGAATTTTTTAACATAATATTCATAGGCAAGCCAAGATTTTCGGCTTCTATAAGCAATTCCGCTACTGCGTGGACTGTATTCATAATAATAATGATAATAATACTTGTCAATCAATTTCTAAAACGCCGTTTAATGATTCAATATCATTCCAAGGACGCTTATATTCTGTCTTATGTTGCTCTACGAAACAAAGCTGTTTTAGTCCTTTAGAGAAAGTGCTCTTGCTTTGTGCACTGAGGATATTTGGAGGCAATCTATTCCACTTTATAGGACCACTCACAATAAAGCTTCGATCATAGTAGTGAATATAAAAAAAATACATGAGTAAATAAAAATAATATTAAGATGGGTGGTGGCAGAGCAGTTAGTGTGCTAGGTTTGTAATCCAGTGGTAGCGAGTTCGAATCCTGCCACGACACTAAATTCAGAATCAAATTCGCCCAAACGATCACATAAACTTCATTAGCAAAAAGACAAACACAATAAACAAATATGTTCATTTTTAAGTGCTTTTATTGAATGTGAACACAATAAAAACATAAATTCGCGAGTTCGAATCCTGCTACGATCGTTTTCGTTCACCTATAGCATAAGCATTTATGCTTAATTCAGGGAACGTATGAGGATTTGTATGTACTCGTTACTACAAGGACATATTCATTCTTAAAAAAATAATAATCCAACTCTCGATTTGTTCATGAGAACTTTGTTCTCTTAACATATCGACAATTTTTCAAGCCAGGATACGCGATAATGTATGCAGGGTCTATATTTTTCACGATTTTTCCAAATTTTAAGTCAAAAAACACCAACTTAGAGGCTTCGCAGCATATATGTTCCATATATGGATTTACTCAGAATTCGGAGTAGAACATTTAGTGTGTCTGTGTGTGTGTGTCCGTCCCCCCCTATTTACTTTTGATCCGCTCATTCTACAGAGCCCAAAATTTCAGAATATATAAAAAGTTATAACCCTACAAAACTTTTATACTCAGAATTGTAAATTTTTGTTTGAGTCAGGGGTTAACAACTTTTGAATTTTTACTTTGTTTTTCCATATATCTCAGAAACCATAAAAGATAGAACGCTGAAAATTGGTATAAATATAGACAAACACAAAATATCAAATTATATTTTTCAAAAAAATTCCAGAGTTTCTCAAACATTTTTTATTAAGAAAAATATTTTTTTATGACAAATTTAAGTGTTAAACTGCCTATACCTATTTCCAAAGTTTTTAAAAATATCTAAAAAAGCCGAAACACCCCAAATAGATAATTTACTTTTCTATAAAAAATATAAACATTGTAGAATTTAGTGACCACATCGCTTCATACAATTCGTATGGCAGTCGCCTATACACAATATCTAAAGACACTTAAGAGTTTGATACTTCATCTCCAAACATACATACATGCATACTATCATGCTGTTTTCATATTCTGGGTAGAAAAAGGACTGACCTCCATACTGTCCTATCTTGAAATACATACCTACATGTGTTGTATAGAAAACAAAATATCTAAAAATATTCAATAATTTGGATAAATGGGTTTATAGTTTGTTATTTATTCTTCAACTATACATATTATCACTATCGACAGTTGGATCTCATGTGTTACATGCAACTAGTAATATAATATTGTAGTATGGCTATCACCAATATCTAATACCGTTTGTGATTTGGGATTCTAAGCCATATCCTATCCATCTTCATTCAATCTTACGACGTTTGAAATAATCGATTATTATTTTTTTCTTGGTATCTCAAATATCGATGAAATTAAAAGAAATTATCGGTGTTAAATCTGAAGTTAGCATAAAAACGACACCGTAAGATGGATGACTCAGTGGCCTTCTTATAGAAAGATGTTTTCGTGTGAATTAGAAAAGAAAGTTTCTTTCATTCTAAAATTCGTCAATAATTCTACCAATGACGAATTTAATTTTCTTCACGAAATACTAAAACAATTCGTTGGATCGTTTTCTGAAATCAAGCATTAATTCTCCCGTAATAACATTTTTAATCGACATCTAAATTAAGAAACTTAGGAAAATCAAATTCAATTCTCGAAATGAATCTTTGTTTGTTTTTTAGTCCATATTTGTACTTATATTTTCGCAGATTGTTAATTTTTATTTTTTTTGTGATGTCAAGAAATCCTACGAAGACATACTTTCAGTATGTCTTCGCAGAATAATACTGGATTTTAAACCAAAATACTGAATACTGAATTTTGAACCAGAACTATGTTTTAATAATCAAGAATAAGATTTATTTAAATGGAACTCTAACCTTTTTTTACAGTGCACCTTTTTTATACCAACAAGGACTTATCGTGCATTAATTTTCTCGAGTGCGTTCACTCATTAATATTTTTGTGCCCATCAAAAATAGTTTAACGAATGCTATTGTACAGAGAACCGCCATATTAATAATAGTTCTTTGGCTATTAAACATGTGTTTGGATAGAAACACTACAGTGTCCGTTCAACAAATAAATCGTGAATTCTTGCATACGGTTGAAAATAAAAGACCAAACCACATTCAGGTTTATACCGATGGATCTAAGATATCTAACGTGAGACATTCTGGAGCGGCAGTCCTTACACCGACACATAAAATCACTTATTAAACTTCCGCCAGAGGCATCTGTTTTTACAGCGGAATGTGTTGCTTTGCTGGAGCCCTTAATATTGCAAAAAATGTCAATTATTGCAAATATATAGTTTTCACAGATTCTTTGTCATTGGTTCAGAAGCTTTCCTCTCCTTTTTCTATCTACGTTGACAGTGAAATAATATTGTTCATTAAATTTTAGTTATATAAATTAATGAAGGATTGCCAGGAAATTACAATAACATGGATCCCTGCCCACAAGGGAATTTATAATAACGAAGCCGCCGATGCTTTGGCTAAGACAACAACTGTCTCTGGTAAATTTCATTCTAGTATGATTCTCCCCATGAGTGATCGTAAACGATTGGCTGGGCATGTAGGTCGTGATCACTGGAGAACATTCTAGGATCAGGAGAGCACGGTCAAGGGTTCGAAGCATAACGAAATACAATGTGACATTCCAGGTAAGCCTTTGTAGCACAAGATGAAGTTTAATAAACCCCAGATAACAAGTGTGTCCCGAATGCGGTTCGGTCACTATAGACTCGATGCTCATTTATATAGATTGAATCTTGTTAATTCTCCTTATTGCGAGTGTGGCCTAGATCTAGAAGATCTGGATCACGTATTCTTTGGATGCTCTATTAGAGATCGACATAATTTACATATTTCGCGCTAGGTTGGGAATTGGATTTAAATATTAATTTATTAATTTACAGAAGGGTGCTCCGGTCTAGAAAGGCACTAGGTAGTAACCTGTCGCCTGTTCCCCAAATCCAACGCGAAATGATGTCGCGTGTGTATTCGATCCTGCCGTGCGTAGCTCGGTAATTAGTTGCAAGCTAATTAAGGAGCGTTACACAGCAGAATGAGGTACCCACGCCACACCATAAAACATTTATATATTTATCAGAAGAATATGAATTAATTAATATTACAGACAGGTATTAAAATAGTTTGAATTTGACTTACGTATTTATTTGATAGTTTGACTCTAATTATAATTCAAGATTGGTATATACTTCAATAATGGACTATTAAATAATTTAAATAATATAGATCGCTGAATGCGCGGAATCGAAATGTGAGTCGAGAAGAGTGACTGCCTACCGCTGGCCTTGGTTAAACTGAACGATCGGGACGTGATGTGCATGGCCTTAAATAGCCGGCTGACGTCCCCCTACTCCTTGAAGTGGGTGGTCAACTCGGCTAGTTGCACCCGCTACACATATACCGACCTTTTTGTGGTAAGATTGACGAAGTGCAGTTTCCACTAAACATTCGACACCTTCTTGCAATTGCTTCCCCGATAATTTATAGGGAAATTTTGAAATTCGTTGAGAAAATCTCCGCCCAGCGAAAGAATGCGGCTGACATGACCTGTGCATAAACCAATTTTAGTGCAGAAAAATACTCTTATTTGTATTAACCAAAAAAATAAGTTGGCTTTCGACGTTGTGCAGCGAATTACGTGTCACGTTTTCTCTGACCTTTGCATTCATAGATTTTCAACAACGCTTTATAAAACTGTCATCCGCATTCTCTTGTTTGTCGAATCCAAGTTCTGTAGGCGTTGTTTGTCTTTTCTTAAACTGTTTTTTCCTTGTATTTAAATAAAATTCTTCAAATGGCACAAATCGTCCCTAAATGGTCGTATTGCCTATATTTAAATAATAGTAGTAATAATTATTTGTCGAAATGACTGACTATCGTGATACGTTTATACTTACAAATGGCAGCCAAATTAAACAAGGTAGAGATTAGACAAGTCATAATATGATGGTGGGTGGATGGTGCTGTGGATACCGTTCCCATGGAAGCAAAGTCAATTAATTATTAGAAAATCTAATTAGGACTCTAAGTGCCGGCATGGCGTTACCGGCGAAACGTGATTGGATTAAAGGAGCAAAAAGGCTTTCGCATAAAAATGACTGGAAATTCTTTCATGTTATAATTGAGAAAACGGGAGCGATAACTCACCTCTAAGGTTTCGAAAACTCTTATCGAGATAAGAAACGACTCATTATGTCGATGTTTTAAATCAAGTATGACACTTCAATATAATTATGTATAAACATAAATACGATGAGCTTTAGAGATTGGATACCTAAAAATACAAATTGAGGACCCCTTTTTAAAAATTTTCTTCGCAAATTAAATATTTAAATCGATTTCTCACGAGCATACATTAAATTACTCAATTAATTTTAGATTTATCGAAAAATTTAATAATTAAAATGCAAGTAATAATGAATACATGAAGAATCGTTTTTAAAACGTTTATATTCGGGAATCAGTAGAGTTGAGTAATGAGACCTCCTCAGAGCCTAATCCTTTGATATGTCAAGTATCTGGATGAGTGAATTATTCCCAATTGAAAGCTTGATGATGCGTTTGTTGCATTTTATTTTGTTGTATTAAATAATTTACAATTTACGCATTAATCTGTTACTTCTTTTGAGGATGTGTATAATGGTAATAATGATAATTGATTGTTATTAATTATAGTGCTTAATTGTTATTAATAACACTAGTAAATCGGCCAGTGCCGTAAAAAAGTTTGCATCAGATCGGGAAGAAGCGTTTCGTTGGATCGGATTAATATGACGATATAAAACATATGTGTACGAGTTGCGGGTGCGAGGATTACTGAATGTATAGGCGGGAACGAACAGTCATTGCAACAAGTTTTGACGTTTTGTATATAAAAAAATACAATAATTATAAACGTCAATATTTACTTTGACAGGATGAACAGCCCACAATACGCAAAAGCAATATGTAGATGAAGTATTTTTAATTTTTTTATATCCTGATAAACACAAATATTTTTCCAACTGTCGATTTGTTCAGGAGAACTTTGTTCTCTTAACATATCGACAATGTATCAAGCCAGAATACGCGAGAATTGTATGGAGAGGTCTACTTTTTTCACGGCTTTTCCAACTTTGAAGTCAAAAAACACCAACTTAGAGGCTTCGCAGCATATATGTTCCATACACGGATTTACTCAGAATTCGGAGTAGAACATTTCGTGTGTCTGTGTGTCTGTGTGTCTGTGTGTATGTCTGTGTGTGTGTGTGTGTGTGTCCGTCCCCCCTTATAACTTTTGATCCGCTCAATTTACAGAGCCCAAAATTTCAGAATATATAAACAGTTATAGGCTCACAAAACTTTTATACTCAGAATTTCGAATTTTTCTTTTAGTCAGGGGTTATCAACTTTTGAATTTTTATTTTATTTTTCCATATATCTCAGAAACCATAAAAGCTAGAACGCTGAAAATTGGTACAAACATAGAAAAAAACAAAATCTCAAATTAGTTTTTTCAAAAAAATTCCAGGGTTTCTCAAACATTTTTTATTAAGAAAAATATTTTTTTTATGATAAATTTATGAGTTTAACTGCCTATATTTCCAAAACTTATACAATTATCGAAAAAAGCCGAAACACCCCAACTAGATAATTTAATTTTCTAAAAAAAATATATTCATTGTAGTAGAAGATTTCAATTTTTTTAACAATTTTTTTAAAAATTGAATTTAGTGACGACATCGCTTCATACATTTTGTATGGCAGTCGCCTATACACAATATGTAAGAAGACTTAATAGTTTGATACTTCATCTCCAAACATACATACTATCATGCTATTTTCATATTCTGGGTAGGAAAAAAGGAACTTCCTCCATACTATCCTATCTTGACATACATACCTACATATGTTGTATAGAAAACAAAATATCTGAAAATATTCAATAATTTGTATTTATGGGTTTATAGTTTGGTACATATTCTTCAACTATACATACTATCGCTAACGACAGTTGGATCTCATGTGTTACATGCAACTAGTTTTAAACAGAAATTATTTGTTGAGCACATGTGTCTTTGACGATCTTTATAAAAATCCAATTTCATTTCGTGAACGTCACAAAACAAGCGAAGAACAAACATTGTAAATTCTATTGTAAATAAATTCTTCCATAAAAGCAATTTTATTTTTACGACCATTTTCACACTTCTGTTTCTAACTTGTCCGGAGAGAATCTGCACGAATCTTTTAAACTGTAGCTATATGTACCTAAATTACTTTAAGCAATGTCGTATCGAAGTTAACAATACAATTTGCATAGTTTATTTTTCGTTGACAAAAAACTGGGTTTCGGAGCTGAATTTTCTGATAAAATAGTCTAAATAATATTATAGGTGTCGAAAATCGATATTAAAATAATACACATTATTATTTATCACTGTATGCAATCACAAAATTTTATCAATCTCTTTCTTTTATATATATATATTTTTTTTTCAATTTTCTAGATTTCAATGTACCTAGTTGCGTGTGCATAAGTTTAATCGTTTTTATACAAATCTTTCAAATGCTTGATGTTAAATTCCCATGTGATGTACAAATCTAAAGTAATAAAGCAATCAAAATGTTAGTGTGTGTGTGTGTGTGTGTGTGTTTGTCTCACGCCTTCTGAAAAACCAAGAGCACCTAAAAATCTAATTTATGTGCGAACATGTACCAGTATACCTGATGCAGTGTCACGCTAAAAATAATGCGATAAAAATGCTGAATTTTAAAGATATTTCAATAATTATTTTTTTTCATACAAAATTTTCCAAGTCATATCTGTCAAAAAAGTGTACATTTTGCACGAAAATATCTGTTAGTTTAAAAGTTAGAAGTACGTATTTACACGAAAAAAATATATTTTCAAGTATAACTTAGCTTTAAAGTGAAAAACATGTTGAATATTTTGTCTAATTATAATGTTTAACTTATTTTTAAAGTAAGCGTTTTGTACAAACGTACATATAACCCCGCCATTTTAATATCTTTTCAAACGATATTTCATTTTCCTACCGAATGAATATGTTCTTTAAAATAATATACCTTTGAAATAAATGTGATTATGAAATAATAAAATGAAACACAAGACATTACAGCAAGTTTTAAGACATATATTGTAAAAGTCTGTTAATTATTAGTAAAGATATAAGCATAATAAAATTACATAATTTGTATGTAATATTTGATATTTTGGACAATTTTCGTTTTTGTGGCTTCGAACAAACCAATTTAGGTACCTACCTACATATCCAAAAATGTATCGAGCCCATTTGATAGTAATATTTTATATGTTCGATGGTTACTATGGTTACGGAAAGATTCTGATATTCAAATAAAATTTGTTATGAATCGAATTTATTTAGAACATTGTTGTAGGTAGGTACCTACCTAATACTATTTACTTACAAATCAACAATATACTGATTTCCTATAGGAAAATTATTTTATTTATTTATTTATGTATGTATGAATGGATGCATGTATGCTATGTGCTCCTAAACCGTTTGTCCGATTACAATGAAACTTTGGTGAATTGTCGAGCGTATGCCCGGGATGGTTTCTGGATTTAAATTTTTTTCTTATTCTTCTTCTTCTTCGTGTATTTGGTCATTTTACCAATGAAAGCGGAATATCCTGGGAAACGAAGGTCCGACTGTCCCTCCATCTATTCGCAGGTCTTCCAGGACGGTTTCTGGATTTAAACTTTTTTCTTCTTCTTCTTCATCGTGTATTTGGTCATTTTACATATGAAGTTGGAGTATTCTGGGAGAAGAAGGTCCAACTGTCCTTCCATCTCTTCACAGGTCTTCCAGGACGGGTTCTGCATATAAACTTTTTTCTTTGTCGTGTATTTAGTCATCTTACCTATGAAGATGAACTATCCTGGGAGAAGAACGTCCAATTTTCCTTCCATATCTTCGCAGGTTTCTGGATTTAAACTTTCTTCTTCTTTTCTTCTCCTTCTTCGTCGTGTATTTGGTCATTTTACCTATGAAGTTGGAGTATCCTGGGAGAAGAAGGTCCAACTGTCCTTCCATCTCTTCGCAGGTTTCTAGATTAAAATTTTTTCTTCTTCTTCTTCATCGTGTATTTGGTCATTTTACCTATGAAGGTGGACTAACCTGGGAGAAGAAGGTCCAATTGTCCTTCCATCTCTTCGCAGGTTTCTGGATTTAAACTTTTTTCTTCTTCTTCTTCTTCTTCGTGTATTTTTGGTCATTTTACCTATGAATTTGGAGAATCCTGGGAGAAGAAGGTCCAACTGTTCTTCCAACTCTTCGCAAGTCTTCCAAGACGGTTTTCGGATATAAACTTTTTTCTTCTTTTTCTTCTTCATCGTGCATTTGGTCATTTTACCTATGAAGGTGGACTATCCTGGGAGAAGAAGGTCCAATTTTTCTTCCATATCTTCGCAGGTATCTGGATTTAAACTTTTTTCTTCTTCTTCTTCGTGTATTTAGTCATTTTACCTTTAAAGGTGGAGTATCCTGGGAAAAGAAGGTCCTTTCATCTCTTCGCGGTTCTTCCAGGATGGTTTCTGGATTTAAACTTTTCTTAAGCGACTGAAGGGACGGGATGTAATGAAGGGAAGGGATGCACTAAAGGGCCTGAAGGGACGGGAGGTACTGAAGGGCCTGATTGGAAGGGACGTAATGATGGATTGAAGGGACGGGAGGTACTGAAGGGACGGGAGGTTCTGAAGGGTCTGAAGCGACGGTTCATGGAGTCTAATTCATGTTCTTCTTAATTTTATGTAGACCTTATAGTTTTTACACAAACTATTTCCTTTAGTCTTTTTCTTCGTTTTCTTATTTTATGTAGAACTTGGGTGAATTTTATACAAACTCTTTCCTATAGATTAATCTTCTTCTTCTTTTATGAAGACCTTTTAGTCAGTTTTTATACAATCTATTTCCAATAGTCTAATTCTTCTATTTTATGTATTTTTTCTTATTTTATGTAGACCATTGGAATAGTTTTTTATACAAACTATTTCTTATAATGTCATTTAAAACTATTGATATTATACAATGCAAAAAAGAAATAAATTTACTTTACTCTGGTTGGTTGAGACTATTTATTTTTTGACCAATCCCTATTTAAATAATTAGTGAAATTGAATATAATGAATTGATTTATGGTAATGGCTGGTTTTTCGGTGTAACGGTACATGGTATTGTGTTCTAATGGGCAGTGAAATGCATTAAGTGTTTACAATATTACGGATTATTTCTTAAGCTATTGTTGATATGTAGGTATTCTTGGTGGAGTAGTATGATGGGTGTATCTGAAACAATTAAAAAAAGTTTGCGGCAGAATCAAATCAAATAACTTAATATGGTATATTTTTGTTTATGGAATAATATCTATGAGCGGTGATCTGTGTATGTTCATTTGTTCATTTATGACAATGACGTTAGGATTTTTTAAGTGCTTGGAAATTTCTAACTGCTCTATAATTAAGATTAAAGAGGCCGACTTAGCCTCCCAGTTAGTTCTATACCGTCGCTTAAAATTTCGTCTTCGAACTATAACCCAAAATATATGGTTTAACCGCGAGTGTTTAAATGTGAAAGTGACCCCGTCATACGTCCAGCTGTCCACGAAACAGAAGACCCGATCAGCAGCCATCGCAGTATCCAGAGCAAAGAAAACATGGATCAAAGAAGAAATTCGGGAGGGCTACCGAAAAAGGGACAGTCTGCTTCACTACATCAAGGTAATCCATATACAATTATCTCATAAACTTCACCCCATTGAGTTTGATGTGTTCGATAGACAAGTTAGAGAAGAAATAGGGGAATTGATTCATAAAAAATATTTGATACAAGAAAATAAAATAGAATGATTGAAGTTGAATCAACATCCTCCTACTCCGACGGTCGATATGACAGATTTGACAAAATTTTATGACAAAACAATCAACCTTACACCCACAATATTTGATCAAGAAGAAATAATCTTATTAGATAAAGGATTTAAGTATAATATTCCGGAACCGTTAAAATTAAATGATATAGAGAATATCGCAGTAGACACAGAAATTGCAGCAATTAAATCTCCAAACCATAATTTAATTAAAAATCAAGTTGCAAATATTCTTAACAAAGAAATCAAGTTAATTCACAAATCCCGCCCCTTTATCCACAAAGAAACAAAGGTATTGAAAAATATAATAAAGAAGGTCAAAGAAAATAATTTAGTTATAACCAAAGCAGATAAAGGGAATTCGGTAGTCATACTCAATAGAACAGATAACGAAGAAAAAGTTTCCGATTTCCTCAATCCAACTGATTTCATAATTTTAAATAAAGACCCAACTCCAAAATTATCCACTAAAATTAGATCTCTTATTAATAACAGTAACGCACTTTACCCAAAAACATCCCAAAAAAACAGACTCATTGAAATGAACCCGAGAGCACCACTATTGCATGGTCAGCCAAAAATACATAAAACAAATATTCCTATACGACCGATAGTCTCGTTTATAAATTCTCTCCTACAGCTAAAATCGCTAATGATATAAATAATATTTTTAAACAATATACAAACTTCAAACCGACCCATAGTGTTAGAAACTCAATCGAACTCGTAGAAAAAATAAAAGACATCCACCTACCTACCAATTGCAAGTTAATTTCTCTAGATGTAGTTAGCCTATTCACAAATATTCCCACATCAGAAACATTAGATATTATTAAGAATATTTTACAAAAAAAGAATGTACAACCTGTCATTGCAAACGAAATATATGAAATTATGAGAATATGTGCAGAGTCAAATTACTTTTCATACAACGGAAAAATTTACGAACAGAAAGATGGAGTCCCCATGGGATCACCTCTTAGTCCTCTTCTAGCAGAATGTTTTATGGATTACATAGAAAGCACCCTACTAAATTCAACATTAGCAAAAAAATGTGTTATTTATTACGTCAGGTATGTAGATGATATCCTTATTGCATTTAATGGTACAAATAGACAACTAGAACAATTCTTTCAGCTAGCAAACTCATTACACGAAAAAATCAAATTCACTCTAGAAAAAGAAATAGACAGCAAAATTAACTTTTTAGATTTATGCATAGAAAGAACAAATAATAAACATTCATTCAGTATTTACCGGAAACCAACATTTGCAGATACCACTATTCATGCAAAATCATTACATCCATGGTCACTTTGGCCATTCAGGTTAATCAATATCCCACAAAATAAAATAGCCTTTGATAAAGAATTCAAAATCATAGAAACAATTGCTATGAATAATTGCTACACAAAACATACGATAAAAAAACTGTTTGATAAACAAATTCAAAAAAACACACTGAAAGAATTTTACCCCAAACAAAATAACCACAAAGAAAACTATAAATGTATAACTTATTCAGGAAATTTATCACAAAGACTAGGTAAAAATTTGAAAAAATCAGGTATAAATATAACTTACAAAACAAACAAAAACATAGGAATGGTAATAAAAAATTCAAAAGATAAAATAGACAAACTAAAGAAGAGCGGTGTATACAAATTGACCTGCGATGATTGTAACTCAATTTACATCGGACAAAGTGGTAGGAATATTGCAGAAAGGTTCAAAGAACATAAAAAATCGTGGCAAAAAAACAAAACAGATTCTCAATTCGCCAAGCACCTCATAGAAAATAATCATACAATCAGTCCAACAAATTCACCTATTCCTCTACACTTTGCTAAGAAAGGTTTAAGGCTAAATATATTAGAGCAGTTAGAAATTTCCAAACACTTAAAAAATCCTAACGTCATTGTCATAAATGAACAAATGAACATACACAGATCACCGCTCATAGATATTATTCCATAAACAAAAATATACCATATTAAGTTATTTGATTTGATTCTGCCGCAAACTTTTTTTAATTGTTTCAGATACACCCATCATACTACTCCACCAAGAATACCTACATATCAACAATAGCTTAAGAAATAATCCGTAATATTGTAAACACTTAATGCATTTCACTGCCCATTAGAACACAATACCATGTACCGTTACACCGAAAAACCAGCCATTACCATAAATCAATTCACTATATTCAATTTCACTAATTATTTAAATAGGGATTGGTCAAAAAATAAATAGTCTCAACCAACCAGAGTAAAGTAAATTTATTTCTTTTTTGCATTGTATAATATCAATAGTTTTAAATGACCAATCACAAGAATCTGTAAGCTCCTCCTACATAATTAATCTATAAATATAAGTAAAATTTGTCAAAATAGTCATAAGCTAGTTAATGCCCTAACAAGGCGAAATAGGCCTATCGCGCTCAATTAAATTAATGTAGAATCAAAAAGTCTTTACTTTTTATTATAGATATAACATATAATGGAATTCTACCAAATAAAAACTTCATCGATAATTATTTAACATAGTAATGTAGACTTATGTGTCAGTTTTAAGTCTATCAGTTTTATTGTGCAAAACTATAATAAACTATATGCACACTTGACGAAAAATATAAAAACGAATGGGATGGGACCAACACTAGAATATTTTCAGTACTTTTGTTTGATCAATTTTTAAACCATTTCCCATCATCCAAAATTACTAAATATTTAAAACACATTATTTGCGTTCGATGACAATATATAAAAATAGGGGTTGTGGCCAAATCCAAACTCTTTACGACGTTGTCTTTTTATAATAAGTCATATTTAAAATCATTTCCCATAGTCCATGCGTGCAGAAATTGTATGTGCTTATATATAAAAGCAAATGGATTGTGGCCATCACTTTAAGATTTTACACCGCTTAAACTCAATTAAATTTCAAACTACTTTTCATACTACGGTTAAAAATAATTATGTGTGACAATATTATGTAGGTATATAAACGATTGCTTATTCCATTTTTGAATTATTAATTAGCTATAAACCACTTGTTTTTTGAGTCACTTCGCGACATGTTTCGGAAGCGCTGTCCTTCCATCGACCGGCGTGTCAAAACAAGTGGTTTATAGCTAATTAATAATTCAAAAATGGTTTATATTAACTACCACAAAATATCCGCCGAATCATTAAATGATTGCTTATTCCTTCACTAATTTACATTCTTGGCCAACGGCGGGACATAAAAGCTAGTATATAAATATATACATACATACATCAGTATTTCATTGGTTTTATCTTAAATGTACTGCTCTAAACTCACTGTGTAATTTCCACCCACAACATAATATATAGACACTGCACCTACCGCACACTGCACAATGATCGTGTAGTGTAGGTAGGAAATATTTACCCACACCATACGTATTTTATCTACTTTCAACTATTATGCATAGAATATTTGGGCATTCTTGCCTGTATCTACATATACTAAGTAAAATAAAATAAAATGAAATCACGGCATATTACACAATTTAGTGTAAAAGGCGACTGGTGTGCGGTTAAATATGTACATGCGACAATAATATTATCGGATGAAAACGTGATCAAAGTTATTTTTAAAAAAAAAGTAATAATGAAGTATTATGCATGATAACGTGAAGAAAAAAGCCCAATCTTGTCATCATCATCATTTGCGCTATAGCCCTGTGTAGGCCTTGGCCTTCTCCGGAATCCTTCTCCAGCCGTCCCTATCCATCTTAGCTTGGGCCTGCCTCTACTTCATCTGTCTTCTGGATTGGTATTAAGAATCATTTTGGGGATACGATAATTATCATTCTTCCAGCTGACATGTCCCAACCACTGCAGTCTACATACGATCTTTTATGACTTACACAATGTTGGGTTCGTCATATCATGCCTGTAGTTTGTGATTATATCGCATCTTAGTGCATTGTCTTTCCAAAAATCTTTCTTAGGATTTTCCTTTCAAATATCAAGAGGCTATTTTCGTCTCTTTCTTTAAGAACCTATTTTCAATTGAATATTTTATTAATAATATTTATTTTTCACACCTTTATCACAAAGACTATTATGAAGATTACTGTTGCCCAACTAGGTAACCTACATATATTACTATATATTTGAATATTATCACCTCTGAAATAAATAATTATTGTTTCTTAATAAAAGTTTTCTGAAGCATGTTTTTAACAATACACTACACTGTGAATGCTATAGTTGCTTAATTTGATTTTCATTCTTAATGGACAATTTGCAATTATGATTAATTTATATACTTATGTAGTAAATACCTTAAATTGGAGCATTGAAACACTATGCTGATTCTAAATGTCTACTTATATATTTTATATGTGTATTCCTATGTTCTGTTGGTGTTTTCTTTATAAATAAATAATAAAAAATGCAATTAAGTTGTAAATATTATAAATTTTGAGTATTTTCCTAAAGTACAATTCTGCAAAGCAATAAAAACAGTTCTACGAAATTAGTCGGATGTTTAAAATTATACTCGGACGAATAAATTATTACAATTAAAGTAAAATATTTAACAGTTTCTTAATAAAGTTTATTAGAATTTATAAGAGATAGGAGCAGCATTCAAGATCTCCTAGTGTCTTGATTATCCCACTGAATTCATTAAGTTCATAAATTACAAACTCTACGAACTAAGGAAGCGCTACTCTCGTGTCCAAATCGAAAATTAATTGTTTTCGAATTGAGAACATTTATTTGAAGTTTGCGCGGGAATTCCCCCAGTCTTCTGAATTTCCATTTCGACGTTGAACTAACTGCCTCCGTATCTGGCAGATGTCCTTCTCTGTCTGTCCTTAAAGTTTGTTGAGATAGAAACACTGGTAGAAATAGTGAGAGGACAAAAAGAGATAAGTCAAAATTATTGAAATTATTTTTAAAGTCAAAACAACTGTATTTTCCTGATTTGAGTGAGTTGGTAAGTATACAGGGTACATGTTTGTATTTAAATTGTGACATGTAGGTTATTAATTAAAAAAAATCAACAAAATTGTTTCATTTTCCTTTAATTGTATTCTGGACAAAAATAAAAGTACGCGTTTTGATTATTATTGGAGTTTGAACCTCTGTATGGTCACCCGTGTTTCAAGTACAAAAAGCACGCATTGAGCGAATCCAACTCATACACATCATATTAACACATTTAACACTTGAATAAACAGAGAACACACAGAATTTTCCAACTGTAGTGCTGCAACACTGTATCACAAAAACTTAAATCTAGAACAGAGACGTTCCCCAATTGACATGGAGACATTGTACAACATCATACACAATGCAATTGACTGTCCTGACATAACGGAACATTTCTCCTTCAACACACGTCCCATCGCGTCGTACACGAAGCCCACTTTTGTTTAACATACCACACCGTAATAATACACAAACAATGCAATTGACTGTCCTAACATAACGGAACATCTCTCCTTCCTGGACGTCATATTTTTCTTTTTGGGCCTCAATCATTCTCATCTGAAGTTAGTACTTACAGGATTAATCCAGAACAACGATTGAATTTCACAGGACGATTGTTGTATCGAGATCGATTGGTATATGTATAGATCTTGCAGATATATATTCTCTCTCTCTGACACTCTCTCTACACACACTCACACAAATATACCCCAACCTCATACACACATGCGTACACTCATAAGCTGTTCTAATAAATATATTTTTACTCATAATTTTAAGAATGTAAGCGCACCAGTTAAAATGTTTTATTTACACTGTGGAAATTTTTAATTATTTTTTTTTCACATTATACATCCGTATATTATGAAATATTTTACTGGTAATTTCCCGAAAAAAAATATAATAAAATTATAAGGAACTAAATATTTCTGTAGTATTGCACCATTGAACGTGTGTAGGTACA
The DNA here is from genome assembly GCA_963576475.1 of Molanna angustata. Classification (NCBI taxonomy): domain Eukaryota; kingdom Metazoa; phylum Arthropoda; class Insecta; order Trichoptera; family Molannidae; genus Molanna; species Molanna angustata. The sequence continues at coordinate 11,269,170 of OY754976.1, read as the reverse complement.
TATTTGTATGGGATACAATATTAGATCACTTTTATTAAACCACCAATATTTATAAAAGTGATACTGGATTCAGGATACCACTTTATAGAATATGTGAAAACTTTATTGACCAATTTAATGACCATATTGACATTTTTATTGCATCTGAAACTATATTCAAAAGGGAAAATGTAAAAAATGATCACTGATACAACCTCTTAGGACCTGGGTATGGCTGGAATGCACTGTTGAGAAAGTGATGTTGTATGAGTATTTTTTTTTTTCTTTAAATGTGATTCTTTTGTATTCCAAACTATACTTAATAATTCATAATATGTTTTTACAATTAGAATTGATTTTTAATATTTTATTACTTTTATTTCTACCTTAATCTCCAAGCACGTCTATGTTTTCATTGTAACTTCTCTATGGGAAATATTGTGATTTCACATATAAATCAACTTTATTATTTAGATAACAAAAATGTGTAGGTATGTGTGATGTGTAATTGTTTTTTCTCTTAGTAAATAAATAAAATAAAAAATAAATAAAGTGACTTATGTCACTTTGCTTATTCAGTCGCAGATTTCATATTATCAATATTTTTTATTGCAGACAAACTGACAAAAGTATCAAAAGGACAATTTAAAAAATCGACGTCTCTTCATGTTCGCTTCAACTTTGGCGCTCAAATAATATAACGTTGAATTTTATATAGAAATGTTCTTCAGACTTTATTGAATATCTCAGCTTTCAAAATTGAGACTTTTTCATTAAGAGATTCAAGCGAAGGATTTCATTACCTGATATTGTAATTTTAAACCCGAAGATTTTTTTCGACTTTCGATTGAAAAGTTAAAATTATTTCCACAGGTAAGCCAAATGCAAGAAACTCTCTTTGGTGCTTCATTTTTGTATTGACACATTCAAAATTTTTTACGTATTGCAGATTCTATACAAATATAAATCAACCCATTAGTCAAAACAAAGTTGATAAATTTAGCCACAAGTGGGTTGGCCACAACCCACTTATTTTTTTCAATGTTTGAAACTATCACTTCATGATGGAACTCCAAAATCACATAGAATCACGATGAAAAAATACCATATAATTCTTCGTCCAATTTAATTTAGTTTGACTGTTAATTTAGTGACTCCCATTCGCCGGTATCACTCAAAGCCAGGCATCGTCGTAATGCTTCCCGTGTCATTCTGACGATGCTAAATAGAACGATAAATGATAAATACATATATTGTTTTTTTCATCTTAATTCTAAGGTTCTTTAGTTCCCAACTGACCTCTTTTTATAATACCATCTCATTTGTCGTATATATAATCTTTACCAATCATCCTTTCACTATGGGCGATGTATTTTTCAATAATGAACACTTAGTTACCTGAAATTTAACGAATGTCAGTTGTTTATTGCTACTTTTGCTCCCTTGGCTTGGCATATTTCAGTGAAATAAAAAAAAATGTACATTGACGTGATGTGGCGATGTCACGAGATTTTCGGGCGGAGCGTTTCCATTTGATAGAAACAGGATGCGAATATGAAAACTGGCAGAGGATGGAATAGAAAAATTCCTATTTGAAATATTTACTGCGTGTTTGGAATGACAACATACGTATATCTATATCTGATTCGCTGGTTGCATTTCAATACACGTTCGCTTCCTATGTAACACGAGGCATATCTACATTTATATATTATAATACTATCGGAAAAATGATAAGATTCAACATCGTGTCAATGCATATTATTATTTATGGGACAACTAATACTTTAACACACTTCACTGAAAAGTTGTTTTGTCTCGGCGAATCAGACGTATGGGAAATGGGTTTTGTTAAATTTGACTGTTTAAGCATCGAAATTAAACAGGTGAAAGAATTTGTATAATATCTGGGAAGCAGAATATCTCAAGACGGACGTTCAACAGCAGACATCAAAAGCAGAATCCACCAAGCAAGAGTCGCCTTCAATCAAAGATCAACAATTTTTGAATCCCCTAATATTTCCATCAAAATTCAAGCAAGATCAGTTCAAGTAATAATGATTGATTTTCACTGGATGATTGAAAAATCAAGATTGAACGGAGTAAACTATGTGAGCTTGCAGGTATCTATATATTATTCTCTCTTTCACTTATGTATATAGACACATTCACACACATATACACATCCTTACACTCATACGCACACACATACATACATACACTCATGCACTAGCATTCAGATTTAAATATTTTTCATATGTAGCTTTAAGTATGTAAGCACATCAGTCAAAATTTATTGTTAATAATGTGGAAATTTGTTATTGGTTTTAGTCTTATACTGATGCATCTATATAATAAATGTTATTATACTGTAAATTTCCCGAAAATGAAATAAAATAAATAAAAATAAAATAAAAATAAATATTATAGAAGAACCAGGAACTCAGGCACCTACAGGGCTTACGACCTGTCATCGGCTGGTTTACGTGATCACTTTAAGCGCTTGCGCAACGTTCACCAATTATGCCTTTATTGAGTTCCCTTATCAATTTAATTTTATATATTTTAATAATATGTAAACATTTCACCTGAATAATACGGAACTATACTATTGCCATCTATGAGGAAACGGAGAAACCTTTTTGTAACGCCATCTATTGAGAAGTCGATTTATTTGTAAACAATGAAAGCAACAATCCTAGTAAATGAGGTGTCGGTGTCTCGCACAGATGTCACCAATGAACTGCGCCAGAAATATTATTTCATTTTTGGCTTGTTTACCTACTTGTACCAATGTGTATGTAAATCGAATATATTTTTTAATTGCATATAACGCAAACATTGGATTTTTCCCTGTCTGGAGTCAAATGATATTTTTATTGACAATAACATCTCGATAATTCAATTAAAAAATATATTCTATTAACATATTTTCTAATTTATTAATGTATGTATTGTAGATTTTTTTATTAGACTGGTGCCAATCAATCATTTAGGTGAAAATAATTCCAAACATTCTTGTCCAGGTACTCATTTACCACATTCTTAACATCTGTCTATATATATTATATTATTGTACAGGCTCTTAAAAACCATCAATATGAGGTACTTACATTTAAATTGAGATTAGTTTGTTTTTATGTCATTTTTAGGTGTATAGAAAAACAAAAATAATTTGCTAAAAATAATGTGATATATCAAATGCATAAAGGCACAGGAAAGTCGCACCATGCCTTTGTAAGTGTGGCGAGTGATAGACAAAAAGAATTGTAGCTTTCATTATTTACAAAAAACCAATTCTCTCAGTAGATGGCGTTACAACAAAATAAATAAAAATAATAAGATGGTTGTTCATAATTTCACCCATAGATGGCTGTAGTAAAAATTCCTTATTTTCAAGCGAAAAGAATTTCAGTATTACAATATATAGAACTTTCAAAATTGAATTGATAGGGATCTCATTTAAAAAAAAAAGGCATAATTGGTGAACGTTGCGCAAGCGCATAAAGTGATCACGTAAACCAGCCGATGACAGGTCATAAGCCCTGTAGGTGCCTTGATTTCCCGGTTCTCCTACAATAAATATTCCAACTTCGTCTCTATTGAGATAATTAAAAATCTGTTAAAAAATATCTTTGACTCCCGACAGGGAAAAAAATCCAATGTTTGCGCATATGCAATAATAAAAATATAGTGGGTCGATTGTGTACCCCTTTAACACATACAAGTTTTGCACAGCGCTACTACACGTACAATGGGGTGGTGTGGTTCAATAAACTTTAAAGATATTTGAAACTTGATACTGAATAGAATGAATTCAAAATAAAAATAAACATATTAAATTTGACTGATTTATAAATTATATTTTATTAACTTCTTTTGTATAGATAATAATTATGTAAATATAATATTTTGTGTCTTTTGTTTTTATATGTCTCCTTTACACACGAGTGCTTGCACTCTGGTAAAAGAAAATATTTTTTTTCTTACTGTGCATCTTTTTCTATTGTTTTTTTTACATATGTATGTATTATAAATATAATAAAATAAAAAAAATTGTATCAAATTTTAAAAATATTTTTTATAGTTGCATATACGCATTGGTTTTTTTTTGCTGTCGGGAGTCAATGATATATTACGTAACATATGTGCGAAAGCATTGTCACCTTATGTAAAAGGACTGTTTCTTTCATTGTATACAAACCGATTTCTCAATAGATGGTGTTAAAAAAGTTTCTTCGTCACATCATAGATGGCGATAGTAGTTCTCAGCTTATTTTCAAACGAACATATTTTCATACAGAACTAAATTAGAAAGCATAATTGGTAAACGTTACGCAATCGCATAAAGTGATCACGCAAACCAGCCGATGACAGGTCGTGAGCCCTGTGGGTGCCTTGAGTTCCTGGTGCTCCTATAGTATTCCGACTTCGTCTCTAATGAGATGTGAAAAATTTGTCATCTAATTTATACTATTTTATTTTACGCGTTACATTGATTTGATTAATAATACATTTCATTATCCTTTGTAATGTCTACCCTACATAATATTATGTATGAATTGAACTTATCTTCCAAATGGCATAATCGTTTAACGTGTCTGCCTTGGCAGTCTAAAGGTATGTTGTGAATTGTGTTATCTTCATTAGACCAAGCACCTACATATTATAGATGAATGATCTTGACCAGAAATTGGATTAATTGATTACTGAACGCTTCCATAGACACATAAATAGAGACATGCAGTGATGAAATATATAATTGAAATTGGTTTAATTGATCACAATATATAGCTAAAATAAGATAAACCTTGTCAACATCAAATATAAACAGAAAAAAATCCAAAAATTTAAGATAATTTAACAATTTCATTTCTAAGCCCAAACTACTTATTGATTATTAAAAAAATTCTCAAACGTTAGCATATTTAGTATAAAATAACATTTAAAACAAATTTTACATCCTATTTCTTTGTTAATGAATGAATAAGATGAATTTGTTTTTTTTTACATTATTCTCTAATAAATATTACGTATATACATACATAATACCATCATGCCACGTCCCTTATGGGATAAGCAGAGAGAACTGAGTGCCAAACCCTTCTACTTTTGCATACATTCCTGGCTTCTTTTACATCTATACATCGACTCATACATGCTATTAATTACCTACTCAAAATATAAATAAAAGTGAGAAAGTACATGTTATGATTCAAAGAAATTAACAAAGGCAAAAGAACTCACCAATGTATAAATGACCTAAGACGTAAAATTATGTTTCCATGAGCGAAAACGTCAAAAATATTCAATGTGAAAAATGTAGGTACTTTAAAAATATCAAAAATGATCGATTTTTACTATTGAAAAATGCTCGTTACTCTGTTACAGGATACAGCAGAGAAAGAATAAATAGATTATCTGATATCATTCTTCTTCTTTTATGTAGACATTTTGGTCTGTTTAAAGAGGTCTGCTTCCCTCCAGTGACGTACCAGTGGCATTATTAATGCAGTGAAATTACTTTCATAATAAGATTGAAAGTTTCATTACGTAAATACGAAGGAGCCTCCACGTAGATTGAGTTTCGGTTAACTTCGGAAAAGCAATCGGGCGTCCCTGGAAACGGCAGAATGCCGGCCAATCCTTCCACCACCGGAGCACCAACCAATATGATGGTGTTCCGGACACGGAAAGTAAGTAATACGTATTATAATATGTATTAATCAAATTTAAACGGCTTGGGCGGTCAGAAACATTAATTGATAATTTCAAAAAGAAAATCTAACAATACTCGTGATTGATAGCGACTCTCTTTCTATTCTAGATTCGTATCTTTTATAGTGTCCATCGGTAACAAGCGTAAGTGAGCCGGGATTCGTGGTACGTTTAACGAATAAAAAACCTGTCGTTTCAGAGTATGAGAAATGAAGCGGAAAATACATTGAGACCATAATGGGCCCGAGACAGATTAAATTGTCTTTATCAGAAGAAATTCCGGTTCAGATCTATTAGCCCATATCATCGGGGATATTTTAGACTGATCCTGATGAATAACCCAACCGACCCAATCCGATTATAATTAAAGTAGGTACCTGTTTTGAAAAAAGCTTTGAACTGACCCGTCAATAATGTTGATTTAATAATAATTAATGGCTAACCTGTTAAGCGCTGTTCGTATAATAAACTATTAAGGACCATTATACACTATTCCAACTGTCGCTTCGTTCAAGAGAATTTATTTCTCTTAATGAATCGACATTAATAATCTTAGTCAAGTGTGAGAGTATTGTATGGCTAGGTCTATATTTTAATGTTTTTTTCAACTTTAAAGTCAAAAAGCACCAACTTAGAGGTTATGCAGCATATATGTTTTATATATGTATATATGTATATGGATTAACTCAGAATCCAGAGTAGAATATTTATTATGACTGTGTGTGTGTGTGTGTGTGTGTCCGTCCCCCCTTATAACTTTTGATCCGTTTGATTCACAGAGCCTAAAATTTCACAAAATATAGTAAATTTTAGACATATGCAGGATATCATGTGTTACATTCAACTAGTTTTAATACTATAGAACATAATTTCATCTAAAATACAAAGGAAGAATTCCAAATTCAAAAGATATATGCAGAGAATGCCAGACATTCGCGTCCCCAATAAAGTGAAGACCAAAGTTGAGATAGAAAACGCAGGTGAAGAAAGTTTCGGATGCTATTTGGAAAAGGCGGCCAAAGGCAGACACACGTTGTTACAGGCAAAATTTGCAAAAGGCCAATAATTGATTTGGGGTGACTCGATTTGACATCGGAGAAAGAGTTACAGTAATTAAAAAAATGTTAATACCACCCAAGTCAAAGTTTTCAGCATAAAAATAGTTAAAACATTGCTTGATTATTAAAATACATAAATATACTGTCAATCCAGACGTGCCCTTCGAAGAGAAAAATACATTGTATAAGTACTTAATTACGTCCAAAATAGCCATTTAATTTCTCCGGCAGAGCTAATAACATTCACGAAGAAAAATGATGGCGGTCCGTGTACTGAATATAATCCCAAGTTGGCGGTTAAATGAGCAGATGGCGCCTAGAGCGGGAGGGATGGGCACGCGTGGGCGGAAATTTCTAGATACACGACCCGGAGCAAAAAAGTTTATTTCAAAGCAAGACATACAAGATTCTGGGAAAAACATACATTAACATTTTAGAGTACACAGTATACTAAAGCCCTTAAAATAGATCCGACATGGTCTCAAATCTGATACGTTCTACGCTTGTTCGTCAACTTTATATAGACTATGGTATTGATAAATCTTACCTAACTTTAAATCTTAGGCTAACCTCAAATACTCGGTGAATGGTCCGAAGAAGTATACCAAGTTTATAGCAAATTTTTGAAAGATTTTTTGATTTTTTTATTAATGAGTAGGTATTTATTGATCATAAAATTATAAAGCTATTTTAACTACTATAATATTACATCTTTCATTAACCACTGTAATAAAACGACTGTGTATTTCATTAATCTTAATAGAACTATTAAAAGTATTTCATTTTGAGTCTGCTAAAATTATTGTTCGAATATACTACGGTTCATTAAAATTTCACAGAAAAGTAAAATATTGGTGACTTCCAGTTAAAATAGTGAACATTTTTATAAAGACAGACATATTGTTAATATAGTAGGTATATCGTTGGATATCTACATATAATAACCGCATTTCCGTGAAACTCTATCTAACGGCTTTGATAGAATTAATAATATTCAAAATTTTAAACCACGGATAAAATTCAGAAAGCTTTTAACTTTATTGCAGCCGTTTGCAACAATACGTTATTTTCCCTCGTGAAAATTGAAATGCAAAATAAATATATTGAAAAAGAGTGAAAATTAAAACGCTTTGTAAAAGCTTGATCAAACATGACTATGAAAACTAAAAATGCCACGTAGGTACTACTGGTTTTGAATGCATGGAAAATATTATCAAAATACAAAATCAAGATAAAAAATAAAGTGTTATCAACTACCACCACTCGTTCTGTGTCTGTATAACAGAACTTGGCAAACTTTGTTATCAAGATCATCCAAAATCTAAAGAAAGCTTCAATACTAAGATCATTCATTCATTTCCGTGTCCAAGGTCATCCGCCTACACTGTGTCCCTCCAGTAATTTGCAGCCATAATTCCATTTTCATTGGCCTGCCACAAATCCTCTTCAGAGCACCCTCCCTCCATAAGCGGGCAGCTCAGCAGGTGCGACATACTCTGCGTCTCTCCACACTCACATGCCGTGTCCTGGTCCGCCTCCAGCATTCCCCATCTATCCAGGTTCACCTTGCACCTTCCTACACCCGTCCTCAGCCTGTTTAGGGATTTCCAGGCTGTATAAGGCAGTAGGTGACCCGCCGGGAGTACCTCTGCTGGTTCACGAAAGCTCTCACCTTCTATCCGTTCCTTCCACAGCTCAACTCTTCTCTTTTCGCTGGTTGAGTTTAAAGATATTGTATTCCTGAGGAAGCTGTTTCTAGATTTGAGTCTTGAGGGCGGGAGGATGTGACCATATAGCGGATGTCGAGAGTCATTCTGCTGTTTCATCTTTTCCTCTTCAGAGGCTACAACTCTTCTTATATGTGGTGGTGCTATTCCAGTTAGAAATATTAAGATGAGAACTAACAGTATTCTAGGATATTTGTAATGACAACTATACTCCTATCTTTCCTAGTAGGTACTTTAATTCAATCAGCTATCTTATTTTAGTGATTTTTACATATATAATAGTTAATTTATTATTTATTATTTATTATTATTAAAAATAACAAAGAAAAATACACAATATATACAATTTTTAAAAATATACATTATAATTTTGTTTTTTTTTATGACTCAACTTCAAAAAGAGTTATTTATTTATTCTTTATTTGTAATCAACATTTTTTATCCTTTTGAATAATGCATGGAGTTTTCAGTGATCAACTAACAACACTGTGTAGACTGTATAACTCTCAGTCAACCAATAAAATGAAAAACTATTATTTCTTGGTTCTCTATACAGGCACACTGGAAATAGTACGATTGAATAGATCATGAAAAACAGAAACTTACGACCTGGACTTGTGAAGGTTTTCATTATTAAATTGATCCCAAAAATACACAACAGATCCATAAGATATGTATTTCAAGTACTATTTTCTTATTACGAGAAAGTACAGTAACGACGTATAGGTTACCGAACATCCAGATCTTCTAAATCCGGACTAAATAAGGTTTCCAGTTGTGCAGATTACGGTTCGGTCTTTTAAATTTTCCGTATTTATTCTTTGCTAAAAGTATGAATCATATTTTTATACTAGAACGTTACACACAAAAGTTGCATTGTTTTATAAGTTATGTATCTTTGTTTTTTAATGAATTTTACACATATTGAACAGATTGTAATTGTTTACGTTTTTTAAATTGGTCAATTTCGTCAGCTTCAACCAGTAGGTATTTTATGTTGGAAATTAATAAATTTACCCTAGCGTAATACTACATATTTTTATATTTAGCAAACGTTAAATGGCTTGATTCTCTGTTTCAACATACATCTGTTTATCAAATGAATTGTAAAATTATAATAGAAAATTGTGAATAAACTAAACTATGGCGACATCGAGATCGAAATTCATTGACAAAATAACATATCAAAATTATTTATGAACCATGGAGGATAATGGTATCGTAATAATTTATTGAAACACTGTCATAGTAATTGCACATAAAATAATTTTATTTATGAATATTTTAATTCCAATGGAGTTTATTACTAAATGATTTTCACATTATGATATGGTATTGTTAATATGAATTCATTATACAGAAGCTATCCATATTCGATCTCAAATTTACAGATATATAATATATTGTCAATAACAGCAGTTGCATCAATCGAATGCAGTGATTTTCTCTGTTAAATAATTTTTAATATTCACATAAATATGATAGATTTATAATAAATGATGAAATATATTTGAAATAATCTTCTTCTTCTGCTTGTTCTAGTACTGGGTACTGTTTATTCTCGGATTCACTCCTGGGACGCGGATGTCCAGCTGTCCTTCCATCTCTTTGGCGGTCGTCCAGGGGGTCTGCTGGTTGACGGTATCTCGTCTGCCGCTATTTTCACCTTTCTTTTTCTCTTTCGACGTGATCTCTCCAGTAACGTCTTCTGTTTCTACCCCATCGCACGACATCTTCGGCATCGCAGATCCTCCCAATTTCGGAGTTTCGTACTCTGTCTCGGATGGTTAAACCTGCGATGGGGCGGAGAGTTTTCATCTCGGTGGTTCGCAAGAGACTCTTTGTTCTCGTGGTGTCGGCTCTGGTTTCGATGCCGTATGTCATTATTGGCCTTATGCAGGTCTTATATATATTATCTTCATTTTGTTTTCTTTCAACATGTGTTGGTTTCTCCATACAATTGTTCGCAAGCACCCCGCTACAACGGCAGCCTTGTTCGTATGTTCCCTGACTTATTGGTAAAGGTCACTGCTGCTTGATATTTGAGCGCCCAGGTACTTGAATCGCACAACTTGTTTTATTGACTTGAATCGCATAACTTGTTCTATTGAAATAATAATAATGTTAATGCAAAGCTCGTAAGTTTTCCATAGAAAATGCTCAATTTCTTCTGTGCGATCCGTCTAAATATACAAGATACAATTAGTTCTTTGGTTATAGAAAATTAAATATTTTTACTATCTCTTCAAATAAATAACACAATAGAAATGAGTACCAAAAAAAATCTTCGGTGATTTCAAGACAACTTTTGGACAAAGAAATTTCCTGTATTTTGGAGTCAAATTATACAACGAACTACCTTTAACACTTAGACAAATCAGTAACTTGAAAATATTTAATCGAGACATTTAAATTTGGATTAAAAAAAAGGGCAGAGACTATATTAAAAATAAATTAATCACCTGAACTCATAAAATACTCCCATAGTTACATACCAAAACTGAAAACTAATAAGACATCTATACACTGTCTCAGAACAGGTTTCACCTAGTGAGGCAGTTTATGACAATAGTAAAATATCTGGTAACTATTATGTAACCTAAGTTAAATATATTATATTGTATTAAAAAAAAAATTTCTTTGTTACTAGATTTAAGGAAAATTGTATTTTATATAATAAATAAATAAAAATAAATAAATAAAAATTGTCAACTTAGGAAGAAATAATCGAGAACTGTCTACGACGCAAACCATGCTCAGTATTTTTCATACTCTCGAATTTACGAAGTAATTTAATTAAGTTTAATTACTTTTGTGCACAATATGTACATAATCCAAAATTTCATGTGCTATAATATATTAAACTTAAAATATAATATCGTAAGCAGATGTTTTTGAAATGAGGTGAAAAAGGTTCAGATAACGTCATACAATATCTTTTATTTATTTTATTTAAAATATTTTGTTATAATATATGTAAATATATAAAATATATTTATCTACATAAATATCAAACAAAAACAATAAAAAAACGGAGGGGAGAGGAGAGGAAGGAACAAGAATATGATAAGGAGACAAATTTAGGTGTTAAGAGTAAGGAAATGATTCCTCAGATTTCTTTTGAAAGCGGGAAGTGGGCGATGGGATGTGATTCCAAAGTCTGTCTGCTTGTACGGAGAAAGATGTGGTGAAAAAGGAAGTATTGTGTACTGGGATACTGAGCGTTCTTCAGTATTTGAACGAAGAGGTAACCTGTATGTTGAAAAGAAGTTAAAGTGATTTTGTAGATAAACTGGATAGTTGGAGTTGTTAAAGACCTTGTATAGAAGTGTGAGGGTATGTACCTACAAAGGTTCCTACGCTGCCTGATTTGATCAAATTTTGTATTTTGTAATCGCTCCAATTTATATAAGAGATCTTGATTCGCGTCTAAATAATAAAGGTAGGTACATCAGAGTGTTCAAGGAAATGTAGTTATATTGATTTACATAAAGATATTTTGATGGATAAAGGTTAATAATTTTTTGATAAATTATTTTATTAAATATAATTTAATGAAGTAGACTGGGAAAATCCTTAAATTCTATCTATTTATCTTTCTCTACATACCCCACTCAACTAATGGCTGGGACAATAATAGTGTTTAAATTATTCCGGAAGTCATATTTGGTACATTATACCTCATTGAATAAAACATACCTTGCCTGTGTACCACAGGCAAGATACGAAATGCAAGCCAACACTTCAAAAGCATTTAAGTGTAAGCTAAACAAAGAGAATTTCCCGCGTTCCCGCAAAATCTAAATTCCATTGCATACCATTAATTGTTGCGACCAATGAGTAATGCATAATTCAGACTGCTGGCAAATGCAGTGTCGCCAGCATTCAGGTACAAAATTGTTTTACCAGAGGAATTTCCCCAAACACTTGTGTAGTAGTAGCCAGTTTGATAAATTATAATCCGCGAGTTTGACCACAATATGTATAACATTGTGCTTTATCCAAAAGGGTGAACTGTCGCTAAAGTTATTTCAAAGAGTTTGGTACTCCAATGCAAGTATACTCTGTCTTTCTGCAAGCTTTTAGCTATTTTTTATCATAAATATTTTCTTTTGGTTTAACATAATTAAATATCTAAATAATTCAGAACACAATATCTCACGGGACCAATCATCAAAAAACAATCACGGAACAATCTTCGAAGAAAGGGAACAGACTGGCTGAAAAGTAATGGCAGAATACAATCTGCTCATATAAAGCTAAATATCTTATCATAATATAGCTTGGAGAACCATAGCTTGGTGCCATTCATCACTTCTATTACAATTTTCATAGGTTTAAATAACTGAGAGGTCACTGTATATTTTTCTGTTTCATTTTTTATTTATTTCTGTTAGTTATTTTGGTATTAATAACATGAAATCTTAGAACAAATTGAAAAGGTACTGACTGCCTCAGAACAGACTCGTCTAGTTAGGCAGTAAATTTCCAAATAGGAATAGTTTGTTGTAAATAGTACCTATGTTTATTATAAATCTTTTTACTCTCCACACTATGGAAGAGTGGAGAGTCATGATTTCATAATTTTCAATTTCTGAAAGGGTGTCATGTATGTATACCTATAGTGCTCACTATGAGTTTCGTCGTGATGTATTAATATGTATGGTGTACGGCGTATTAGATGCTTACGGAACCATACGTTAATGGTTTTAATTATATGATTGAGCTAACATACATACATCAGATAGACTATCTGTTTTTGAATTGCTATATAATATATCATTGAATATGGTCTATGATACATTAAAAATATTTTTTAAGTATTACATAATCACTTAAAGAGCTCAAAATAAAAGAAAGATTGTCTTTAGTATGCAGCCGCCGGGTATTGAGCTTCGTTGGTCACATCGCCAGGAGAGAGCCAGGTAACCTGGAAAAAAGTATTATCACAGGAAGTGTATCAGGCAAAAGAAAAAGAGGCAGATATCCTGCGCGATGGTGTGACCAAATTAAGGTGATGACCGGGAATGACCTTTATTCGGTGGTGCGAGCTGCGGAGAGCAGAGAGGACTGGAGGCGACTCGTTCTGTCCATTGGCGGCCCCATAGATCACAACTCTCAGAGATTTTCTAATAAAAGAAGAGATTATCTAATCGCTTTAAAGTTTACAATATTAAGTATTTAATATTCATGAGTACAATTGAAACCAAAATAGGTTACAATACGAGTAGATTTGAACTTCGTAGAAAAGTTTTGAATTTCACTGCTCTACTGGAAACACGTGTAACCAATTTCCGCTGTGTATATTGAATAGAATTCAGTTTATACTACAATAATCGATTCGAATTAATTAATTTTTGAAAAGTGTATTAAGCCGTTAATAATGTCAAATATTATTATTTCATAATCACTGTTAGTTAAGTCTTTATACATTTTATAGAAATTTACTGAAAAATAAATATGGTAAGTGGGTTCATTTAAATCTTGTTTGTAATTGTACACTTTGAAAAATATCTAAATATTTATATATTCATAACTTATTCAGAAATTAATTATTCATTTGGTTCGATGTCTATAGACCAATCTCATGGGTCTCCGCAAATCCGCCTACTACGACCACATATATTATTATGTGGTGATATTGAAAATATCGAAGAGACCAAAAGATTACCCCACCCATTTATTTTTTGAAGAACTTAAAGTACCAAGATTTTATAATATTTTTCAAAAAATTGCAATATTATAAATATTAAAAGAACCAGAATGTCACTTGTTAATAACAGAAAGCCGTACCAGAAACAAATATTAATATATACATCCAAAATTAAACACATTATTTGAGCAACACCATTACACATGCATGGCAGAACATTTTTTTCAACAAACTCCCAACGGATATAAGAAAGTCAATTCATGAACATCTAGGTAATAAAATAAAAAAAAACACTTGAAAATAAAATATTAGAAAAAGGATTAATAGAATCATGGGGTATAAATTAATTTATTGCTTTAAAATGCTTTTCTTGTATAGTTATAATATTTTTGATTAAATATATTTATGTGCCTTTATTTTTTATGTAATTTAATCGTTCTTTATGCACTCAGTTTCTCAGCACGAGTATTATATGCTTTTTGGGAAAGAGAAAAAAAAAGAACAGTGTAAAAATTCAATGTGTCGTTTAATTGAACAAGAAAATCAAAAATGCACATATTTTTATCAATTTCATCTGAATATAATAAATTGTCATAAAAGTAAAAATAATTCGCTTTATGACCGCACATTAGTTTGAAAACGCATGAATTAATAATAACCCAATACGTTGAGTTCATAAACATTAAATGTATTCTTTAAAACAACTTTCATAGTGAAAATAGGAAAGAAACTAATTAACAATATTCAAATAAAAATAGATTTCAATCCAAAATATGTTTTTCCTAACTTACTTCGAAAATACTGTGCGAAACTGTCTTGTAATATGTGAAATAGTTCATATCTCACAACGTATGGTAGGATCCTAATTAAAATCATAAGCAACAACTTAGTTTAAGATCTAAGTTATAAACATGATTCAAATACACTGGAGTTTATGGCGTATTTGCATACGGGATACATGATTGAAAATCAGAAATCATACGATTTACACAACAATAGGTCCACGAAGCTCAGTCTAAAATCTAAAGCTGAAGATTCACCAAAAATTTGGTACTTACCGTCTAACCTGTTCGTTTCGAACTCTATGCTTGTCTGTGCTTCCCATTCGCATTTAAAATGATGAATAACAAAGTCGTGGTTCTGGGTTCATTGATTCTACTAAACTATTGCAACACCGCGAACACTCCACAACGCTACGTAGTGCGCTTCTTCGAAAGAGTATGATGGACCCAAATCGTCATAACTGACGTCCCCTACGTAGCGATGTCAAAGAAAGTTGCACAAAAGTACCCCTGATATAAAATACTGTAAAAACTAAGTAATTAGTGATGAATTTTGCGACGATACCTGTACTGAATTGTAACCTTGCAATCAAAAGAGATTCACCGAAAAACCGACAAAAAGGTGAAGCATGCGATGCGAGCAATGTGCGGTTTCACATCTTCTACTGACTGAATGTATCTAATACTCGCATTGCAACACGTTACATTACGTCCGATTCAATGTTTTTTTAAGAACGTTCCGACTAAAATAGGTGGTTCCTAATCCACTTTGTCCAAGTTGATATTCTATAACGCTGAAATGTTCCTATTTCGGAACGTTCTTACTCCAAGTAAGTCACGAATTAGTTGAATTCCCTGTTCTAGGAATATCAGTGCATTGAAATGTTAGGTTAGGCGACATCAAGTCGACATGACATAAATAAACATGACCGAGCAGTGCGCAGTACGCATGCGCAGTCTGCGCCATATACAATCTGAGTTCAAATTATTATCTACGGTGCACTTCTTTTGTAGATTTTAGTTTAAGGAACTACGTCAGTTACAGAATACGAAATTAAATTAAAAAACCTTATTCTTCTTTCCACTTAACGCTTTTGTCCCGTTTCTATCGAGGTACGCTTTGACCATGATCCTGGAATTGGCGAGTCTGGTTATTTATTACATTGAAGCGACTGCCATATGACCTGCGTAACCCTTAGAAAGGGTTTATTTTATTTTATTTTATTCAAAATATACAAACAATAACTGGACAAAATATACAGGTGATACAAAATTAAATAAAAAATAACCTTAATTCTTAAATATTAGAACGTTCCAATTTTAGTTCAAAAAGTTACTGAATTTGACGTATTACACACGAATGATACTGGTCAATATTCACCTTAAGTATTATCGAATAAGGGTATTGAACCAAAGTAGAGCTGAGCTAACCATGTCTTGCACATAATATTCCAACGTCTGAATTTCTTGGTCCAACTTCCACTTATGCAATATGTACAATGTAGGTTCATCAAAACAAATGAGGGAAAACATACCTTATGCATCATGCTCTGGCGTCTATATTCCTTCGTCCTCGCCAGGTAATATTTGTAGACGTGCGGCGGCATACACTTCCTAGTCTCCGTGCCGATCCAGCTGGCCTCGCGGGGGGATGGGGGGTACAGGTCCCGCACGAGGGGGGGAGGCATTGCACCCCCGCCGCCGTTACAGCCCAACCCCCAATCAACAACACGATCCACCATATAAGAGCCAAGGCATCAAGCCAAACATTTTATCACCACACAACAACAAGGTATGTTGATAAAGAATACAATATCAATACGAAACTCTTTAATTGCACAGCACAAAAGAGGTTTAAGTAAAATACTATTAAATGGACGAAGAAGATTACTTAAAAAAAAAATTAAATAATCGTCACTATTAACGAAAATAACACAATTTTACCGATCAAAAGTAATTATTATTAATCAACACAAATTACAAATCATATTACTTTCTGGTCCTATATCCCCGTTCATACGGGGTTTAGATAAATTATTTCACAATATTTGTTTATTACTGATTGTTTATAATCTATTTATTTTATTATAAACTAGGAATTAGATATCACATTTTATAATAAAACTAATCACAAAGTGTTACTCTGTGACCATAGTTAGCCGGGTAAAATATATTTATTATCATTAATTTTGTTTGTACCCTTAATGATTGTTACAAAAATATCTAACCTATAAATGTCACACAGATGGATCAATCAACAACACGTAGTATGTCCAATTTTGGGGACCATTCCCAATACACTAAAAGAGTTTTCTGATACCCCATCAAACCCATGTCTATGGTCTTTCGGCAGAAATTTCTGTTTAGTATGAAACGTATCGTTTCCATTGCTGTTCCTTACCAAAATAATACTTTAATCACAGAGATATTGTTGGAAATGCTAATAATTTAAATAAAACGATATAATGCAAGTTCATAATTAAAAAGATTGTCGTAATTTATCCCGATTCTAATTATATTAAATATACATACTTACAAAAGATCACTAATAATATATAATATAGATAACTATCGCTAATTCTGAATTGCTTATAACTTAACTAGTCAGGGTTTACAACGGCGATATGTTTTTTTGTACACAAATGCTTCAGCCAATTAAAACTTATTTTATTGTATAGCACTGGAATTACTCGCGGTCCTCGTAATAAACTTACCTAATTATATTGCCTATAATTACATTCAGTTTGAAAATTTGTCTGTATGTTTACGTTGTAATTGAGTACTTATTAATTTAAACTTTTGTTGAGGAACAAGTTAGTTTTCACACTCTTTTTATGTTGTCAGTTTTCGTGCCAATTATACAACGAGTTCCGTTGTAGGTACTGTGACATAATCATATGTTTGTTACCTGAAAATAACAGTTTGGAATAAGATATTTTGAAATTATATGAGAAAGTTTTATTTTTTTGTTTGACATCGCAGTAAAACAGTAAAAATCGACGATTAAAGAAAAAATATGTTACTTTTACATCGCTGCATCACGATGATTGCATTATTTAGAAAATTAATATAATATATAAGATATTGTTCATAGAACAAAAAAACAAAATAATCTTTTAAGTGAAGAATAGTAATAGAATAGCAAAATTAGGTATACCACTACACGTTGGTAGGTACATAAAGGTAAAACGCCTCACAATCATATCTGAGCATAATATGTATATTCATTGCTTAATTCATATTGATACAATACATTATATCCTGTTATTCGAACCTCGTATGCTTTCCTCTTTCAAGATACCATCATGACATTTCTTTCAAATCAATTTTTTTTATATTTATTAAATTCACACAGTTTTTATGAAAGTTTTCAACTAAGTATTGCATAGTTTTTTTTATATAATATGTACTTTCCTTCCTTTTTTATATAATATGTACTTAGCGTCAATATAGTTTTTTGGCACCAAGACTCTATAATAAAATAATGATAGATATTGAACAAAAATTATCGCATGATGGGAAAAATTTCAAAGACCTCGTTACTCGTTGGCTGAAGCAGATTGGAAGAGAAGGATCTGCCTCGGTACTCTTAGATTTTTTGAGATAGAGGTTTTAGAGTTTTTCATCCTGGTTGTTCGATGTTCTAAGTGAATGGAATATGTGAAGAAAAAAAAGAAAACAAATCATATGATCGCAGAGTAGCCATAGCAATTTTAAACTAGTACTGCCTCAGAACAGACTATGTCTAGCGAGGCAGTAAAATTTCCAAATGTGTGAAAAAAAAAATATTGTAAAACTGTAATTAAGTATAAATTAAATTGTATTTTGTTCCTTTGTAATATTTATACTGTTGGAAATATATTATTCATTCATTCATTCATTCATTCATTCATTCATTCGTTCATTCATTCATTCATTCATCCTTGGTTTTGCAGTGATTTCTGGCTACGACATTCCACTAGGCCTATGCCTGTGTCAGAGTGTCATTATACTTATAGTTTTTTAGTGTTTAAAACCTGGGAGTTTTCATTTTTTTAAACCTATTCCTGCTAAAATGTATGATAGTAAAAGATATTTGTTCAGTTCATTATATGTACCTAATATTCTTTCGCTCTCTTCTCTGCCTTTGTTAAATAGCCAATTGAATAATATTTTTGTTTTAGTTGATGAAAGAGTCAATATTTCTGGTAGGTATGTCTTGTTTAAACTTGTAATGTAGTTTAGGTGCTAGGTGTATATACTTTTTTGTCCTTGTGTGGTATTCATTATAAGTACTACATTAAGATTTATAATAATTTGCCAAGTTTATTTATATGACTACGGGGAATGTGAGTTATTTTTTCTAATACTTTTACGAAAATAATATAGAATTGGGTAATACTTTTTATGTAAAGTTGTCTAATATCAAGGACCCCATATTCTTTGTAAAAGAAAAATAATTTCACAGCAAAAAAGAAACCATAAGTCTTGTCACCTCTCGTAAGCTAGGTGTTGAATACATAAATATAAAACTATTAATATTCTTCGTATGTTTTACATGTTGTTTATGTAATTTTATGTCATAATCTTATTATATTTATTTGTTTCAAAAAGTTTAGTTTTATATTTTTTTGTTTAAACTAGATCTATTGATTTTTATATATGTATTTACATCTAAATAAATGTTACTATAGTTATTGTTTTGAATAATTACTTTATTAGTAGTGAGGGGTTATTACAAAGAAATGAAATTCACGATTTAAACAAAAATCACATAAAACATTTCATTTTTAATGTGTTCAAGTACGTGGTAGACTTAACATTGGCTAACTTAAGAAGTTCAAGAGAAGGAGATAAATTCCAATTGCAACAAATAAAGTTCAAAGTCTTGTTGAGTGGAAAATAGTAAATCAGAGTTCAATGTTACAATGAAACTATCTTGTTATAAGTGCAAAGTTAACAACTTTAAGTTCAGGGATTGCATTCAACTAAATCCCTCCCTGAAAGCGCTACCACTTTGTTTTATTTTTAAAAGAAAATATTAGTATCTCTACGAACTCTTTTATATTAAGTAGATACTGATGTTAAGTTTGAAAAATACTCGCTCTACTCTTTCGCGAGGGAATCAAGAGGTTTAAAATTATATGTTATATGTTTCTCTTGTTCATTCTGGTTGTACTTTCGTAATCTCATGACCATATGAATAATATATATTGTCAATATGCATGACTTTCTTCTTAGTTGGTTTCTTCTACATTTTTTTTCACCCTTTTTGGGTATCTTTTATATATGTTGACAAACGTGATTTTCATGACATCAATTATGTTAAAGACACAGAATTAATACAAACCAAACACACACTGTTGACAATGAATAATCGAATATCTCTCTCCGATAGCGCTACATCCCATATCGAGCCCAGGCCTCCGGCTAATTTCGCCTCTAACTAATCCTTTCCTCAGCCGACGTCTTCCAACAAGCCACCCGACAAAGTGCCAAACATAACTATTACAAAATGATATCAGATGGAGTAGCCAACGGAGGAGGGACTGGAATGATCACGTCAAGGTATAAACTCGGTTCAAAAGATCGTGCTGCAAAATCATACCGCCTATAAGATGGAGGGGTAGCTGGAAGTAAGAAGAGCAGCCTACCAACATAACAGAACGTTTACATGGAGTAAGAAAATAAGAAAAACCAGGATATAAAAACCTAGAAATTGTGAACCATCACATCCACACGACCGTATTTTATGTCGGTATATATCTTACCCTTCAATTTATTATCTTTGAATGTCATTTTCTTAAATTGATAAATAGTATGTAACCAGTTTATGAATTTTATTAACATTCAAAATATTGTGTTAAAAACTTGATAGGTACTTTCATATAAGGTAATATAAATACAAAAAACACTAATACACATACGCGCATATATTGATAATACATACAAACATAACATCAGAATATTTTGTTAGTTAAAAAAATCAAAACATTTCTTGCTTTGATTTCAATAAGTAGGTATATTACCCTATTTCGTTTATTCATAATGAACCAAAGTTTTTTTGGATTTTTACAGAATTTATGGAGGTGTTTTTCTTTCATTGGAAATCCTCACTTTCAGTTCAAGATAAATGTACGAAATTAAACCAAAAACTATCTCATTTTTTTCGCGGAGAAATATAACAGCAATCTTTACTTGAAGCCACATATTTTATTACTAGGAATATAAAAATATTTTTTCTAGTTACAATTCTAAAAAAAAAAACGATTTTTTTGTCTCGCATGATTAAGAAAAACATATAGGAATTAATTTATCTCGTGCCTCGACATTTTAACCTAACATAAATAACCACTTAAGTTACTCTTGCTAGATTTATTAATTGGCGAAAAGAGAATCTTATATACGATTCAATCTAAAAATAAAAAGAGTGGGTTGTGACCAACATTAAACTCTCAACTACTTACGGTATTGTACACATGACATAAAATTCATTATTTATCCAACTGTCGATTCGTTCAAGAGAATCTAATTCTATTGAAGGAAGAGGCAGTTAAAATTCAAGATGCGTGTACGAAGGAACATTTTGTATGGCGTAGTGGACTTTTTGCATGCTAATAACACCAACTAGAGGCCTCGCAGCATATATGTTCCGATACATGGATTTACTCAGAATTCGGAGTAGAACTTTTATGTGTGTTTGTGTGTGTGTGTGTGTGTGTTTGTGTGTGTGTGTGTGTGTGTGTGTGTGTGTGTGTCTGTGTGTGTGTGTGTGTGTGTGTCCCTTATAACTTTTGATCCGCTCAATTTACAGAGCCCAAATTTTCAGAATATATATAGGCCTACAAAAATTTTATACTCAGAATTGTTAATTTTTGTTTCAGTCAGGGGTTATCAACGTTATCATTAATGTTGTACAAGTAAATCTCAATTTTTTTTTAACAATTTTTATAAAAATTGAATTTAGTGACGACATTGCTTCATACAATTTGTATGGCAGTCGCCTATACTCAATATGTAAGAAGACTTAATAGTTTGATACTTAAATCTCCAAACATACATACATACCGTCATGCTGTTTTCATATTCTGGGTAGAAAAAATGACCGACCTCCATACTATCCTATCTTGACATACATACCTAGGTGCATGTGTTGTATAGAAAATCAAATATCTTAAAATATTAAATAATTTGTATTTATGGATTTATAGTTTGGTACTTATTCTTCAACTATACGTACTATCGCTACCGACAGTTGGATCTCATGTGTTACATGCAACTAGTTATATCATGATTAATTTAACATTCGGCTCAACTTCTCCAGGAGAGGAGCTGTAAAGTGGCAGCAGAGGACAGGATGGGATGGAGACCAAAGTTAACGGAGGCCAATCCTCGATTTGGGCTGTAGCGGCATCGAAGAAGAATTTAATATTGGAATAGAGTGTCTCCATAGAAATAAATTAAAAAAATTAAAATAAATTAAAGAGAAAAAATCAACATCGACCATTGTAAGCTACAGTGCGATTCATTTAGATATGTAAAACGAGCTACAAAAATATTATTTGAAATCAAAACCTGAAGACTCGTCAAAACTCGAGATTCTTACACGTTGGAAATTTCTAAACATCTTTAAAGTTCTTCGTTGAAGGTATTTTCTTTAAAAAATGACTTCCTTTATCGTCGTGATACAAACAGGAGGTTATTAAGTCTGGTAACGTTCAACTAGATTTTCTAATTACGTTGTACAACCATTATTTTCTAAGATCTCATTATTTCGTCTCAACGTTGTTCATGTTGTACGTCGCAAAATGGAAAAAAGACAAGTACTAAGAAATTACAAAAGCCACATCTCGTTTATGAAGATGGTGCTATTTTCAAATATTAGCTTGATAAAAGCATGTTATTCGTTAATTATATTTTTCCACATATAAAAAGTTACATAATTTTCAACCGCGGGCTTATTGACATCAGACAATTTCTTTCAAATAACGAGCTATTATGAATTATAAAGTAAATAGCGTGTCTTTTCTACACCAAATTGTCAAGAAAAGTAACTGAACGTTAAGTGAAAATTACTTAGAATTAAAAAAAAATTAAAATAAATGTTTAAGAAGCAATAGATTTTTGCAACGATAGGAATGTATGTCATTTATTTATTTATTTTATTTTGGGAAACAAAACAGGTGTTACATATTTTACATTAATAAAAAAAAAATAATCAGGAAAGTAAGCCAATTTCATTGTTCCACAGATGAATATAATAAAGTGGTCTGTTTTTCTCCTTAAGTACAAGGAGTGAAACTATGTTCATTTATCAATTCGTTACGATTATTTTCATTTTATTCGCATACATCAAGTTCTTATACCATAACAGAATAGAAAACACTGTTGAAAAGCGAGAAAAGCTTCTCTTAAAGGAACGTATCACGTGCCCGATAGATGGCGATATATGCATACCAAACAAAGTTACAATTTTCTTTGAGTTCGGCTGCTTCAACCATGGATACAAACCATTTTTCCCGAAAAGTATGTCCTATCTTGCTAGCATACCATTCCCTTTAGCAAAAAATCTTTACACACATTACAAAACAAGGGACCGTTTTCTCATCAACGGATTTTGAGACATCTATTGAAAGCTTTACGAATAAAATAAGCTCACTGAATACTTCTAAAGGGATGATACGTATTATTGAGTAAACAAATAGCTTAGACAATCGACCAACAGAGTAGGTACTAAATATAGGTGGAGCCATAGTAAATATTGGTTATGAAATTAAATTTGAACATTAAAAATGATATATTATGTAAATGAAAAAATATTTGTAAAAAAAATCTCGTAAATAATCGTAAAAGAAAACTCAATAAAAAAATTTACATTCATCTAAAATCTACTTCAAATTTGATAATAGGAAATACTTTGATTTTCCTCAAATATGAGTTCTGCCATCTATGGAAATTCACGATAAGATTTTCGTTTCTTTGAACATCCACGTTTTCGTTGAACAACATGTTATATTTTTTTTACTCATAGCTTGTTCTCATTAATGCAACAAAACATGATGAACCGAAACATGGTTTACATTTTTACAAAAAAGGTCATGTAAAAAAGATAAGTGTCGCTTTCAAACAGTTGCTTATTTATCAAGATTATTTTTGTTGAAGCCATAAGAATGTGGATAAAAAATAAAATATCAACCATTTTATGTACGAATGTGCGTAATAAGTTTTTACATAAAATGTTGATAATATATTAATTTGACCCACGTTAAACCAAAACGTCAATTAAGATTACGAAGATTTTTGAGCGACATTAATGTGACATATGAAATTAAAAATACATAATGCGTACGGAATAAGTCTATGTATGAAATACCAATAGAACATTAATGTTGATTTTAAAAATTAAACAATCGGTTTAAAGGCTCTGTTTTTAAATGGTATGATAAGATTTTTCTATAATACAGTCATTTGAGTATTAGTTTAGGCAAATTCTTGGTATAGTTATTTATTCGATAAAAATTTTCCAGATCTCTGTTAAAATCTCGTACCTCTGATTCATTAGGTCCTAAATTATGTAAAATTGAATACATACATGTCATATCATCACGTAATGTCACTTAATCCCAAACAATAACTGTCATTTATTGATTGTTCAAAATATGCTCAATATAATTTATAGTATAAAATAATAGTTTCAACAAATTTTACTCACAATTTTTTTGTAAATGACAGAATAAGATAAATATTTTTTACTCTCCGCACTATGGAATAGTGGAGAGTCACATTTTTCACATTTTTTAAACGTATTTTATTACATCAATTTCTCAACGGGTAAGTATCATGTAGAGAGAGCACACTGTGAGTTTCGTCGTGATGTGTTTGTATGTATAGCGTACGGCGTTCGCCAACATTAGATTATCAACCTTTCAAGAAAAAAAAAATGAACGCTTTCTATGGTGTGAAGAGTTTAGTGTTGGCCACAACCCACTCGTTTTTTAATTGCTCTCTAATATATATTACAAACATACATACATGACATCACGCCATATCCCTTACGGAGTTAGCAGAGAGTACCGAACCCCATACTTCGAACGCCAAACTCTTCTATTTTTGCACACTTTCCTGGCTTTTTTTACATCCATGCATCGTCTCATAATATACGCTCGACGATTGTTCAAGCTTCTTATGTAACCTTCTTTCAAAATATCATTCACATAGTCGTACACGCCGTACGCCGTAGCATTTATCTTTTTTGTGTCCTCTCTGCAGCCCAAACTCTAAGTCCGATTGACTTCATATTGATATCATATATGTTAAGTTCATAAACTTAGAGCTGATTAGTTTTCCATAGACAACGGTTCATTTTTTCTCAATGTTTATTTATGATTTCATCTATTGAAACTGAAAAAATGCTCTCACGACCTGGAAATTAGAGATATTTTAATTTGGTTTCAACTATTTATACAACACCAAGAATCTTCATAAAATTGTATTCAAAGTTGGTCAATGTTAAAAGAAAAATATTCAACGGTTTCAAAAAATTATATTTTATTTAATGGATTTTTGTATGAAACTTATATGTAAGAAGAGATTTTTTTTTCTTTGGCAATGTTCAGTTCTTTGATTTCATATTGATATAAGAATATTAATAGCTTGAACTTAGAACTGATTAGCTTTTCATAGATATCTTAAAATTTCTTCATATGATATTACGTCAAAATTGTCAAAATGCTCTAACGCTCTTTAAAACAAAATTTATCTGCTTCTATTAAAATATTTCATACAACATAAGCATTCTTCACCATACTGCATTAATAGTTTGTCTATCTTAACATAAAAATATACTATCGTTAGAAAATTTATATTCCTGGTACTAAAATTTAGAATGAATAAAATATTTCATATAACAAGCGTATTTTACCATATTGAGATTGTCAACATTTGAAGAAGAAAAAATAAACGCTTACTATGGTGTGGAGAGTTTAGTGTTGGCCACAAACCACTCGTTTTAATGGGATTTGACGTTTGTTGTTTGTTATTGTAGAAATTCTACAATAAACGTCAAATCCCATTTAAAAAAAATAGCGTTTGGCGATATCGTTTAGCGTTTTCAAATTGGCCCAGGCCCCTTGTATATTTATTTAGTTAGTGGTTCATCGTTCATTCTTTCAATAAGTCTAAACCACCTCAAAGCAATCACTTTCATTTTACTTATAATATTCTTCTTTATCATTCAATCTCACCTTATGTCTTCGTTTTTTTTATTTTATCATATATCGATTTATTACATATATACTCCTCTTAGTGTTCTCCTTTCTACAGCATTTATTTTAAAATTGAATAATCTACCTACATTCTGAGGATCGAGCGGAAATCATTTTTAGGGGTAAATTAAAATTATCTCATAAAAAATTAACGTATTAAAATATAAATCGAGGATTCAAAATATTTAATATGTCAGTACCGACATGGTTTTGAGGAAATAATACCTTACACGTGCCGTGAGGTATGATGTAAAAATAGGCATATTTTTTCGTTTCTTTTTTACTCCTCACAAACCCAAGGGGATATAGTGGGGAGTTATGATTTCACAAATTTTAAGGCTATTTTTTTATTGCAGATAATCAACTAGTATCATGCTGAGATTATATTCTGAAAGTTTTATCATAATGTATCTGTGTGTGTGCTATGTGTTGTGTGCTATGTACGGCATGTTTATTATATTTTATCGATTATAGACTAATGTACTCATTCGATTCTTTTCCTATATATTCCTTATATTCTATTCCTTAAATATGTAAACCTAATAATCGCTTAGACCCCATTACATTTCGGAGGATATTTGAATAGTGTCTCTCAATATTTTTAACTGTCAAATATTTTAAAGTGACCCCAAGCTCAGGAAACTTAAAATTTGAAATTTTCATTTTCGAAATGGTAAAAAGGCACATCACTTTCATAAAATGGCATTGAAGAATTATCAAGTTTTCGTGGTAAAATATTTAATAAAAAATAATTCAACAAAACAAATAATGCACAAGCTTTAAGTGACACAGAGAGCTATGAAGAGAAAGTTATTGGGAATTTTTCTTCATTTTCATAATTATTCAAAATACATCTAATTCAAAAACTTTTTAAGAACGTTCCGGCCAATATAGATACGTTCCTATTCCATTTATTCCAAGTTGATATTTTATAACGCTGAAATAAGACCGTAAATCTAAAATCTACAATTTTAGTATGTTCCTATTTTAGTTACAATAGTTACTAAATAGGGGGTATTATACTGCGATATTATGATTATAGTTGGGCAGAAAATTACGTATCGTGACTCGTTTCTATTACATATGATTCTTAGAAAATTAAACAAGCTCCGGTTCTAAGGTAAAATATACATAAACTAAAGTAAACCATGTTAAGATTTAGATTCCTGTATATTTTCGTAAATTTACTTAAGTCAAATTAATATAGGCAAGTTTGATTAAAACTTATATCTAATTCATCTTACCTAGCCACCCATCATTCATGTTAGTCATGGATAACGAAATAAGACGAATGAAATGTGGAATTTAATGTACTTAAATTAATTAACAACACGTGTAATTGGGCACGTCTGTATTATAGGCGTTGTTATTATTCAGAAACGCAGAAAACGTGACATTTTTAACGTTAATCTTCTTGTACAAGAAAGTGAAGATTTACGTCCGGGTGAAGGATTTATACAATTTGAGAATGTCATTAACGCGCCGCAGGGAAACGAATCGTGCTGAAAGCACTCGAAGAAATAAAAATATTTCTTCATTTCGACAGAACAAACTAAACAAAATAAATTTCTCCCCAGAAGAGAAGAGATTTATTTAAATTCAGTTGTCACGCAAATATTGTTTCTCTGGGCTGGAAACACTGGTTATTTAGAAGAAATTGCCATTCAGCGAAAAACTTGCCACTTGTGCAGGATGCAAGGAAGTGTTTATTATTACTATAAAAAATAAAATCCATGTGTCAACTGCAGTGGTATAGTTATAAGTCATACATAATAATTATTAATAAATATAAAACATATTCCATGCATTTCTGAAACAAAAATACTGGTTATTCGAGTATGAGATAAGATCACCAACTTGCACGGGATACAATACAATTCATTACAACTATTCAGAACTTATAATAAAATGTTGAAAAACATTTTCTGCGAGGTACCGGCTTAGAATGGTGCTTCCACTATTTTATATTGTCAATGTTTACGAATGGCCCGCAACAGCCGGGTTGGTTAAATTACAAAGGTCAGCAATGACGTTCACCGTCCAATGTATACCTTCGTACGTGTTACGAGACTGGTGTATGGGGATACACACGTGTGTCGTGGTTCCTTTTATAAGGTAATATACACTCGCACACCTGTCGTTGGTTACCCCACATTTTAGGATATGCCGTGATAGAGAACATGTCAAATTAAAATGAAAAATTAAATTTTCACAAAAAATACAAATCTTAACAAAGTTTATCTAGGAATTCGAAAAAAAATTTTTTAAATTATAAGTCTTAAGCAACCATATATTTAAAAACTTGTTTTGCAAAAAATAGATTTTAATATATTTTTTTTATTTTTATTTTATAGAATACAACAGCATTACAATAAAGATTTATACAGATATACAGAGATAATTTTTATGTTGCCAATTATAGTATTCTAAATATATTAAGTACATACACATTTATTAACAATTATGAAGACAGGATGGGGAAGGAGAGAGGTAGGAAGGGGAGTGGTGGAAAGCATTGACCACTAGAAACTCATATTATGATTTGCCTCACGTGTCTCAATGTATGAAGAATAGTAAATTAAAATTAAGTTAAAGTTAATGTTAAAGGGGCACAATTAAAAAGTTAAAGATGTGCACAGTAAAACAGAGCACAGATTAAACATCCGACAAATTCACAATTTTTTTTTGAATACATAAAAACTTGAAGCAAACATATCCAACTCCGGAACGCTCAAACAATTTCTATTGTACTAGGTATAAATGAAAACACTAATTAGTTTTAGTTTCACTATTTAATTTTAACACTGGCACTGACCGGTATCGATCTGAAGATCATCGTCAGAGTGCGCGAAAATGAAAGTAAACAGAGTTTAAATAGATATGACTGAAATATTGGTACACAACCTTTTTTTTTTTTTTTGTAAAGTTCTATCAGTTCGATTAGTATTGCCAGAAAGAACTGATGAAGAAAACTGGCAAACAAAACAGTATGGTAAATATGTGTGATGTATACAAAGTTTAGTAATGTCGAAGTAGAAAGAAAAACTGATTTTACATTATACAATATAGAAACGAATTATAAGAAATATAAATATTATTGAGTATCCAGAGGTTGTGTATGTAGTGCATGTAGTGAAGACCAAATGTGTGCAGGTATCTGAAACAAAGAGAGTGGCCGGCAGTAAAATTCTTTATATCGAAAGTAAACAAACAATAAAGGATAAGTGTTGGAATAACCCCACATTACTGCATATAATGTAGATTGTTTAAAATATCGGTTTTAATAACGGTGAAGGGGAGAAGCAGTTAATGTGCAGTTCACGCAAGCGCATAAAGTGATCACGTAAACCAGCCGATGACAGGTCGTAAGCCCTGTAGGTGCCTTGATTTCCCGGTTCTCCTACAATAAATATTCCAACTTCGTCTCTATTGAGATAATTAAAAATCTGTTAAAAAATATCTTTGACTCCCGACAGGGAAAAAAATCCAATGTTTGCGCATATGCAATAATAAAAATATTCGATTAAAAAACTCATCGATACAAAAGACAAAGTTTCAATTAATTCTTTTCCATTTCTATCTATTGTTTATTTATTTATGTATTTATCATTATGTTCATAATATAAACAAATATATTGTACACTCGCGGGCTTATTGCCATAAGATAATTTCTTCCAACCAACAAGATTACAAAGTATGACAAAATTGCGTGTGTACAACAATAGAATGAAAACAAAAAATAAAAAAAAATAAAATATAGATAACACAAGGATACAATTAGAACAAAAAAATGAAAAAACTTCATACCAAAAAAAGGCTAGGGTAACAAGGAAAGGAAATCGGGATTAGGTGTTCAGGGATAAATATTAGGTGTTCAGGGATAAATATTAGGTGTTCAGGGATAAATATTAGGTGTTCAGGGATAAATATTAGGTGTTCAGGGATAAATATTAGGTGTTCAGGGATAAATATTAGGTGTTCAGGGATAAATATTAGGTGTTCAGGGATAAATATTAGGTGTTCAGGGATAAATATTAGGTGTTCAGGGATAAATATTAGGTGTTCAGGGATAAATATTAGGTGTTCAGGGATAAATATTAGGTGTTCAGGGATAAATATTAGGTGTTCAGGGATAAATATTCCTTCTTTAGTTTTTTGTAATACAAAGTGAGTTAGACGACGCAATATCCAGACTTCCATAAGCTATTCCATAATCTTGCTGATTGTACTTTCAACGAAGAGCTGAGAAATTCCGTATTATGATAGGGATGGATAGTGTAGTACGTTCAGCAGATAGTGTTGTACATTACATAAAATTATTATACTCGGAGGCGACAATTAACTGAGTTGAATTTATCAGTAACATTTTTGTTCGCACACGAATCAATTTCATAAAACAATAGTTAGTATTTTTTTAATACATGAATATAATATTTTTTAATCTTTCTAACGTATTAAAATTTCACTTCATGAAAGAACTTTAAATTACATAAAATTATGATAACAGTATTATACTGTTTTTCATTATAAAATTAATTGTAAAACGCAAATGCGTCTCCAATTCACCGGTATTGCTCTATGACGAGCATCGTCAGATTAGGGCGTTCCATTCTAATGCATTCGGGTTCCATTCTGACGATGCTCGTCATACAGCGATACCGGTGAATTGGAGTCGCGTTTGCGTTCTAAAATTAATAGAACGAAAAACATAATGTGTAATATTTTTTTATCATTATTTTTATATAAATATAAGAGTATGTACATGATACATTACTACCCTTGTGCATTGTTAATGATATTTTTTTTTAATTTCAAGGGGCAAGTATGGTCAACAGGCGGAATCAGAAACAACCATGTTTACGCATATCGTGGATATAATTATCATAATTTTATCCATGATATGGGTAAACATGGATGGTTTTGATTCCGCCAGTTGACCAGACTTGCCCCCTGATTTCGTTTATTTCACACTCAGGTATTAAATTTTAAATATCTCTGTGCTTACTTTTAAAAGAGCCATTTAAGTAATTATTATATTGAGTACTTTTAGGAACACAATAAAATTTGGGTTACTTTGTAGGCGTTTTGTATGTATTTCTATAGTTTTGTACTTATATTTTGATACGCCAGAATTTGTTTTTGTTGATTAGCTGTGATAAAGACTGTTCTCTAAACCACGACGATTTAAGTGTTTATATGTAATATAATTAATGTATGAGAATAAGTTTGCCGGATTAATAATTAAAAAGTTATATTATTTATTTATACTATTTTACTATTG
Source organism: Molanna angustata (assembly GCA_963576475.1). Lineage (NCBI taxonomy): Eukaryota > Metazoa > Arthropoda > Insecta > Trichoptera > Molannidae > Molanna > Molanna angustata. The sequence goes on along the minus strand of OY754976.1, from coordinate 11,237,729 downwards.
AAAACATTAAACAATACTACAAGCTATTGTAGTTTTCTGTTTCTCGTGTTAACCAATCAATTTGCCAAAAAATACTTAATTATTGGAATTGAAACCCAGCTTGACGCAGAAGTAGGTACCTACATAGAAGAAAAAAATAATTGTTGGTAATTAATTATTCTTTTTCATATAATAATTAAAAGAATGATTACTTTCTAATTATATGAAAGAAAGTTAAGTCGAAATGAAATGTTTAGATAAAGGCTTTGTAAGTGAGAAATGACTGATGAAGAATGTCATGTTTTGAAGTATGAATTTAGGGTGAAATGAAACAATTAATTTTCGTCAATTATTTGTGTTTCTGCTGTAATTTTCCATTGATGAAGAATGTCATGTTCAAATTTTAGGAATCTTTCAAAACAAGAGTGACACTTAAAGATAGATTTTGAATAAACCTTTAAGATGGATAACCAATTTTAAGTATGATTATTACAATTTGTATGATTATTACATTTTACAATTGGTTATTACATTACAATATTAGGTTTATTTATGTATGATTATTACAATGGAGCCACAAAGTCATTTCGCATTAGATTAAGTTACATTATTACAATTATTTGCTGTTCGAAAATCGATTTTCAGGACACAAAAAAATACGTTCTTTAATTAATGTTTTATTCTTCTTTTTATCTCAATCTTTAAACAAATCCCTCTGCATTTCATTATTTTTTTTTATTATTTTACAAAAGGACAGCACACAGTACATGCATACAATTATTAAAAGTAAATTAGCAAAAATAAAAATAAGACATGTATCTCTTACGTACTACACATACCCAATATCAAAAGAAGACAGTATAAAAAAGAGTGAATAAGTGTGGGTGCGCGCATGAGAGAGAGAGAGAGAGAGAGAGAGAGAGAGAGAGAGAGAGAGAGAGAGAGAGAGAGAGTAACAAATTTCTAGAAAGAGTGTGAGTGTATAGGTGCGTATGTATTATTTTTCTGTTATTATATTTGGTCTTTTTTGTTTTATTTATATATTAAAAACATTTTTCTTTTCACTTAATTGAATAGTAGTTAATAGTTGTTTATGTGCATGTTTAATTTTACTGTTCCGTCCCGAAAAAAATATTTGAAAAAAATTATAGAATATTATTTAATAAAAAATACTCAAAAAAGTTTACTTTTACTTTCTGAGTGGAATCATTCTATAAAATAAATATTTTTTAGGTTTTATAATGAAAACCTCTTATTTCTGTGTCGTCTCTAATTCTCTAATTATAGCTGTGAGGCACCGGCTTAGAATAGTGCTTCCACTCTTTTCTATTACTGTTTTGGAGTGTCCCGTAAGAGCCGGGTAATCGAAAATACAACAGGCAACAATAACATGTGACATAGTTCAGCAATGAGGTTCACCACCCATTCTGAATGTAGTGCCTTTTTAGGTGAGACGAGACTGGTGTGTGGGTATACACATATGTGTTGTGCTTCATTTTATAAGGCAATGCACACCCGCACACCTTTCGCTGGTTACCCCACATTGTGGGATATGCCGTGATGGTATGAATGAATGAATGAATGTCTCTAATTCGATCTTGCCTAAACACAATCAATTGAAAATCTTTAAAAAATACTGTTCAAAAGAAGCTTAAAAACGCGATATAAAGTGCACGAAAAGGTGTTTATTATCTTGCTCATACAGTCAACCTGGGTTTTCTAAGAATTCAGAAGTATAAACACGTTTTTTTATCGAATATTTTATTATTGCATATGCGCAAACATTGGATTTTTTTCCCAGTCGGGAGTCAAAGATATTTTTTAACGGATTTTTAATTATCTCAATAGAGACAGTTCGTAAGCCCTGTAGGTGCCTTGATTTCCCGGTTCTCCTACAGTAAATATTCCAACTTCGTGTCTATTGAGATAATTAAAAATCTGTTAAAAAATACGTTTTTTTTTATTCCTAGACTACTTCTAACAATGGAGGACAAGATAATAAACGCCGAAGGACTGGAAGGAGACAGATTTCCTGGCTGCATAATATTAGGGAATGGAAGCAGATATTCTGGGCAGCACAGGACAGAGAAGGGTTCGTCAAAGTCATCACCAACGTTGGGGGTTCCTGACAGGGCACCAGAAGAAGACGAACTACTACTACAAAAAATAAATACACAACCAATCCAATATTTTAACGGCGGCGTTTGTTTGATATTATCAAATACTTATGTACATAATCCCACTGATTAATTTCGGCATGCTTCGACGATATCCCTTTTAAAACAAGTATTAATTAATTTATTCTTCAATGGTTGCCTGTCTAATTTATCTATTGCATGTGATTTTTATGATCAAATTTTATTTACCGAAATTAATACACCAAGCGAGCGAATTAGGTAATAAACAGACAATAGAAACAGAGATTACTTCAGTTAATTTCGAGAGTTTTATTGCAAGTGTTAAATTTATGTTGAACACTTTAACATAATAATAACAGGGATTAGATAATTGTGTATTTCTTTGGATATTGTTTGATTTGTATTCACAATAATTTACCTTATAAATTGCCAAAGTTCCAAGTGCTATAAAAAAACGTACGTTATTGAAAATTAAATTAAATTAACTATTGTTTCTATACATATCATAAATAAAACAAATTATTATTATTTATTATGTACTTATTTTCGTCTTTTTTGAATGTATCTATTTTATTTTTTATAAAAACGGACAACGAACAAAAATAAAATTTTAACAAAATAATGAATAACAATAACCTAAGTAATTGTAACTTAAACAGGCCACCTTTGATTTCATGTTACCAGCTCATGAAAAGGATCCTGGACAAACAGAATATTTCCACAGACCTGATCCTTTCCAAATTATTATATGTGGTAAGCCATGGGTACAATTGCGAATTCTAAGCGGCGTTAGTGTTTTTTTTTGTCTAAAAAAACGTTTATGATATTTTAGTCAATGATATATTTATGACAATCGTATGAGTCAGTGATATTTTTATGAAAATTGTATGAGTCAATGATATTTTTATGAAAATTGTATGAGTCAATGATATTTTAATAACAATTGTATGAGTCCATGATATTTTTATGACATTTTTTAATATTATTTCAATAGAGATGAAATTGGAATATTATAGGAGAACCGAGAAATCAAAGCAACTGCAGAAGTTCCCTATGACAGGTCGTAAGCCCTATAGATGTATTGATTTCCCGGTTTTCCCTAATATTTCAATTTCATCTCTATTGAAATTAAAAAAATATCGCTATAATATTATTTTATATATTATTTTTTAATCATACCTAATCAAAAAATTATATTTAAAAATTAGTAGAGAATTTATTTCACGTCAACGTTATGTATTAATGAATTCAAAAGATCTGGACGCATAATTTAAAATCTTATTTATGAGTTTACACTTATTTTATGAGTATAAGAAGCACCCAGTACCTACCTAACAGATTTTTGAACACAAATCACAAATCTTTATACTAGTCAACTATAAGTTCATTGAAAATCGTTGATAAGTACAAAAACGTACCGAGACGTAACCTAATTTCGGAGGTTTTCATCCAGATGAATGGCGTAATATTATCTTTTCATCTGAGAGAGCATGTTTATATCCAATGAATTATCTGAGATTCTTGGGTAAGATTTGACACCCTTAACATAAACCGCAACTGTCTATGTGTTTTGTATTTACTGCAATAATTAATTGACGATCGCAAATTTTAATTATTTAGTAATTTATTTGGAAAAAATCCATCATCAATTAAAATTAATTAAACAATATATTTCGATTCTATGTTTTTATTGTAGTGTCAATATCAATTTTGTCAGGTTCTCGTAGGACTAGTTGCATGTAACACATGAGATCCAACTGTCGATAGCGATAGTACGTATAGTTGAAGAATAAGTACCAAACTATATACCTATAAATACAAATTATTTAATATTTTAAGATATTTGATTTTCTATCCAACACATGTACCTAGGTATGTATGTCAAGATAGGATAGTATGGAGGTCAGTCCTTTTTTCTACCCAGAATATGAAAAAATCATGACGGTATGTATGTATGTATGGAGATTTAAGTATCAAACTATTAAGTCTTCTTACATATTGTGTATAGGCGACTGCCATACAAATTGTATGAAGCGATGTCGTCACCAAATTCAATTTTTATAAAAATTGTTAAAAAAATTGAGATTTACTTGTACAAGATTAATATTTTTTATATAAAATTAAATTATCTAGTTGGTGTGTTTCGGCTTTTTACAATATTTTTAAAATATTTGGAAATATAGGCAGTTAAACTCATAAATTTATCATAAAAACAAATTCTTAGTAAAAATGTTTGAGAAAAACCGGATTTTTTTTAAAAAACTTATTTGAGATTTTGTATTTGTCTATATTTATACCAATTTTCAGCATTCTAGCTTTCATGGTTTCTGAGATATATAGATAAATAAATCAAAATTTCAAAAGTTGATAACCCCTGACTGAATCAAAACTTCAAAATTCTGAGTATAAAAGTTTTGTAGGCCTATAACTGTTTATATATTTTGAAATTTTGGGCTCTGTGAATTAAGCGGATCAAAAGTTATAAGGGGGGGACGGACACACAGACAGACAAAACTCACATAAAATGTTCTACTCCAAATTCTGAATAAATCCATGTATGGGAACATATATGCTGCGAAGCCTGTAAGTTGGTGTTTTTAGCATGCAAAAAGTCCACCACGCTATACAAAATGTTCCTTCGTACACGCATCTTGGATTTAAACTGCCTCTTCCTTCAATAGAATTTCATTCTCTTGAACGAATCGACAGTTGGATTATATAGTTATTTTGTAAAATACTTCTTAAACGCACATAAAAAAATTCAAATTGCCTTTTTTGGAGACTCCAAATCCACACTGAAATCAGGTAATTTGCATTGTTTTATAAACTTACTGAGCCACAAAGGTCCTTGTTAGGATTAAAAATAATACTTAAACAACTTATACATACAAAAAAAATACAACATCTATGCACCGGCAGTAAAAACATACACGAATGTATTATTTACTGTTAAGTCAGGAAAAAATACATATTTCACTTTTATACGGAGACCATATCTCAAGTAAAACATTCATATGTTGGGGATGATATATGAAGAGCTTTGCAACATTAAAAACATTCTCCAAAAAATAGGGTTTCTTTCTCGACAAAGCGTTTAAAGAAGTCCTCTGTGAAAATTCAAAGATTCGTAAATATTTCTGGATTATATAAAAATTATGAAAAAATATTGAAAAGGCTTTTGATTATATTATAATAATTCTCAAAGAACATCTAATAAAAAATATGTTTTTAAATTACAGAAATTAAAAAATGGTCATAGAGAATTTATTTCTGTTGACAGATCGACAAAGTATCTAGCTGTAATCCGCGAGATTTTGTATGGCTAATGGCCAGGTCTACATTTGTTTATGTTTTTTCAAATTCGAAGTCAAATAACACCAACTTAGAGGTTTCACAGCATATATTATGTTATCCAACTGTCGATTTATTCAAGAGAATTTATTTATCTTTCTAATTAACTTTAGTATTAAAACATAGTCCCATGTGAGAGAATTGCATGCAGAAGTGGACTTATTCGTGTGATTTTTCCAACTTTGTAATCAAAAAATACTCGAGGCTTCTCAGCATATGTATATGTTATATAATAGATGGATGACCTCTTCGGAGTAGAACATAGTGTTTTTGTATGTGTGTCCCTTAAAAATTTTGACCCGCTTGAGGCACAGAGACCAAAATTTTAGGTTATATAGAAAATTTAAGACCTACAAAATCTTTTATGCTCAGAATTTTAAATTTTTGTTCCAGTGAGGGGCTATGAACTTTTTTTAAAACCTTCAATAATTTGGATTTATGGTTTTATAGTTTGGTACGTCTATTTTTTAGTATTTATGATATACATGGATTTATATGTATTTTTACACTATAAATATGCTATCACCATCGAAAGTTGGATTTCATGTGTTTCATGTAACCATTAATATGTATAAATATACATTATCATAATACGTTTTTTATTGAAATGTAGGTATCTATGCATGCAATACTCACAAATGAAAATAGTTGGACCGAGGAAGACTTTATTATATGGCGAACCCAAACCTAAAATATCCCACAAAAGTGGTTACATTACTGCCAAACACGTTATCCCAGGGAAAGAAGTATTACACATCACAATTCTCAACAGAACTCAGTAGAAGAACCCTCAAGGGTTGGACCTTCGGCTCATATATACCTATATAATTTCATACAATGTATAACAAAGTACCCATTCATGATTTACCATTTCTGGAGAAGTAGATTTCTACCGATTCTGCGGAGAGTGTTAAGGACACTATACAATTCAATTCGGAATAAATAATCTAGTGGGTATATTTTACTAACTACATAACATTGTATTTTGTGTAACGTACTATAGAGATTTTGAACCTGAAATAGCCACTTGAATATTTAACAACACGAGTATCCAACCGTTTGATATTCAATAAAAATTTTAATTATTAAATAATAGAAGTAGCTACTATTGTGTGAAATGTTCCCAAATTTTAAGGTAGAGTTTCGCGTGTGTGTGTGAAGAAAATATTCTCTGCCAATATTTTTTAAATTACATCTTTTTATACATTTTTGGAAAAAAATCTTATAAATTAAAGTAATACAACGTTAAGTATCCCACATTTTGATGTATTCACTGGTAATAAATAAATGCTACAAAAATTCTCTATATAGTACTATCATATCAAGCTCTCAGGCAGTATCCCACATTCTGATGTATTATTCACTGTTAGTAAAAACTGCTACAGAATCTCTCTTTAATATAGTACTTTAATGACAATCTCTAAGGCAGTATCCCACATTCTGATGTATTATTCACTGTTAGTAAAAACTGCAACAGAATCTCTCTTTAATATAGTACTTTAATGACAATCTCTAAGGCAGTATCCCACATTCTGATGTATTATTCACTGTTAGTAAAAACTGCTACAGAATCTCTCTTTAATATAGTACTTTAATGACAATCTCTAAGGCAGTATCCCACATTCTGATGTATTATTCACTGTTAGTAAAAACTGCTACAGAATCTCTCTTTAATATAGTACTTTAATGACAATCTCTAAGGCAGTATCCCACATTCTGATGTATTATTCACTGTTAGTAAAAACTGCTACAGAATCGCTCTTTAATATTGTACTTTAATGACAATCTCTAAGGCAGTATCCTACATTCTGATGTATTATTCACTGTTCGTAAAAACTGCTACAGAATCGCTCTTTAATATAGTACTTTAATGACAATCTCTAAGGCAGTATCCCACATTCTGATGTATTCACTGCTAGTAATATCTGCTACAAAAATTTATATATATTATGTAGATGCATAAAGGCGTAAACTTGTGTATTGTTAGTGGTTGTAATTTGTGTACCCATTTTATTTTTTTGTTTTATCTAATTTCACAGTGGTAGGAAATTTAATCCTTCTCCCGGCCTTTATTCTTCCCTTTCCTTCCCGTCACAGGCATATATACAATAAATGTTAACTATATTTCTTATTTATTTTTTGTTGTAATGTGATTGTTTAATGATTACCGCCTGTGGACAAACTTTATTGGTTTGTTTCAAAGTGTATGTTTATTTATTTGTATATAACATAAGACTGTGTTTATCATTTAAATAAATAAATTAACATGAACATATAAAAAAAATGATGTAATGTTCATTGCGTAGGTTAAATCATATTTTCCAAATTTATCGCATGCAACAAAAATATAGAATTTAAAAGGTTTTAAAACATAAGTTGGTACAGAATAAAAATTTCCTCTATATATAGATACACATATATTTGATATTAACGTCACTATATTTTTTTGATCACCGTGATATCAACATTTTTTTTAGTAAGTATTTTCAAAAACCTTATAATCGTCATAAAGAATGAAAAAGTTAATATTGTTTTCCAGTTTTTCTACACCTTCACCTATTCTGTTAAGAATTAAAACTATTAGCGAGGAGTATAGCGTTGGTCACAACCCACTCGATTTGTTTATATTTGTCTGTGCTACCAGAATAAATGTCTAACTTTTGATACAAATACTTGTAGATAACTATCTAATGATCAAAAATATTTTACAATGAAGATTGTCTTTTATACACATTGTTTATTTAAAGTCTCAAATCCTGTTATTTTTTACTTTTTGGGATTCCCTTCTGATTATTTTAAATTTTGAGACGTTCTCGTAACAAACGATCAGTGATTTAAGTTGAAGCATCAAGACGTATTTTATCTCTATAAATGATTTCTTCATTTCTCCTAAGATATATGGACCTGCTTAGAAGGAAAGCAAAAAATAAGATTAAACGCGTAATTTACGTGAAATTCAAGGATCATTGTACATATCGTCAAGCGAATTTAAAAAATCAAATTAAATTTGAACTTTTGTTTCAATATTAGTAAACAGATTTCACAAAATAAATAATAAACGATTTTTTATCAAACACCTTATTGGTTAAAAATAATGGAAATAAGAATTTATAGTGATTATTTTATGACATTTTTTTAGCATCTCAATAGAGACGAAGTTGCGATCCTATAGTAGAACCTGGAAATAAAGTAGAACCTGGCATCTACAGGGCTTACAACCTGTCATCGGCTTGTTTACGTGATCACTTTATGCGCTTGCGTTATGTTCACCAATTATGCCTTTTTATTGAGTAACCTATCAATATAATTTTTGAAATTTATAAGATATACCTATTGTGATGATAAAAAAAACATGATTATTAAAAAAATTATCGACGCGTTTCGTGCAAAACATATCGTCAGTGTAAGAGTATTTCTTCAAAGTATTTATAATGTTTTATTTATAGTACATACCTATATCTACCTATTTTTACTAAACTACTACTCATTTAGGATATAAAGATTAATACAGTGACGTTGCGAAATTCCTCAAAAGAGATTAAAAGCTGATAAAGTGCCCCATAACCATGAAATATGATGAAAGAAAGTGTCAAACAACTCATCATTCCATGATATGAACAATTTTATAGATGTTATGGAAATACTTAACGATCTGAAGCCTCACATATTGTAAAATCAAATTTAAAGATAGTCTTGAATATAAACGCATCAGTTTGGTGAAAGTTTAAGAGTGAAAAAAAAAACTAAGTGAATAGGAGTTAATTTAGAATTCTTTGATTTTCACATACATACCATCACGCCGTCTCCCTATTTGGGGTGGGCAGAGAGAACCGAACGCCAGACTCATCTATCTTGACATACCTGTTTTGCCTCATTTACATTCATACATCGCGTCATACATGCTCTCCTATTGCTCTGACTTCGTATGTTCCCCTCTTTCAAAATCTCATTTATATGATCATGCCAGCTCTTTCTCGGTCGACCCTTACATCTCATTCCACTCTTTTCAGCCTTGTATACTTTCTTTGTCAGTCGTTCATCGTTCATTCTCTCTACATGTCCGAGCCATCGCAAAGCATTTATCTTCATTCTACTCAAAATATCCCTTTCAATCTTACATTCTCTTCTGATATCTTGATTCCTTATCCTATCATAAATTGTTTTACCACACATTCGTATTAGGGACCTTTAGGATTTCTTTAGGATTTCTTAGATTTTTATACACTAATATTTTTCTCAATCCGTAATTTAGACAACTCACAACCCCTAGGAGATCTATTGGGGAGTTATAAATTAGCAATTTTCAAGTTATTTTTTTATTGCAGTTTATCAACTAGTATCATGCTGAGATTGTATTCTGAAAGTTTCATCACAATGAATGTGTCTGAACTGTGTACTATGTACGGCGTACTACGTACAGCGTGTTTATTTTACTTTATCGATTGTAGACGAAATTACTCATTGAATTCTTTTCAAATTTTGCAAATCTGTTTATATATAATACTCGCTTAGACCCTATTAGACTTTGAAGGATATCTGATCAGTAATTTTTTTACTATCTTATATTTCAAAGTAACTCCAAGTTGAGGAAACTAGAAATTTGATATTTTTTATTATTAAATCGCTAAAAAGCCACATCACTTTCATAAAATGGCATTGAAGAATTATTAATTTTTCATATTAAAATATAACAATAAAAAATAATTTGATAAACTGATTTCATATAAAAAAAACTGAAAATTTTCCACACATAAAAGAAACCATAGGTATTTTCACGTTTCGTAGGCTAGGTGCTGAATACATAATTATAAACTACACATTAATATTCTCTATAGTTTTACATGATGTTTTTATAACTTTATGTCATACTCTTATTATTATTATTTGTTTCAAAAAGATTTATTTTTATAATTTTTGTTTTAACTAGATGTATTAATTTTTATATATGTTTTTACATCTAAATTAAGTTTACTACTGCTACAACTTAATTTGAATACTTTGTGAAGTGACTTGGCACTGAGGAGTATAGCGTTGGTCACAACCCACTCGATTTGTTTATATTTGTCTGTGCTACCAGAATAAATGTCTAACTTTTGATACAAATACTTGTAGATAACTATCTAATGATCAAAAATATTTAACAATGAAGATTGTCTTTTATACACATTGTTTATTTAAAGTCTCAAATCCTGTTATTTTTTACTTTTTGGGATTCCCTTCTGATTATTTTAAATTTTGAGACGTTCTCGTAACAAACGATCAGTGATTTAAGTTGAAGCATCAAGACGTATTTTATCTCTATAAATGATTTCTTCATTTCTCCTAAGATATATGGACCTGCTTAGAAGGAAAGCAAAAAATAAGATTAAACGCGTAATTTACGTGAAATTCAAGGATCATTGTACATATCGTCAAGCGAATTTAAAAAATCAAATTAAATTTGAACTTTTGTTTCAATATTAGTAAACAGATTTCACAAAATAAATAATAAACGATTTTTTATCAAACACCTTATTGGTTAAAAATAATGGAAATAAGAATTTATAGTGATTATTTTATGACATTTTTTTAGCATCTCAATAAAGATGAAGTTGCGATACTATAGTAGAACCTGGAAATAAAGTAGAACCTGGCATCTACAGGGCTTACAATCTGTCATCGGCTTGTTTACGAGATCACTTTATGCGCTTGCGTTATGTTCACCAATTATGCCTTTTTATTGAGTAACCTATCAATATAATTTTTGAAATTTATAAGATATACCTATTGTGATGATAAAAAAAAACATGATTATTAAAAAAATTATCGACGCGTTTCGTGCAAAACATATCGTCAGTGTAAGAGTATTTCTTCCAAGTATTTATAATGTTTTATTTATAGTACATACCTATATCTACAGGAAGAGGAATGACTGGATCCGCAGTCAGACCAAACTGTTCGATATGGTTGAGAGAATAGCCATGCAGAAGTGGAGATGGGCAGGAAACATATCAAGAATGACCGACTATAGATGGATGAAAAGACTGGTGGAGTGGAGACCGAGAGGCGACAAGAGACCACAAGGGCGACCACCTAACAGATACGACATTAAAAGATTTGTTGGACCACAGTGGATGGGAGTCGCACAGGAACGAGAGGAGTGGAGAAGGAGAGGGGAGGCTTATGTCCTGCAGTGGACAAACACAGGCTGATGATGATGATGACGATATCTACATAGAATGGAGTTCTATCAAGAATTCTCATTCGACAAACTTAATTTATTTCTGTAGTGTGTAATTCATAGAAATCCATTCGCTTGATAATAAGATGAAAAACATTATCGCCATCTATGAATTGACGAAGAAACTTTTTTGCATCTATTGAGAAATTGGTTTCATTTCCCGGTTCTCCTATAATATTTCATCTTCGTTCCCATTGATATTGAGTTTTTAAACATTTGTTATAAAAACTTTATTTATTTATTCATCTTTCTGTACATAATATAAACAAATATATTGTTCAATGGCAGGATTATTGCCATAAGGCAATTTCTTTCAACCAACCAGAGGTACCTACTTGACTCCCGACAGGAAAAAATCCAATGTTTTCGTAAATGCAACTTAAAAATATTCGAATCAAATGCGAAATGAATCGAAAATTAACAGATAAATATGAAATATTGTATTGTATTTATAATCATATAAATCCTATTTTTATTTTTGTTTCGTTTTTTGCTGTTGATATTTATATGAACGTACACACATTGATGTTTATATTTAGAGTCCATGTTCAATTCTAAGCACGTACTGAAATAAAGTGAGTTAGGTGAATAGAACCCTTAGTCTTCCTTATTATACTTTAGGGGCCTTACTTACTATTTAAAATACGAGTTTAATCCAACGCTTAGTCAGTTTCGGCCATACAAAAATCTTGGTAAATAAGTATCAGCTTAAACACAAATTGCAAATAGTAAGACCATAGTTGTCTTGAATATTACTATACTTCACACGGTGGTAAATATATTAAAAGAAAATGAAGACCACGATTCTTTCAAAGCAATTCTTTCTACCGTTTTAAAACTGATTATGTCGCTGACGTTTTACGAAAGTACATAAGATATCTAACCAAAATGGGTTTTTTAAAGTAATGCCGTTCGGTTAAAGGAGCTTAACGTTGAGTTTGCAAAATAAAAGATAAAGAAAAGGTCCGCGGAACGTTGCAGTCATGGCCAACTGCGAGAAGGTCCAATTTGATGCTGAATAAGTTAAAAAAATATGAGAAGCAAGGGAGAAATTATAAAAGCAACAAGCTTCTGCATAATTAGGGACTGATTAAAACTAAAATAAAGAAAAAAGGCGACTAAAAGGTAACCTAATTATAAAGCTTCAAGAGAAAATTATTGTTCATTTGGCAGCATCTTAACGAATGTTGAGAAATAAGAATATATTTAAACTTTTTTATAACAAAATTATTATAAATACATATTTGTACGTGTTAAAAATGTTGATAAGAAATATACAAAAGAATTGATTTCATACTTTTGATTGCTCAATGGAAAATAACTTTCAATCATATTATTGATAAAAAAAATCATTATATTGTTCACTATTCATATACAAACTTTTTGATCTGCTTTCGAAACTCTTAAATTAAACTAGTTTGTACGATTAGTTCTCTTAACAGTTTACTATAGTAAACATACTTTGATGTCTTTCTTTATATCAAGTTGACTATAAATAAATCCTACACTTAAACAAACTAGTGGATTTTGGCCAACGCTATACTCCTCACTACCAAAGCACTTCACAAAGTATTTAAATTTTGTATTTTATTTATTTAACACTTCATTGTACATAACTTATTTGCCAGTACAAATGGCGGACTTGTATGGAATATTTGCAGCATTCTCATGAAATGAGTTTGTTTGATTGTTTTTTTTTTCAAATAAGGAAAATATGTGGAATAGAGGACATCGTTCGGTGGAGTAGATCCAGAAGAAGACATTGGTGGGACCACGTAGGCAGGATGGACAGTAATAGACTTGTGTATATAGCGGCGAATAAAATCCCTTTTGGTAGTACATTGCACATAGCGCATATGAGGTACACAACACACACACACATACACAAATACATTGTGATGAAACTTTCTGAATACAATCTAGCATTACTAGTTGAACTAGTTGATAATCTGCTATAAAAAATACATCAAACTGTCCATCATACCTATATAACCATACAAAATTAAATTTATGTTTAATAAAACCATTTATGTTACCTAATTTTTTTTACTGATTACATACAGCGAATTATTGTTTAGTCTTCGTAAAATTGATATTTAGATTTAATAGTTCTACAAAGGAAGTTAACTAGTCTCCATAAGCGAAACGGGTGGAGGTGGATTTATATCAGGTGGATTTCATTTTAAAATCTCGACAAAGTCGTCCAGCCAACTAAGAAATAAGAATTCATTACAGATTCTATCCTATCTCCTGCGGCGACCTATATAAGGTGGAGTTGTGGAATGGAACAAAAAACGGATGATAAAGATTCTATTTCCACTTGCAAGGAGTCCACATAATACATTAGTTACCTTAATTATAGTCTTTGAACTAAAATAACTATCGGATCTCGCAAGAAGAGATATATAATATTATATATTCCTACACTAGATAAATACTTAAAACTAGACTAAGACCTTGTGGCGAAAAAATGGTTAGTATAAAATTATGCATTAAGTTTTTAAAATTTCATTTTAATACCATAAATTAGGCATAAATACTAGTGATGTTTTTATTTGTTTAATTTTACTTCAAATCCTCACACAGTCAGTCAGGCACATGATATATACAACGTAAATACCTTAAAATATTTGCAAGGATCCCACTAAGGCTAAGCCTGTATGTGGGAATTATATTCAAAATAGATACAACAAAATCCAATATTATGTACATAATTTTTTTTTCATACGCAGTTGCGTCAATCACCAAGACTCAGATTCACAATGGTATTCTGTATGGATTAAAAATTAGAATTGTGTTTACGAAACATGAAAAATCATTAGCCATTCCCAAAAGATCCACAACATTTAACATAGCTACAATAAGTATACGTACGTAATAGTTTCCTCTATAACAGCAGATCAGATATATTCGGAAAGTTCTCACCTTGTAGCCATGTTTTCATCTTTTTTCTAAAGGTATAAGGTTTGCTTTCTATATTTAGATTCGTTGGTAGAGTATTTAATGTTCTTGGTGCCACGAATGAAGCATGTCTCTGTGCAATTCTATGATATAAGTGAAAAAAATCAGTTGAGGCGAGATTTGAACCCGCGTCCACTGACTAAATAATAAAGGATTATCACCATTTTTGTATTTTTTAGTATTGTTTGAAGTAGGCAAAAAAAAATTAAACACTCTGTTTATATATTGCAATGACAGCACCGCTTAATCCATAACAATCTATTATAAATCCATTATAGTCCATTACAAATCTATTGAAAATCCATTTTAGTCTAATGAGACTGTAAAATAGTTTTATAATACCGCCGATAGTAATATAAGACCGGCCCTAACTGTATCAAATAAACAATATGTCAGGCTTTTGATGCTAATTGAAAAAAAAATCATGTTTTTGTAACGCGGCTATGCACGTTTCGGTATTGCAGAACTACTCCTTAACTGATCTTAATTTAAATCTTGAAACCTTAAGATTGTTTCAGATAGAAGAACGGTAATTCTGAAAATATTAAAATTTTCATTAAAATAATACTTACCTTTGGTATGTAAACATACCCATCCAGCTGACGATGCCAATATTAATTTGATTTTAGACAGTTTCTTGGAGAGAAAGGAAACATTCACATTTAAAATTTATATCGTTTTAGATTACGTCAATGTTGAATGTGACGCTGATGCTTTGAGAAAAACGTCAGTTCAATATTGTTCAATTTGATCCGACAAGCGAAATATTGACATCTCTTGTACAACACTAATGTTACTATGTATAAAATATATTCTAACTTCTGACAACCGCGTAAAATGAAAGGAAAATATATTTTACGTTTACTGAAAAAATCAATCGTAGGTATACATTGTTTAAACAAGAGTTTTGAATCTCAATTTTTCAGAATGTGAGAGCTTACATAAATTTATGTTTTTTTATATTTATTAATAGAGAAAATCTGGTTGACTACGCTAGTACAGTTTGGAATCCATAATACTTAGTGTACAATGTTCAAATTGAAAGAGTACAAAAAGGTTTCTTAGGGCCGGTCTTATAAACGAAAGACCAAATATTCGTAAGTATGTTAACGATTTACTAACGGATGGATGTTCCTAAGTAGATGTTACTATCGGCGGTATTATAAAACTATTTTAACTGTCCGTTTCTTTGACAGTTACAGTCTAATTAGACTACACTGGATTTTCATTAGATTTGTAATGGACTATAATGGATTGTAATGGAAAAGCGGTGCTGTCATTGCAATATATAAACAGAGAGTGTTTAATTTTTATATTACTTCAAACAATATCAAAAATTACAAAAATGGTGATAATCCTTTATTATTTAGCTAGCGCGCTGGATTAGCAATTCAGTGGACGCGGGTTCAAATCTCGCCTCAACTGATTTTGTTCACTTATATCACAAACATTTTTGCCTAATTTATGGCATTAAAATGAAATTTAAAAAACTTAATGCATATTTAGTAACTAGTTACAATTATTTATTCATTCATTTTTTTATTTTATTTTATTTTATTTTTATTTAAAATTAAAAAAAAAAAAAAAAATAAAATAAAACGAAATTCAGTGTCATCAATGTCATGTTGAAATAATAAAATATTTGGTCAAATACAAACTTGTAATCCAAAAAATATAAAACTAAAAAAAAAACTATAATTAAACTATATTTCAAAATATTCGTAATATTAAAAATGTACCTCAACACAAAAAAACAAGCATGGTAAAACTCAATACTTCCATAACTTATCGTTAACGAACGTTTAATCGGTGGTCCGACCGTCGGTAAAGGCTATCGGTAAAATTTTACTAAAATTTAACTAACGGATTGTTATAAGACGAAATATAGAGCATTTGTATCAAACTTCGGTTTGTTTGGTCTGAAATCTAACTAACGGACATTTATTAAGACCGGCCCTTACACAATAAGGTTATGAAACAAATATACATTGTCGCAACTATTCTTCTCGCTGTAAACAATATATTATATGCCTCGTCCATTTCCCTTCCAGACTAATCCCTATGCATGTTTTTTCAGCTTTTGGGCAGGTTTCATATGCACAAATATTTATCACTAATGAAATATAGAGAATTTAATCTACAATGACACCAATAACAAT
The DNA here is from genome assembly GCA_963576475.1 of Molanna angustata. Lineage (NCBI taxonomy): Eukaryota > Metazoa > Arthropoda > Insecta > Trichoptera > Molannidae > Molanna > Molanna angustata. Next base: position 11,220,921 of record OY754976.1, on the reverse strand, counting down.
GAACACTTCTTTGCACCCTGCGCAAGTGGTGTGTTTATTGCCGTATGGCAATTTCTTCCAATTAACTAGTGTTTCCAGCCCAGAGAAGCAATATTTGCGTGAGAAATGAATTTAAATAAATTTCTCCTCTGCTGGGAATCGAACCCAGGACGCCCGCACAGACCCCAACGATTTACCAACTGTGCCACGGCGGTCGGCACAGTCGGTAAGCCGTTTAATCTACTGAGGCTTGACCTCATCTTTGAATGTAAAATCAATAAGACTATGAAATGACTTTAGTGACGATGTTGCTTTGTCTAAAATTAAACAACTATTTAAGAAAAGACAACACAAAAAAACAATGGTTTCAATAATTCATGAAGGACTTCTGCGTCTTTTGAATTCTATTTTCTGCAATCATTGCTGTGATCAGTCTGTATATTAAAGTCGAAAATTGTCCTAATGTTGTTTTGAATATACTTGAATTATTAAACCGCCTTGTACACTTGTTTGTACACAAATATAATAAAGAACGCGAAACAAACAAACAAATTTAACAAAAATTTAATACAACCAAATAGTGAGGTAAATACAGCATTGTGTTAAACGAAAATTTAATACAACCAAATAGTGAGGTAAATACCTACAGCATTGTGTTAAACGAAAAAAATCAACATGAAACAGTATATTATACGAAACACGTGATATTATTCATGAACTTTTTACTGTAAACTAATATACCTACAACAATTGTATTCAAGCATGTACGAGGCTTGTAAATACAATGTGGATTCAAATAAGGTTCACGTGCACTGCGTGAAATATATTTATTCTTTTATGTGTAAAGAGATTTGAGAATACGACACTGAAAAACGTATTGAACTGAACATGATATAATATGATTTTTTCACACAAATATTTTTCATAATGTTATTAAGTTCAATCCTTTAACAGTAGCCAAAATGATTCCTTTTCAACTAATCATTTTTCTAAAATTGTAAAAAACAAATTGATTCGAAGAATTTGCTCAAACTACAATTATTTCATATCATATTAATATATTTGATGGGTGTCAGATGGGTGGTGGTAGAGCGGTTAGTGCGCTAGGTTAGTAATCAGTGGTCGCGAGTTCGAATCCTGCCACGACCGATTTAGTTCACCTATTAATTTAAGGATGTATAATATGTACATAATTGTTACAAGTACATAAAAAAACTTATCATTTCATCGAATCGTGGCCTCATCATTTTAAGTAAAATATGTCTTTTGAATAAAAGTAATCGAGAAACGTGCATTTGTCATACCAATATAACATTTTATTATAAAATACTAGCTTAAATCGCATATTTTTTTTATTTTAATTTTTCTAGATTTATGGGCGAAATATTTTTTTTTAATTTATTGCGGGGTATACACAGATTAACAGGTTACATTCATAATAATTTATACACAAAAGTGGTACAATGTATATGTAGTTAGGTCTGCCATCCAATTATGTATACCCACTGTTGGTTATATTCAACACAACAGAAGAGAAATAATGCTAAGAAATAATGATTAGGATATGGGAAAAGATAGTGGGATAGGAAAGTGATGGGAAATGTCAGAGAATAAATAAAAGAGAGAGAGAGAGCAAATTAAGTTGTACTGTACTCATACGAGAAGAAAAAACAAAACACCTATCTAGTGTTATCTCGGATCATATTGGTTAATTATTCCATATACCTGCTATGAAAAAAGTCTAAACCATTGAATTTTCGTAGAATGTTTTCGGTGATTAGTTTTGTAATTTGGAATAAAGAAAAGATCAGTTTGTTGGGTTGCCCTAGAGGGAACACTAACAAGCTTTACATCTTAGACTAAGATTATATTTTTCACGTTTTATTTGTGTGTGTATAGAGTGGAAAATAGGGTCATTTTACTGTTGATAATAAACCTTTTTTTTTATTTTACGAGCGGAATCAAATCAGCAAAATTTCATAACACGCGTGGTAAACGATACCGACGAAATATTAACCGCACTTTTATGTTTCATATCTCAAGGCCTCAAATTATCATAACTCATAGGGTTGTCATGAGTATGTTAGGCAATATTAAACAAAGAACATTTTGAAACGTAGGTACATACTATACATATTTTACTTAGACAATGTCTCAAAATATCATGTAAAAAAATTCACAATAATACATTGTCTTAGGGATGGGAGAAGAGGGGATAATAGACCAAAAATGAACAAAAATGAAATATTTTTGACAAACTTCTCAATATAGACGTAGTTGGAATATTATAGAGAGCCTACTCAAGGCACCTACAGGGCTTACAACCCGCCATCGACTGGTTTACGTAATCACTTTATGCGCTTCCACAACATTCACCAATTATGCTTATTGAGTTCCCTTATCTACGCAATTTTGAAAAATCTATAGGTATATTAGCGCCCAATACCTACTGAATACCCTCGACGCTGTCCAAAGGCGTGCTATACGTCTGATTGATGATCCATCACTGACTGTTGGATTGCAATCACTAGAACACAGACGCAGAGTCGGTATTTTAAGTCTATTCTATAGATACTACCACGGGAATTGCTCAGAAGAACTTGCATCTTTGGTCCCTCCTCCACCCACTCGCAACAGAGTCACTCGCTTCACTCAATCGCTGCATCCATTCACAGTGGACCTTCAACATATACGAACAAGTCGCTTCTCGAACTCCTTTATTAATACAGCAGCCCGACTGTGGAACGATCTTCCGAATTCTGTGTTTCCATCTTCGTACAACCCGGGTCTTTTTAAAATCCGAATTAATAAACTCATTTCTAGATTGCAAACCCCTCCCAACGCTACGTAGTGCGCTTCTTCGTAAGAGTAAAATGGACCCAAATCCTAATAGCTGGCGTCCCCTACGTAGACATGTTAAAAAAAAAAATGAGATAAAGAGAAACTGATCGTTTCGAAAATAAGTTGTTTTTACCATCGCTATCTATGAAGTAATGCCATCTATAAAGTAAAATATTTAGGCGTAATTGGTGAACGTTGCGCAAGAGCATAAAGTGATCATGTACACCAGCCGATGACAGGTTGCAAGCCCTGAAGGTGATATAGTTTTCTAACTTCATCTCTATGGAGATGGTTAGAATTCGCCAAAAAATATTGCTGACTCTCGACAGGGAAAAAAATCCAATGTTTGCGTATATGCAACTTTCGATAAAAATATTCGATAAACCTGCCTTTGTACACATGTAGGTACATAAATTATATAAATAAATAAAATGAAATAATAGTCTCACTTATATCCATGCATCGTCTAATCTAAAACATGTTCGTCTATTATCCAAGAACCCTAAGGTCCACCAAACCCAAAAAGGCAGATAAAAACTATACATAGATACGAGTGACCATGTCTATTAGGTTTAGTAAATCAGTTTTTTTTAAAGAATTGTACACACTTTGTAAAATTGACTTTAATAACTTCAATAAGATATTGAACTTTACATTTTTCAAATCTGAAAATAAGTCTACCGAATGAATATTCAATATTCAACGATAAATTCTTCAGATGAAAATGTATCTAAACCAATTTTCAGCACCAGTTGCTTTATGAAAACAACAACACCAACTTCCACTGAAGTTTAATTTGTTTCGATCCATGAAATTATCAAACTTTCGTCAACAAACACTTTTATAATTTTCCATTAAAACATTTTTCATCGTTTGTACGTAAATTTATTTACTAAGAATACATCGTGTTGTTTAAACAAAAAAAAAATCGATATTAAACTGACCGAAAGTCGCAATACTGCATACATTATATTTATAGATACAATTTCAGACCTTTTTTTAATATAGGCAATACGACCATTGAAGGTCGATTTTTGCCATTTGACGACGTGAGAATTTTATATTAATAAAAAAAAGACAAATAACGCCTTCAAAACTACCATGTTTTCTCAATGAATTTTTATATTTCTTTGTAAATTATCAGGGAAGATTTCAAACCTTGTCTTCCTTCAGAACATAAAGTGGTAACTTAGAATGCCACGAAATTCTAACAAATATTAAATTCAATACATCTATTCACCACATAATATGTCACTTTTCTTTACCTAAATTTGTAAAAGGTGCTTCCAAAACCCTTCAATTAACAGAATAATAAACTTACTCAACATATCTATCTTATTTGTATTCCTGTTTATTTTCTATGAATAATTGTATGTACTGTCAATTGTATAGTATAATAAAGTAAAAATAAATAAAACATAAATATTTTTAACACATATTGAAGTCAGTTGTGAATATTTGTTGACGATACATTGATTTATAATAATGATTCCAAAAAGAGTCAGCAGTGAGGAATCACAATATATTGACGACAATTATTTACAGATGCATTTAACAATTTTTTTTGCTATATTATGGCGGTAAAATTTTTTAATCCTCAAAAATAATACGCTTGATTATCGCCATTATTTTAATGATCATTATTTGGGGGTACAAGTTTTATCTATTAATTATATCAGAAGGATTATAATAATATTACAAATGTGCGTGTTCAAAAAGATTTTATTTAATTTAAAACATCTACCTCCAATTATGATATTGCCTATGGCAGTTCATTAAATATTTGATTATTTACTATTTATAATGATGAAGGGTTTCAAATAAAATAACTATTTACACGATCAAAACTGGTATATTCGAATTAAAGAAAGATAAATACAAATAATATGTTATACTATTTGCGATGTCGTGGATCGGAACTAATAATTAAGATTTAACGCTACTCTACTCTGTTAAACGATTAACGCATGAATGATGAGAATAATACTTATTGTACGATTAACGGCGATGGACTAAGGTTCGTCAATCTTCGTTAATTGTCGATAATCTTCGAGAATCATCGAGAATATACACATTGCAGCTCGCTGACAGGAGTGCCGCTATAATTCTTTGATAAATCACAAATGAAAAATTTATAAAATTTTACTAAGATATTTGTTTTAGGTATGGTAAATTTGTTAAAAATATCTTACATACCTAATTCTCATTTAGTTTTTTTTTTTAATTGTATGTTATCAAAACTATTATACATACCGATAGATGAGTCAATAGAGGTTTTCAAATTTAATATGAAAGGTTAACTAATAAAAAATAAGAATAGGTACTTCTTTTAATTGTATGTTATCAAAACTATTATACATACCGATAGATGAGTCAATAGAGGTTTTCAAATTTAATATGAAAGGTTAACTAATAAAAAATAAGAATAGGTACTTCTTTTCCAAACCTAGATCTCAATTATTTTTTAAGTAAAATAACAGGAAAAAAAATATTAATCAAATGTGCGACTGTTGTTTTCAGGCGTACTGTTAATTTATTAACAGTAACATTTATAAAAGCATTATATTGTTATTGTTAAACCGATTGAACAATACGAGCCTATTTGCTTGATCCGATATTCATTGAATTTTCTTATAAACTCCTGAGTATTTTCTTTTCTTCTTCATATCACAAATCCCGTAATACTTGCAATTCACTTCATTATCAAAAAAATCAGTATTAAACTCTTACCTAGAGTATTCTGAAACGAATATAAAGAGAAAAGGTTTTCTTTAGGTGTATTTTTTTTCGGTGTATATTTTTTCTGGGCGAGAAAAGAAATTTTTCAGAAGTACATATTAAATCGTCCTTATGGACTTTGTAATAATAATATTACTAATTGAAAATTGTTTATATTATAATGTTTGTTTACTTTGCTCGATTGAAAATCAACACTTTGAAGGAAAGAAAATAATGAATGTAAATAAGAAAAGTTTAACTTATGTTGATTTATATTTTTTCATCGATATCTTCGATATTAATTGGCTGGTGTATTTATTTACTATTTACACAGATTAAGTGGTATCTTCAATACATGCTAGACCTGCTTCACCTGACGATATCCTCAAGTTCTTCTTAAAGCTGCACTACGGACAAGATCTCAGGTTTTTAAGTAATGGTTCTCGGTGTTTTTTTTTTCAAGTAATGGAAATTTTTGTTTTTTGACTTTAAAGTTGAAAAAAATCGTGAAAAATATAGACCTGGCATACAAACCTCACGTATCTTGGCTTGATCCTTTGTCGATATGTAAAGAGAAGTAAATTCTCTTGAACAAATCGACAGTTCGATTATATATATTTTTTTTTAAATAAAAAAATGAATATGTCCTTGTTAATCAAGTACATATACATCTTCCTACGTTCCCTAAGTAAACAAATAAATGCTTGTACTATAGGTGAACGAAATCAGTCGAGGCAGGATTCGAACTCGCGACCACTGGATTACTAGCCCAGCGCGCTAACCGCTCTGCCATCGACCCATCTAAACATGATCTTCAAAATATTCGACATGATCTTCAATTAAGTAAATCAAATCTTTTTTTTTTCCCATTTATAATATTAATCGAATTATTCGAGCTTCAATACAGTTATCGCTGAACTTCGATAAGTCGGTTTCGATTGGAAGTGTGATATATTCACGACCCCTTGCGGTAAACATTTAAAACGTTTTTTTCAAGCATCCAAAAATATTTTTATGAAGTATTATTATTACTATTCAAGACGGGATAAAGGAAATATTCGTATATCGATTTCTCAACGTGACGTCATTCTCGGTGAATACAATATTTTATTCACAAGAAAAACTCTTGTAGTTGAAAAAAAATATTTTTTGTGAATTTAATGTAATTCAGACGCAGCAAAGCCGCGGAGCAGTCAGCGTGAAGGAAGGGATGAATTTGATGTATGTGCCAAAGTTATTTGATAACAAAAACATGGTTGAAGTATTTTCCGAGCGTTCTGGTATAATGCAGCATTATTATTTTTTAATGTATCTCGAGATTATCATTAGGGGTTATAAAGAAACATTTTAAAATACAATATGTCGTAGTGGAAACATGACACATTTTATTATTTATCAATGAAAAATGGCAGGATATTTTGCACATTTTAAAAACAAACAAAAATCGACCGACGTAGCAAAGTTGTAATTCGTTTGGCTGCTGTGCCGTCGTCTAGGGTTTGTTTCCCAGCAGAGGGAATATTTATTTGAAATTGATTTTCGTACAAATCCTTCTTCTATGAATTGGATACGCGGTTTCGAAATTTCCATGTGGCAGTAAACTCGCAAATTGCGTATGCTGTAAGAAAGTATTTATAAAATTTATTTTTAATAATTTTTATTTTAAAATGTGGCGAAACATCCCTATGATGTGCAACCATCTTTACTGTCATTGCTACTAACGCAAGAGGAGGTTATAAACAGATATCCCCACCTACGCTAATCATTTGGATGATCTCCAGTTCCCGTGGCTTGACGTATCGCGAATTCTCCTCGACATTTTCTTTTTTTGTACTAATGAAATATCATAATTATTAAACAACTAAAATGAAACCTTAATTGAAATAAATAACTTTCAGAGTGATCTTTCATTATATAAATTATCAGTTTCCCCAATATTTAATGTCAATAATTTATTGTCAATTTTTGACAATACTTTTGCACACGCAAATAATTTTTTGATGAAAATTACTTCAAATTAATCACAATCAATCTTATAATTAAAAAAACCATCTCCCTATAAGAATAACATTGAATACATTTTTTATAAAGCTAAATACTTAAAACTAGATGCAAAACATAAACTGCTTCACTAGGACAAAAACCTATTCTTACCTAACCTAGCCTTTTATAATTTAATATATGTATAGTTTATATAATTATAAAATTAAAATGTAATGCATAATGTAAACTGGATTGCTCAAGTATCAGTTCGATAGATTTCAGATACATTATATTAAATGCACCAGAAAAACCTACCTATTTATGATTCCAGGATGTTCAAATTGCATTGATTATAAGATTTTTTTGAATATGTTCAAAACTCTGCAAAATCTTGCATAACAACACATTGAAAAACAGAGAAAGGAATTCTCTCGAAGGCATCTTGAACTCAAATCGTTTCGATCACAATTAAATTTAAGGCACGTAACGGTCGATTTAACAATGATTCACAAAATCAAACTATCAGCGACCTTTGAATTATCCTGAATCAATGAACGGAGTTATACAAACTTGTACCTACTGTCTACCATTTGCTATACCTTTAATATTTTCTAAGAAACAAATGTATATCAAGAATCCAGATATCCGATTGGATAAGCAAATCCTCATAAAGCCACTTAGTATTCCGAAATGTCAGAAATTCGCAAATGTCTTGGTATACGTAAACCTGGCTCTAATGCGATTTAGATTAATTAAATCTGCAGAGATATCTGTTGATGGGATATACTTCAGACTAAAGACGGAATTCTCATTTGTCTTCCAGAAATTTTATACTGAAACACAGAATACTTATCAGTTTTCAAAAATAATACAAATCTGAGAGGAACGAAATAAGAAGTCGGGGGCACCCAAGAAAGGATGGCACGAACATGTGAACGATATTCTGAAAGATGGAGATGTAAGAATAGAAGAACATGTATGAGACGACTGACGCATGAATGTTGACGAGGCGATCAATGTATGTCACGACAGAAAAATGTGACGTTCGGATATCTCTGCCTACCCCATGGGGAACATAACGTAAAATAATGTAAAATACTTACATTCATTCCACTAAGGCTGTGCAAGGAATATTTGAATATTTAATGATCTATAGAGAGTAATATGATAATCTTATTCTTGCGTTGAACCAATGGTCAGTTTACTAGAAGGTTGAACGTCCAATGAGAAATAAAGCTGTCCTAAATGAGCTTTTTCCCTAGTACGAGTCTCGTGAGTTTCATTTTTTAACATTTCTACGTAGGGAACATCAGCTTATAGGAATTGGGTCCATTTTAATCTTCCGATGAATGGTACTAAGTTTTGTGGGGGAGGGTTTTCAATCGGCTAAAGAATGTAAGTATGCATAGCATAGAAAATAAAACTTCTATACATACATACATATAATATCCCCAAGATCAAAACACTTTTAGAACACAAATATTCATAAGTAGTAAGTTAAGAATATTTGGCAAATAAAAAAACAATAAAACGTAGAATTCAACCAAAATATGAATTAAGATCTACTAACAATAATATTCATGGACGTCTTATGTGATATTTTTGTTTGGTCGCCTTAAAAGTATTGCCAATGTTTCTATCTTCAATTTCAAAGAATGTTTGTTCCACAAACGGATTTTGATATTATAAAAGATACTAACAGACTTCGAATTTCAAGCTTGGGAAGTCAGTTCCTAAATAAATTCTGTATATATCATATGCTATTCATTTATCACGCAAACTGGGCTGGAAACACTAATTAAATGGAATAAATTGCCATAATGCAATAAATAGCCACTTGCACAGGGTCCAAGAAAATCTTTATTATTATAGTTATATACCTACCGACATATTCATGAAAATCTCTGTTTTAGAATAACATTCAATCAAGTTAAACATTAAGGCTCTTGTATACCCTGGGTATACGGATGTACACAAAAATGCACAGTAAATTACCTTCTAATGTATGAAACACGAAAAAATATTGCATATCACCTTATCTACGACATACAATACTTTTTCATGAAAAATGGTAAGATTTAGAGGTTTTTTCTAAATAGCAAGAATATTAATTAAAATATTATAATAATAAAAAACTCAGCCGGTAGATTTTCATGTTCTCTTCCGATTGAAGTAAAAATCTACCTCACAGATCTTGTAGTTTTGTAGTTACGTACAGTAAAAAAATAAAAAAAGGGTTTTACTAAAACTTATTTTACAAGAAAACTATTAAAGAAATTCAAATTTCAAAAAAATCATGCAATAGAATTATGATGTAAATACAACTCTCCTTTATTTCAAAGACGTATCTTTTGAGGGTATTAAGGAAATTATTTTCAAAATATACTGTATAGCCTACTATAGCCTCTTAAGTAAGTTTAGTTTGTCGATCGATAGTCTTTACATATATATTATTATAATTCCGTTCTATGTAGATATATTACAAATATAAAATTGTAAATTTATAATATACAGAATACAAAAAGGGTTGTGGCCATCACTACTCTCTTTTTTTTATTTATTTGATACTTCGTTGCACCTTGTGCAAGTGACGTGTTCATTGCCAAATGGCAATTATTCCTTTCAACTGACCAATATTTCCAGTTCAGTAAATGTACATTCTTTATTTTCCTTAGAAGTTCAACGATCCCTGAATGAAAGACTGACACTTAATCCTTTCTTAACCGAATTATGAAAGCATTATGAAAAAAATATGTTTCATAAAAATGGGCAAAATATGTGATTATAAAGAGATTTTGATAATTTTTATTATTTTTCTCCCTTTTTTTGGAAATTTTAACGATTCCAATTATCATTATCTTTATAGATATAATTCTTCCGTACGTGTGTATGTCACTGAACTCCTCCTAAACGGCTGAACCGATTTTGATGAACTGTCAAAATGCGGTCACTAAAGCAAGTTTCTGTCATTCTCAGTATTGTTAGTGATCAAAAATATTGTGATCAATAATTTAGAAGAGAAATAACACAGCTGATATCAATTTTCATTGAGATATACGTAAAATACATCAATGATTCCAATTGGAATCATCAGTTAAGAAAGGATTAATAGAAAAACCATTTCAATGAAATTTTGTATATACCTACATCAGAACCATGGATTCAAGTAAGCAGAATGAAATTAAAATTCCTTATAAAGATCCGACAATATTATTGTATATAACATTTATTTCTTTAAAAAATATTAATAAGAAGGAAATGGAGAGGAAAACTACATTATAAAAACAGGCGTCAAGTTCTTTACAAGAACAATTATGGGATGACTTTACAACCAAGGATGGACACAGATTTATCAACATGGACAGACATGGCAAATATATGGGGCTTAAACAAATTACCATAATTTGTTAGCCGCCATTGTTTGCCTGCATTTTATGACCGACTTTGTGTAGAAAATCACGAGCACAATTCGTTCGCTGGCTGGACAATAATATATTGGGTGGATGGTACATTCGTATACAAATAAAAAGTATTAAGAGAATCTATTATTGAATTCACGTTGATCGTTAGCTCAGATATGCAGTATTTTCCTCAAACGAAAAATTTAGGATACAGATTACCTGAGCGTGAAAATGTTGCACGATTAAGGGGCGTGACTATGATGGACAGAATTCGGAATGTCCATGTCCGAAGAAGCAGCTTTGACGAGGCCTCAATTGCCGATAAATTGCTCGAGAGCTCATTTAGATAGTATAGACACGTCATAAGGCGACCCACAGGACAATATGATGCATATTTTTTTGACTTCTTATGTGCCTGTTTTTTTTTTTTTGCTTCTACTTATGTAACTTCTATAACTTTTTTTTCTTGAATTGTGTAACTATTTTTTTCTTTTTCTTTTTTACTTAATTTTTGTAGCCGAATTATTTCATATTTATGTACTTGTGTAACTTGCGTATGTGATTGAGTGAGAGCTCATGTAATTTTGTGTGGATCCATAATTGGACGTCCAGCACTCGTAGTAATAACCAATATTGTTTTCTTTTTGTGAGAATTGTGAGCTGGATGTCTGTCGATGTACCCTTTTAATAAAATAAAATAAAATAAAATAAATAAATACATAGAGCAATGGACATCCAAATGCGGACCAGAAGACCAGACCAGACACTCCACCATTAAAAGAGAGTTGCGAGAGGTAGAATTGCGCGAAGGAGACGCACAGGAGAGAAAGACTTGTCAAATAAGGAACAGAAGGGCCGACCCCACATAATGTGAATAAATGGCTAGGGTGAAGAAGACGCATCATTAATAAGAAATTGAAAATAGGTTCATAAGTCCAAACGAATGGCACTGCATTTTAGTGTTTAATGGCACAGTTATGTGGAAGTATTAACTAACGTTCGCTTAGCAACTCACCATTTAAAATAGTAAATTTCAATTGTGGAACCAGAGATATAGACACTCCGTTTAGCGGAATATAAAACACTTTTAAAATTACACTCTATCCTCATAACATAACATCAATGATATTTTTACCCTTATAATTTCAATCTTATTTTCATTTCCTATTTTGAACATAAATAATAATTTATCAAAATCTCCAAAATTGTTTTTGTTAAAATTTTATTTAATTTATACAATATACAGAATAAACCATTTATGTGTTACAGTAAAAAAATACAAACAGACAAAAATAATATAGAAACAAAAACAAACAAAAATTAGACACCGTACAAACACACAAAGTAACAAATGTATGAGTTGATTTAGCCTAAATACAATAACAAATAAAAGGATAAGCAAAAAAACTAATGTGGCAATAGATCATCTGTAAATACCCATATTTTTTTAAAACCAGCAAGCTATCCCCGAAATTATCTGTTATCGATACACAATTCTATTCCGAACCATTGCAATTTCGGCATCGGTCAGTTGAATAAATAGTTTGTTAAAGCAGCTACCTCATGAACAGCACAGATTGTCTTGTCCATCTATTCGGAACGTAAAAATTTATTGCACTCACAAGCTCGATGCAGTCTATCTCCCCGTAGACTATCTTATACAAAATTGTCACATCTTTCGATTGCATTGCCAAGGAATGCAATCGAAAGCCACGCATCAAGTCGGGATAGTCATATATTCTATCAACCTTTTTTATAATAAAGAAAGCGCAAGAACTTGCGTAACCATTTGACCAATCCTTATAATATGATGTTTTAAAACAGCATTAATAGCAAACGTTTTAGTTTTATCATCCAAGAAGAAATATCTAAATGGTTTTCTTTGATGACTCTTTAAAAATGTTGCCACGCTAGTGTAAAATTATTAACAAAAGAATTAGTCCAATATTTGACTATTTACTACGAACTACCCGTTATTTTGATATGAATGATAAATCATACAATTTTAATCGTTATAAAATATCACGTTTCTAAGGATTCTTGGAAAAGTTGGATGAAACAAGTCAAGAATAGTCGCAGTTTTAATTTGAGAAGCGGTTCGCAAAATAATAAGATTTTTTATAAGAATCACACATACATAAAGTATACACTGAAAAAAATTGTAACCACCGAACTAGCTACATGCGTTTTTAGCCAAACCTTAGTTATCAGTAATAAAAATTAATCTTTTTATGACTGATTGGTTAAGCGCACAAAATATTTAGTAGCACAAAACGAATTATTTTGTAGTCAATCTTGTTCGGTTAATTTGACCATAACATTTTTTTCAGTGTATCTACATGAGTATGTGAGAATATATTCATAAAACAAGGACAACATTGTTGAAAGACGTTGGTTACTCGTTTTGTGAAAAATGGTGTTGTGTAAGAGGGAGAAGAACTGAAGAGCGTTTAAAGTGAAATTAGGAAAAGAAAGTTTAAATTAGAAAAGCGTAAAAAAGATTATCGCATCACTTCACAAAGAAAACAGAAAACCGTTTTCAATTGAAGGAAGAAAACAACATTGAATTGGTAACTATGTATGTAGGTATGCTAGGTACCCGCCTGGAGTAATGCTTGCTTGAACACCAAATCGAAAGAAAATTTCGTTTTTGGAAAATTTACTTTAACATTCGACCTTACCAAAAACGTAGCGCTATTTTTTGATAAGCACAAAACAAATTACACATTTTATTTATTTGGCATAATAATGTAGATGCATACATTATGTAGTTGATATTTATTGCTGAAACATCTGTTTCATCAAAATGAAATAAATGATTCAGAAATAATAATATAACTTATGTCTTTGTACTCGAATATTTTTTAAAATTGCATATTGTACAAAAAAATCAATTTCTTAATAGATGACGTAACAAAAAGGTTTCTTCGTTACTTCATAGATGGCGATGGTAAAAATAGCTTATTTTAAACTTTGCACTTTCGTAGGGTGCTAGGAGATAATAATTCTTGAATTTCTTTAAAATCAATTTATATCTTAGATGTAGAATCTATTGCCGGAGAGTATCAGAGATGTCACTAACTTGATAGCATTCAAAAAGCGTCCCAAGTCACACTTTCTATCCATATAACCACAAATTCACGTCTTTTCCCCTTTATCCCTCTTCCTTTCTCTTCTCCTATCCTCCATCCAATAAACATAGTGTATCTATCTGATGTATTTGTTTTATTCTTATTTATACATACCTTTATTTTTTGTTTTTTTTTTATATTTGTTTTGTATTTTAATTTTATGATTTTTTTTTCTTCTTTTTCTATTTGTATTCTTATATTCCTGTAACTGATTGTATTTACCATGGTGGTTGACTGGTAGAGATTAGTAGAGACACGTTGTTTAACTCAATGAAAGTCCTTTATTATTATTAACATCGTATAAATAAAAGAAAAAATAGAGGACGTCCATAAGCTATTTGATTGACAAACTTAAAAAATAATTGAGAGAGTTGACAAAAAGACAAGGAAGAAAAAAATTGGTTTACCTATATAAAATAAGAAATTACAATGAAATATTATTACGAAGTTGCATTGCTAATATGTTCATACTAGTGTTGTTGCTGATCCACATTTCTTTCACATAAGCTGATGCTAATATTTTACCATTGATATCAAACCAAATCTGAATTTACTGTCGAAAGTTGCACAGTTTTCCTTGAAACTTGAAAAACGTTTTATTTTGTAAAAACAATATTTTTCCACGTTCATCAAACATACTCAAAAAATATAATCATCATTTCGATTAAGAAGCTATAAAATGCGCATAAAAACTGGCAGATCACTTAATTTGTTCACCGGATAATAAAAACCATATCAGTCTCCGAAACGAATTGAGTTCCGCTCCTCAAAGTCACGACCCAAAAAAATAAAGTTGTAAAATAAAATCCGTGATTAACGCAGTGTCGTTCAATTATGTTTCTGCTTCAACAGCTGGAAAAATATACATAATTTATCCATCCGCCTGAATACGACCGGGTCTGTATTGCCTTTAATCTTACAATTTAAATAAAGGGAAACCAACGCGACATTTTGGAATAAAAAAGAGGCCTTTGCGGCCAACACTAAACTCTCTAATTCATAGTCCGTGAACCTACACTTATGTCACGCTGTGAAAACTGCGGCCCGACGCAAGTTCCAGTACGGCCCGCGAGCATTTCATTTGAATTCATTGCAATCAAAAAAAAAAAAATCTGATTATTTGACGCTGCGTATAATGAAGAAAGTAAATAATTTACTTTTGCGTAAAACAGTTTACATGGAAATTCTGAATCCGGCCCTTTGTCCCAAAAGTTTGTCCAGGCCTGACTCATGTATTCGACATGTCATCATAATTTCCCCTTAATCCCAGTTCATCCGGGGTTGGGCCTCCTAGTTATCAATCGCCATTATCTGCGATTCTGAGCTATATCCTGTGGGGACCTTGTGCCGACAGCTCCCCCTCGATACTCGTCCACCATATCGCTGGTGGTCTGCCTCTTCCTTGTGGCTTTGAAGGAATACCGAGCATATTTTTATGGAGTAAGTGGCCTCCGTTCGCATGACGTGACCATACCATCGTTGTCTACCATGCCATTAAAATATTAAGATGCAAGGATAAGCAATGTCATTACTAAGGCTGCAACACAATTGCTTGATCTTTAATAAATACTTACATACTTTAATCCACAGCATAGTTAGTATATGTTTACTTAATTTTTACGTTCAAATCCCTGAGCACATATTAATCAAGATTTTTTTAACATTCTTTGAACAGCTTAAAAACATCAATTTGCAGAACGCTAAAGCATTTTAAACAATGGGTGGTCGCAAGGCAGTTAGTGCGTTGGGTAAGAAATTCAGTGGTCCCGAGTTCGATCCTGCCAAGACCGATTTCGTTCACCTATAACACTGGGTGCAAAATGACGCCATCAGGCAAGGAACAAAAATGGTTGATGTCGTTCACCGTATTCTTACCCTGAAATAGAGATGGAATGGCCACGTATGCCGAAGATAGTTGCCAAGGAATCTTAGCTTGGAGACCATTTCAAATATGAGACCTTATGACTTTTTTCTATGGGGTTATCTTAAATCTAATGTTTACGCCAATACCTGGCGCATACTTCTCTGGCGCATTTGAAAGAAAATATCCGTCACGAAATGGTAGCCAGAGTCCACCTGCAGAGCTGTCAAAATTGTATACTTTGATAGTTTATGAACATTTTTTCAATACTCGACTTACTTTTTTTTAATCGATCCACTAAATTTAAACTTTATTTTGAGACACCCTGTAAAACATGATTTTGAACTTCATGAGCCTTAGCGCTTTTAATAGACAGCATCCTCGGAGGCAAAATTATAACTGAAAAATGACTAAATTATTCTGCTCAGGGTAACATGTAAGTGGTTGCGCCGATTTGAACAATTTTAATTGTGAAATCATAACTCTGCATTATTCCGTTGTAGTGGAGAGTAAAAAAAAAACACCAGCTTCAACCTCCCGTCACGTAGTTAATAAAAGTGGCATTCACCATACCAACCTTTGTAGGTACAATAGCCCCCACGAGACGGGTAAAGTCAGGTAGGTTCGTTCAGACAAGGAATCCAAACAGCCGGGAAAAAGAGTTACAGGACCCTTTCTAACCCTTATCTTCGTGTTTTGTGACGGGCTACGTGATTAAAAAATGGCACATTATGATGTATAACGCAGACCTGCCAAAAAAATCCTGAAGGCGTTGGAAAAAAATTGAATTTGAATAACTTTTTCGTCTTTTTTTGCACCTGCTGCTATCAGAGAACGACGATCATGTTTACGATGCTCCGTTAAACAATCAATACAAGTTCTTTGACTATGTATAAAGGAGAGGCAAACCTAATTTTTCTTCTGCATGTCTTTCTAAACGTTTAGGATTAGACTTGCCAACCTTTAAAAATATATATTTTTGTTACTTTTAATTAATTACAAAAAGTTGAAATATGATTTCACTACATTCTTCTTCTTCGAATTTCTAAAATGAATTGAACTGAAATTTGGAAGAGGCCTTCGACCAATCGTGGACGAATCTAGTATTGCGGCCGAGCCACCATAATCTGAGGTCATTCTGTGCTTTATGTTCATTACGTAAACATCTTCAAAATAAAAAAAATGTTTTCTCTTGATTGACACATTATCAAATGAACGTGCATGTTATTCTCAATGGAAATCAAAAATTTTACAACACATCAATACCCTAAAAACCTAACTGTTGAACATGTGTTTTATTACAAGTACTAAAGCATATTCTTAATGTGACTAAAAGCATTGGCTAGGGAAATTATCCAGTCATCACTCCATTTCGTTTCCTAGTTTTCTAACCATATTCTATATCTCATTCACCTGATCAATGTTCTCTTCAAGGAATAATATTGTAAAAAATATTTACATAATCTAGTGAAACATTATAATTGGCTTATATATATTCGTCCTTTTCCTCATGACTGAGGATAGCGGCTGTAGTCCGTCGCCACACGTATGGACCGCCTCCATGCCAATCTGTTTTGGGCTGAACGCAGAGCACCAGTCACCGAAGACCCCATTGTGGACTAAACTAAATCGCTCCATCTGGTCGGTGAGCGACCACGAGATCTCCGTCCTTCCACGCTGCCCATCACAACAAGCTTCTAATTGGCTTATTTCTCTGTTAATTGTGTATCTGTATTATGATGTATTTTGTAATAAATCTGTTATGTTTCCGAATATAATAAAATAAATTTAATAAAAATATGTAAAATTATGCTTTATTTAAAACCGAAAATATATTTCAAAAGAAACACTCATTTTCGCAGAGTAAAAAAACAGATGACTTTCACACGCAGAAGAAAACACTCGTTATGGTGTAAAAAGAGAAATTATTTGAATGAAATAGGTATTCACTGAATATTTTTTGTCGGAGAATAACTAATATGAAGATTATGCCATTATTTGGAGAAATTGGTACAAAGAAAGGTTCTTTCTTAGATTATCAACATTAGGTTTTTCCTTTTCAAGTAAACCCAAGACTTATTTTAGCCGTACTATTCAACGCACGATCTTCGAGGGATAAAGAAAATCTCAGCATTTTTCAAGACACCATAATTTAAGTAGATGATATTGTACCCTCTAGAGACATGATGTACGAATGTGCCTACTTTAAATACAATAAAAATTAGGGCCACAAGTGCGTGATTCGTTTCTGAATTATATACCAGTGGGACGTCGTAATATATTTATTGTGTCAGAAATCTGTAAAAAATGCGAACGTTTTCAAAAATTAATAAAACATATTCAGTTATGTATTGTATATGCGTATACAGATGAGATATTTGAACTGTCGATTTATTCAAGAAAATTGATTTCTCTTAACATGTAAAAATTGACGACATTGTTTCATACAATTTGAATAGCAGAAAACACAATCTACGGGGACTTTAAATAGGGCCGGTATTACAGTCTCAGTTTAAGAGCTAAACTCAAGTTTTACAAAAATATAGTGTATTACAGTGTCCGTATAGGCCTAATCTTCCCTCAAATACGTCACTAAAATGACAAATATTTAACTTCTGGCGGATTAAGTACTTAACAGTGAGTTAACTGTCATTTGCTAGGCAACGCGTGTAGTTTCAGTGTTCTATCACTAGAGGCGTTAGTTGTATCGACGGTGGCTTCACACAACAAAACAAACTGACAGCCATATTGAAACGAACATGGGCATTTAAAAGCATTATTTTAGTGAATAAAAATTAAATTTACCATGTTGGATAATAAAACAATAGTATTTCAAGTCGTAGCGTCCCGTTTTGTAGTTCGTATTATTTGAGGTTATTTAAAATTTGACAGTTAATAACCACAGAAAAAGTAAAATATGTCTATAGGTAATTGAAGATTTAGTAACTGACATGTCATATTGCAATGTAATACAGAAATGGATTCAATCTCCTCTTAACATTAATCTTGAGTTTAACAAACTCAATGAGTTGAGGGCCGACTGTAATACCGGGCCATAGTTTGATTAGCGAAACCCGGTAATATTCGCACTGCCTGTGCATAATTAAAAATGGTCGATTAAATGGTCGTCTAAATCTCAAATTTCTAAATATAACGCCGTCCCTTGTGTACCTCCCGTCCCATCAGTACCTTCTGTCTCTTCAGTCCCTTCAGAACCTTAGTTGATTAAGGTCAATCATCAAATATTGAATTAAATAAAATAAGTAACGTAAATTAACTGAAAAAATATTTTAATGGCAGTTCGGGATGGGCAAACCCTGAAAGAAAATTGGGAAATGTCGAAAATTTTATGTTTTTTTAGCATCGTTGTTCATTTCAGAGACCATGAAGAATATTTTTAAACTCACATTCCAAAATGATATTTACATTTTTGTGGCCCTGTAAAGCATCGTATCTACATACATAAATTAAAAATATTAGATCTTGAATTTCTTAATAAAATATTCATAGGTAAGCCAAGATTTTCGGCTTCTATAAGCAATTCCGCCACTATTATCAGAAGGTATTAAATATTTAATTTCTTACATTATTTTACTGAACAATATTTCGGTAAAATTATTATATTTACCAAGTCAATTTATAAAGTATCCAATACTTACACAGCAAATTTCAATTAACGTTTTCATTGAAAAAAAAATGCAAACGTTTTCAAAGCGATCTTTAAACAACACACGAATTATTAATTAAAATAACAAGTTGGGGAACTTTGTTCGTTTACCGTCGAAATTATAATTAATTAAAAGAATTGTGAAGTGAATACATTGTCTGAGATGTTTTTTAATTAAAGTGGAAGGTAAAACAATTCAAAAGGAAAAAAATAAGCGTGCTTGTTATGAGACATAAAGATGGGTGAAACCTACGAACGAAAAACATTTAGAATATATATTTATTTTAAAAAGCTTTAAAGCAAAGGGTGTTGGTAAAAAAATATTTTCCAATCACCATTTTTGATAAACAAATGTTTTTATTTAATATTGTAAGCGTTAAAAATGAAATTTAGAAAAAAACATCCGCATTTTAAAATGTTGGGAATCATAATTAACTATTCGAACTTTTCAGTTATTTTAATAACTCTGAAATACGTTAATATGCGTATCTGCAAACCTGTCGCTGGTTACCCTACATAGTGGGGTATAACGAGGTTTACTTTATTTATATTCAGTAAGTACGTAAATTATAAAAAAAATGTGTGTGGGCATACACGCACGTGTAATGCTTTATTTTAATAGGTTATGCGTATCCGTAAACCTGTCGCTGGTTACCCTACATGGTGGGGTATAACGAGGATTACTTTATTTATATTCTGATGATTTTCAATTTTTCCCGTTTACTTTAGCGTTCATAAATACATAAATAAGTAAATAATTAAGAAAACAAGTAAATAAATAAATATTTTTTCCTTGGGTTATCACTATTGTATCCTGACCATTGATCCGTTAGTTCATTCCGTTAGAACGTTCGAAACTTCAGCCACATAAACTAATACCAAATATGTCTTAAACTATGGTTAAAAATTCTTGTGCTGCGGGGTAATAAAATCGTTCGGAGCTGAAGGAACAACTTTGGTAAACTGAAATCAGTTCCTAATTTGATAGTTTTATTCAACGCACTCACAATGAGATGACCAATAAAATATTTAATGAAATCATGAAGGTTATGTAATGAAATTTAAATGAAATATAAAGTTCCATTTTGTAATAATAAAAGAAGAGCTTCCCATATAAAATTAGTAATAAAGTAATTTATGATGATAAGCTTTGGATGTAGTATTTTTCGGTGTAAAAAGTATGCCTGATATAAAACAAGATACATGTGAGAGATTATATGCCAATAGAACGAAAAAAATAGGCTATTCTTCTCCTTTGTGTTATTTTAGAGTACGTAATGAAATATTTATTTCGGAGATAAGGCGTTAACTTTTTCTTCTATGAAACACAAAAAAACAACGTACATACCATTACTACCAGAATGCGAATACGTAGTATCTAAATATTAAAAAGAAACAATTTCAGCACCGAAAAATAAATATGAATAAAATTGTCATAAAATTGTTGAAAAATACTTCGGTATATTTGTTCATTGATTTTAAATATTTTTAATTGTAGTTGAATCTTTTAGTTTCTAATTTAATATAAGTACTATTTGAGGAAGATATTTTTGCGGCTCTTTTTTACAGTAACAACTGTGCGTTGTTCAAATTATACAACTTCGTACTTCATACGCTATAAATTAATGGCGTAATTATAAAGTTAAATAATAATTTGAAACGACCAACTGCCGCAACTTGTTGAATTGTCGAAAGTTTTACGCTGATTCTAATTCACGAAAAATCATGTAGATTCTATGAAAAGGGATATGACGAGAAGGATATTGATATTGATGTTAACTTGAATTACGAAAGTGATGATTAAACACTTTTTGAGTAAGTACTATAAATAAACATATAAAAGTATCAGGCAGTTTTAAAGAATTATTTTTATTTCAAAAATTAACTACATTTTTAACTTTGTTTACACCACGTATCGATTGAATTTGCGACCGGTTTCGGATCTAACCGTTCCCTCCTAAGGCAGAATTTCAAATGAACGCAGAATGTGAATGTGTGCTTAAAAGAAGGCTATGTATTTGGATATTGGTGGGAGGTCATATAATTTAAATTTAAAGATAACTTATAGCCCGCTTTTAAATGCGTTTCCCCTTTCCATCAATCTTCCCAATCATAGCCATTCTACACAAGAACCGCTCCTAGTGGCAGTCAATATTTGAAAGAACCCCAAATTAATTTTGATAGTGTAGGTGGCGTAGTATCAAGAACTATTTTTTAACAACAATTTCAATTGACAGACATGGATAGTACCAAATAAATATTTTTCTCTGCCCATCTGACTCTGATTATAACTTGATACTCTAATTATTAACAAAATTATCTTTCTGTTTGATTGAATATAATATAGTTGTTTTTAAAAAGTCGATTTATATCACTCACTCAATTGTTTAATACTGAAAAATGAAAAGAGATACTTATATGAAATATTCTGTATTAATACATTTCAGCAAAAACAGAATTGCTTAGGATAACTTCTCTTCTAGTATTTTTATTCGACTTCTCTGAATTCGACGATAAAATTACCCAATAAAATGTTCACTCGTTCACAGAATATATTGATGATCTAATGAAACGTCCTAATTTTTCTTTTATTGTAGGTTTTATGGACAAAGTAAATCTATGTCAGTCTATTGACAACCGACGAATTTTAAAGCTCTTATGGGATCCCCTAAGCCTCGGCGAAAAGACTATGTATGTCATCAAAAAACTTTGAACAACCAATGTTCAGACTTCTACTAAGGAACCCTCGATCTTAGTCATAATAAGCATTTTCCGTGTTTCTTTCATCACCTAAATCTTCTGAAAAAATTTGTGGTAAATAATACATTTTTATGACAATAGTTTTAATATCTCAATATAGACGAAGTTGGAATATCAAGGGAAAACCGGGAAATCAAGGCACCTACGGGGCTTATGACCTGTCATCGGCTAGTTTCTCAATAGAGGGCGTTGTAAAAAAGATTCTTCGTCTTTTCATAGATTTCAATGGTAAAAACAGCTTATTTTCAAGAACAAATAGAACTTTCAAAAAATTTGATTGATAGGATCTCAATAAAGAGGCATAATTAATAGAGCTTGTACTGGGTACAATAGAAATTGTTTGAGGGATCCGGAATTGGATATGTTTGCTTCAAGTTTTTATGTATTCAAAAAAAAAATTGTGAATTTGTCGGTTATTTAATCTGTGCTGTCTTGTTGTGCACATCTTTAACTCTTTAACTTTTTTAATTGTGCCCCTTTAACTTTAACTTAATTTTAATTTATCATTATTCATACATTGAGACACGTCAGGTAAATCATAATATGAGTTTCTAGTGGTCGATGCTTCCCCCCACTCCCCACCCTATCTCTCTCCTATCCCATCCTGTTTTCATAATTGTCAATAAATGTATATGTAGGTACTTAATATATTTTTAGAATAATATAATTGGCTATATAAAAATTATCTTATTGTATTGCTGTTGTATTCTATAAAATAAAATAAATAAATAATTGTTGAACGGTGCGCAAGCGCATTAAGTGATCACGTAAACCAGCAGATGACAGGTCGTGATTCCTGTAGGTGCCTCGATTTCCTGGTTCTTCCTTAATATTCTTAACTTCGTCTGCAATAAGACATAAAAAAGAAGTCATATAATTATCATTGATTCCTCACATGCAACTATAGAAATATTCGATATCATTTTTTTTATAATTCCTAAAAAAATGAAAAAAGACGAATACTTTTTGTTACAATTTTGAGAAAAGATAATAGATGTATCTGTATCAAAACAAAAATAAATGATAATGTGATTAATAATAAATGATAACCTTTTGATAATACAAGAAAAAGCTATTTATATCGATAATATTTTAAGGGAATCATGATATATTGTTTTCAACATATTATGCCTTTATAAAACTAAAATGAAAAGTCCTAAAATATTTAATTCGGGTACAGATCCCAAAGCGGATACCAAACAACCATGTTTTATCAAAAATTTATTTCAATTAGAAATAATCACTACAATGCCACTCAATGGCCATAAATCTTCGTTATAGAAAAGTTTTCTCTAGAATATAATATATTATTCAGTCATGCTTTGTATGTGAGTCCGTTTTGTTGCCGGGAGACCGGGACACATAATATAATATTAGGTAGGACCATACCCAAACAGAAATGTCCAATATAATATATGAAAAGAAAAAAAAAGAAATTCTCCGTTTAGTTGATAACAACAATACTTCATGGATACTTGCGACTCGGTCGCATGGTTTTGCAACACGATTCTGAAGTGCCTATGGTACGCACAGCAATTGATGAGAACGCGACTCATCTACATCAATGAATGTAATTAAACAAGTTTTAACATTTTTTAAACATTTTAATAGGGTCTTTATTTTTATTAAAAACCAATAAATAGTTTGGATATTTATAAAGGAACATATACCTAAACTTTTAATTATGTTCTGTATATATTTTTTGTACAAAAATAATGAGCATACCCCGATTTTTGATATTTATCTAATATTTCTAAAAAACTATAAGATATAGAGCAATATATTTTTTTAAATTATTTAAGAACAAAATATCTGGAAAAATATGTTGTGATGATGCATTAATGCATCAGGTTAAGTAAATAAACCAAAAAAAACTTTTATTTTGCAATGGCACTGAATGGATAATAAAGGTTTGTTAGATTTCTTTACTAAACCCGAAGCATTAATGCAACGTCACGACATATTTTTCCAGATATTTTGTCTTCTTTAATTTAAAATCAAAAATATATTCATCTACGCCTTATAGTTTATTGAAAATATATGATTAACGTTGAACATCGGGGTGAGCCATTATTTTTCTACAAGAATTTAGACAGAACATTATAAAAATGTTAAGGTATATTTTTCTTTATTAATAACTACTATCTAAATTCTTTTTTCAAAACGATTTTATTTCAAATAAACATGGTATATCAAATTGAAAAATAGGCAGTTGGCAGCAGTCACCCCATTCTTCCAAAAAAATACATACCTACATATTTACCACTACCGTGGCATACTTAGGTTGTGTGATTTCTGCGTCGTAGTCGTACATCGGAGAAAATACTCCAATCCTCAATTCTTGCTTATTGGACTATAGATATGCACTGATTGTGTATGGTTATCATTTATGATAATTTATATGAACCATCCATGCGATTACGTCGCAACGACAAACGCTTGTAAATCGTCACAATGAATAATATATGATCTCAATGACTGTGAAGTTTTGCGGATAACATCAATAAAACCGAAGATTTGGGGGTTCTCGTATTTACATAGATGGCTGCTTACACAATTCAAAACAACTGCTTTGATTACAAATTCATACAGCATAACTAATTGTTATTATTGGTACTGTGTAAACAGTAAAATAATTATTATTTTAATATTATTATTATTTCAATTTCAATATACTGAACAAATATAAATATTACTAAGATTCGTTTTAACTACATTATTAATAATAATATCAGTAATATATCTAGAAAATAAAAATCAAGAAAATAAACCTACATGGAAATAGCTATTATACAACACGGATGTGAGATATCAATGCTTTTTCTTTGAAATCAAACAAAATATGTATGTGGGTGATGTGAAAAAAAAAACATCGTAGAAATCATCGTAGAACATATTATGTTGTATTATGATACATGAATTATTGATAAGATAATGAAAACGTCAGAATTTTATGTTCCAGTTTCTTTTTTTATACTTAATACTAAATATTATCTGAAAAATAAAACAGCATCAAAAATATAATATTTATCTGTTTGTATTTTGATGTATATTTACTATTACCATATACAGATTTAGAAAACAAATAAACATAAGTATACTACTTACTTACTTACTTCAGATGACTATACAACTCCGGTAGAGCTTTAGCCTCCTGAACAATAGCTTTCCAAGCCTTCCTGTCAGCTGCAGTGGACTCCAAGTCATCACAAGCATTCAGCACGTTCAGATCTCGGGTAACATTGTCATTCAATTTCTGCCTTGGTCTTCCCAGGGGTCTCTTGCCCACAGGGTTATTTTGCAGGATACGTATCTTTAAAATAATTCGCAATCGAAAAAAAAATCATAATTTTTTCCTCGTTGTATTGTATTTACATAAATATCAGTTGTATTATTAAATACTAGCTTTTATGTCCCGCCGTTGGCCAAGAATGTAAAATTGTGAAAGAAAAAGCAATCGTTTTTATAATATTGTCACCCAATTATTTTGCAATATCAGACTATGAAAAGTGGTTTGAAATTTGATTGAGTTTAAGTATTGTAAAATGTTCAAGTGATGGCCACAACCCATTCTTTTTTATATATTGCTATAAAGTGTGAATGAAGTATAATATTTATACAATTTCTGCTCGCATGGACTATGCGTAATGGTTTTAAATATGACTGTTTATCAACGTTGTAAAGAGATTGGTTTGGCCACAACCCCCATTTTTAAATATTATCATCGAAAACAAATTGTAATGTGTACCTATTGAAAATTTAGTAATTTTGGATGTTGGGATGTGGTTAAAATTTGATTAAACAAACGTAGGTACTGAAAAGATCTAGTATTGGTCACATCCCATTCGTTTTTATATTTTTTCATCAAGTGTGCATTATATTTTTGCTCAATTTGACTGAAAGTCTTCATTAACGAAGAAGAAGAAGACTTGAACTATAGTAAATAGTTTTTAATTTGAATATAAATGTTGTGAAGAGTTCAGTAATGGCCACAACCCCCATTCTTTAAATATTAGGTGTTGAAAATTATTCAAAATAGGATGATATAAATGGTTTAAATTTAATTAAACAAAAGTATTGAAAAGATTCTAGTGCAGGTTATATCGTCACATCCCATATCCCATTCATTTCATATGTATTTTCATCAAGTGTGCATATCGTTAATAATATTTCTGCACAATAGACTATTAGACTTAAAACTAACCCAAAAGACTAAATAAAAAAGAGAAAAATAAGTATAAGACTATAAGAAACAGTTTGTATAAAAAACTATTCCAATGGTCTACATAAAATAAGTAAAAATACATATACCTAATAGAAGAATTAGACTATTGGAAATAGATTGTATAAAAGCTCACCCAAAGGTCTACAAAAAAGAAGAAGAAGAATATTTAGACTATTGGAAATAGTTTGTATAAATACTGACCAAAAGGTCTACATAAAAGAAAATGAATAAGACTATTGGAAATAGTTTGTATTAAAACTCTCCCAAAAGTCTACGTACTTAAATGAAGAAGAATAATAATTAGA
Organism: Molanna angustata; assembly: GCA_963576475.1. Lineage (NCBI taxonomy): Eukaryota > Metazoa > Arthropoda > Insecta > Trichoptera > Molannidae > Molanna > Molanna angustata. Next base: position 11,194,050 of record OY754976.1, on the reverse strand, counting down.
CTAAAGGAAATAATTTTTATAAAAAAATGACCCAAATGTATACATAAAAGAAGAAGAAGATGAATTAGACAATAGGAAATAGTTTGTATAAAAACTGCCCTAAAGGTCTACATAAAATTAAGAAGAAACAGAATTAGACTCCAGGACCCGCCGCTTCAGGCCCTTCAGTACCTCCCGTCCCTTTAATCCCTCATTACGTCCCTTCCCATCAGACCCTTCACTACCTTCCGTCCCTTCAGGCAGTTTTATACCTCCCGTCCCTTCAGGCCCTTTAGTGCATCCCTTCCCTTCATTACATCCCGTCCCATCAGTCGGTTAAGAAAAGTTTAAATCCAGAAACCATCCTGGAAGAACCGCGAAGAGATGAAAGAACATTCTTTTCCCAGGATGCTCTACTTAATAGGTAAAATGACTAAATACACGAAGAAGAAGAAAAAAGTTTAAACCCAGATACCTGCGAAGAGATGGAAGGACAGTTGGACCTTCTTCTCCCAGGATTCTCCAACTTCATAGGTAAAATGACCAAAAATACACGATGAAGAAGAAGAAGAAGAAATAAGTTTAAATCCAGATACCTGCGAAGAGATGGAAGGAAAATTGGACATTCTTCTCCCAGGTTAGTCCACCTTCAAAGGTAAAATGACCAAATAGACGATGAAGAAGAAGAAGAAAAAAGTTTAAATCCAGAAACCTGCGAAGAGATGGAAGGAAAATTGGACCTTCATCTCCCAGGATAGTTCATCTTCATAGGTAAGATGACCAAGTACACGTTGAAGAAAAAGAAGAAAAAAGTTTATATGCAGAACCCGTCCTGGAAGACCTGTGAAGAGATGGAGGGACAGTCGGACCTTCTTTTCCCAGGATACTCCCCCTTCATAGGTAAAACGACCAAATACACGAAGAAGAAGAAGAATAAGAAAAAAGTTTAAATCCAAAAACCATCCTGGGCATACGCTCGACAATTCACCAAAGTTTCATTATAATCGGACAAACGGTTGATAAATAAATAAATAAAATAATTTTCCTATAGGAAATCAGTATAGGTATATTATTGTTGATTTGTAAGTAAATAGTATTAGGTAGGTACCTACCTACAACAACCTTCTAAATAAATCCGATTCCTAACAAATTTTATTTGAATATCACATTCTTTCTGTAGCCATGGAAACGATTCGAACACGTAAGTAATATCGAATGGTTCGGATACATTTTTTGAATATGTAGGTACCTACATTGGTTTGTTCGATGCCATAAAAATGAAAATTGTCCGAAATATCAAATATTATATACAAATTATGCAATTTTATTATGCCCATATCTTTACTAATAATTAACAGACTTTTACAATATACGTCTTAAAACTTGCTGTAATGTCTTGTGTTTCATTTTATTATTTCATATTTATATTTATTTCAAAGGTTTATTATTTTCAAGAACATATTCATTCGGTAGGAAAATGAAATATTGTATGAAATTGATATTAAAATGGCGGCATTTATGTACAAAACGCTTACTTTAAAAATAAGTTAAACATTATAATTATACAAAATATTCACCATGTTTTTCACTTAAACGCTAAGTTATACTTGAAAGTAAATTTTTTTCGTGTAAATACGTACTTCTAACTTTTAAACTAACAGATATATGCGTGCAAAATGTACACTTTTTTGACAGATACGACTTGGAAAATTTTGTATGAAAAAAATAATTATTGAAATATTTTTAAAATTCAGCATTTTTATCGCATTATTTTTAGCGTGACACTGCATCAGGTATACAGGTACACGTTCGCACATAAATTAGATTTTTAGATGCTCTTGGTTTTTCAGAAGGCGTGAGACAAACACACACACACACACATACACACACACACACACACACACACATACACTAACATTTTGATTGCTTTATTACTTTAGATTAAACATCCGTGTATGTAGTTGGAGTACAATATTATACACAATAAACAAACAACCGGATGATTGTTTATTCATCTCAATTAAAAGATAATTTAAATATAATTTATTGTAAACATGGATATAAAATATCTGCCGTATTGTTAGTGGGACGTTGAATGAAAACACGTGGGTTGTGGCCAACACTATACTCTTCCCTACCAAGTCACTCCACAAAGTATTATAGAAATAAGTATGGAAACTTAACAGCATTTGCATGAAATGATTATTTTGAATTATTTTTTTTAATATTTTATTACGAAAACTTGATAATTCTTCAATGCCATTTGATGAACGTGATGTGCTCTTTTTAGCAATTCTTATATAAAAAAATCAAATTTTTAGTTTCCTGAGCTTCGGGGTCACTCTGATATATTTGACAGAAAGAAAAATGAGATGCACTGATCAAATATCTTTCAAAATCTAATGGAATCTAAGCGATTATTAAATATACCAATTTGAAAAAGATTGAATAAGTACTTTAGTCTATAATCGATAAAGTAGAATGAACATGCCGTAAATAACACTTAGTAAATATCTAGATTTACTTAAAAATCTAGATTTACCTTTTTCAATTCAATATTTTATGAATTATTTAGTAAATATACAATAATTAGTAAATATAACAGAAGCACCAATGTCCGAAATTGTCACAAAGATGGACAGAATTGTTGGATCAAATACGATTATTATATAATTTCTACACAGTGTTTTTTTTTTTACATTTCATATAAACTCTAATAGCTACAAAGCGCCCTTGAGGTGAGTTATCACGAAAACGGCGCTATATAAATTATCCAACCATATATATAAACTCATTTGTTATTTTTTTCTTCTCATTTTCTTTGTGTATATAATCTATATTCTGTAAAATGTTTTTCTTTTTCTGTAACATTTAATGTAAATTTTGTATTTAGTTTAATGTTGTTTCGTTCACAGAGTGGAAATTCAAAATGAAAAATTATTAAAAATTAACAAATTAACACATGAGATCCAACTGTCGATAGCGATAGTACCTATGTAAAGTTGAAGAATAAGAATCAAACTATAAACCCATGAATCCAAATTATTGAAAATTTTAACACATGTTGGTATGTATGTCAAGATAGGACAGTATGGAGGTCAGTCCTTTAATCCTACCCAGAATGTGAAAACAGCACGATGGTATCTATGTATGTTTGGAGATTAGTATCAAACTATTAAGTCTTCTTAGATATGTGTGTAGGCTACTTCCATACACATTGTATGAAACAATGTCGTCACTAAATTCAATTTTTATAAAAATTAAAAAAAAAAATTGCGATGTGCTAATACAATTGTAATATTTTTTATAGAAAATGAAATTTTCTAGTTGGTGTGTTTCGGCTTTTTTCGATATTTAAATAAAAATGGAAATATAGGCAGTTAAACTCATAAATTTATCATAAAAAAAATATTTTTCTTAATAAAAAATGTTTGAGAAACCCTGGAATTTTTTTAAAAAACTTATTTGAGATTTTGTATTTGTCTATGTTTATACCAAATTTCAGTGTTCTAGCTTTTATGGTTTCTGAGATACATGGAAAAATAAACCAAAAATTCAAAAGTTGATAACCCCTGATTGAAACTAAAATTCACCATTCTGAGTATACAAGTTTTGTAGGCTTATAAGTGTTTACATATTTTGAAATTTTGGGCTCTGAAAATTGAGCGGATCAAAAGTTATAAGGGGGGGACAGACAGACACAAAGACACACAGACACACAAAACTCACATAAAATGTTCTACTCCGAATTCTGAGTAAATCCATGTACTTACATATATGCTGCGAGGCCTCTAGTTGGTGTTATTAGCATGCAAAAAGTCCACTACACCATACAAAATGTTCCTTCGTACACGCATCTTGGCTTAATAATGTCGATTCATTCAGAGAATTGAATTCTCATGAACGAATCGACAGTTTATTAAATGGCTCTTGTAAAAGTAAACACAGAGATATTTAAAATTTAATACCTGAGTGTGAATTCAACGAATTCAGGGGGGCAAGACTGGTCAACCGGCGGAATCAAAATCATCCATGTTTATCCATATCATGGGTAAAATTATGATAATTATATAGTTGGTTTTGATTCATATGACCATACTTGCCCCTTGAAATTAAAAAAAATATCATTAACAATGCACAAGGGTAGTAATGTATCATGTACATACTCGTATATTTACATTCAAATGTTGGGGATAATGATAAAAAAATATTACATATATATGTTTTTCGTCCAATACACCGGTATCGCTGTATTGAATTCTCATGAACGAATCGACAGTTGGATAATCCACGAATTGAGTTTATAATAAGTGCGATACTTAAACTAGTATCTAGAAGTTTAAGTATCGCCTCCGATGATGATAGTTAAACCATCGAAAGCGCTCAGGCACTTATTATAAACTCAATTCGTGGATTATAATAATTGTGTTAATTTTTGTATGTAAAAATATGGTTTGTATAGCCCTTCTCACAGACTGGAATATTTTTTTTTTATTATTATTATATTATTATAACAATATAAGAGAAATATTCTCCATTTTTAAGACGAGATTCGTCTCAATTAAAAAGGGTTATTATGAAATGTATATTGTGGAACTTACATATACACCAGATAAATTAGAACGTGTATGAAAATTGTGATTTATTCGTTAAATAAATTTAACAAAAATGTTTGCGAATTAATTTTCCAATTATATAACAAGAAAGCCTTTTACTACCAATATTTGCATTATTTAAATATTTTTAATAGATCTTTCTTTCTTTTAACGTGGCCTCGATCACCGAAAAGTTGCAGGAGAGTAGATTGAGATTGTATGGACACGTCGTAAGGTGACCAGAGGACAATATGATATGCAGAGCGATGTACATCCAAGTGCAGGCTACATCCAAGACCAAGTAGGCGGCTGACAACGTGCCACTCCACCATCAGAAAAGATTTGCGGAAGGCAGACTAGAGAGAAAGACATGGCGAAAGAAGACGAGGGGGACCGACACCACACAATGAGAAGAAACGGCTAGGGTGAAGAAAATAAATATATCTTTTATGTATATACGTTAACATTTAAAACAAAAAAAAATGTTTTTGGTGTATGCCTGTTATACTTTATAAGTTATCAATAGGGTCTATTCGTTCAGAAACACAACTTTTTGGATAAAAATTTAATCAGAACGCTAAAAAGTTTTTTTTAAAACGGTCGATGATTGCTCATTAATAAATGACGTTGGTTATAGAATATTTTATAGGGTATTGGGGTGGAAGAGGATGTTTCCTACAATTGCGGCGAGATACAAACTGACGAACACCTCCTCATCTGTCAAGATATGCCAATGACATGCGACGCAGAGTACTTGAAGATGGTTAGTGACAATGCCGTTGCGGTTGCTGTATTCTGGAGTGGGAAGGCCTAGTGAGAAGTACTCGGACTCGTTAAGTAAGTAAGTATAGAATATTTTGTATTTATCTGAAAAATTAAAACGGATCTTAAAACGCATATTAAAAAAATCCATACCGTAAGTAATTAAATTGAGAAAATAATACCTTCTTTATGAAAATCTAAGGGGAACAAAAACAATTTACTTTGTGAAAATCGAGACAAGACAATAGCTTTAGGACAAATTGTTATACGTGTATCGGGGGATTAAACAAACCTCTGATTAACTGGTTAAGTAGATAATTTGTTTCACACTGAAATAGATTAATGAATATCTGAACTTGTGTTGTGTACAATATTGTCTTTGAGATTTAAATTTAAACACAAGTAATTTCATTAAAGTTAATACAAACAAGTTAAACTTGTGAGATTGTTTGGTACCGAACCATGTTGGATTTTAATAATGTATTAAGTTATAGGTGGATACACTATTCGTAGCGATGTAAACTTTCATGTACCTATAAGATGGATGACTTAGACGATATTTTACTCTAAATGTATATTAAATACTTGTTCACCGGCGAGTACGAAAATGTGAGAATTATTACAACCGTAAATACATAACTACATTGATACTTCTTCATACGACTCTTTGACAGGATTGAGTTGAGAAACATATTTTATTTTTTAGACAATTTTTTAACATCTCAATATATATACGAAGTTGAAATATTACATAAGAAACAGGAACTCAAGGCACCTACAGGGCTTGAGTTCTCACATTTATAAACAATTCATTCATACCATCACAATGTTTCATATTCTCTCCGAAATTATGTTCATGTCTTTTACGCACTTCAATATTGTCTGTTTGCTCCCGTTTTTCAGAATTTAATAATAGAGTACCTACATTAAAAATTGACCTTTACCATTAATTCCTAACCAGACGCTCATCGTTTAGTACTTTTTGTGTAGCAGAATTATATATTTTTAAATCCAACAATATCTTTTGATACCATAGTTAACTATTCCGTCCGCATTCGGTACAAAAATCATATAATATCTTATTAAAAACAATTGTGTGGTTTACAAAGCTTCACATATAAAAAAAAAACACAAAAAATGCAAAATTTTGTGAAATAAAAGTGTGACTGCGATCCTGAATAACTGCAATGTGCATATCCTCGACAGTTCTCGAAGATTAACGAACGTTCATGACCGTTCGGGTAACCAAATCAAGTACATACATCCATTCATGCGTCAACGTCTATCTGAAGACAAAGCCGCGTAAACATCAAGAATAGCTGAATTTTATGGAATAATTTTAATAACATTACTGTTCATAATAATGTACTAATGTTGATCATGAAAGTAATTTTTAATATGAAATACTTTATCACTTCAAATTGAATATCTTATTTTGAATTGATTGAATTTTGCAATATCTTGTTTCAAAGTAGATTATTAAATAGTATATCGTTTTAAGATGCACATAAAATATAATCTCAACCTCCTGATAAATATTTCTCTTAATTAATCAATAAACTTATACTCCAAAAAAGTAGAATTATAATGTTTCTTGTTATACCACTGTGGTATTTACAATAGGTACCACGAGTCCTTTGCTGGTCATAGTAATATTTTTTATAAGTAATGGTCACAAACCTTAAAAATGTCGCATCGTGATAGAAACAGCATATTGTCATCATAGAAATTCTTTCATCTCATTGTGCACATTGTTGAAACACAAACACTATATTATCTTTACGATTCATACAGTTTTATGTGTGTATTCACAAACTCAACAAACGAAGAAGTTACCTACCTACTCTACTCGGCACTAAAACCACAAGAATAGGTACATCAGTTTCTTCCTTAAAAAGATGTAAGGGCACAAGTCTTAAAAAAAGTAATGCGTATTTTCGTTCAACTAAGCGCAATTCAGGAAGTACAAAATAGCGTCTCAGCTTTTTATTATCACTTTCTGCCGTATTGCGAAGTAAAGAAGCGGAATACTTACATGTAATGGTCTATATACAATTGATGTGAATAAAAAACTATCACTACGAGTATATTACACAAATTAGGATATTATTTTTAGTAGGTATCTATATTTCTATGAATAGGTATTTTTTTATAAAAAACTTTAAATAATGTTTAATGCAAAAGATATATACTACAGTATACGAATGAGAGGAAAAACTATACTATATATGAAAGAGCAAATATAAAATTATTAATTTATTTTACTTTCGCTATTGTAAAATCTTTGGCTAGATACACTATAGTTCATTGCTATAAGGCACTAAATTCCTTCTTTGTAATATAGATTATATAAATCAGTATTTACAAAAAGCACCAAAAAAAATTTTCTGTCACTAGTTGCATGTAACACATATTATGTAAGATCCAACTGTCGAAGGCGATAGTATTGTTTTATAAAACCTTATCCATAATTTAATATTTTGTTTGAATTCACAAAACACGTATGTCGCGATAGGGTAGTGCGGAATTCAGTCATTTTTTTCTACCTCCATCAGTTTTATGTTATGCATGAAGATTAAGTTTCAAACTTTAAAAAATGTCCCCGTAGATATGTTGTATTCTGCTATACAAATGTTATGAAACAATGTAGTCACTTAATTTTATTCGAGTAGTTCGAGATGCACTGCTATAATTTTTATGTTTTTATAGAAAACGTTTTTTTAGTTGACGTGTTTTTTGTTGCGCTTTTCGATATTTTTGTATAATTGGAAAATTTAAGCAGTTGAATATAATGTGTAAATTTGTCTTTAATAATAAAATTTGTCTTTAATAATAAAATTTGTCTTTAAAAATAAAATGTGTAAAACCCAGGAACTACTACATAAAAATTAGTTTGAAATATTGTATTTGTCTATATTTATACATACTTTCCAGCATAGCAGTTTTAATATAATTCGTTTAGATATAATGATAACTTAAATGATTAAATGACATCTAATACACACATATATTTTGTGTCGTGTCCGGATAATTGACCGTACGCCCTTTTTACCACGGTGAATTGTCCGTGCGGTAAATTGTCCTCACGGTCATTTGTCCATACGGTAAAAAGGGCGTACGGTCAATTGTCCACGGTCAATCGGCTACGGTCAATTGTCCGGGAATCATTTTGTGTATTTATAAATAAATAAATAAAATAGCATCTGTTTGGGAAAATTGAGTTATCGACTTCATATTGATATTGTATAAGTTTCTATAGAAATCTGTACTTTTTAACTCTCCACTAAGTAGTATGAATGTAATAGTATTCATCTTTATACTATCATGCCATCTTCCTCATGGGGTAGGTAGAGAGAACCAAACACCGCATTCTTATATCTTGACACATATCCATAATTTTATTAACATTCATGCATCGTTTCATGCATGATCGTCTTTTGTCAAAGCAATTTTTTACATCAATTTCTCAACAGGTATCACGTAGAGAGTGCATACTATGAATTTTTGGGTCTAAGGTGTATTTTGAAAACTTTTGTCCTCAGGGAAATTAATATTTTTTAGGGAATCTATTAGAAATATAATTCATATAACTAGATTTAACTTATTGATCGTCAGTTTTTGATGGAATTCCATTTAAATTAATTTATATTTTTAATAAATAAAAATAAAAACACTTGTTTAGAATTAATTCCACTATTTATTTAAGGACAACAACCTACGACCGGTTTCGTGCTAAGCACATTTTCAAGTAGTAAATATACATAAGTTTAACATAGTATTTATATAAAGACAAATGAAAAAATCTAACTTGTCTTTGTATAAATACTCTGTTAAACTTATGTATATTTACAACTTGAAAATGTGCTTAGCACGAAACCGGTCGTAGGTTGTAGTCCTAAAATAAATAGTGGAATTAATTCTAAACAAGTGTTTTTATTTTTATTTATTTAAAATATAAATTAATTTATAATTCATATAAATGCATTTAGGGATAGTCAAACTTTCAACCTTTCATCTTGAATCATTTTCTATTAATAAATCTGATGAAAGAAAAAATAGGCATAAATAACCCAAAAATACTTATACATAGAATAACTTTAATGAGACGTGAAACTTCGCATAGTTGACGAATAGAGCAATCCTAGAAAGGTTGGACTATGTTCGTCACTAAAGACGGAATCTATGATTGAATTTATAAATTTGAATTCAAAATATAAGATAGGCAATATTATAAATAAAATAGAAATTCAATATTGACATCCGATCCCGTTCGACGTTCGAGAATAACAGTTTAACAAAAAATATGAAGAAATAAATTGCGGTCGACGTCATATTCAATACTTAACACAAGCCCCGCCGCAAGACATACGATGTGATTTCACAATTTCAGACATTTAGAGAATATAATATTTTCGCTCCAGATAAACCGAATTATGATCTCCGGGAACCGTCATTCGACTGAAAAAAGTAACGTAATTTCCAATGGGAAAGTTTCGTCATAAACTAGACAGTTTCCCTCTTTTTATAAATATCCAAAAATTCACCAACCCGGGCTATTACCGATTCGGGAGTAGGATGGGGATAAAGAAAAACATGGGCGTAACTTCTCTCCATTGAAATTTTAGAGCTAAACGTACTCCTTTACACACTCGGATCTCCGCACAAGCTTTTCAAATTATTTCAAAACGGAAACATTACACACTGTGTTACGAGCACACAATGTGTAAAATGAAAAACCCCCAAAACACACATACACTTTCTCCTATTATCAACGTTATGTTTTCAAAATGTATGTAGAGCATTAAGAAAATGAACCATAAAATATGCGGACAAACAAAGATGTAATTTTAACGCAGCTTTTTTACACCCTGAATGTTTCAAAAGCTTTTATTAGAGTAAAAGTAGTTTGTATAATTAAAACGAAGATGATGAAGATGTAGGTCGTCTCTATAAAAGGATAGATCAGACTAAGAATCAAAGAGAAAATATTTTTCATAAGTCATTTCGAAACAATGTTAAATACCTATATCAAAATGTATCAGAAATATTGTCTTGAAATATTGAGAAATAAATTACGTATATTGTTTAAACGATATAATATGCACATATACCATACCTATTGTAACGCAAAATAAACAAATAATTCGAAACAAATTTTGAAGACACCCTTTTGCAGTTTTCTTCGCGTTGAAAGGGCGATAAATAGACAGTTTGCAAATATAAAGGAGATGTAAACAAATAAGTAGATTTATATTTATTTTTTTATTTAAGATTTGACACACGGTTAACATATGTACAATATACACAACATAATATCAATCACAATAAATCAACGGTGTACACAAGGCATAGCCTGTCTGTTGGTATACCAATTTAAAAATAGTCAAAATTATTTTGATAACATTTCATATTTATAAAAAAGAAAATAAAGAGTTTAGGCAAGAAACAAGTACAAAAAAATATAAAGAAGACAACTTAGATGATACAAAAAATATACATAAAAATTATATGAATAAGTGTTCATTTTTATCAAAATTTCAAATTAGTCGAGCTGATACATAAGTTTTAACATCCATTGTTATCGGGAATTTCAGAAATAACTTGTTCGGAAGGTAGTTAAAAATCGATTGCAAAATTCCACTACAGACAAGTGAAGTTAAAAAAGGTGTAAAATAAACGAATATGATAATAAAGCAATTAATAGAAAGAAAAAAGCATGGTGAATTTTTTTTTAAATTTATTTTCTGCTGAAGATCGGACCAAATACGCCATCACATAAGTCAGACAACCTACTTTATAGAATATGATATAAATTTTATTCCATTATGAAAGATTATAATAATAATTTATCACAAATAAGAAAGATATGATAATATTCAATAATCTACGTCTGAAGTTACAACTTATGTATATTTTGACTTTTAGAATTCCCAGAAGAGAATCATTTCTTCAACAAGACTTTCCTCCTCTTGATTTGATACTACCAGAAGATGAAAAAAGTTAGTATATGTATTAATATCAATCGTAGAAAAGTTTAACAGCACATATTGACTGAGATAAAATAATTATACACATATAATACATCAATTATGTTTTTAATTCAAAACATTCATTCAAAACTATTACTAACGTATATTTAATATGTATATACATGTAGCTAGTGAGCACAAAATACATCAAGTATTAATGACCGTTGGGTCCGCAATGATCTGCTCAAATAAATTGATCTTAACGAATGGACCATTAAGAACAGACATCCCTTACATAAATTCTAATAACAATTATATAGGTACTTGTCATTCGGTGTATTCTTTTGTTATTGCGCATGGACCAAAAAATATCATTGTTGGAAAAAAACGCAGTTTTTTAAATATTTATTTATTTAGCTGTATATCATCTCTCTGGGGTTACCAAATACATACAAGTTTAGGCCTATATAAAAGAATTTTGATTGATGGTCTAACCATCCTTTCAAGACTTTCTGTCTTAAATTCAGTGCACTATTATCTTCACTATCACTGAGAAGTGAGCCAGTTGTTTCAACTTGATTAGCTCTCTTTGGCACATTAAGTGCAGTGTCTGCAAGGTTTTAGAGTTCTCCGGACTCTTCGTATGTTCTTTATATGTTCTTTCAGAGTTTTGCAAGGGGCCGTTATTAATCCCCATAAGCAGAACGGGTGGTGGTGGGCGGAAGAACAGACTAAACATCCATCTGAACCTCTGTTTGGTTATAAAATTAAACCTTATTGTTTGATTTTAAAATTAGAGAGTATGTTTATTCCCTGTAACCAACTGTTAGTAGTTGAGTTTAATCTACTTTACACAATATATTTTAAATAACGAACTGAATATTTTTTGGTTACTCGTAATAAATGTTATATCTACAAAAATAAATTCTTAGTGTACTGATATACACTATTGAAGAAAAAGTCTGCAAGAAGATAATGAACGATAACGAAGATAAAAGTGCAAATCCTTCTTCTTCTTCTGGGTCACAATCCTAGGATTGGTCTGCACGAAACACTCGATCTTTCCACATTAATCTGTCGTTCGCCAGTCTCTTCATCTCTTTGTAAAGTGCAAATAGTTATGTGAAAAAAATAGGTATGTATAGAACTATGTAGAGGTTTTTTAATTTGAACGAAAAATGCTACAAGAAGAAAATAAATAAAATTGAGTACTAAAATTAGCCACCAAAAGGAAAATAGGAATGCTTTTGTATGTGCTTAATTTAATATTTAATAATAGAGATAAAATATTCGCCATCAATACCTACTTAATTGCATTTTTCACTATGATTGTATTTTTTTTTAATTTAATTTTCAACTGATATAACCCAGAATCGATTATATAATCTTACAGTCAATCGGATAAGTAAAAAATAAACTTAATTTCGTTTAAAAGCTACAAGGAAGTTTTATTAACACGTTGACAATATCAATCTACCATTTTTAAATCAATTAAATTACATTTGAGAAAGCAATCAAATTTTTATGATTAATATACAACAAATCAAAATTAAAACTAGATTATTAATTAACAAATAATTACAAACGCCTGTAGGGTTTGCTCTCATAACCGAGAACGATTCGTCGATAACAGAGAAATTTAATTAATCTTGACGCTCATTCCCGATGTGGAAGAACAAATTCCAGAATATCGTTTTACGCGAAATTCTCCGAATTATTCAAGGAGTGAAGACGTGAAACTATTGAAAGAGTGTTGATACAAGACATGGAAAAACCAAAGATAACGACAATGAAAAAAAAAGGAAAAAGCAATCGGGCACTCCCTGGAAACGACAATTGTCGGCGAACCCTTTCACTACCGGACAGCCACTCTACCAGTCCACCCAAAAGGCCCTTTTCAGGGCCAATCATGACCATATCGATAAACATCGAGGGACTTAGCGACGACAAAGAGACCATACTATCGGACCTCTGCAAAAGAAATCGATGCGACATATTAATGATTCAAGAAACTCACAGAAGCAACACCGCCGCTAGACCAAAAATAAAGGGCATGAACTTAATTCTCGAAAGACCACACGAAAAATATGGCAGCGCAATCTTTATTAAACCGGGACTCACAATTCAATCAGTTGCATACACAGATGTGGAAAATATCGAAATTTTAACTGTAACTTTCGCAAACTGTACACTAACTCCCATATACAAACCACCGAACTCCAAATTCATATTCACAGAACCCACAAATTTCAAAAATCATCATGCAAGAATAATCATAGGGGACTTTAACTGCCACAGTACCGCTTGGGGATACAAACAAACTGATGAGAATGGCATAGAACTTGAAAAGTGGGCTGAGAGCGAACGGCTACAATTGGTCCACCATCCAAAACTTCCTGCATCCTTCAATAGTGCTCGTTGGAGGAAGGGTTACAATCCGGATAATATCTTCGTGAGCGAAAAGATAATATCACAATGCTCAAAACAAGTGGAAGACCCAATCCCTCGGACACAACACCGACCAATAACTTGCACAATTGTCCCAATGATAAGACCAACCATAACGCCGCTCAGAAGGCAATTTAACTTCAAAAAGGCCAATTGGAACAACTTTAGTGCAGAATTGGATAATCTAGTTCAAAATTTAGAGCCTAAACCTGAAATGTATGAAAGCTTTGTCGAACTGGTGCAAAGGGTGTCAAGGAAACATATACCAAGAGGATGTAGAACAGAATATCTACCTGGGCTTTCTGATGACACAAAATCCTTGCTTGAAAAGTACAAAGCACTGTTCAATGATAACCCATTCTCAGAAATGACTCTACAAACTGGTGAAGAACTGTTACAATCTATCTCCCAATCAAGAAGAGAGAAATGGAATAACCTCATTGAAAACCTGGATATGAAACAAAACAGTAGGAGAGCATGGAAGGTAATAAAGAACATTAGCAATGATCCAGCAGTGCAAACTCCTAACCCATACATAGTTACCCCAAATCAGATAGCCCATCAACTGTTGCTGAACGGGAAAACAAAACAAAAAACGAGTACCGAAAAAATCATACGTAATATAGAGTCAGAAAACAATTCACTTGAATCACCATTCTCCGACTCCGAACTTAAAGATGCAGTCGCCTGCCTAAAAACCAACAAAGCAGCTGGGCTCGATGATATAAGGGTAGAGCAAGTCAAGCATTTTGGCAATAAAGCTCTTGTATGGATCCTGAACTTAATGAATAATTGTGTGACCAGTCTAAAAATACCAAAAATGTGGAGGAAAGCCCGAATCACAGCACTTCTCAAACCGGGCAAGGAGCCCAACAAACCAAAAAACTTCAGACCTGTATCTCTGCTGTGCCACCTCAGTAAAGTTTTTGAAAGACTGATCCTAAACAGAGTTGGTCACACTCTGGACCCACACCTGATAAACGAACAAGCAGGGTTTAGGCCTGGGAAATCATGTACGGGACAAATCCTTAACTTGACACAGCACATCGAGGACGGTTTCGAGGAAGGCAAAATTACAGGAGTAGCGTTCATTGACCTAACTGCTGCCTATGATACAGTCAATCACAGGAAATTGTTACACAAAGTATACGGGATCTCGAGAGACTTCAAACTCACCTCAGTAATTGGAACTTTGTTGAGCAATAGACGGTTCTATGTCACGCTGCAGGGGAAGGACAGCCGCTGGAGGATGCAGAAGAATGGACTTCCTCAGGGTAGTGTCTTGGCGCCTCTACTGTTTAACATATATACAAATGATCAACCAAGACCAAACAGAACACGCCAATTCATATATGCCGATGACACCGCCGTGGCAGCACAGGGGAAATCATTTCATGAGGTAGAGGATAGACTTACGTCAACACTCACTGAATTGGGTGAATACTACGATGCAAACCACCTAAAACCCAACCCCAAAAAAACACAACTATGCGCCTTCCACTTGAAAAATAGAGAGGCGGGTCGAGGGTTGCGAGTCAACTGGAGAAATGAGGAACTCGAAAACTGCCACGCACCAAAGTATCTGGGAGTGACACTGGATCGATCTCTGACTTACAAGCAGCACTGCCTAAACACGAAACAGAAGGTCTCCGCCAGAAATAATATCTTGAGAAAGCTTGTCGGATCAACTTGGGGAGCATGCCCTGAGCTCTTGCGCACTTCTGCTCTGGGACTGTGCCTCTCTGCCGCCGAATATGCTTGCCCTGTATGGTTTGGATCAGCTCATGCCAACCAAGTGGATGTTGCAGTTAATGAAATGGCACGAATTATATCAGGATGTCTTAGACCCACAGCCAAAAACAAATTGTATCCCATAATAGGCATAGCACCCCCTAACATCAGAAGAAGAGTGGCAGCAGATGCGGAGAGGCATAAGCAGATACACGACCCAAGACACCCACTCTATGAACATAAAGCACCAAACCCTCGCCTCAAGTCAAGGAATAGCTTCCTAAAGTCCACAGCCGACCTGCAGACCTCCCAGAAGCAACGCCGAGAGGAGTTGTGGATGGACGACCCAATCTCTGCATGGATGGACACAAGCGAGAAGGCGAATATGGCGCACTGCCTGCCATTCCCAATATGGAAGACACTGAACAGGCTGAGGGTGGGTGTGAGTGGCTGCAAGAGCAACCTGCACAAGTGGGGCTTCTCGACGGAGGATGATACCTTCTGTGATTGTGGGGCAGTGCAGGATGACGACCATCTGCTGTCCTGCCCAGAATTGAACGAGGGTTGCCACATGGACGACCTGATTAAACTTACCGACAGGGCGATTTCCGCCGCCACACATTGGAGTGGCAAAATCTGAGTTCCGGACTCGATAAGTAAGTACAAGACATGTACCTAACAGAAATACCTAATTTTAAGTGAACATACTAAATTTTGCCTATACTTTTATCAATTAGTTTCAAATTCTGTGGTATAAAAAATTACTTTGTTTTTCATTTAGTGAACTTTTTCAAGCAAAATATATTTATATTTAATAGATGCTGCAGCACTCCCGATACGAAAGTATTTTCTAAAATAAATATGCAGTGATAGAAGAAGTATCAAGAATGACCATTTTCAAAGTGTGCAAAGACACTTTGAAAATGGTCACTGGATGACCGAAACTAGTCAGTGTCATTAAATAACTATAAGAACTTTAAACTGTAGTTTTATTTCACCATAACAAATTCATATAATTTGCAATCAAAAACCTTATATACTAAAGTATATATAAGGTCTTTGTTTGCAATAGAGTTCTACCAATATTTGTCCGTAGAAAATTTAAATAAAAAAGAAAAAAGTATTATTTTTTATAATTCCATTTGAAATCAAAATAAATAACAAAATATAAATATGAAAAGACCATTTCACGTAAAAAAACGAATACTTTTACTTCTTTTACAAAGATCTCGTTTACTTTTTATAAAGGGAATGGAAAAATTTCGTTGTATACGAAATGAAATAAATGTAGACCTAATTTAGTTCTTACTTTTTACAGCTGAAGAATTGCTGTTTTAGACGTGGATACCTATACAGTTCGATCTACATTTTGAATTCAAGGAGGTTTTAATATTTATGAACATAACCTTCCTAACCCAATTGGCTTCGAAAGATAGAATCCCAGGGAATCCGAGACAATTCTATCCCCCCAAACTAACCCACATAAGTCTTTGGACGTAATGTACTACTTGACTAGGAATAACATACATGTCCAATGTCCAACACGTGTAATCTACACACACGACTTAAGGGTGCCGGGAGAAATCGACATATAAACTTAACAGGATACCCGATGACTTCACAATAAATGAAAAAAACAAGTAGGTTGTTTCCATCCTTTAATTCTCCAGCCACTACAAAGTAAGTGTACATTTTTTCTTCTTCAAACGTTGACAATCTCTAAATGCATTTTAAAAGTACATTTCTACTAGTTTTAATATTAGATTCCAAAAAGACAAAAACTTTCACAATTCACCATACACACAAAAAAATTGTCACCACGTAACTCATAGTATTTACTTTCTGCATGATACCTATTGAAAAATTTATGTAAAAAAATTGTATTAATAGCAAGATGAGCATTTATCAATGTTGATGAGGCAATGTGTCAAGATAGAAGAATGCGGTATTCGGTTCTCACTGCCTACCCCTTGAGCAAGATAGAAGTGAAGAGTAAAAAAAAACAACTATCTATAGAGACACATTCAATGTCAATATGAACTTGATAACTCAATTTTCTCGAACAGAAGCTATTTTACTTCTGTAACATACATTTTTCATACAAATACGAAATTTATTTCACATATTATATATATATATATATATATATATATATATATATATATATATATATATATATATATATATATATATATATATATATATATATATATATATATATATATATATATATATATATATATATATATATATATATATATATATATATATATATATATATATATATATATATATATATATATATATATATATATATATATATATATATATATATATATATATATATATATATATATATATATATATAACAGACCATAGATTTTTTATTTAAATTTCGACAATGCTTGAGTACATTTTTGGAGAGTGTATTTTTACTGGATCAAAAGTAATAGCTCGATTTTCCCGACCGCGACAGATATCTATGGAAAACTTATCAGCTCTAAATTTATGGACTTTACATATATGATATGAATATGAAGTCAGTCGGACCTATTGTTTAGGATGTAGAGAGGACACAAAAAAAATGTAATTGATGAAATCATAGAGAAGAAATTAAAAGTTTTCAATGGAAAACTAATCAGCTCTAGGTCTATGCACTTCACACATACGTAAATATGAACTCCATTGGACTTATAGTTTGAGCTGTAGAGACGACACAAAAAGGATACGGCGTACGGCATACATACAAACACATCAAGACGAAACTCCTAGTGCGCACTCTCTACATAATACCCGTTTAAAAATTGATTTAAAAAAATAGGTTTAAATTTTTTAAATCATTCGTCTCACTACAGCCAGCAAACTTACTTCGTAGAGAACAGGTAGAACACGTTGTAAATCAAGCTATGTGAATCAGTTATAAACATGACTCAGTTCGAACTAAGATTCATAGTTTGAATTCCCGATAGGATCACAGATCGGAAGAACGAATACAACGGTCCATAAGCGAAGATTTACTGAACGAGCTGTGGAGGTTTTTAAGGATTCATAAGAAATAAACCACAAGATACAATGACGACAATATAAAAACAAGAAAAGGTTATTGGATTTGAATATATGTAGAGTATGTAAACTATAATTTTGAAAAAAAACACTGATACCTACCTACATGCCTTGTTAATATATATTTTTTTTATTTTATTGAAATAAACACAACAGACAGTAGGTACATGGTGTCATGTAACACCTTTATTTTCAATGCCCCCCCCTGTGAGCGCCCATGGATGGGGATGTATGAAATCAAAATGAAGTGTGTATAGAAGAGTGTGGCATATTTAAGGATTCCAAATTCCCAAGAAACATTTGCCACTGCTCATTTGGTCTCTTAAATTAAAAATATTCTTTTTTATTTACACAACAGACAATCTTTGTATACGCATAAAGCTTCTTGATGTAAAATTATATAATATCATTGTATCCTTGTCAAACCCCACATGTAAACAAAAAAAATCGATCTACATTGTGCCTACCTTTGTGTTGTTGCTTTGGATTCAATTGAAATTTGAAAAAAGAGGGTAGACCATTTTGTTTGTAAACCCAACAATTTTCTTTTTGCTTGAGATGGGACACCAGTAAAAAAGATAAACGCACAAACAAAAAACATAATATTTGAATTCTGTTCCGTTGAAAATTGAATTATATATACCTACCAACAAAGTGTTCAATTCTTGGTTTTCTTCACGAATAGTTTTGAATACACGAATAGTTTTGAATAACAATCCAATGAAACGATAATTTGAAAATTTAACTAATATTTTTTTTTTTTTTATTTGAAAAAATGGGCAACGTACAATAATATTTTTTTAAACAAATATAAAAGATAAGAATAGCAACATAAGTAATTGTAACTTAATCAGCCCAGGTAATATACACGAATAGTTTTGAATAACAATCCAATGAAACGATAATTTGAAAATTAAAATTTAACTAATATTTTTTTTTTTTTTGAAAAAATGGGCAACGTAAAATAATATTTTTTTAAACAAATATAAAAGATAAGAATAGCAACATAAGTAATTGTAACTTAATCAGCCCACCTCTGATTTCATGGTGCATTGTACTCACTATTGGTAACAAAAAAAATATATTATTCCTGTCTAACGTGGCTCCTGAAAAGAGTCCTGGACATACAGAATATGTCCACGGACCTGATCTTTTCCAAATTATTGTACGTGGTAAGGCATCGGTACAATGGCGAATTTTGAGCGGCATTAGTGTTTTTTTTTTGTCTAAAAAGAACGTTGAGGTGTGTCTTGTTCGTCTGTTTGGTATGTTGAAGTTAATAATTTTCAGAAGGTCTGTACAGTCAATATTGAAGTTTATTATGTCATAAAGGTACATTAAGTCTGAGGTCCTTCGTCTTGTCTGTAAAGTCTGCAATTCATGTTTGTAGTTATTACCAAATTTGTACTTCATATGTTTCAAAAATATTTGTTGTATTCGTTCTATACTGTTTATGTAAATATTATATTGTGGATTCCAGATGACTGATGCATGCTCCAATTGACTTCTAACAATTGTGTTCTATAGTAAGATAAATGTTTTCACTTGTGTGAATGGTTTGCATACTCTCATCAGGAATCCCAACATTTTATAAGCTTTCAGTGTAATTGTGTCAATATGTTTGTCAAATAAAAGTTTACTGTCCAGTTATATACCTAAGTCTCTACAGCCTGATATGAACATAGGAACGAATCGCAGCCTGTAAAATATTCACAGAAGCAAAAATACACATTTTTTTATTTATTAAAATTGGTTCTCGGGAAACTACCAGGTACTATGTCAAATATTAATTTTACACGCACCCAATAACAAGTTGCCATATTCTGGAGACATATGATATGTATCGCATCACAGATCCAGACTGAAAGCATAATTAATAACTGTGTCTCCACATTTTTTTAATTCGTGTTTTTGAAGACGGTTGTCGTCATACAAAGTGAATCTGTTTTCTCGTAACTTAACAACTGAAAAAAAACAGTAAAGGGATGAAAACTTGTATTTGTTAGGTACTATACTGACCCTCAGTGATGAGGAAAGCGACTCAGAAGAAGAAGAATACTATTCAATACATAATAATTATTGGAAAAAAACGAGATAGGTACATATTTTTAAAAATAATATATTGTATTTAGAAAATTGAAGAATCCTGTTTCGCTCTATCGCATTCAACCATTGTCCTTATTCTTGTTGTCAACATCCATAGTTTTGACGATTAATTATATGATGATTACACGATCGGAATAGGCAGAAAGTAACAAACGCCACACTCTTCTCTCCTGATATACAATTATCTTATCATTTACCTACTTTCATGGATTATCTCAGATATATTTATTCGGTTCCTATTAGGTGATTTTTTTATACACACACTTCGTCTTACTAAATCATAATCCATCGTTTGGAATTATGGAATACTGTTTAAGGCCTTTATATATCTTGTTAATTTTGTCGACGGATAATTCGTGGTGAAACTCCATTATGCTAGGTATAAATATGCTAGTCTTTATTTATCTTGGGCATACGAATGTACAGAGATATGCACATTAAATGCACACTGTGATAAACAATATTTTTTCGTAAAGAAAGGGTAAAATTTAGAAGGCTTTTTTTAATAGCAAGAATAATAATTAAAATATTAAAATAGTTGAAAACTCAGCCGGTAGATTTTCATATTCTCTTTCGATGAAATAAAAATCTACTTCATTAGCCTTGTAGTTTATTAGTTAGATAAAACTTATTTTACAAGAAAAGCATAAACAAATTTAAATTTAAAAAAACTTATGCAATCTTATACATATGTAAAAATAAACAGTTCAGTATTTCAATGACATATCTTTTGAAGGGATTTCAAAATTTACTGTTTAGCCCTGTTTGATATCGAAAGATGGTTAAATTAAAATACCATGGAATTCCCGCCAAAATCCTTCCACAACTGTTTCCATTTCTCTAGCGGTCAAAACCGTAACCGAAGACCCGTCGAAACGTCACACAAGTGAAAAGACTATTCGTCGCTCAAATATCGTCTCGTTTCGTCGATAAACAAAACACATTTTTGTTTCATCATCATCATCGTGTGTCTCATTGTGTCGTCGTATTGTGTCCTAGTTATTTACTTGTTATATGTGAGAGAAGAGGAGATTCATCTTCAAGAGAACGAGAGATTGAGGTTAGTACCGCTCCTTTGTCAAATCCCGTCCGACACCGCTTTACATAGGAACCAATTCAGTTTAAAATTTTGACATACAGTCCACTATTCTACTTAGACCGAGTTGCAAACGGCGCCAACAAGCCTACTTTAACCTCTTAATTGGAATAAAATATATTCTACAAGCCATACTACTAACATTCAAATGTGTCCCATATACGAAAAGCAATGAGAACGGAATATTTTTATTTTTATATAAAAATAACGCTTTATATAAAAATAAAAATATTTTTCTTCAAAATTAATTTAAAATATAAATTTTGAATACCTAAACACAATTTTGTATTAATAATTTGTTTTATGGTTATCGAAACCATCTACCTCATTAATTTCATTTTCGCAGATGTCCGTCAAGATGATGAAAAAACCTAACGGAAATTGCTCATTTTTTTCTGCTTCTATTTTCATTTTCAATCTCGTATTCTCAAGCAAGATCTTTTAGAATAAATTTACTCAAAAAATAGGGAATGAATTCTCGGTTTTTATGTATATAACGAGTACTTACTATTCAATAAGATGGAACCGTGGGTACTTCACTGAATACAAGATTATAAAAATCCTGAGTAATCTCTTTTGTTCGTCCGATAAAGGTAGGTACATTAACATAATATCTGATTAACATTGCGATACGGTCTTTGAGGTTTCCATTTATGATTTAGAGCGAACAACTGAAGGGAATTAAGAAGGAAGCACTTAGCATTCTTGGGAAAGAAACTCCCGAAAATACACCACAATCAAAAAATGATCCACAGTCTGAGACCGCAACGCTTCTGCTCCACCCAAAAGTAAAGAGGATGAAATTTAAAAACGAGTAAACGAATAAATTTAATTATAGGTCAACTGAAAACATAGGTAATGAAACGATATTTGCGAATGTTAAGATATATTTAATATTAAGAACTTTTCCTTTTGAACCAAAGTAGGCCTATGTGGCTCAGTTCAGCTGATCCAAAGCTCACGGGTTCGATTCCCGGCGGAGACACAGTTTTTAATTGTGTTTTCAGTCTGGATCTGTGAGATGATAAATATCGTCCAAATGTGGCAACTTCGTCTCCAAATTGGGTGCGTGATAAATTAATATTTGACATAGTACCTGTTAGTTGCCCGATAAGTTATATAAAATAAAATAAATAAAGGAACCTCGTCCAACCTTAACATCTCATGGTCAATCATTGCTTAACTGTTTTATTTTTCAGTATGGAAACACTGTAAAATTATAACCTATAAACATTGGTCTTCAAAACAAGAAGTGTAACGAGCGGATTGAGTCAAAAAATAGGACTAAAGTAATGACTGGTGAACAATATAACTTTTTCCTATAACATTAATTTCCATAACACCTTGCGACACTGTAAGAGACCTCGGTATAATCATGGATGGGAGCCTTACATTCAGCAACCATATAGATAAAATGATATACGAGGCTTATAGAACATTTGGATTCATATTCAGAACCTGCAAATCTTTCAAGAACATAAATACACTAAAATCTATATATTATACCATGGTTCGACCAATACTCGAATACGCATCCCCAATCTGGTCCCCAAGATACACAACATACAAACAACGCATTGAAAGAATACAAAGATTGTTCATTAAATACTTAAACCGTAAAGCATACCTCGAGTTCCCCAGCTACGACTGCGCGAGAACCTATTATAAAATCGACAGTCTCGAGAATAGACGCACAGCAAATGATATGATGCTTCTGTACAACATTATAAATAATAATATCGACTGCCCCTCAATACTCAATACCATTTCATTTAATATTCCTACTCGCAGAACTAGACATACACATTTATTCCACCTTCCAATTCATCGCAACAATTACGCACAAAACATGACAATTCATAGAATGTGCGATACATACAATAACAGATTTCAAGAGTTTGACATCTTCCACCTCAGCTCCACAACATTCAAATACTCTATACAAAAGAAGATCAATAACCGCTTATTATAGGAAACCTTGACGGCATTAATTCTCTTTTTTCTTTTTTCCTTTTAGTTGAATATTCTGTTCTAAATCATTGTTAACTTGAAATGTTGCTCTTACCTACATACATACCAACCTATGATCATATTTTTTTTGATTTTTTGCAAACTTGTATTATTTTATATTAATCATAACGACAAAATGTAATAGGCCTTAATACTTGATGTTACTATTGTATTGTACTATGTCTTAACGCTGTTTTTTGTCCAACTTTAACCTAAATAAATAAAAATAAATAAATAAATAAATAAATTAATAAATAAATAAATAAATAAATAAATAAATAAATAAATAAATAAATAAATAAATAAATAAATAAATAAATCAATAAATAAATAAATAAATAAATAAATAAATAAATAAATAAATAAATAAATAAATAAATAAATAAATAAATAAATAAATAAATAAATAAATAAATAAATAAATAAATAAATAAATAAATAAATAAATAAATAAATAAATAAATAAATAAATAAATAAATAAATAAATAAATAAATAAATAAATAAATAAATAAATAAATAAATAAATAAATAAATATAGCTTATTTAGCCTGGATAAAATTGTTGACAATGGTTGATCGCAATGGATTCTGAATGGCGGCAGAGAACGAGCTGCAGAACTTCAGTCAGTTCATAAAAACGATAGTCGGATGACATCAACAGTGGCAGAAGATCAATGACATATATAGACTGGAGGAAGGAAGAGAGGCATGAAAGTCAAGGTAGGGGGCTAATATCCAAAAATGAACGACTGCTCGCTGATGAATTACGACAGTCAAATTTTTCTCATTAACGAGTCTCAAGCAAGCAATCTTAATCATCACATAAACGCAATTCATTCATACCATCAAGGCATATCTCATAAAGGACCACAACACATGCGCCTATACCCACACATCAGTCTAGCCTCAGTTAAAAAGCCACAACATTCGGAATGGGTGGTGAATCTCATTTCTGAACTATGCGAGATGTTATTTTGCATGTCGCTTGATAACTTTCACAACCTCGTATCTCAAAAAGCTGCATTCTCATATCCATAAATAAACAATGTTTTTAAAGACTTAAAGAAATAAAAAAAATGCAATTAATGAATTACTTAGATGCATCATTGACTGAACTTTCAATCCACATTAACAGAAAAATAAAAAATAAATTGTTTAGAGAAAGTCACGAAGGTTTTAGTGTCTCCTGTAAAATGATACTTTTTGAGATACGAGATTGTGAAAGTTATCCAGCGATGTTAGATTTTCGATAGCCCGGCTCTTACGGGACACCCGAAAACTATGATAATAGAATAGCCTCACGGCAAAAATAAACGAAATAATGTCACAAATCTTATTTTCAAATATTAAAATAATCAAAAATACTAGATAGAAAATTTGCACACCAAAAATATTCAATCAATCAAATTCGTACAATAGAATTATTGATCAAACATAATTACTTGATTGATAGTCAGGTCCCAACGAAAGATAATAATTTATCGACCGGCGATTGTAAGGGACAGTAATTGAGTAGTCCCTCGATGTTCGCCGTAGGAAATCACAATCACTTTAATTTATTTGGTCCACATAGAAACTTCACATAACTTGTCAATCGCAAATTTCGCCACTACAAAGTACGAAACAACTACTTGAAATTCGCCAAGAATCTACGATGGGGTCGGTATTTGGGGAATATCGAGGGTCACTGTGTGTAAACTAAGGGTTCACCTTAATTTATCGCAAATTTACTTAAATGGTTAGGTACTATACTAACTATTTTTTTTTCGTCAGAATTTATTTAAAAATAAAAATCCCAAAGAAAATTAAATACAATATGGGCATGAAAGGAACAAGAAGAACTCAAGAAACTTGAACTTGTACGTTTGTTAATTTAGCAATAGATGCTTCATGATAGAAAAAATGGCGATAGTGTATATGCAGTATCTTTTGAGTGAAATTTATTTTGAACTGAAGAAAAATCCTAGTTTTTAAGTTATTTCATCACTTGATTATGTGATATAATTATATTTAATAAAAGTAGAATTACAGATATAACAAAAAGGTTGTTATGGTTATTTAAAGTACCTAATAGTCGATGGCAGAGCGGTGAGCGCATTTGGTTAGTAATCCAGTGGTCGCGAGTTCGAATCCTGCCTAGACCGATTTCGTTCACCTATAGCACAAGCATTTATTCTTATTTTAGGGAACGTAGGAAGATGTTTATGTACTTGTTTAACAAGGACATATTCATTTAAAAAAACTAATTAAGTAATTAAATATAGGTTATACTAAAAAAAAAAAACAAATGCTTACAATGTCACTCAGTCCAAATAAAACAAGAAATCATTACCAATACCTGAATACTCCATATAATCCATATAATATGTAGGGATTCAACATTCGATCGATACTATTTCACCTCGTGAATGTTGAGTTTTTTTTTTAGATAAATGCAAAGATGGAAAACTCAACATTCACGAGATGAAATAGTATCGATCGAATGTTAAATCCCTACATTATATGGATTATATGGACTATCAGCAAGGCCACCGAAGATATGGAAGGACAGCTTAACCTTTTCCTTACAGGATAGTCCACCTTCACAACCAGGTCATATTATGGCCTCATTTAAAATAAAGAAGATTTTTTTGTTGAGATATTTGCATAAATCTGGTAGTAAATCATGATGAGATTTAACAGCTATAAAATCAAATGACCATTTCATTTGACAATAACAACTAGACGTTTCACATAACGATATCAAGTATAATTAACGCAAAATGGTGGATACGCATAAATAACTCAGGAGCCGAGCTTAAAAATGGGTGTTTTTTTTTCCTTCTAAATTAATTTGCATACATTTCGGGAAGAGGCACCAACGATCGTGTGAGGAATTATGTACGGACATATCATGAATATAGATTAATATGAAAGCTCTAAACCACGCTTAAATGGGAACATATAACTGATAGAGCTGTATACATATGTAGATAAGTGCAGGGCCACATCTACAGTTTTAGGCGCTTGGTGTACTAATATAATAGGCATCCCCGTTCCCTTGAAAATCATTCATTCATTCATTCATACCATCACGGCATATCCCACAATGTGGGGTAACCAGCGAAAGGTGTGCGGGTGTGCATTGCCTTATAAAAGGGAGAACAACACATCTATGTATACCCACACACCAGTCTCGTCTCACCTAAAAAGGCACTACATTGAAAATCAATATCATTTAAATACAAATTCGAAATTAAACACAATACTTTATTTTTTCTTCTGTATTAATTTTGATTTTTCTTTGTAGATTCAGAATTAAGCGTGCAGGTATAGACCTGGAGGTAGTAAAAATACAAACAGTAGTGTCTTTACATTTGATAATCTATCAATATTGTTTTTCTCAGTTGTTATAAAATTAACATTTACCATTACACCGAATGTTGAGACATGAGTCCCCGTAGACATCATGTCATTATTTAGCTCAAGAAAAGAAAACAAAAATATCTAAAGATAAAAAAGTCAGTGTATGAAAGCGACATTTGCCTGTCACGTGACAACTGTCACTTCCATACATTAAGTTATCTTTTTTGTTTCTTTTCTTGAGCTCAATGACACGCAGTAAAAATAATATACAAATCCAATCTAATGATATATTTACATGGTCATACATAGTTGTTAGAAAAAAAGTATGATTTTTGCATCGTAGAAAGATAACTGAAACTATTATAAAGTCATTGTAATGATCAAGTTATTAGAAAGAAAAAAGAATGAATATAATTTTACATACATACCATCACAGCGTATCCCACAATCTGAGATAACCAGTGACACGTGTGCATCTTAAAAAAATAAGCACAACACTTGCGTGTCACACACAAGTCTCTTCTAACCTAAAAAGGCACAACATTCAGAATGGCTGGAGAACCTCATTGATAAACTATGTAAGATGTTATTTTGACTGTTGCTATTTTCGATTGCCTGACTCTTTGGTGACACCGGAAAACAATTACAATAAAAAATTATTCTTAGGCATAAATATAAAAATAATATTCGTTCATAACGCAAAAAATACTTTTAACATAATGTGGCGGACGTATTGTCCGCAGGCAATTTCTAACAGTCAACCACACTAAAATATATCTTATACATAAGTTCAAAACAACTGTATCAGAGTATTTAACATATATTATATTATTTTCCGATATTAATTCGAAACTTTTTCCTTGTATTTCGCGCTCCAGATTTCTTTTCGTTTGGCAACAACGCTGTTTTAAGCAATCGTGGATCAGGGCCCCGGTTGAATCCGTATACAATATGCACGTTTCGTTAGTACCCGTGTTCCGGCAAACAATTGAGGTCGGAAATCAGAACCCTTCACATTTCAGAGATATTTTGGTTTCACTCGTCCGATATTCGGATGCCGATACCGTTGAGTCATTCAAAAGTACCCTGGCACATATAACAACAATACAACCCTCACTAATGATCATCTTCATTTTCACATTTCTGGCTTCAACCGAGGGTTTTATTTCATTCAACTCGTATGTAGACAGAAGAACGAGAGGAGTTCTCATTCAAATTACCAGTAACTGAATTAATCCAAATTATCGGATCTCGGACCACATTTACTTGAAAGCAAGGTTGATAATACATTGAATATGTAAAAAGTTTTTCAAATCCTCCAAGAAGATCGTATTTATTTATTTATTTATAATATGGCATTTACAATAAAATACAAGATGAATAATAAAAATGTAGGCACAACGAAACAACAATAAGTTCAAATACATCAATAACACAAATAATACAATATTATAAAAGAAAATAGAGACAAATGATAAAAAAGCAAGCAAAAACTTAGACACAAAAAGAAGAAGAAGAAAAAAAACATAAATAAATAAACATTATTACAGATTCAATTTTTAAACCAGAAATTAAAAAAATAAAAAATCAAAAAATATAATTTGCACTAAGCATCCTTATGAAATCATTTTTTTGTGTATACATTAAATATATCAACTGCACTTTATTGGTTTCCAAGGCGGTGCAATCTACATATGCATTGGTGAGTTAATAATGAAATTACTTCGAAGATTCTCTATATGAAAAGATGCATTTTGACGTGAAGCACACCTTGTAGGTACTCTAATTGTATTACATATAAGGAAAAACAATTAGAATTAAACCAACAATCTACAAGGGAATTCAGGGTTATTATGAACATATGTTTAGAAAAAAAAATGGAACAATTTTTTTTATTTTTGAAGGTAAAAAAATGAATATTATATAAGAGTTTTTAATGTAAAAGACAATAAATGGTTTGAATTCTTGGTCCAAAATAAACATTAAATATCGAAATTGAGTAATAAATACAAAAATTATATATTTAAAAGTGTTACGATTATCGGCAAGTGTCACATGGACTGCACAGAATACAATTATCGGCTTTTTGTTTGGTTCGTATGTGTGAAAACCGTCCACAACTCAAATCAACAAGTTATTTACCTATAAAATGGCAGATTGAACTACTTGTTTTATGTTCCTCGAAGTAACACTAATTCTAATCAAAATGAGTTTATCAAAAGCGCTTGTAACTTCTATAATGTCAACCTCTCAGCCAGTATCACACATTCTGATATATTCACCGCTAGTAATAACGCATACAAAAATTCTCTCTATAAGTGCATAGCATGAACTCGTATGTTGAATTTTTTTTTTGTTGTTGTTAGTTATTTGTGTTTTTTCTAATATTATCTTTTGTATACTTTTATTTACATTTTGAGTTGTTGTTTGTAACAAAAATATAACAATTTAACTGTCACAATCCTTTTCCCATCCTTTTTTTTCTCTTCCCTTCCTTTCCCGTCACAGGCAAACATATGTACATCTTAGTTATATTTAAATTTATGATGTTTAAAATGTTTTATATTTAATATCTGTGGACTTATGTAATTGGTCTGTTTGTTTTTATTTTATAGTGTATTATTCCATTTTAGTATATTAAGATTGTATTTGTCCCTAAATAAATAAATAGATACCTTTGATTTTATTTGCTAACAAAAATTACCGCCATGGCACAGTTGGTAAGCCATAAAGCTTCTATGCGGGCGTCCTGGGTTCGATCCCCAGCAGAGGAGAATTTTGCTTATATTCATTTTTTTTTAATGAATATGTCCTTGTTAAGCATGTACATATACATCTTCCTACGTTCCCTAAAATAAGCAAATAAATGCTTGTGCTTAGGTGAACGAAATCGGTCGAGGCCGGATTCGAACTCGCGACCACTGGATTACTTGTTCAGCGCGCTATCCGCTCTGCCACCGACCCACCTAAAAAATTTTCACGCAATTATTGCTTTTCCGGGATAAAATACTGGTTATTTGAAAAAATGCCATATGGCAATAAACATGCCGTTTGCGAAAGGTGCAAGGAAGTGTTTATTATTATTATTATATCTAGACAGCAATACTGCAAAAATAAAGTAATCATTATTTATATCATAATAACTACGTGAATAAAATGATATATAATATAATTTATTTGAAAAATGTGAACAAATGCGAATACATAATAAACTTATTCCTAACCTCAAATGGCAAAGATGTTGATACCATTTTTTCTGCTACCAATTTCCATTCAATTTATAAAGCCGCTCGCTCACGCGCGTCGCTAATATTATTAAATACTGACTGAACCAAACCAAAAAATCAAAAGGAATTGTATTAACGAACACATACTATTTTTTCGTTATCGTAATTTAATGCATCCTGTATAATATTCCCTTGATTAATGTGTCGCTATACGCTAGTGTTTTTTCAATCCTAACGACATATATTATAGAAGATTAAGTTTTGATATTATAAATATGTAAGCCAAAAATACGAACATACATAAATAAAATAAAAATAAAAATTACAACTTGAAAAGTACTATCAATATTGTTTAGTATATAGGTATCCATAATATCAATTCGTTTACTCGCGATATTAACTTTATAGTTGATATAAATATGCTCATGACCGAACATTTTTTTCTGAGTAAGTTGATGGTAGAATTTTTTTAATAAAAACTTTTCCCCAACATTCTTATACACAATAAAAATTCTAAGAGTTATTTGGTGCCGGAAATTGAATGTCGTGAGGACGATACAATGATATAAAAAGACTCAATGGCATTTCAAATCCACTTAATAACTACACGAATCCAATATACCTCTGACCAGAAAACGTTCTCAATATTATATAATACTCATATGCTACAAATTGGGTCTTTCAAAAGAATAACGGTATTTTCAATAGCTATAACAGAAGCTCATAAATCTAAAGTTCTAAACCTCTTTCTGAAACTCCCTTATACTTAGATGAGTGTTTTAAGAAATCTAAACAGATCATCGTTTATTTTTTTTAAGTATACTTTTT
Source organism: Molanna angustata (assembly GCA_963576475.1). Lineage (NCBI taxonomy): Eukaryota > Metazoa > Arthropoda > Insecta > Trichoptera > Molannidae > Molanna > Molanna angustata. Next base: position 11,162,890 of record OY754976.1, on the reverse strand, counting down.
TAAGTATACTGCAACAAGATAGACACAGAACTCAACAAGACTTTGAGGACGATCACCGGTGAGGGCCTACCCCTCTCCCCTGGCTTCCAGTTCTGTCTAACATAGCCCCCCTGAGCTTCGCAGATCCATGGCAACTGTTAACTTGATGGACAAGATAAGAAAGAACCCATCACTACCAGCTCATCAAGACATCTTCCAACATCCCGCCAGACGACTGAAGTCCAGAAGACCAATATGGACCATGGAAGATGTTAATTACAACATAAAAAGTGCATGGAAACAGAGATGGACAAGTGCGGAATGCCACAACAAGTCCCTGATTGCAGATCCCACAGTGCAAGTCCCTGGCTTCAACCTGCCTAGAAGACTTTGGGTTCAACTCAACAGAATCCGCACAGGCCAGGGGTGCTGTAACTATCTTCTCTGGAAGTGGGGGAAAAGAACCTCTCCCAATTGCGAATGCGGAGCGGAGACTCAGACGGTGGCACATTTGGTGGGGGAGTGCACCTTACACGGATTCGAGGGAGAGATGGAGGACATCCACAGACTCGCCCCAACGGCGGTCGACTGGCTATTGACAGCAGAGTTTCGACTTTGAGCCAAGCAGTGCCGATGTCATACGCAAAGTAAAGTAAGTAAGTATACTTTCTCCGTGTTTTTAAAATCATATAGCAAAGTAATTAAACAAATTTTGTTCGAGGTTTAGATAAACATTTAAAATCAACTTAACCCAATCTAAAATTTCGTATCCTGCGTTAAAAAATTTGATCATTCACACAAGAGAATAGTTATTTGGATTATTTATGAATTATTCTGTAGCAGACAATTACGATCTTATTTACAGAAAAATAAATACCAATACACATCTACAAACAAATTTGAAAATATACAAAACAGATTCCCAGAGATATTGTGTCAAATAGTACAAAAAGAGCTTGCAGAGATGTCAAAGATACTGAAGATGAAACTGTTTACATACTGCGCAAGCACGGTAAACGAAAGCATTATGTATACAATTGATGTGAAGTTGGAAAATGCAACGTTTAGAGTAGGTAATCTTATTTTTTTGTAAATCTTATAATAATATCGGTCTGTACCTAAAATCTAAATTTGCTATCGATTGCACATACATTTTCTCATATTTTTCTCACTATTATAACACAATTGTGATAAGTTTGGTTTGGTTTGATGATATGAATGAAAAAAACGAGAACCATGACACCGAAGAAAACTAATATTAGTCAATGGTCAAACGTTTTGATTGCTTTTTGGATTCTCTCGTCTGTGGACCGTAAACTTTTGTTGTAAGAAACAACGCTTTGGAGACATTAATAGGCACCATTCGCACAGGATGTTACCGCAAAAACAATGGTAATAATAATAATAGGAGGGGTTTAGGGGTTTACAAAAGATTAGTTTAGAACTCTAATCGACCCTTCAATACGAAGGACAGTCACGTATCTTGAAACTCTTACGTCTTCAGGACTTGAAATTTAACTATTGAATGAATATGACTTACACAAATGGAAGAATTGTATTCACAGAAATGTAAGGCAGAGAGAACCGAATACTTTACATTACATACTTTTTTGTAACGAATCGGGACCTAAAGTGACATAAAATCAAATATGTATTCTTTACCCTAAATTCACTTAATAAAATTAAAAAAACTCCTTCCATTTTGTTGTAAAATAACTCTAGCACAATCAAGTCTTCCTTTGATAGATTATAACGATGTATGCTTATGAAGTACATCACAACAAACTTGAACGTCTTCAGAATTTATGTATCAGATTCATCTTTCGGTTGAAAAGAAATAATCATATATTGTCATATTAGCGCAATCTTCTTTGTTGGCCCAAGATACGCCAACAGCGCAATGTACACATTCTGTCCCTATTGTACAACATTCTGTCAAATCCAAACCTGCTGCAATACCCTAAAACAAATTCACTTAGTTATTCAATCATGGACTTCTACTCGGATCTGCTGAACACATATACAACACTATCCAATCCATGTCCATAATACAGAATTTCTCAGCTCATCGTTCAAAGCACAATCAGCAAGATTATAGAATAGCCTAAGTCCGGATATTGCTTCGTCTCGTTTTGTGTTTTCAATAAAAAACTTAAAAAGGAATATTTATCCTTAAATACTGATCCCAATTTCTTCTCCTTGTCCTTTGCCTATCCTTGTTTTTCTTTGAAGTATTTAATTTTTTTTGCAATAATTGTTATCTTAGTGCAACACATATTTTCTTTGATATTTTGCTTTCATCTATTAATCTGGTTCGTTGGATGATGGCAATAAGACCGCTAGTGTGCAATATATTTGTTTATATTATGTACAAAGAGATAAATCAATAGGATAAATAAAATTCTTTGAAATGTTTCAAAAAGTTAACAACTTTTACTAGTTAGCTAGTTAAGTAGCTACTTAAGCTCAATAAATCATCTTCGTTTGTAACGGTCACTTTTGAACGATTCCCTTCGCATTGAAATTCTTTGTATGAAATAATAAATTGTTTCACGCAATGGTTACAAACACCGTAACGAAATGATAGTATTAACAACACAAGTTTTTGTAATATAATCAAAAGTTTAAAATTACAATTCCGTATCCCCAAGACAGTGCTCACAAAATTTAACAAGGCCCATAAGCATAAACAACACTAAAGAGAAAACCAGAAAATATCCAATATTGCTGTTCATATTTTCCTAGTGGTGTTTGAGCGAAATTATGCCATAAAAACTAAACTTTCGAGAAATTATAAAACTTGAAATGCGATTCTTTTGCGGAAAATATCCCCCAGACACCAATACGGTTCAAGATTCAAATTGAAAATAAAAAATTTACAATTTCCTGTTAATTTTAATAAGCATCTGGCTTTTCGTGTCTTGATCAAAAAAAATTTTTTTTTCGTTTATTATGAAAAGTTGACGTTTGAGTATTCATATATTTTTATATTTTTTTTAATAGGTAGGTATATCAGAAGAATTTTTTGAAACAACGCATAAGAAATTCGAATCGATATAATTTTTTAAGTATCCTGCTTTTTAATTGTGTCACCAGCATGAGAATTATTTTTTTTGTTCAATTTTATTTGTTTATAAATACAAAATTTGTTTAAGGCAAAATTATTCTAAAAAATATATGACTTCTGACACCAATTACAAAATTAATTATTTGAAATCTCTTTGAAAGATCTGGGGGGCAAGTCTGGTCCAACCGGCGAAATCAAAACCCTCGTGATTACCCATATCATGGATATAATTATCATATGGAGTTCTATGACATCTAAAAATATTATAGAACTCCATGTAATAATTATATCCATGATATGGGTAGTCACGAGGGTTTTGATTTCGCCGGTTGGACCAGACTTGCCTCATGAAAAAGATAATTTTAAATAAACAATTCATCGTTTTAGTAATAAATAATAATACGCCGACCGCCGTGGCACAGTTGATGAGCTGTTTGGTTTCTGAGCGGGCGTCCTGGGTTCAATTCCCAGCAGAGAAGAAATAATTTAAATTAATTTCTCATGCTAATATTGCTTCTCTGGGCTGGAAACATTGGTTAGTTGGAAGAAATCGACATATGGCAATTAACTCGCCACTTGCGCAGGACGCAAGGATGTGTTAATTATGATTATTATTAATATGCTGGGGAACTAACCAAATTTTTGGGATACCAAACTGCTCACCAACTGTGCCACGGCGGTCGGTTTTTTAAGATGTATATTGACGCACAAAAATATCCAGATAGAATTTTCAAAGTGATAAAATAATGTACAAAAATATAAAAGAAAAAAAAACAAAGATTTTACCACATACAATATCAGAAAGACTATGTTGAATAAAATCATGTATGTAACTATTTATTATTTTTATTATTATTTGTTATTGATAATTGTTAAACGATATATTTAACAATTATCAATAACAATTGTTATTACGTCAATTCTGTTTGTATAATTTTTTCTCGAAATTGCATCACGCATATATTATAAGCTGCCATCGGCTCTTAAAGGTTTAATAAAAATTCAAAATGTCAAGAAGAACGTGTCTACTTGAAGAACATAGCTGGCCTTCAAAATAAAATAAATATTTCAACAATAATACTTTCTGTAATAACCGTCTTTCAAAAATCTCTTTCTTCTGCATATTGTATTTTTGTTGGTTATTTTTATTGTTTAGGTTGTTATTTTTTTGTCCTTTTTAATCGTATTTTTTATGTATTACATGCATGTGTAATATGTTGTATTTTTAAACTCTAAAATGTAATAAGTACATAATGCAAACATTTACAGGTCGTTGCTTCGGATCAGATGCTGTGTAGTAAAGCAAATAGGTACTTGTAATATTAATTTCGACCTTCATAAATAAATTTAAAAAAAATAGCAAAATATCCTGTTAAATAGACCACTATCATAATGCAAAAAATGAATTGGCTGCCTTAAAACAGGAAGTATTCCTAGTTAGGCAGACAAAGGTAAATAGTGAAACACAAACTATATACCTACCACAAAAATGGGTGAATTCAGATATTATATACTTATTTATAGATATTATTATTTTGTTTTTCATTGTATAAATTCAAGATATTTCAATATTGATCCAATGTTATCTGTTTTTTAAAAGGAAATAAAACAATTATTATTATTAAAGAAAACTTTGTTAAATTTTATCCACACACTCTGATTCGTTCTGAATCTCAAATATGGCAGTGAAAATATAACACAATTCAAAAAACTCAAAAAGCAACATTTCATTATTTAGTTATATGAAAGTTGAGCTTAAAATTTTTTCTTCGATTTCAATGAATGATTATATAATAAAAGGTAACGTAGTTGAAAAGGTCATAGAATAATACATGATAAAACAAAATTTAAAAATATAGATAAAAATAATGTACACACATATATTTAAAGAGTATGTTTCTGGATGAGGAGCGGGGATTTTTCGTGAATGAGGAGGGGATTGTTGGATTGTTTCCTCCAAAATACTAATGAATTAAATCAAAATCTGTTGAGTGATAAGTATACTTAAAACTCAAGAAACGTACCTTGAAAGTGACGAAATAGTCGACAATAATATTTTATTAACTTTCGGCCCGATTTCATAAAATTTAATACGTCCACGTCTACAAGTTTGAACGCCATTATGGTAATGGTATATAATTTATGTGAATAATTTGAATAACACCAAAAGTCTCGGAGTTTTATTCAAATAATTTGTTTTGTAATCACTAGATCTGACTTAAAGGAAGCAGTCGCCGTCTTTCAAAATCTTAGTGCAAATTAGCTTAACTTATTCAAACATTTATGAATTAATTATATTTTACTCGATAAAGGCTTCCTAACAATGACATCAGTAAAAAGATTGAAGCAGAAAATAAAGAAATCTTATAATTTTTTTTTAAATTCAACTGTTTATCACTCTTTTATATGAAACGAATAGACTAAAGGCCGTACTGAGGTTGCCGACATAATGGATCGTGTTACTGGATTGAAGTAGCAATGGGCTAGACAATTGGCCAGATAAGGGGTTACTATAGCGGAGACCTTGGAGTATTGGAAGATACCCCTAATAGATGGTCTGTTTCATGCATTCTCCAAGTGACTAGTAAAACCTGGATATGGATATCTTTCCAGCATTTGAGGAACTAGGGCTAGAGAAGAAAAAGATCCCTCTAATGTTGACTTGGAAAAACATCGTCAGTCACCCGTTAATCTTTCAATATAAATTAAGGTTGTAAAACTGATGAAAGAGCCCTGGAAACTTTTGAGAGGAAAGAAACGAAAGATTCGTGGCAATGACGTATTAGATACAACCAGGAACTGTATGATCTGTATAAGGATTCTACCATGTTGAGTGAAATAAAAGACCCAGATGGACCGGACACATACAAAGAATGAACGAACAGGACGTCCCAAGACGAATTATGAATGGTGCACCGGGAGGACGAGGAAGAATTACAAGGCCGAAGCTTCGATGAATGGACGAAGTAGTGAAGGATGCAAACAACATCGGCATCCATAACTGGCGTAATGCATCACAAGACCGACAGTCAAGGAGACGGGTTCTGCAAGAGGCTAAGAGCCGACCAGCCCCCTAGACAACATGCCATTTAAGCTATGCGTTATCTCGCTAAGCGATAGTAAATGTATGGAATTGGTGGCTGTCACGTGACGTAACAGCCACCAATTCCATACATTTACTAAAGCTTGGCGAGATAACGCTTAGCTTAAATGACATGTTGTTTAGGGGGGCTGGATTGTAGAGCCACAGATAAATAGAAACATGTAGAAGTAATTAAGAGAAATATTTTTTTCGTGTCGATAGTTACTTCTGATTCCAAGAATCGATTAATCAAAAATAAATTTGAAAAAGTTCGAAATCTTTGTTGAGAAAATGGCGAAACTAAAGATTGTTCTTGTTTTTCAAATTTACCAACAATCATACAGATATGTAAATAATATAAAAAAAACAACTCTTTATACATATAAAAAGTTTATGTTGAATAGGCTACGATAAATTTGAAATCATTATTTGAAAAAAAAGCATAAAAGTCTCGTTTAAAAAAAAAAGAATTTGGCCTTTCAGCTTTAATAACAACTTATGAAAATAGAAACATGTATGCGCATATTACCCTTTCTGATATGTAAATTCTTTGAATTTTATCATTCCTTCATTTTCAAAGAAGACTTAAGACCGTAAAGGTAGGGAAAATTTATATCTATATCCGGAGAAAATATTCCAAGAAATATTAGGAGAGCGATCCCCGTATATTTAAAAAATGTATATGGATTTTACCTAAGTATAAATAGTTTCGATAAACCAATTCATCAAAGTATGCAAAAGTTGAGCCCAAAATCTTATATCTTTTAGTGCAAAATGACCTTTTATCTTTGCTTGAACCCAAAATCTTAATTCTTTTAATTTATATCTATATTTTTTTTGTATTTTTCCCACGTAACTATTTTATTTATTAAATTCATTTTAAAGAATGTTCCATTGCACCGATATTTATCTCGAATAAAGATTCAACTTACATATTTCCTTCCAGACATACAATTTAAACAATATCCTTTATGTTAGAGATAAACTCGGCTTATAGAATAAAGCCATGCACAAATCGCTTCTGGAAGAATTGAACTCTATCGACTCAAAAGATAAATTTACACTCCAGTGCAATGTCAGTAACTGGTGTGCAGCAGGATAAATGATACCTCCACTACCCTAACAAAACCAATATGAATACGAACAGTCCGATATTAAAATCGAGCGAAGCTTCAGGCAAAATTTACCTAAATCTTCAAAAAGTTCGCATTATTAATATTTGAATGGGATGGCATTGAAAGTTGCACAGTGTGTAAACTTAACTTGAAACGAGGAAACGTAACATATTTTTTTATACAAGCATAGTGATATTATGTGCAATGGGCAGAAGAGAACATATGTAGCAGAATGAGTGGTTTAAAAATGAGTTCGCTTGAAACATAGCAGAATGAGTGGTTTAGAAATGATCGAATATTTTTTCTATTGCATATGCGCAAACATTGGATTTTTTCCCTGTCGGGAGTCAAAGATATTTTTTAACAGATTTTTAATTATCTCAATAGAGACGAAGTTGGAATATTTATTGTAGGAGAACCGGGAAATCAAGGCACCTACAGGGCTTACGACCTGTCATCGGCTGGTTTACGTGATCACTTTATGCGCTTGCGCAACGTTCACCAATTATGCCTTTTAATGAGATCCCTATCAATTCAATTTTGAAAGTTCTATATATTGTAATACTGAAATTCTTTTCGCTTGAAAATAAGGAATTTTTTACTACAGCCATCTATGGGTGATATTATGAACAACAATCTTATTATTTTTTATTTATTTTGTTGGAACGCCATCTATTGAGAGAATTGGTTTTTTGTAAATAATGAAAGCTACAATTCTTATATCTGAGGTGACAATGCATTTTTCGCATAGAAGTCACCCCTGAATTGCGCCAGACTTATAAGGTCATTTTTGTCTTATTTACCTACTTGTACCAATGTGTAAGTAATCGAATATTTTTACTATTGCATATGCGCAAACATTGGATTTTTTCCCTGTCGGGAGTCAAAGATATTTTTTAACAGATTTTTAATTATCTCAATAGAGACGAAGTTGGAATATTTATTGTAGGAGAACCGGGAAATCAAGGCACCTACAGGGCTTACGACCTGTCATCGGCTGGTTTACGTGATCACTTTATGCGCTTGCGCAACGTTCACCAATTATGCCTTTTAATGAGATCCCTATCAATTCAATTTTGAAAGTTCTATATATTGTAATACTGAAATTCTTTTCGCTTGAAAATAAGGAATTTTTTACTACAGCCATCTATGGGTGATATTATGAACAACAATCTTATTATTTTTTATTTATTTTGTTGGAACGCCATCTATTGAGAGAATTGGTTTTTTGTAAATAATGAAAGCTACAATTCTTATATCTGAGGTGACAATGCATTTTTCGCATAGAAGTCACCCCTGAATTGCGCCAGACTTATAAGGTCATTTTTGTCTTATTTACCTACTTGTACCAATGTGTAAGTAATCGAATATTTTTACTATTGCATATGCGCAAACATTGGATTTTTTCCCTGTCGGGAGTCAAAGATATTTTTTAACAGATTTTTAATTATCTCAATAGAGACGAAGTTGGAATATTTATTGTAGGAGAACCGGGAAATCAAGGCACCTACAGGGCTTACGACCTGTCATCGGCTGGTTTACGTGATCACTTTATGCGCTTGCGCAACGTTCACCAATTATGCCTTTTAATGAGATCCCTATCAATTCAATTTTGAAAGTTCTATATATTGTAATACTGAAATTCTTTTCGCTTGAAAATAAGGAATTTTTTACTACAGCCATCTATGGGTGATATTATGAACAACAATCTTATTATTTTATGCGAAAAATGCATTGTCACCTCAGATATAAGAATTGTAGCTTTCATTATTTACAAAAAACCAATTCTCTCAATAGATGGCGTTCCAACAAAATAAATAAAAAATAATAAGATTGTTGTTCATAATATCACCCATAGATGGCTGTAGTAAAAAATTCCTTATTTTCAAGCGAAAAGAATTTCAGTATTACAATATATAGAACTTTCAAAATTGAATTGATAGGGATCTCATTAAAAGGCATAATTGGTGAACGTTGCGCAAGCGCATAAAGTGATCACGTAAACCAGCCGATGACAGGTCGTAAGCCCTGTAGGTGCCTTGATTTCCCGGTTCTCCTACAATAAATATTCCAACTTCGTCTCTATTGAGATAATTAAAAATCTGTTAAAAAATATCTTTGACTCCCGACAGGGAAAAAATCCAATGTTTGCGCATATGCAATAGTAAAAATATTCGATTACTTACACATTGGTACAAGTAGGTAAATAAGACAAAAATGACCTTATAAGTCTGGCGCAATTCAGGGGTGACTTCTATGCGAAAAATGCATTGTCACCTCAGATATAAGAATTGTAGCTTTCATTATTTACAAAAAACCAATTCTCTCAATAGATGGCGTTCCAACAAAATTAATAAAAAATAATAAGATTGTTGTTCATAATATCACCCATAGATGGCTGTAGTAAAAAATTCCTTATTTTCAAGCGAAAAGAATTTCAGTATTACAATATATAGAACTTTCAAAATTGAATTGATAGGGATCTCATTAAAAGGCATAATTGGTGAACGTTGCGCAAGCGCATAAAGTGATCACGTAAACCAGCCGATGACAGGTCGTAAGCCCTGTAGGTGCCTTGATTTCCCGGTTCTCCTACAATAAATATTCCAACTTCGTCTCTATTGAGATAATTAAAAATCTGTTAAAAAATATCTTTGACTCCCGACAGGGAAAAAATCCAATGTTTGCGCATATGCAATAGTAAAAATATTCGATTACTTACACATTGGTACAAGTAGGTAAATAAGACAAAAATGACCTTATAAGTCTGGCGCAATTCAGGGGTGACTTCTATGCGAAAAATGCATTGTCACCTCAGATATAAGAATTGTAGCTTTCATTATTTACAAAAAACCAATTCTCTCAATAGATGGCGTTCCAACAAAATAAATAAAAAATAATAAGATTGTTGTTCATAATATCACCCATAGATGGCTGTAGTAAAAAATTCCTTATTTTCAAGCGAAAAGAATTTCAGTATTACAATATATAGAACTTTCAAAATTGAATTGATAGGGATCTCATTAAAAGGCATAATTGGTGAACGTTGCGCAAGCGCATAAAGTGATCACGTAAACCAGCCGATGACAGGTCGTAAGCCCTGTAGGTGCCTTGATTTCCCGGTTCTCCTACAATGGTTTAGAAATGAGTTCGCTTGAAACGTTGTGCAAAAAGCAGATTTATCTAAATCTAGTTTATTCATAGAACTCCGTTATAATGAATAAATTTGGGAGACAGTTAGATTGAGATAGGAGGACGACATAAGGAGGGATGCGTCACAGCGCCTGCAAAATTCCAACTGGAGAGCGGCAGAGGAGGAAACTAGTAATTGGAGACAAAAGCTGAAGGGGTCCAAGTCTCAATTTTGGTCTTAATAGACCATAACATAAAGCGATTTATAATAATAATAATAATAATCAAATTTATATAGCGCCGTTTTATGATATCAAGACCATTCCAAGGGCGCTCTCACTTAGTTGTTGGCTCTGCGAAACAAAGAAGTCTTAAGTAATTTACTGAAGGTCCCAAGACTCTGCGCTCCACGTACGTCAGAAGGCAATTTATTCCACTTAATGGGTCCATTTACACTAAAACCACGATCATAGTAGGCCGCTTTATTGGCTCTATAAACACTTCCTTGCACCCTGCGCAAGTGGCGAGTTAATTGCCAAATGACAATTTATTCCAACTAACCAGTATTTCCAGCCCGGAAAAGCAATATTTATATAAATGAATTTAAATAAATTTCTCCTCTGCTGGGAATCGAACCCAGGACGCCCGCACAGAAGCCGAACGGCTTACCAACTGTGCCACGGCGGTCGGCCTATTTATCTCGAAGAACACGCGACACTTATCACAGTTTTTTTGAATTATTTACTTATATTTATTTATTCAACGTTTATATATTTTATTCATTTGTTTCTTAATTTATTTATTTATTTATTCGTCATTTTTTTGTTTATATATTTTTTTATATTTACTATTTTTTTTATTTATTTATTACTTTTTTGTATATTTTTGATTTTCTTTTTAATTTATATGATATACCTATATTTATTTATTTATTATCATCATCATCATTTCCTGCCCCTCTATCCCAGTTCATCCGGGGTCGGGCCTCCTAATCATCAGTCGCCATGATCTGCGACTCTGCGTCGTCTCCTGTGGGACACCTTGTGCCGCCAGCTCCCTCTCGACACTCGTCCACCATGTCGCCGGCGGTCTGCCTCTTATATATTATATATTTTTTTAATTTATATATTAAGGGAAGCTAATAGCTTGTAAATATTCAGATGTAATTTATTTATTTATTTATTAAAATCCTTTTTACAAGTATAATAATAACAATAAGTACAATATAACTTTATACAGTAGTTAATAAAAATTATAAGTTATACTCTAAGTAAGAAAAAGTTAAGTTTGTCATAAGTGTATACATTTATATATTTTAATTTGTGGATTAGGCTACTCTACTAGGCTATGCCTGTCCCAGAGTAGCGTTATATAAATCAGTTCTATTATTTTAATTCGTCATAGTGTTAGTTATTTTTGTAAGGTTTTGTGGTAGGTTGAAGTAATATAGATGTGCAAGTATGTATATATTTTAGTCTTGTATGAAAAAAAATGCTTGATGTAAAAAGGGCTAATGCTAATATAATTTTGATTTTTTTATAAGTCGTCTAAGCAGTAATATTAAATAATTCTTCTGTTTCTTTTCGTCCTTTGGTAACTAACCAGTTGTTTGCTATGGTTTTCAATTTGATATGAGAGTATGTTCTTAATAGTGGAAAGTCAGTTTTGAAGAGGTTAAATATTTTTGGACCTATGTACGCGTAATTTTTCTGGCCATGTTTTGTCTTAGTTTTTGGAATTTCGTCAAGGTTTAGTAGTGCTTGCCTAGTATTGTGTGACTGTGAGTTGCTGGTTGTCATTTGGTGGTTTGAAGTTTTGATGTAGAAAGTGAGAGTTGACTTAACAAAAAGCTGTCTTACGTCTAGTACATTAAATTCACTGAATAGTCTGTCTGAAGAGTATCTAAGTGGATAATTGAGAGCCGAAAATAAGTATTCCAATAGCTACCAATTAAATTGACTACCTAAAATTAATAATACCTATAAAACTAAAAACCATCACCTAACCAATATAGAACATTCGTTGTTAGGTCCATTTGCACCGTGGTGCTAAGATTACAACCCTAGAAAGCTCTCTTAGATACTATTTATTCGCTGATAAACAACGGTTAATGAAAAACTATTTTGATACATAACATGTATCAGGTAATAAAAGTTCAATAATTGACTAGACAACAATTTATCGATCGAAAAAACTATGTGGAATTGCAATTTATTTTATTTTTTAGGTAAAAATCGCCTGATTATACTATCAAGTTTTTTGGTTTGTGACAATAAACATAAATTATTTAAACTTGATATTTCAAACAAAACACCTTAGATACATCTTGTTGATGTTTTCCTGGATTTATTTTTTACTTCACTTTATAAAATATTTGATTATTATGTTTCCTCTTTTTGCACACTGGGTGAGTTTTCTCGTAAGTATTGAAACTTTTCTGTTTTCGTTGCTTTTTTTACCTTATAATAGTGTATTTTTTTTTCATTTTAACCGTAGCTATCGAGAATATGTTCTCTTCCAGATGGGATGCGTCATATTTTACAATATTTATCACTGAAGAAGGCAATTTTGAACAATCTTCCCCAAAATATTTTTCGAGTATATTATTGAATAAAAAATTTTCTAAACGCACAAATTGAATATCAAAGTTTGAATGTGTTTATAAATCCTTGACCTCGTTTTATTATAAAACTATATTTGTCACATAAGAATATGATTTAGTCGTTTTCCAATTAGAGGTAGACCAAGGTTTTATATTTTCGCCAAAGTTTTACAAAATGTTCTCAAGTGCACTTTCCGGTCCAGATGTCTCATAAACTATCCCTATAAAGATATTAATTTATTTATATTTTTTCGGAAGACATACATACAGTTGAACATTGCAATTTAACACAAAAAAATAAATTGGTCATAACCATCGCTTTATCAAGAACAAAGAGTTAATAAAATATATATGTATAAAAATAAACGTTTACAATGTTTGAATTATAATTCATTATATTACTAATTATGACGAATTACGAATGATGCACCGGAGGTGCAAGAAGAATTGGAAGGCCAAAGTTTCCAATTCTTGCAAACAACATCGGCATCCATAACTGGCGTAATGCATCACAAGACCGACAGTCATGGAGATGGGCTCTGCAGTAGGATAAGACCCGACCTGGGTTATAGAACCGCAAATAGGTAGATAGATTTTCCTAATTTATAAAATAATTTAAATTATGTACACTTTATTTTTAATAAGCGCCTCAAGCATCATCACAATATAATTATTTTTTGTATAATATATCTGAACGGTTTTTGTAAGAAAAAATTTTTTTTTAAAAGTATTGATAATTAAAATATGACTTAGTAAATATGATCCGAGGAACCTACTTCTTTATTGTGGAAGATATTTAACAGGCTGGAAGTTGTTAAAAGTTATTGGAGTTATATAAGTTCAGTACTTTAAGATGGTGAAATTGTGCTTTCATATGGGTGTAAGGCAACGCTTATGGAACAATTTAGAAAATAACGTGTCAGTGAAGGAATATAAATTAGTACAATATTGTATGAGAGAAGGGTTCGTTGTGATATGCCAAATTAGGAATATTCTTTCTTAAACAAATGATACGTTCATAATATAATAAACATTATGAAATAATCGTACAAGCCAATTTTTCTTTCAAAAATTTCATATAAATTAAAAAAACGAATAAAAAATAATTATCTATAATGTCTATTTCCTTTGAAGTGCGAAAGTTGAGAATCTTTTGATATTTTTTTTTGTGACAGTGGTGGTAATAATTAGCGAATGAACTTTTCGAGAAATTGAAAACTAACTTTTGTAATGAAAAAATAAGGTCATTAAAAGCCGTTTAAGATCGAATTATTCAAATCCAATTTCGAAGCTAACGAAACGACATGGCCCCTTGACCTCTGGCGATTTTTTTTTTCAATTAAAGGAATCTGCAAAGTTGGGCCCGCTCGAATCTGATTTAATTTGTTCAAGTTATACTTTTTTTCGATTTAGAACAAAATAAACTTCCCCACATTGGGCGACCTTATCAAAATAGAAAATTTTACACATTTTTTTTTACGTATACATAAGTACTTATAAACGCAATGATTTTTACTACTTTTGATGTAACTAAAATAGATAACTACTTATATTTCTTGTAAACATACCTACATGCTTGTTACATAGATACAAAGATGTGATGAATTTTGGTTAAACCAACTTCATTGGCCAAAAATATGGATGTAGCGAATAATCTTTGTAATTTAGAAAATTAAAAAAAAATATGAATATAAAAAAAAATACTTGTCCCATAAACATTATATTATTATGATTAAATTTTATTTTAGACCAATAAATAGGTCTTAATGGGATTCCATTACATTTTATTTTATATAATAATTAAAACAAAAAGATAAAAAAAACTTTAAAAACATCTGAATGATACAAACATAACTAACGTCGATTTATTTATGTATGTAATTGTATTCTTTTGTATTTTTTAAATCATGTGTCTTAAATTTGATTCTTGTGTTATCATGTACAATATTGATATTATTATATTTATATACAATGATATGAAATCAAAATATTTATATACAATGTTTATGATAAATCAGAATATGATAAAGCTGATTTATTATGATTAATTATAATATAATATAGACCCCCAGCACTGTGTTATGTGACTATTGTAAATTAATAAAAATAAATAAAATCAATGATGTGTTAACGGATCATCATAATGCAAAAAAATGTTCCCAGGCTCTCTAAAAGTTCCCCAGGTGTAAAGAAAATCTTCATTCGTTTGATAGCGGAGATGATAACTTTTTTAAATGAGATTTATATCTTATTACATTTAAATTCAAAATTACTATTATTCTCAATTAAGGTAATAATTTAATCCACGATGACGTCCCGTCTGAGGGTCAGCAAAGACTTTCTTCATGGAATCCAGCAGCAAAACTCGGACGTGACCTCGTTGGAGAGGGTTTCAGCCTGAATGAGACTTGGAACAATGACTGGGAAAACTCCAACCTGGATGTTAATGGGTACATGGGTACTCCAACGTTTTTGATCTGCCAAGAAGGCTGTGGACCTCTCTAAATAGGATCCGCACTGGACATGGACGCTGTAACTACCTCATGGAAAAGTGGGGCATTGTTCCATCCGCTCAATGCGATTGCGGCCATCCCTCTCAAACAATGCAACATAATAATATATGTTGGAGGAATGCAGCGTCCGTGCATATGATGGTACAAAGACGAATATTTGCGAGCTGACGCCTGCATTTTTGGACTGGCTCGGAGCCCTCGACCTGAGTGTGTGATCGTATATTATTTATGTTTAACTGTGTGTTTGTTGGTTTGGTTTTGATGTATTCACTATGTCATACAATAAAAGAATAAATACTGAATTATCCAATTGTTTACTTTAATCATATTCCAGCCCTTTTCTGATTTACGTCTTTTATAACGCTCAAATAAATAATTGTTTTTAAATTATTTACGATCCAGAATAACCAGAGTTTGCCGGTGACACACCATATGGTAATTAGTATCAATTTTCTAACAATATAAATTTTGTACTATTTAATTATAGGTATTGTGTGCTCGTACTAGAGACATAAGCTGAATTTAAATTAGACTGAACTGAACTAGAGCCACAATGTTTTTAATGAGCGAATGAACAAGCTGCTAGACAAAAAACGATAAATTTTCTCGTTGCGTACAAATGTTACGATGTGCGCAAATGTTACATATGTTTCAAGACTCAACTATTTTGTATACTGACGGTGAAATACGACTGTATTTTGTATGGGGAATATATTTTAACCCGACATATCCACGTCGTTTTAAGTGAAAAATTTGAAACATTAACACGACACGCCTCGTATCATGCAAGGGACAAAATACAAGTGAAATATTCTCGTTAAAGACATATTTTATTTAAGGCTTCAAGTTTTATTACAGCTAATAATTTATAAGTTATGATATATGACGCTACACTCTCAATTTTCGAAATAAATTTTGTTTTTTGAGTAATTTAAATCATGTAGGTAGTTATAAAAAATATGCTTAACTAAAATAATTCCACGTTTCCATTGGTCCTTGGTTTGATTTCTAGAATCGAGTTTTGATATATTGATATATGTTTTAAGATTGTGCATACATGAACAGATTAGGTGATGAACAGATCATTTTCGTATGATTTTTACTGATCAAAAATTCTGAACCAATATTATTTATCATGAAAGAATGTAACGATATATGTAAACGGAAACTTTATTTTGAGAGATTTTTACATAGATTTATGAAAGTTAATGTGAAGTTGTTCACTGCGTGGTTAAAACTTATTCGAAATTTAAGTGATAAATACTTTTTTTTTTACTGTTTGTATTGAAGATTTAAAAATAATAGGTACTTGGAGAAAAAAAAATGTAAATGAGAGGGTTATCCAAAACTTATTTATAATTTTACTATTAAATTTTTATTTGCTGCGGAGTAAATATAAAATTTTTTTGTAGGTATTGTCACGTTACGTTATAAATACTGGCTAGGAATTAGATAAAATTAAATAATTTATATTTTTTTTTAAAACTGACACACTGAGTTATTTTGCAATCTAGCAACATTTACCGTTTGACCGCTTAAATAGGATTGTCATTCCGAAAAGGCGCTTTTTCTTAATAAAATTGTTGTGTTAACGAGTCACAGCCATTTATAAGATGGCGGGTGACGTTATTTAATTAAAAATAGTGAAACGGGAAAATGGGTAAGTCCTTTCGATATTTTATTACATTCAATATTTGTGGTAGATCGTGAATTGATACAGTTTATAAACGTAAATCATTCTTCTTTTCATAGGAAAGTCTAATGTCAGATTTCCCATTATTCTCACCCGTTTTATTTTTTGTCCTGTCCTTCGTCTTTTCAAGTCAATTTGATTAACGTACCACGTTTATTTCGTCCTGTTTCGTTCATGTTTTGTATTGGTACTTGACATCTTGTTTGAACATCTATAATTTATCATGAGACGACTCATATTGATTGTATATCAATTTTTATCGACGAGAATGTGGCCATGGGAAGTAAAAATTATGAAAAGTTCTATTAAAGATGACTATGAAAAGTTCTATTAAAGATGACTGTGAAAAGAAGATTATAAATTTGGATTTGAACAGAGAATTTACTTGAGGGATGACATTGAGAGGATTGATTTCATGTTAATCTATCCAAAAAGGAAATATTTAGAAGATTCGACGTGATATTGAAGTTTGGATTGTTCATATGATGATACCATTCACTATGAAGAAACTCTGTACTAATTGATTACCACAATATGGATTTCAGAATATTAAAAATTCATTCACACTTCATTCATCTCTGAAGGGGTGAATTTTGATGTATAAAGTTCACTGTATGAAGAGTGATGATGACGTCCTTGACTCATCCTGGATTTCTTTATTTGTTGTATTTGGAATTAATAAATTATAACATTTAGTAGGATTTAGATTGAGACGAGCGTAGGTAGAATGATTTTATTTTTGATTGTCTATCGGTGAATTATCAATTTGTGATAAACTTAATATCAATTCTCATACTTATTATTAGTTCGGTTTATTTAACATTCCAATATAAAGAGAATTCTCTTTTGACGATTTAAATCTTTTGATATTTTATATTTTCAAGTAATTTACATTCTTAATTTTACTTATATTATTTAAGAGTTAACAGCCTTAATATTTTAGTTAATATTCATATCTTTTATTTAAATTATAATAAATTCATTCGTGGGATTGAAACTAGTAAACTTGTACAATACTTAATATTAAAAATAAATGTTAATTTGTTCTTAAAAACTTTGTCTTTATCTCAAGAATCCTTGCAACAAATCTATTTCTTTAAATTTGATCTTAATTATTAATATAATATTTTTTTTTATAAAATTATTTTATTTTCTTATTTGGTCTCATTCAAGTTTATGACGAGATAGAACCCCTGAGAGTCATTGTAAGCACTAGTTATGACAGCAGAGACTTTTGCTTTTCTATCACTGAGCTACTGGTGAACGATGACAGTGGAGTTGGATCCTGTAATAGATCAGGCTCTCCAAAACCGCTGCCTCGCAGTATATCAATACTGAAGAACTGTAAATATTTTTAGTGAATTTTTATATTAATTTTAATAATGCAGGTTTGTTCAACGATTACATGAAATGTACATACATTAAGAAAAATTAATTCGGTGCCTACATACAAACATATATAACAACTCTGCAGCTAATACCTACTAATAATGACAAACAGTATTTACGTACACGCTGTTTATGAATCAAAATTATTCAAAGAATGCTGGTATAGAAGTAAGTATAGAAAAAAATATTTAAGTCTATACAATACATGTAGAGAGAAACAATTTAATTCATAGACTTCTCACACAAGTCAAAGAAAGACATTTAAAACACTGTCATTGACATAACATCCTATGTACATGTAGGTATACATTTTTGGTACAATTTTGTCAAATGGTAGATACCTACTTAACACTTGTACTAAACCAGTACCTATAACACTATTAGGTACCGTTGCAAAACGCCAGTTCTAGAATTTCATGAAACCTTTCAAACTAAGAACTCCTTTTGTGCATTTCTGTCGTTTGTCAATATCTTTCTATGCCTCGTTTCAGGTATCAATATATTTTAATATCCTGCTCAAAGTTCGGAATAAATTCACGTTGGAATCTGACTGCGTCATTTAAAGTAATAATTTTGGTTATTTCTTAAAATTTCAGCTGAATATGCACATTTAATGTTTTTTTTAACTATAATATGGTTCTAATTGTAACATAAGCTAGTTGACTGCGTCTTTTAAAAAGTAGGTAATAATTCTGGTTATTTCTTAAAATTTCAGCTGTATATGCACATTTAATGTTTTTTTTAACAAATATGGTTCATATTTTTTTTTTTAATTTATTAACAAAAACAAAACAAGGTTCACATATAAATCATAATTTAAAAAGGTATACAATTCCCATCATATAATTCATAATAACCCTCTTTAATTGAGATAAAATCTCGTGTTAAAAGAGGGGAGTATCTATTTAATATTGTTACATTTACCAAAACATTGTACATCTACTAAAAAATATGAAGCTACACAAAACAAGAAAAAATAAATCAAACTGTTTCACATCATGGGGGACACCAGCTATTAGGATTTGGATCCATCAAACTCGTTCTAAGCGTTGGGGAGGGTTTGCAATCTGTTCAGGAAAATATTAATTTGGGTTTTAAAGAGACTTGGGTTGTAAGAAGGTGGATACCAAAGACCTTATATATGGTGGTAACACTGAATTCGGAAGATCGTTCCGAAATTGATCAAATTTACTAAAATCCTTGTGATTTTTTCCCCATCGAACGGCCATAAACATCAACGAAGTTAAAGGTTGGTAAAGTGCCCGATTAACACCAATTAAGTGTAATTGTGTAGTCACATAAGTAAATACAGTAGTGTAAACAGCCCGGAAAGTTTCGAAACAGCTTGGCTTGCAAATTGAAAGAAATAGTATAAATAATATTTTAATTAATTGTACCTACAATAGAGCCTTGAAAAGGTTCGCAACATAATTTCTAATTTAATATACCTTTGTAAATACAATTATAAACGGTTGGTTCTACGATACAAATAAAGGTTACTTCTCTCCCGTTCCCCGCTTACTCAGAACTTACAAATCTAAATTTATTCTTATACATAATATGGATATATTCCAAATCACAAACAGACCACATAATTTTTTCAGTTCGTAAACTTTTAATTCACATGTTTAATTTGTGTTAAAAAAGTAGTGTTCAATTAATGTTTAATTTTGAATCTACGGCTCATAACAAACTGCACAATGATAGTGTAGGGTAGGTAGGAAATATTTACACACAATATACGTATTTTATCTACCTACTAGTTACAAGTAACACATGAGATCCATCTGTCGATGGCGATATTATGTATAGTTGAATAATACGTACCAAACTATAAACACTTAAACAAAAAATAAATAATTATTTTAAGATATTTTGTTTTCTATATAAAACATGTAGGTATGTATGTCAGGATAGGATAGTATGGAGGTCAGTCTTTTTTTCCTACCCAGAATATGAAAACAGCATGTTGGTATGCATGTACGTTGGAGATTAAGGCCCAAATTATAGAATAATTCTCAAGACCGTTCTCCAAATGTGTCATCTCAGGACCATCTTGAGATCATGCTCGAAAATCCGTATTAAAAGTAAAATACGTACGCCGTCTCATTCGAGAAAGCGTACTCTAAAAAATGTGCATGCAGCTCTATAAATAAGTACTTTTTCTCGTGAATGGCAATAATTTCAGCGTTGTTATGTTGGTAGCAATGAGTTGGAATATCTATTTATAGATATTTTGACAATTCGTTGTCTTGGTAATCTTCGAAAGTGTAGAGAAATTTATGCATAATAAAATAATTAAATAGTGAAAATATCGACCATTTTATTAGAAAGAGGAAATGATAATACTTCTTCGTTTATCGATCATATAGCATATTATGGGAATATGTGTACCTACAGTGAATAGATCCAGGAAAGGCAGCCATTTCAAAATATGATACAACATGCATAGAATAACAACATGATATTTACTGGATGTACCGGAAATTTTATGAAATCTTACAAAATTTAATTCACATGATTAGTTTATGAATGATTGTACGTTAATTACTCCCAGAAGGTTCTAAATAAGATTCTCGATCCATTTTAGTACCGCTAACAATGTAAACGTCATACATACATACATACATACCATCACGCCATGTCCCTCACGGGGTAGGCAGAGAGAACCGAACGCCACATTTTTCTATCTTGACACACATTCATCGCCTCATCAACATTCATACATCGTCTTATACATGTTCGTCTGTTGTTCATGCTTCTTACATTTCCATCTTTCAAAATATCGTTTACATGGTCGTGCCATCCTTTTCTTGGGCGCCCGCGACCTCTTATTCCGTTCCTGTCAGCTTTGTATATTTTCTTCGTCAGGCGTTCTTCGTTCATTCTCCCCAAGTGGCCAAACCATCTCAATGTGTTAACTTTCATTCTGTTAATTACATCTTTCTTTATCTTACATTCTTTCCTTGTATCTTCATTCCGAACTCTATCATACATCGTTCTGTTACAAATTCTTCTAAGCGATCTCATTTCAACTGCATTTATTCTGCTTTCGTGCGACTTCTGCCATGTCCAGGTCTCACTTGCATACGTCAGGGTTGGCACTACGATTGCGTTATGAATGGCAACTTTAGCGTCTCTTGATATGTTGCGATCATTCATAACTGGTCTAAGTGCTCCATTCACTCTGTTTCCTGCCATAACTCTTCTTTCAATATCCTTATCAGGCCGTCCATTCCGTTGGAACATACTACCCAGATAGACATACTCGTCGACTTGTTCAAGCCATTCATTCTCTACTTTTATTTGACACACTGTTCTGCTTTCACTCTTTTCAATGACCATTACCTTTGATTTGCTGGCATTCATTTTAAGTCCGTTTTCTATGCATCCTTCATATACCATACTTACAAGATACTGTAACTCTTCCATACTTTCTGCTAACAATACTTAGTCGTCTGCATACATCAGATCACGTACTGTTACAGTACTCAGTTTCAGACCCTTACTTTCATACTTAAGGGCTCTTATGCAGAAATCAATATAGAGATTAAAGAGCCAAGGGGACAACACGCACCCCTGTCTAACGCCATTATTTATAGAGAACCAAGTTGTTGTTGTGTCGTTAACACGAACACATGCTTTGCTGTTCTCATATAATGATTATATGAGAACAGCAAAGAATGTAAACGTCAAAATAGTAATAATGCGAAATTCGTCCGTGTCTATATGCGTCTCTTTTTCGTGTAAAGCGCTGTCTCCTTTTCTCTCGTTGAGACCGTTCTCAAGACAGCGGGATAGCTGTCTCGAAGCAATTTCAACTCTTCTATATATTTGGAGACCGGTCTTGAGATCAAGCTCAGTGACTTTTGTTTCTTTAATACCGTTTTGGTTGAGAACGTGTTCTCAAGACCAGTCTCAAGCTGGAGAACGAATCTATAATTCGGGCCTAAGTATTAAACTATTGAGTCCCCGTAGATATCGTGTAGTGTATACGGACTTACAAATTGTATGAAACGATGTCGTCACAAAATTCAATTTTTATAAAAATTGTTAAAAAATGTTTGGGATGTACCTACTACTTCAATGTTAATATTTTTTATAGCAAATTAAATTATCTAGTTGGAGTGTTTCGGTTTCTTTCGATATTTAAAAAAAAAATTGGAAATATAGGCAGTTAAACACATAAATTTATCATTAATAATGTTTTTTTACTAAAAAAATGTTCGAGAAACTCTAGAATTTTTTGTAAAAAATAATTTTGAGATTTTGTATTTGTCTTTATTTGTACCAATTTTCAGTCTTCTAGCTTTTATGGTTTGTGAGATATATTTATTTATTTATTTATTTATTTAGGGACAAATACAGTCTTAAAATGTTTGCCTGTGACGGGAAAGGAAGGGAAGAGAAAAAAAAGGATGGGAAAAGGATTGTGACACTTAAATTGTTATATTTTTGATACAAACAACAACAAAAAATGTAAATAAAAGTATACAAAAGATAATATTAGAAAAAACAAAAATAATTAACAAAAAAATAAAAAAAAATTTAAACATACGAGTTCATGCTATGCACTTATAGAGAGAATTTTTGTATGCGTTATTACTAGCGGTGAATATAATATCAGAATGTGTGATACTGGCCGAGAGGTTAACATTATAGAAGTTACAAGCCCTTTTGATAAACTCATTTTGATTAGAATTAGTGTTACTTCGAGGAACGTAAAACAAGTAGTTCAATCTGCCATTTCGCAACGGCGCATGATAATTAATTTTATTTAATAAATCAGGACAGTCAACTTTTGAATTAATAATTTTAAAGAGAAACATTTGATCCGCAACTTCTCTCCTGTGTAGTGTACGATTTTTTTCATTCGGAAATGTTTCTCAATTTCATCATAAGAACTGTATATGTTATATGATTTGAAATTAAAGAATTTTAGAAATAGTTTTTGGACTTTTTCTAGTCGATCAACGTATTTACTGTAGCATGGGTTCCAAATCTGTGGACAATACTCTTAATGTGGACGAACATAACTATTGTAAAGGAGCAAGAACGTTCTGATATATGAAAAAAGTATAATTTCAAAAGTTGATAACCCCTGACTGAAACAAAAATTCAAAATTCTGACTATAAAAGTTTTGTAGGCCTATAACTATCTATATATTCTGTAATTTTGGGCCCTGTGATTTGATTTTATACACTAACAACACGAAAAACTTAACCGAAATAGCATCTAATAAAAGAAGCTGATAACTTTCTTACATCCGTCTTAACCACCAACTGCATTACATTATGTTTCTCATATTGTGTAAAGTACAAATATATTGTTTTAACAATCTAATATTGTAATTATCTATGAATATTTCGCAATACATTATAACAAATTAAATTACTCAATTTGCCAAATTACATATTGTATATCCCTTTCAGAGCGTTTCCCTCTCTCAAAAGGAGACTGTCAACAAAAGGCAAAGTTGGATAATGTACAAATGTTATTATTTGTAATCAAAACATAATGTTATTATGTATTTCACGAGGATATAAATTATTATTACTAGCTCAACATGACTTAAGGACAATTTAATTATAGAATGATATTTCGTAAAACATAGAAACAAAGAAATACCAAATATTTTTGATGTCAGTAAAAACCCTTGTAAAATAAAAAAAAACATATCATAGAATATTCTATTAAAAAACTTTGAGTCCCTTTTATACCTCTTTTTGAAAAAAATCTTGCAAAAATGGGTCGAAAAATACTGTTTCGTATCTGTTTCAACTAGAACATTCTATATATTTCCATCGAATGAAAGAAACCTTGTCCCTTCGGGAAAGAGGTGAAAAAATGGTTGCAAGGTTAGAACTTTCCGAATATTATGTATATCAGATCTGCTATTGTAAAGGTATTTATTCCGTATGTTTGTTGCTTCGTCATAATATAGTGTATATTGTTAGGTACCTATTATTATAAGGATTTGAAAAATAAATAAATAGAAAATCATGACAGAATATAATCTCATTTTTAGTAGGTATAAGTTCTTCATATTACAAGAACATACCTTTTAATAAGGCAAAAGTTTGATACATTTTTAGACAGTCCTGTATTGAGCAAATAAAAAAATATAAAATAATGACAAATTAAAAAAACTCTCTAATACAGAAAAAAAAACATTATTAACTTGCCCTGCCCATATTATCTTCCATTGGAGAAAATCAATCATTTAACAAAAACTTGAATAAAATAATTACCCTTGCGTTAGATCGATGAATTCAAACCGAGTGTGGGTTCCAAGCATTAAATTCAACCTCAAAGTCGAACCCCCGATGGCTAAAGCCCATACCCCAACTCTTGAACAAACTGTTGTTCGGGTATTTTATTGTATTTAAAATGTAGAGTATTGCTATTCAAGTCACACACTCTCGTTGGAACATTTCCCACAGTTTTGGAGGTAAAAAAGATTACGGGGGCGCAAAATCAATCCTTTAATGGCATTAGTGATTGCCAAGAAAACTTTATGCCGAGAATAAACATTATATTCTATGCCAAATAAAAAGTTCTCACATAAATCTACAGTACCGACATTGAATATTTCCATCCAGCGCCGGATCCTTCTTTAAAGTTCAAATGATGTAGTTGCAATAGGCGCAAAAAAATGAGACTTCAAATAGAAAAAAAAATCTAATTAATAAATATTAAACAACAGTGTAATTGAATAATTTATTTATTTATATTTTTACCTTTCAACAACCCAAAGATGATTTATGTATTTAAGTATGTGTGATACGCACAGGTGGGATTATTGCCACGTGGCAATAATCCTAACCAACTTAACCAACCCAGACAAGAATTTGTTTGCAAAAGTATTCGTTTATTTCCATTATAACAAAAAGACAAATAAAATAAAGGCCGATTTTCAAAGTCTTTCAACTTTTCGGACCCAGCAACTACATCGATGATATTTGAATCACTTAACATACATATGTGTCTGCTTTGTTAGTAGAGCCAACAAATAAGCCACAGCGCCCTTGGAGTGATCTTGTATCACTAAACGGCGCTTTATAAATTCTAATTATTATTATTATGTGTCAATGATAGGAAGAGCTTGGTTAAAACTCTTGTCTGGAGAGTGTTGAGAGTGATCAGCCGGAGAGGAACTGAATGTCTGACTGCCTTCGAAGTGTGCTGCTACAGGCGCATGGCTAAGATCAATAATTGGTCAGACCACATTTCAAACGACGTGGTACTGAGTGGAGAAACGAAACAACTCCTAAAGAGGGATGCCCAACAACGATCAAAATGGATAGGCCATAAAATCAAAAATCCGGGTCTGCTTGTTGCCGGGTCTGCCGGGTCTGCTTGTTGCTAGGTACTATCACTGAGAGAATTACGGAGGGCAGAAACTACAGTGATCGCCCTAGAGACAGTTATATGCTTTAGGTGATAAGTAATGTTCGCTGTAGCACCCACCAAGAGCTACTGTGGCTGGCGGACAACAGAGATATGCGGAGTGCTTGGCACAAACAAATCCTAGGATTGAGACCTGAAGAAACAAGCACTGGAAACTGTAAAAAATCAAAATCCAAACCGGCAAAGTTATTGCCTTTGCTGATGACACAGTGCTTACCCTTAGTTCCGAACTTTTGTGTTTATGTTTAATTATTTTGCATAAATTATCAAAAACATGTAACCTTAGGCCAAATTGAAAAAGTATTGCCTCAGAACAGACTTGTCAAGTGAGGCAGTAAATTTCCAAATAGGTACAATTGTACATAGTATGTTTATAAGAAGTCTTTTTAAATATAGTTATTTTTTTGTTATTGTTATATATGTATATGTGTAATGGAAATAAATAATTTCATTTCAATTTATTTATTTCGATCATTAAAATAAAAATATTAACAAAAAAGGATGATTCGGGTGGGTGAGGAGGAATGAGGTAAATTCATTTATTTAATTGTTATTTCTTATTGATAAAAACAAACTAGCTGTGGGGCACCGGCTTAGAATAGTGCTACCATTCTTTTAAATCATTGTTTTCGAGTGTCCCGTAAGAGCCGGGTAATCGAAAATACAACAGGCAACAATAACATCTCACATAGTTCAGCAATGAGGTTCACCACCCATTCTGAATGTAGTGCCTTTTTTGGTGAAACGAGACTGGTGTGTGAGTATACATCAGTCTTTCTCAAAGTGTGCGATAACGCCCCCTTGTGGGCGTTGGAGACCTAGAGGGGGGCGTTAAGAGGCCCAAAAATAAAATGGGGGGCCATGGCGTGGTGTAGGGGGGTGATGGTTGAGTAAAATCAAACCTGATATCAACAAACTTGTTAAAAATCATCAAATTCATCCATCTCATTAGATTAGTTTTAAATCTAAAATTGATTACCTATGTGTATTGTTTCTTTTAATTTGATCAAAATATATTCTTAAAGTTATAAAGTTACGTTTTGATTGCTCTCACTGGTAAATATTTCTAGTTTAAAATGTAAGTTTAAACACCAGAACCCACTTATATAGCACACTATAACTAAATTAATTTATGAAATTCTAGTTTTTGAGTTTTAGGAGTGTATAAAAAATTGGGCGCGCTGAAAAATAATTGATTTTCAAAGGGGGCGGTAAAGAAATAAGTTTGATAATCTCTGGTATACATAGATGTTTTTTTCTCCCTTTTATAAGGCAATGCACACCCGCACACCTTTCGCTGGTTACCCCACATTGTGGGATATGCCGTGATGGTATGAATGAATGAATGTTATTTCTTATGTAAATTTTTGCCTAACTGATTTCTGTATACCGATTAGGTACAATAAAACATGATATTCAGGCCTGCAAAGTAATTGTAACTATTGCAAGCCCGCACAGTGAATGAATTATGTGCTGTAGTAGTAGTACACGCCTAATCTGTGTAGAATTCTTCGTATGGACACATGGAGAGGAATTAATTTAAGTATACCGGGTAACAGTTCGTCTAAATTGCAATGTCTCAATATTGAAGGTTGTTAATATATCTAATTTAGAAGTGAATGTGTGATAAGAACTAAAGTTCAGATAATGTAAGAATTTATCTTGTAGGTACTCTTTCAAGTCGACGTTTCTGAGTCACATGAATGGGATTTCATATTTCAGAGATAAATTAAGTATTGGGTCTTACTTATTTATTTATTTTATATTACTTCTCGGCCAACTAACAGGTACTATGTCAAATGTTAATTTAACACGCACCCAATAAAAAGTTGCCACATTCTGGAGACTTACGATATAAATCGTCTCACAGATCCAGACTGAAAACACAATTAAAAACTGTGTCCCAACTGGGAATCGACCCCGGGATCTTTGGATCAGCAGGCAGTATTCATAGTATAGGAAGATATATGGATTACAATATTGAAATATTTTATAATTTGGGGAGGAAACACAACATGCTCGAAGCCTACGAGATTATAATGTCCAAATGTTCATTGTACGTTAGTTTAGTTAATAATTTTAATAAAAATTTTTAAATTCAGGATCATATTTACGCGCCCATGTAGATCCTGCCCTGTTTTTATACCGTCTATCCCCCGAGCCTTGATAAACCTGGATATAAGCGAATTAATCATTCGGCTTCGATATAAAAAATAAAGAAAAAAATGACGTCGCATATTGAAAGGTAGGCACAGCACAGCCTATCTTGACACGGGGGTACCCACCACACCACACCAAGAAGAAATGGCGGACTCGGGAATGAAAATATATACCTAATAGGAATCGACTCAATCATATATGTATGTTCAATATTTTTCGAACAGATGGGTTAACCATCTTTTCCCTATTATCGAAACGATTTTTTTATTAAGTAAATAAAATTTTTAAATAAAAATTTTGGTAACAAAAAAATTTGTTTCTTCCACTTCACATTTATATTTGATGGAACGTTTTCGAACTGTACTAGTTCATCTTCAGCATCTGAAATGTGATGTCAAATATAAATGTGAAGTGGAAGAAACAAAGTTTTTTGTTACCAAAATTTTTATTTAAAAATTTTATTTACTTAATTATTATGGATTTCCACAGTGTTAATAAAAATAATTTCAATGATTTTTTTATAATTTGTTTATTTATATGCGTTGGTACCTTCAAAGGATGCACTACTAACTAAATCATACATCACTTAAATATAATATGATGATATCTACAGACAAAACAAAGAAATACCTAGGAATAGACATCACTAGCAGCGGTAGCCTATACGACGAAACATTAGGACAAGTTAATAAAGCAGCTGCAATATCGGGATGCCTAAAGGAAAATATATGGAGGAATAAACACATGAATATCGAAAGCAAAGTCCGAATATATAAAGCATGTGTAATACCCATTGCCACCTACGGAGGAGAGACCAGAGCAGACACAACGAGAACAAAATCTCTTCTGAGAACATCAGAGATGAGGACATTGAGATGTATAACCGGAAACAATCTAAGAGACCGAATTCGAAATACTGATATAAGAAAAAAGTGTAGTACGGAAGACATCGTTAGATAGGAAAGACAGCGGAGGCAATATTGGAGCTCACATGTTAACATAATGGATGAAAAAAGACTCCCACGTATCGCTCTCCAGGAGAACCTAGCTGGAAGAAGACCACTAGGAAGACCTCCAAAGAGATGGCGAGACAGTTGGCAGTACCCATCGCAGGAGACAGAATAGGGGTAGAAACAGATCTCCGGATCTATGAAAAGGAAGAAGAAGAATAAGTATACAAATATACAAGGCTGTCAAAATGGTAATTAGGTACATATAAGATGTAGAGGCCCACCATGTGGAGCGATCGTAGAAATCAAGATTTTGAAAGCAGAAAATGTACAATTAGGTAAGTCAGAATAATCGTCAGAATAAAATGCAATGCATGTTTATGAACGAGACAAAAATGTATGTCAGGATAGAACAGTGTAGCGTTTGGTTTTCTCTGTCTAATCCGAATAGGAAAATGGCGTGGTATTATATACGATTATGTAGCAGGAGTGAAATAGCTTATAGAAGCCGAAAACCTTGGTTTGCCCATAAATATATCATGTTAAGAAATACGCAAAAAACATATAATCACAGGATAGAAAAACTGTCGTTTTAAGAAAAAATTAAATTATTATTTATTCAAGACCTAATATTTTTTTATTGCAACCATACTTAAAGATCCATATGTTGAAACGTAGATACAAATCCTTTTCAGGGCCACAAAATGTTACCTAATATAATTTTGGAATGTGATTAAAAAATATTTTCCATAGCCACTAAAATGAATAACGAAGACTTTAAAAATCAACTTTTCCCAATTTTCAGGGAGCGCGTAGCTCCTGGTTTAAAAACAAATAAACCTACGAAGGCTATTTTATTGCTATATAGTAATCTCTTTCAACCAACCCAAAAAATGTTAGGGCGGCCATTCTGTATTGGGCATACGGCTCATAGGTAGCATACTTGTCCGATATACTTGTCTTATTGCCAATATACGTTTTATTTAAATATCTATACGGCGTTATTATTTTGGAATATCAATATCCCATATTATACTGAAGACAAGGCTAAAGATGATAACTGCGCAAAACCTCTAACATAATATATAAGAATATTAAAATTACATTTATGTTTCTTGAAATACCTGAAATATTTATATTTTTGTTTCTATATATGTATAAAGAAAAAATATTTTTTTAATCTTAAGGGCAGATTTGTTTATTTACTAGGTTTTCTAAAAATATAATATAATGGTAACCCTATGTAGATACAGTTCAGAGCATCCATAAACCTACTACTCACACGTTTAACATGATGTGTTGTCAAACGGAAAATCTATTCAAATCATCTCGACACCTCGTTCTATTTAATTTAATCCAAATTCGATTTATACAAAAGCTCATAGCATTAAGTAAATAAAACCCAAATTAAAATGCCCCTACACAAAGGCGGAATTCGTGAAATTATGTAAATTTCATGAAGCATCCAATTTATTTTATTTCAAGCATGCAATTAAATTGAAATTTTTCAAAATCCTCAATTTGTCATCTATTATTTAGTTTTGCAAACTGCAAACCAAATTATTAATTGTGGGAATAATGTCTTCATTAGAAAATAGTTTAAAATATAGTTACTCAGTAATTAATAATACTGACTGTATTTTAAAGACAACATTTACTTTATATTTTTGTATATAATGTTTTTCTTTATAACAGATTTCGATGTGAAATAGCATTGATTTGAAATCAGTAAAAAAATGCTCTAAGTAACGCAGCATGGACGCAACAAGATTTTTGATTCGTATCTATATGACTTTAGTATCTCTGATACCGTCGCGTCGGTAACGTACTTGCTGCAATTTTCAATTCAGTTATTTTAGCAAAAATAATCTCCAAGTACTAGAAGGATTCAGTGATCACTGTTGAGATGACAGAGAGTAATGACAGTTATAATTGGATCAAATTAAATCGGGGATCCAAATTACGCCTCTCTAAACGTCACATTTAACATGCTCCAGAATCAAGAGAAATAAAAGATAAACACAGAGAGAAGTTTCGTAACCATTTTAGATATTTTATTAGGAAATATATTTCTTCGTCAAATTCATAAATTTCATAACCATCTTGAAACTGTGAATTGAAATAACACTTCACTAACATTATGAGATATTGATTAGTGATGTCAAAACATGGCAATGTTTTTGATAAGCATTTAAGCGAAGTATGTAGGTACGTAATAAGCCATCAAAGGGTTTAAACGCGTGTACAGAATTGATGAATCAATCATTCTATCAACTTAAAGCCATATAATTTGAATGTCAAACAGTCACTAAATATACTATGATCGTTATTAATTCCAAATCTATTTCCGAACGGATCTCATGTTGCAGTGATAGAGCTGAATATTAATGTAATTTCCAATCTCAATTACGAACCAATACATGAATGATACCGAAATAATTGTGAATACAAGTTCAAAAACATCGTATAAAATAATATTTCTAAATAAAAAATGACATCGCAGTAATACTAGGTATGTAATACTGTTTTAAACTTGAGCATAGATCGATAATCGACCTACTGATTTGTTCACCAGTTCAAGATTCTCTTTATGCTTAAGGCTCTTGTATACCCTGGGTATACGGATGTACACAAAATGCACACTAAATTACCTTCTTAAACACGAAAAAATATTGCATATCACCTAATCTGTGACATACAATACTTTATCGTGAAAAAATGAAAAAGTTTAGAGGTTTTTTCTAAATATTAAGAACAGTTATTAAAATCTTAAAATAATAAAAAACTCAGCCGGTAGATTTTCATGTTGTCTTTTAACTGAAGTAAAAATCAACCTCATATAGACCTTGCAGTTTTTTTAGTTACGTAGAGTAAAAAATAAAAAGGGGTTTTCCTAAAACTTATTTTACAAGAAAAGTATTAAAGAAATTCAAATTTGAAATAACTCATGCAATTGTATTAAGATGTATATACAAACCCTCCTTTATTTTAAAGACGTATCTTTTGAGGGTATTAGGGAAATTATTTTCAAAATAATCTATATAGCCTACTACAGCATGTAAATGATGTGAAAATCATATATAAAATATTCCTTTGTCATTCCTTATTATGAGATGTAGGTTTAGTTCTAAGGAAAGATAAATAATTCGATTTGCACTGTCACTAAAAGGAATTGTTCAAACAATCTTATAATTTGAGTTTATCTATGACAAAATAAATGTATGCAGAATTTGACTTCTTTTTATTTTTTATAAAGGGTAGACATGAATATGAGTAGTGCGTAAATGAATAATAAATGATATGGGTTCGGCAGATGCTATTTTTTTCATCACACCATTTATATACCTATATCCTTATACCCCTACTATGTCCATAAAACATCACGTCCGCCTGGTCTTGTAAGATTGACATGTAGCAACTCTACATTTTTATCAAATAACTCTACAAAAGCACAGTTTTTTAACAATTTTATGAATTTAATATGGGTTTTTAGGTTGACCTTTTTTAAGAATTCATCCTTAATCACTTTAACAAACATTTGAAGTGACAAAAATTTGTTTTTCGTTTACCTTAGATACAACATACATTTAATTATATAATTGTGTACCTAATTAAAACCGTTTTTTTAAGTGAAAATATATTGAAAGCTGATACCATTGAAAATAATCACGTTACAATTCATGTTGTTTTCAATCTCAACAATTCTAAGACACAAAATAAAGTATCAGTTAAGTTAGGAATGCTAAAATGAACATACAAAGACTTAACAATGTTTCGCAGTAAGCTCAACCACAAACAGCAGGTAACCGAATTCGAGGAAACACAAAATTCTAGAATGTAACATTAAACTATGCAATACAATCAAGAAATGTATTAGATGTATCACAAAATTCAACAAAACTCATTTCAACTAAGTTTGTTTAACGTTGATATGTTATAAAAATATAAAAATACTTGGTTATAGTTCTATTGTATTTATTGGATTATTGACGCGTTTCGTGCAAAGCACATCGTCATTATTCTGACGACGTGCTTTGCACGAAACGCGTCAATAATCCAATAAATACAATAGAACTATAACCAAGTATTTTTATAACATATCAACGTACAATGGAGTTCTATCAAGAATTGTCGATCGACAAACTAAACTAAGTTTGTTTTAATAATAATATACTCAAACAATTTGTTTCTCAATGTAACATTTATTCAACTGTTATTATTCCTATGAAAAAATCATGTGAGATTGATTCACATAAATTTAAACTTTTTTTTTTACATTTTTTTGAGTCCAGAAGGTAATGTTTCTAAAATAATCAAGCCTTTGACTAAAAATTACTTTATCTCAAAACGCCTGAATCAGCAAAAATTATAGCTTATTGATAAATATAAAATCATAGCAAAAAAATTGGTAAATTGTATTTTTTTTAGGTTATATGAATATAATTCACTCTCGTTTTGCTTACACAGCGACTGATTTAACCCTAACTTATTCGCATGACTATCTTGTGCGTGTAGAAAATAATCAATACCACGTAATTTTTAGGATATTCTTTGAATTTAAATGCATATAAAAACTCGCTTAAACTGCGTGTTATTAAAGCTAAATAAACAATAAAAATACTGCGATCGAAAAACAAAAATGTCAGTCAAACGAATATTTTTGAAATAATATGCAAAGTTAGATAAGTTACACACCAGTATAAAAATTGGTTATCAATAATCTCACAAAATCCTACATCGAACAGTAACCTCGGAGTAAAATATAATCCAACTGTCGGTTTGTTCAAGATAATTTATTTCTCTTAACATATCGATAATGTTTCAAGCCAATATACGCGAGATTTGTATGCCAGGTCTATATTTTTCACGGTTTTTAAATTTAATCTACCTACCACAACACTATTTATGGCTTCACGTTCTCATTTTTCTCATAATAATAATCAATATTTTTCTCATTTCTTATGACTTGCTTTTTGTTAACTGTATGTGTGTGTGTGTGTGTGTGTGTGTATGTGTGATATGTGTGAGTATGTTTATGATCCAGTATATTACGTGAGTATGGAGAGTGCCTGTGGATGTATGTTAGGTAGTGTATGAACAATTGTGCTGAATCCACTTTAAAATAATGTTGTTTAATTTACAAAACCAAAGACTGCATCCAATATAACACAGGGATTATCCCTAGCATATTGGAGAGCAAAATCACTAATTGACAGCAAAGCGCAAGAGAGTGTCAATGGTTTGGATGTGTATGTGTACCTTTCCATTGTCTCTGTCTGAAATATGTATAGCATTTAATCTTTTTTATATATGTACCTTTATTACTGTTGTCAAACCTCTGTATGTAAAATGTCATGTTTATTATAAATAAATAAATAAACGTTGCTTTGGTTTCTTGGGATAAATTGCCTGATGGCAATATTGAAAAATTATTCATGATTATTAATTTAAAAATATAAATTCACTAGACATCTGCATTCTAAAATATTCTGTGGACACTGAAATACCTAAAATTGATGTTGTGTACTTAAACATTATGATATTTCAAAAAGAATTAGCCTTCCTTAACTTAATAGAGGTCCTTTTATGGAAGTAGTGAATCAGCTTTCAGAAAAACCATTATTGATCGATGTAAAAAATGCAGAATCTACAAGATTTAAACACGTCGACGCCAGAATTAATCAGTTGTGCAAAAATAAAAAGAAATTTATGTTTCTTATCGTAAAAGTCAATATTGAAAATAATAAACTTTTGAATATCCATCGAATTGTCAGGGGGGCAAGAACGATCATACGGCGGAATGGAAACCCCCCATTAAGATATTCGATTTATATAATTTTCTATATAGGTATACAAAATTTAAAAAGCCTACCTTAAAAACAAATACCTATTATAAGTACAAAAAACTCTACGAAAATATTATAAAAAATCAAAAGAAATGATTTATAACGTGTATTATACGTGATTAATAATACCAGTATACTTGCAACTAAATATGACATATTTTATTTAATAATAACAATGAACACTTCCTTGCACCCTGTGCAAGTGGCGAGTTTATTGCCGTTTGGCAATTTCTTCCAACTAATCAGTATTTCCAGCCCAGAGAAGCAATATTTGCGTGAGAAATATTGCTTCTCTGTGCGGGCGTCCTGGGAATCGAACCCAGGACGCTCGCACAGAAACCGAACGGTTCACCAACTGTGCCACGGCGGTCGGTTTATTTATAATCAATTATTGTGGTCCATTATTTACTATTTTTTTAATCTATTATATTGAATACGTCTCCCTCCACAATCTGTACGTGGTCGTGGCCGCTTAGCATGTGCGCGTATTGCCAGTAAAATAATTTTACCCAATTTTATTTTACGCATTCTAAATATTTCTCCAATATAAAAAATAAATTGAATCGAAAAAGTACAAAATTATCGTTTAAAATGTATTTTAAATATCAATTGACAATATTATTGTTCAAAAAGGAATTTTAAACATCAATTTTATCAAACGTTATTAATAAATCTGCGGAATACGTAATTGAATACTGGCAGCATTCTGTACTAACAGGATATGGACAATGGACGGATTCACGGATTGACATTTGACGTTTGACGTGACGCATCGTCATATCTAATTATTTGGTGTTATTTTGTTTGTTGCAGGTATTTAGTGGATGCTCCGTGGATGCCTGCTACCAAAACACGACAAATCAAGAGATGGATGAGTGAGATATGACAGAACAGCGAGATCGTAGGCGAACATTGCGAAATGCTAGGCGAAGAGTAGTTGTTAGTACTGTCAATATATCCGGAAGAATAGTGCTAATGCTTTTGCATCCTTCGGTGTTCAGATTGCAGACGTGCCTGGTACCGGACCATACTGTTTGAAAAATTATAGTCTGTATGTTTATGATGCAGATGAAGTTGTAAGGGTACGTTAGTTAGTGTGTTCTATGGGGTACGTATGAGACACCCTTTAAATGTAAGGTGTCAACAAAATAGATGAAGCTCGAGTTGCAATTTTTGGCGGTATGAGAGATATTTTAAACAAACCATCGTCAATCGGTAACAACTATGCAATTTTATTCTAGCTGCATCTGGGGAGGTCTACAATATAATACATTGTGCTAGCGAGCTGTTTCAACAAATGCATACATAGTTTGTGAATCACTTTGTTTAAAGTACATAAGATAATCTATAAAACTGAACGATATGAAAATCTATAAAACTGTTATAGACATTACTGACTGTTAGGACTTACAACTTGATCCTGACATTCAGCTTACTATATAACACAATTATTATGCATGAGTCAGTCATTTTTTTTAAATAAAATTCTACGAGGAGATGGTCTTTGTAATGGAACAAGAATGGTTGTAAAAAATATGAGTAAGTATTCAGAAAATATTGTATTTAAAGAGATTTTAAATTGATTTATAAACATTTAGTTCTCTCTCATATGTATGCTTTGAACATTTTGACAAATAAGTATGTACATGTTCACTTATGAAATACTTCAAATTTATTTATTTACATGTACCGAATATGTATTTCATTGTGAAAAAATCTTGAGAAGCATGTCTATATATATTGAAATGTTTTTTTAGCAAGATGATTAATTTATATCAATAAATATACACCAATAACTTATTGTTTAGTTGATTTATATGGTGCACATTATACATTGTTTTCCATATATTATATACCCTAAATTACATTTAAAATCAATCGTAGGGCGTCTATTGGATTAATCATCTAATAGCAATGTAGATCAAATCATGATAGCTTTGTATTGACTGATAATTTATTTTATTTTATTTTATTTTGTTTTATTAAGAAATACAACAGCTGTTTACAAACATTTATAGGTATACAGTAAATAATTTTCTTATTTATATCGCCAATTACAGTATTTCCTAGTTATTAGTTACATTTTATATTGTTTATTCGGTAAAGATTCTCAATAAATACGAAAAAAGAATATTTCAAGTGATAATGGAGATGGAGATGATATCTATTTCCTTATTTTTAGCAACAAATAGAGACAAATAAAAGTACATAACATACAAATATTTTATGTACATTTTTTTATCTAGGGTAAAACATTTACGCACTGTTCATTTGTCATCTTTTTTTATAAATATCTTAAAATACGTTATTAAAAATATTTGTTAACTCGCAGATTATTTCAAATTGTGATTTCATTCGCTTATGTTTACAGTTCAATGAATTTATTGTTTATAATATATTATTTCAGTGCCATAACATTTTACTTGTTAGGTTTTATATATACTTTTCCATAATTTTTCTATAGTATATATTTAGATTTTTCACAAGAATATAGGCATCTTAATTAGACTATATATCCATTTATTGATTTTAACAGTTCTTTTTTATAGGATGCAATGTTTGATGAAAACAGGTCTATCGTATTGGTCATACAGTTATTATTGAAACTAATACACGCTCTATTGACAAATGTGTTTAATATATAGTTTGTTCTACAGGACTCGATATAAAATAGTGTTTTATTTCTATTGCTTCTAGATGGACAGTGGAAACGGATTGCACTCAGGAGTGCACTACTATCGACTATATTATTTAAAATTTTGTACAAGTAGACCAGATCAATAACTATCCTTCGGTCTTCCAGTGATTTTATTTTATAATGTGTAAGTGCTTGATCATAATACCGGAAATACCGACGGTTTCTGAAATTGTATTGTTTTATGCATTTTTTTTGTAATCTCTCTATAGCATTAATGTGGACAGTATAACTCGGGTTCCAGACCGCAGAGGCAAATTCCAAAAGACTTCGGATAAGCGAGTTGAACAGTATTACCAGCGAGTTGGGATTCCGGAAATCCTTTGTGTTTCTAAATATAAAGCCTAGGGTCTTGTAAGCACGGGAAGTAATATTGTCATAGTGTTTAATGAAATTTAATTTTTCGTCTAATATAATTCCCAAGTCCCTCATTTCGGGCTTACGTTCTAGAGTCGAGCTATTTAATTTATAATCAAAGTTTATCCTGTTTTTGTTTCTGGTATAAGTTATAAAGTTACACTTGTCGATATTCAGGAACAGTTGATTTACCTGACAGTACTCTTTTAGTGCGTCGATGTCGTTTTGAAGATCAATACAATCAGTGATACACTCGATTTTTCGATATAGTTTAGCATCGTCTGCAAATAGTAATAAGTTCGAGGTTTTTACACAGTTTCCCATGTCGTTTATATATATTAGGAACAGGAGTGGTCCCAGATGGGACCCCTGGGGTACTCCAGAATGAATAGGTAAGTATGATGATGTGTATCCGCATACAGTTACCGCCTGAGACCTATTTTTTATGTAGGATTCAAACCATCTTAGGAGGTTACCCCTGATTCCCAGTTTATATAGTTTCTCCAACAAAATGTTATGATTAAGTTTATCAAATGCTTTGGAGAAATCACTATAGAAGGCGTCAACCTGTTTTCCTTCATGCATCGATTGTGTTATATAATGGGTAAACTCAAGTAGGTTTGTCTCAACAGATCTTTTGGTTCTGAATCCATGTTGACTATTACTGATATATGGGTTTATTTTTGGGTTAATATGATTTATTATTATCTTTTCGAGTAATTTGCTAACTATTGGGAGTTTTGATATTGGTCGGTAATTTTTAACGTCACAACGATCTCCGTTTTTATGTATTGGAGATATCCATGCTTGTTTCCACACTGATGGGAAACAACCTTCGCGCAGAGATTTATTAAATATTATCGATAAAGGTTCCGATATCTCAGGCAAACAATTCTTCAAGAAAACCCCCGGTAATTTGTCGGATCCTGAGCCCTTGTTTATATTTAAGTTATTTATATACCTACTCACTAACGAAACGTCCACCTGTAAGTCATGTATTAATAATAGATTATTATCATTTAAAGGTTGCGTCTCGCCGCTTTCGTAATTATTTCTGTTTGAGTTTTGAATAAGTACAGACGTAAAATATTCGTTAAAAGCATTACAAATGGAGGCGGGTTTTGTAAAGACGTTGTCATTATACTTAATTTTGTTTGGGATATCACCCGATTTCTTTTTAGACTTTATATAAGAGAACAAACATTTGGGGTTAGATTGAATATTTTTTTCTATATTGATTAAATACTTATCATGGCATTGTTTTAATATTAGCTTTTGACGACCTCTTAATAATTTGAAAGATAAGTAATCCATTGGGTTTTTATATTTCTTCCACTTCCTATGAAAAGTCGACTTCTCTTTTATGACCCTTATAAGTGCCGGAGAATACCAACAGGGGTAGGAATTACCTGATTTAACTTTTTTTGTTGGTATGTATTCGCGAATCAGATCCGAAATTATTTGATAAAATTTGTCAACACATTCATTTGTAGTGAGGTCAGATAATTCTAATGCCCAGTCGTGCGATGAAAGACCAGACTTAATGTGTGGGTAGTCAGCTCTTCCATAAAGGGTAATTTCCCTATAATTGCCTTTCAATAAACGGTCTCTAGTTAAGTTAACAGGAAATGTCACCAGAAGTGGGGGGTGGAATGGGTCCGGCTTGCTAAAAGATACCTCGGATTTGTGGACTCTACAGTTTATATTTTTGGATAGGACGTAGTCAAGTAAATTACCTTGGCTATTGTGTATAAAGTTACATTGGTTCAAATCAGATAGAGAGAGAAACTCAAAAAATGATAAGCTTGCCAGACTGCCCACAGCGCCTCTAACTTCTGGCAGGCCATTCTCGTCTATGCTCCAGTGTATTTGCGAGAGGTTATAGTCTCCAAGCAACAGAAAGTCATCATTGGCTCGTAGGGACAAGATGTGTTCTACTTCATTTATGTGGGAAGATAAACTAGCAAGGTGACCGCCACCGGGAGCCACATATGCACAACATATATGAATACTTCTATTATGACCTATCACCAGAGATACCCATATATCCTCGGACAGTGATCTCCAGTTTGCCTGAGGCTGGGGGTCCAAATCTGATTTTATGGCAATCAGGACCCCTCCTCCCATTTCAGAGCCAGACATGTGTCTATCTCTCCGAAAGACAGTGTATCTGTCGTCGATAATTTCAGAGGACCAGATACCATCACACAGCCAAGTCTCCACCAAGCAAATGACGTCGTAATCGCCTGCCAGACAATTCAATAGCACTTCGTTGGTTTTCGTGCGGACACCTCTGATATTTTGGTAAAAAATTGACAGTTCACTTATAAGATTTGGAGCGCCGGCAAAGAAAATAATTTGACAATTTTAAAGAGTGCACATAGATAATCAATACAAATAAAATCCAAAATAACTTGATACGACCGCATGCTATTCGTAAACAAGACTCGTACAGAATACGGTGAACTAGTTCTGAATATAATGCTCCCAGTCGACAATAAATAAATAAAATAGAGTTGAAATATTTCATATACTATTTTATCACCGAGCGCAACAAGACACACGATTGACTGGGAATAGTGGGCCGATCTAAAATATATCGTTC
Organism: Molanna angustata; assembly: GCA_963576475.1. Lineage (NCBI taxonomy): Eukaryota > Metazoa > Arthropoda > Insecta > Trichoptera > Molannidae > Molanna > Molanna angustata. Next base: position 11,122,294 of record OY754976.1, on the reverse strand, counting down.
CCAATTCATAATATAATAATATTAAGTAAAACAGATCACATAAATAATGTCGAGTCCTTGTGTAAACGGTATCACAAATCGCAACAAAACATTTGTCAGTAGAGCGGTATGAAATTGCGTACACGGTCAGAACAAAATATGATTTCATTGGTTCAGTTACGGCGCTATGTGTCGCGGTATGACAATCAGACATGCGCACTACAGGTAAGATAAGAATCGGACGTTGCGGGGTCGACAACATTTTATAATCATTGATTAAGTGGTTTACAAAAATGTCATGTTTTTTGGAAATGCATGGAGGGGCAATACAGCATGTACAAGACAAAACACACAACAAAGAATCGTGAGCGCAGCGGCCCAGCAGGACATGATCCCGAACACATGGAGAAAAGAAAGACGGCAAACACATAGAAGGAATTTGAGGGATTTGGTAATACATCCTAAAGGTAAGAGCACTTATCTCCACACGAATTACAGCCTCAACAGGTCTTCCAAGCTTGATATCCATATCTTTGGAGCCGTGTCCTCCTTCCTTAAAAAAATCCTCCCATATCTTGTCCAGGCGTATTTGAAGTCGTGATCCTTGGCATATTTCCGGGTTTCATAAAATAAGTTTTTGTTTTTCAGAGTCAAGTGTTCGTTTATGGTTATTAGTCTTCGTTCGCCACCGACGCCTACATCCTTGGTAGAAATAGTCTTTTTCTTTGATCTGACACCCGCAAGGTAGGAGTCTCTAATATATTTTCTCAGAAACTTGACAATGATAGGCCTGGGTACAGCTTTATTTGTGGATCTAGACCTGACTAGATAGTCGACATCTTTAAGATCAGCCTCAATACCAATTTCTTTTGAAATATTCAGAAACACCTCCGATAAGGACTCGCCCGTTGTTTGGTTTACGCCACGTATTTCTATGTTATACAGCTTGACATTATGAAAACATTTATATTGAAAAATTACACATTATGTGCTTAGGTAAAAGGTTGATTTTTTTACAATTTTTCCTTTATATAATAAATTCAATAAACTTACAAAATATTCTAGCATGTATAAGGGCATCTTTAAGCGTTGATTTATATGGTGCAGATTATAGGGCAGGTCTATATGACGGTGAACGTTTGTATGGATATTTGTTCGTAGTATATATTATGTATGTAATACAAGTGTTCTAGATTATGTTGGGTGTTCCAGGGTTAACTTATATTTACTCATATGTTCAATAGAGAAAAGAGTGAAAGCAGAACAGTGTTTCAAATAAAAGTAGAGAATGAATGGCTTGAACAAGTCGACGAGTATGTCTATCAGGGTAGTATGTTCCAACGGAATGGACGGCCTGATAAGAAGAGTTATGGCAGAAAACAGAGTGAATGGAGCGCTTAGACCAGTTATGAATGATCGCAACATATCAAGAGACGCTAAAGTTGCCATTCATAATGCAATCGTAGTGCCAACCTTGACGTATGCAAGTAAGACCTGGACATGGCAGAAGTCGCATGAAAGCAGAATAAATGCAGTTGAATTGAGATCGCTTAGAAGAATTTGTAACAGAACGATGTATGACAGAGTTCGGAATGAAGATACAAGGAAAGAATGTAAGATGAAGGAAGATGTAATTAACAGAATGAAAGTTAACACATTGAGATGGTTTTGCCACTTGGGAAGAATGAACGAAGAACGCCTGACGAAGAAAATATACAAAGCTGACAGGAACGGAATAAGAGGTCGCGGGCGCCCAAGAAAAGGATGGCACGACCATGTAAACGTTATTTTGAAATATGGAAATGTAAGAAGCTTGAACAACAGACGAACATGTATAAGACGATGTATGAATGTTGATGAGGCGATGAATGTGTGTCAAGATAGAAAAATGTGGCCTTCGGTTCTCTCTGCCTACCCCGTGAGGGACATGGCGTGATGGTATGTATGTGTGTTCAATATTGTTTTTATAATATTTTGACAAATAAGTATTTACATTTTTGCCTATGACATTATTCAAATTAATACAACCAGTACATATTCAAAACCATCCAAGTTTGTTTAAAGTACATAAGATAATAATCTATAAAACTGAATGATATGAAAATCTGTAAAACTGTTAGACATTACTGACTAAGGACTTACAACTTTACCTGGATAGACTAACTTCTTATTTTGACTCTAATAAGCTATTACTAAATGTAGAAAAATGTCACTCCATTACATTCTCTAGGAAAAAGAGTACAATACAATACACATACAAAATCAATAGGGAGATGATTGATAAGAAATCAGACTGTAGAGACTTAGGCATACAACTGGACAGTAAACTTTTATTTGACAAACACCATTATACTGAAAGCTTATAAAATGTTGGGATTCCTGATGAGAGTATGTAAACCATTCACACAAATGAAAACATTTAGCTTACTGTATAACACAATTGTTAGAAGTCAATTGGAACAAGGGTCAGTCATTTGGAATCCACAATATAATACTTATATTAACAGTATAGAATGAATACAATAAATATTTTTGAAAAACATGAAGTACAAATTTGGTAATAACTACAAACATGAATTGCAGACTTTACAGACAAGACGAAGGACCTCAGACTTAATGTACCTTTATGGCATAAAAAACTTCAAAATTGACTGTACAGACCTTATGAAAATGATTAACTTCAACATACCAAATAGACAAACAAGACACACCTTAACGTTCTTTTTGGACTAAAAAAAAACACTAATGCCGCTCAGAATTCCCCATTGTACCAATGCCTTACCACATATAATAATTTGGAAAAACTCAGTTCCGTGGAGATATTATGTATGTCCAGGAGCCACGCTATACAGGAATAATAATTTGTTTTGTTATCAGCAGTGAGTACATGCAACATGAAATCAAAGGTGGGCTGATTAAGTAACAATTACTTATGTTGCTATTCTTATTATATTTGTTTAAAACAATATTATTGTAGTTGCCCATTAAAAAAAAAAATAACGGAACATCAACAACATTTGAGAGTTGAATGCTTATAGCATGCCTATATACATTGAAACATTATACATAATAATATTATGTGCTTAAGTACAATTTAAATGTTTTTTTAGAAATATGATTCATTTATATTGATAAATATACTCACACTAATAACTTATTGTTTAATTTCTATTATGGTAACATTATTAAACATTGAACTAATAATATAATAAAATAATGAATATCTTAATTACAAATCACTATTGATAACATTCAATACTTTGTAAGTTCGATGAATACCTGAATTGGTTCGATGTGCAGCGGTCATAGGTTGGTGAGAAGCGTTAAAAAAACGATGCTTGGTATAAAACAAATGGCGCGCAGCGCTCAATGAAATGCGCGTAGCGCATAAATAAAGGCGCGAAGCGCCTAAAAAAATGGCGCGTAGCGCCAAACCGGGGTTGCGCCGCGAAGCGGCCAGGGGCGGAGCCCCTAGTATATGTATAATGTCCTATTTGTTATAGATTTTCAAACTAGTTATTTTACGTGCTTCTGTTTATTTAGTTTTAATATTTATTTTTCTATGATACCTTACATAAATAATATTTCGTGGAATCTAGTAGGTACTTAGTGTCTTCTCTATACTGCCCTTACGCTTTGTAAATGTTTATTTTTTGTAATATTATTGAAGTTGTTGGTATTTCCCAAATATGTTTTTACAAAAATTTCGGTATGGAAAAGTTTGTTAGGTTTTTTAAAAGTTATAATTGCGAGTCGCATTATAAATTTTAAAAAATAAACTAAATTAGTGTGAATAGTAGGCAACCAATAAGTATAATGATCACCTAACCACCAATCACAATCAAATGCGTAACGCTAGGACATAAGTGTGCGATTCAAAATTATGCATCGAGTATGCGAACTCTTTCTTTTACATACGTTTGGTTCGATCAATCGAAATTGGTAGACTTTATCCGACCATACTTTTGCCGATGACAAATTTGGTGTAGGCAAAGCGTTAGGTTGCACTAAGGTGGCAAGCATTATCAAGTAAGTACGCGTTTTTTACGTTTCCATTTTTATTTCTGTTTCTAAAGTGATGAATCATTTCAATATTTAAATTTTATTATTATTATTTATTTATTTACCTTTTATCACACCATATTTATAATGACAACAATATGTAGATTACTGCTGCCCAACTAGAAAATCCTGTTCTAGTGCTAGCAGTTTACATTTCTTTTTGACAATTATATGCAATAATGAAACAGGTGATTGTTCCCGTTCAAGATAAACAATTTAAACTTTCTGCACTCACAATCATTACTACATCAACAAACATATGGGCTCACACAAAACAGATCAACCAGGTCCCAATTTCCGCTATAATACCTGTCATAAATCCAATTTCTGACGCGATTTTTATTTCAAAGCCATAGAAAGAGACTAGTTAACTATGTTGGTGTAATTAATATGAATCACTTGGTTCCCAAATCAAATCAAATATTTTTGTGTTATTCAAAAAGCATCGAAAACACAATTCGGCGTAGTTACAAATGTTGTTAATAATTTTTATTTTAAATTATTTAAGTTGTTATTGTTGAATACCAAGTTTTTGTGTTAGATCTGTCCTCCCATAATTTATGGTGTATTTTTTAATATTCATTTTGAATATTCTGTGCGATGTTATTTCTTTAAGAGATTTTTATTCCATATTTTGGTTGTTAAAATTTGATACAACTATAAATAACGTCAATTTAAAGTTTGTAATAAAATTACTTAAAATAAAATTAAACTTTTGAGTGATATTGTTATGGCGAAAGTTTCTCCATAACCGAACAAAAGTATTTTACGAGAAGAAGAACTTCAACACTCACGTATAAACCAAAGTTAGTTTATGTTGAAACTATTTTAGTGCCTTGTCAAAAAATCATCTACGGAAAACCCAGCGAACATACAGAGGCACCGATGAAAGTTCCAACCATAATATGGGCATCACGAAAATTTTGACTGAGGAGAATACCTAACATAAATTTTGTAAGAAATGAACAATTTTTAATGTCGGCACAATAGGGTAGAAAATGATATAAAATGATGTAAATGTCAGAAATAATGTAATATAAGGTTGTTCCTTTTTTAAACTAATCTAAATTCAATGTAAACTTTTACAAGTTCATCATCACTGTCTTCCTGATCTATTTCGACCTTTCGGCACAGAGATTGTGAGGCGTTGTGTGGGGTTGTTGTCGTCCATTCGGATTATGTGAATAGCCCATCTCAAGCGCCCTATCTTGATGGAAAACAGATCATAATATAGCGCTCTTTATAGATCTTACATAGGTCCCTGTTGTATCGACGACGATAACCATTATTCTCTAGTATCGATCGACCAAAAGTTTATCAATTCGTCGTGAAGTTTTTTTTTGTTTGTATGATTAGCGATTTTTTTTAATGCGTAGTCCGATATCAATGATTCTTTTTTTCATTGGAAAGGAGGTATCTTCAATTGGTTCGATTTCATTGTGGTCAAGATATTATAATCGTGCGATCCATGAGATAATCATCAAACTCATCAATTTTCAATTCAGCTATAGTAATTCTTTACGAGATCATTCGATTCTGATGATTTATTTTTTTCTTTTGGAAGTGACTGCTTCAGAGGTGATTACACAACAAATAAGTTTCAATGAGTTTTGATAATAGGACTTATGGATAATACATAATCAAACAATTCAATAACCAAAGTCGTCTGCAATCTGTATAACACGTATTATTGTATAGGCGAACTGTATAAAAGATATCACGCCATGTTCCTCATGGGGTAGGGCAAAGAGAACCGATCGTCACATTTTCGTATTTTGACATACATTCAATTCGAAGTCGATTTTATTTTTTTTTAATATAAAATAGATTTCGACTCTGTTAGCACAACAACTCGAGAATTATTATATAATTTTTAATTTGGATGCATGTCATCAAATCCTTGTAATGAAACTAGCATTTTTAGATGGTCCTTTTCCGATCTAGGTAAATAGATGTAGGTACAAAAATATTACATTTTTCTGCTTTGTTAATCCACGAGTGTTTTTTATCCCTCTGTAAAACGTTAATTAGCGACAACCTTTTTATAGTGAAGCAAAAAAGATCGAGCACCTTCATAATATAATTATTTTATCAGCCATTTCTGAGAGTTAAGCTGTGACAAAGGATTTGGGAAATGTCAACAAATTGAATAAAGAACCAAATGATTTGACACAAAGAATTCATAATGAACTGAACGGTGACGAAAAATGAAATATATAAAATAGGACATACATATTTACATATATATTTTAACAACAGATGATGTTCTATGAATATCTTCTGGCACATTTCTCATTATTCAAATCTCCGTTTATAGGTACGTAAACATATTCCGCATATTTTCATATTCACTTTAATACATATTCTTCTTTTTCTTCAGCCCTTTGTCCTCTACTGCTGGATACCGTACCATACCCATCTATTTCCTTCTGTCGGTTGCTGCTTGCAGCCAATTTTTATCCCCCCACAGCGGCTATGTCGTCGGACCATCTTTTTTTGAGGTCTTCCGACGCCCCTCTTATTTTCCTAAGGTCCCCATATTAATATTTTAGAGATCCATCTTGTGAGGTCTTGTCTTGCGTCTTGCAATATGGCCCGCCCATTGCCACTTCAATCTTGCTACGCGATCCATGACATCCGCTACTCTGGTTCTTTTCCTAATTTCCTCATTTCTCATTCTATCTCTCAGACTTATACCAAGCATGGGTCTTTCCATGGATCGCTGTGTGCATTTGAGCTTTTCTACATTTGTTTATGTAAGGGCCCCCAATATGGAGTCTCTGCCAGTATACATGTTTCATGTTTTTACAGCGCACGTCACCGATTATCTAGTGTATATAGTTGTTTCTGGGGCGACTTCTACAGTTACCCCCATCAATCATTCTTTCAACGATGGTAAAAAGCAGACCTGGGTTCCGGATGTTGTGGCCTATCCAAGTTGTTCTCTGTTGGGCAATTATTTTCATAATTTGCTTTATCTCTCCAACCCTACTTAGTACCTCGTCGTTGCTGATGTGTTCTGACCAGTGAACTTTAGCCATGCGTCTGTAGCACCACATCTCAAACGCAGACAGACGTCCCGTTTCGCGTTGGCTGATGGTCCATGTTTCACAGCCATATAGTACACTCCAGACAAGAGTCTTGATCAAATCTCTTTAATACCTACATCAAAATATGAAAATGATTATTCAGACATGTAGAGAGAATGAACGATGAACGCTTGACAAATAAAATATACAAAACTGAAAATAGTGGAATGAGAAGTAGAGGTCGGCCGTGAAAGAGTTTGCATGGTCATTTAAATGAAATTTTGAAAGGAAATAATAGGAGAGCATGTATGACGCGATGCATAGATGTACATGTGGCAAAACATGCATGTCCTTATAGATGAGTCTGGTGATTGGTTCACTCTGCCTACCACGAATAGAGAAACTGCGTGATGGTATGTGTGTATAATTGTAAAATATCAAAATTAGTAAACATGGTCGTGGTTTAATATTAAAAAAATACATTGAATGATTACATTTCAATATTTATAAAAAAAAACAACCATTTAAAAAAACAAAATAAACGAGGGGGTTGTAATAATAATAATTTGGGATGATTTTTATAGCGCCGTTTTTATTAAAACTTCACCTCAAGGGCCAGCATAGTAAGTATACGTTTTTTTCTTCTTGAAATGTTGACAACCCCTCAATACATTTTTATGAAATACATTACTAATAGATTCCTAAACAAATATTAATTTCCCAGAGGACAAAAATTTTCATATTACACCATACACACAAAAACATTGTCAGGAAACTCATAGTCTACACTCTAAATGATACCTTCCTATTGAGATACATATTATTAATATATAGAACTGAAACTTGTATGTCAGTCTGCATATTTGTTTACACAATAAATACAACTAGTAAATTGGATATTAATTCACACAAATATAATATTATAATTCTATCAAAATATTGAGTTTAATGATACGATAATAACATAAGCTCAAAGCGAAAATGAATTGAATATTTGGGTGTAATTTATAAGACCTACATGTTTTTCCAAATCATATTCTTTAATCTTTATACCATTTTTAAATCATTTAATTATCTTTATTAATCGTAATACCAATTTCAAATCATTTTATTATCTTCATTAATCATAATACTATTTTAACCCTTCACTGTATCGACATAATTTTGAAAATCATTTATAAATTAAAGATATTTTAATCAATTTCTCAACGAGTATCATACAATATTTTGTGATATTTTTGATTGACAATTTATATAACGTATATTTTGTCAAAACTTTTTATGTACATTCGCGTGCTTGTCATTTTTAATCTTACAATCCATACGTTTCAATAATCGTCTAATTTCTGCGAAGAGAAACCCCAATGAATTGCAAGTGTCTTTCAACGGAAGCACCCTACCTAACAGCAGCTCTATCGACCTGCTTGGAGTATCTATAACGAACCAATTACACTACAAGGGCTCCATCGAAGCTAAGGTGAAACTCGCCTCCAAAAAATTGAGCGTACTATATAGAGCGCGCAGATATTTTACTAAGACCCAGATCTGTATACTCTACAAAGCGCAAATACGCCCAATTATTGAATATGGCAGTCACCTCTGGAGTGGCGCCCCCCAATACCTACTGAATACCCTCGACGCTGTCCAAAGGCGTGCTATACGTCTGATTGATGATCCATCACTGACTGATGGATTGCAATCACTAGAACACAGACGCAGAGTCGGTATTTTAAGTTTATTCTATAGATACTACCACGGGAATTGCTCAGAAGAACTTGCATCTTTGGTCCCTCCTCCACCCACTCGCAACAGAGTCACTCGCTTCACTCAATCGCAGCATCCATTCACAGTGGACCTTCAACATATACGAACAAGTCGCTTCTCGAACTCCTTTATTAACACAGCAGCCCGACTGTGGAACGATCTTCCGAATTCTGTGTTTCCATCTTCGTACAACCCGGGTCTTTTTAAAATCCGAATTAATAAACTCTTTTCTAGATTGCAAACCCCTCCCAACGCTACGTAGTGCGCTTCTTCGGAAGAGTAAAATGGACCCAAATCCTAATAGCTGGCGTCCCCTACGTAGACATGTTAAAAAAAAAAAATAAAATCGTTAAGACATGACATAAATTTAAGACAAATATATAAAAAGTTCCGAGTAAATATTTTTTTTTAAATGAATATGTCCGTGTTAAACAAGTACATAAACATCTTTCTACGTTCCCTAAAATAAGCAAATAAATGTGCTATAGATGAACGAAATTGGTCGAGGCAGGATTAGAACTCGCGACCACTGGATTACTAGCCCAGCGCGCTAACCGCTCTGCCATTGACCCATCTAAATTAATATTTTGATAATAATATTTAGCTATGAAAACTCTTTTTTTAAATAATATTATAAAGATTTTTAACAAAGGAATTTCAATTAGAAAAGATGATGAGAATAATTTAATTTAAAAAAACTGTATTTGAACAATTCCGAAAAATATGTGAGGCAAAGTAACGTGAGTAACAAGTGTCGAACACATCACAGTTTGAGTGTTAGAAAAACTCATATTAATTCAACATAAAACGTTAACGAGAAAGATATTTTATAGTTGTGGGGTTCTTCGAATACACCCACATAAAACGAGTCGTATTTGTTGAAACATTTGTCTAAAATATTTTTTCATTTTAGAGATCTGATTTTGTATGACAACTAAACAAAAAATGTAATACAATATTTTATGTGTGCTAAATTTTTTTTTGAGTAAAATACGACAGGCAAACAGATGAAACATTCCACAACATGGAGGCGAAGTTTTCAAAAAATGAAACAAATGATTTTTTTCAAAATACAACATTGATGATAATTATCAAAAGGAACTGTTTTATCTATGATAAAATAATGAGATCAATGTTCTGATTAATTTCAATGATCAACAGTTCTGATTAATTTTATAACTGGATTATGTTGGATTTGCAAGAGAAACACAGATTGGCGTGTCGGACACCTTTTTTATTAGAGAGGCCGAACCTGACAGTTCTAATTTTTAAAAACTGAAAACAACAAAAAAAGTATACACAAAATCAAATGTTAAAAATCCATAGATAATCATACGAAATTCATCATACACCCGCCCGTTGACATAATAATGTCAACATAAGAATCTCTATTAAAATTATACAATTCAAAAATTAAATGAACAACATTTGTTTATAAGATTGAATTATATGAAGCAGATTTATAACTTCTTACATGCATTAAAATTCAATCTATCGTATAAGAAAGACGCAAATAATATTAAATAACGACACATTATTTCACATAATTTACTCGTAATAAAACAATTGCACAGAAAAATGAATCATTAACTAGTCGTGAGTAGACTCAGTACCGAAGAAATTTTTTATTTTCCCTTATTCTCTCTCAAAAATTACAAATATTTTCCTCACCGTTAATACTCAAAAATCTTTGTTGTTCATAAAATTGATGAGAATAATATGAAAATGAATTTATAAATAAATTACTTTTAGATCATTTACTCCTCAGCAAATAGCATCCTTCGCAATTCTATGAATCTATTATATGACGTATGTCTTATGATTCCTTCATTATTTTCCTCATTCCCTGTCATAAAGTAGGTATAACAATCGTGTTCAAAAATGCACAACTTGATAAATGATACTATTAAAACTTGACTTTGGACAAAACTCCGGATTAGGGTATAAGAACCATAAAATTAAAAATTATTTATAAAAATTCAACCTTTCTTAATAACAATTCAATTTTCATAAATAAACAACTTTAATATTATTTATATGAAATTGAAAATGTATGAATCAGCTTTTTACTAAGACTTGGCACTTGAATAAGAAACAGTCGAAAGGAGAAAAAGATTAAAAAGTTGAACAGAACGAATCCAGTTTTGCAAAAAGTTCGACAGAACCTATCAGGGAATACCTACAGTTTATAATTATTATAATCGAAAGAACTGAAGATCATCAAAAAGATTAGGCATACATTTGATGCCTTCAAAAGAAAAAAGATAAGGAATAGCATGAAATATTTATAATATGTTTTGAAATTATCCAATAGAAGAATTATGTCGGACTTGATTGTCCTGTACAAGATCATATATTCTGAATTTGACTGTCCATTATTAATTTCATTGATTAAGTTTCATATACCTAACAGATTTACGAGGCACTCATCATTATTTAATTGCGATATAATGAGGACCGAAGCCCATAGACATTCTCCGTTTCCCAGAATTCATCGTTTGGGGAATGAGTATGCCTTTGTTGCTGACATTTTCAATGTAAGCTTATACAAATTTAAGATTGAACTGAGATCAGTATTGTTTTCGTAACATTTTCAATTGTGTTTTTTTTTTTCTATTTTATATGTTTCCTATATTTTTGATATTTTTTATCTTTCTCTTGATTTTTATACTTATGTACCTATTTGTATTCTTGTTACTTTCTTTGTTTTTTTTTATCTTTTTATAATTTGTATTTTAATAAGAATTCTAATTCTAAATAAGGAACAACTATTTTTATTTTTAATTATATTCATATACATATATGTATGATTTTTATATTTTTAACTTAAGATGATGTGATGTATCTTTATTCTGTCATTTTTTATGTAAATGGTTTTATTTTACCGTAAATAAATAATATTGCAAATTTTCAAATTTGTGACATTCTTTGTAATGGTAAGTTTGTGTCATTTTTCGCAATGGTAAATTTAATCCAAAAATATTTATGTGCGGTAACCCAGATTATGTACCTATATCAACATTATCTGCGACTGAAAACCCTTGAATTCTTCAAAAGAAATATAAAATAATATTATTCATACTTCCTCTCTCAGACAAAACTGCAGCACAACGACATGAAGGAATTTCATTATTATTTATTTGTTTTGTTTTATTCAATATCATTTCGTATTCCAGAGTACAATAATAGAGAAGGAATTTATTGTTTGCACATTCCAGTAATATTTCACTGGAATTTTATGTAAACGACATTGTATCGTGAATAGAAACCAGATATTTTACGTAAGAAAAGATAGTAAAAATACACTTAAAAGTTCAACAAGGTAGATATTTCTATAAAACATTATTAATTTTCATTTCTATCCAAAACATAGAGTCGATTTAAGATACAAAATAATTGTAGATAATTATGCATATACATAGTAATATAGGTGTATAAAAAGTAAATAAAGTTTTTTCATTTCTAATAAATAACATTTTATTATTTCACTTGTGATTACATATCTCTTTTTTTTATTATATTTTGTTACTAACCCCACAAGGCACAGCTACATGGCTATTGAAATACCTTCATAATACCAACCTTCTCCTTCTTTCATAAATAGTCCTGCATCCGATATGACGGTATGATATAAAATCTACCTACTTAATACAAATATATTTAAATAAATACATCACAATAATTATACTTTCATTTCACAGTTAAATATTTCGCAATTTGATCTGTATTCACTGTTTCATTGAATTGATTATATTTATTTTATTTATTTATTTATAATAAACATGACATTGTACATTAAGAGGTTTGACATCAATATTAAAGGTATATAAAAAAATATTATGTTTATATTTGAGACAGAGACAATGGAAGGGTACACATACACATCCAGACCATTGACACTCTCTTGCGCTTTGCTGTCAATTAGAGGTTTTGCTCTCCAATATGCTAGGGATAATCCCTGTGTTATATTGGATGCAGTCTTTGGTTTTGTAAGTTAAACAACATTATTTTAAAGTGGATTTAGCACAATTGATCATACACTTCCTAACATACATGCACAGGCACTCTCCATACACACGTAATATACTGAACCATATAAAATACACACACAGCACACACACACACACACACACACACACACACACACACACACACACACACACACACACACAAACACACACACACACACACATACAGTAAACAAACAATAAGTTAAAAGAAATGAGAAAGAAGTTACTGTGGTGGGTTTGATTCGATGATCCATAGGGTTATTTCCCTTTTGAACCTTTGGTAGTTATTGATATTTTTAATAGAATCTGGGATGGTATTGTAAATAGTGGGAGCTTGATATGAATAGTGTCGCTGAGCAAGGCTAGTGTTTGGATGAGTTATATGGTAGTTTAAGTGAGATGACGTACGTGTAGATCTTGTTTGTTGTGATCGTGTTTTACCGGTGTCTTTAAATGTAAAGTAGCAAATAAGGCATTTAGTGTAGAGTTGATTTAGAGTTAGGACTTTGAAGTTTTCAAAAAGGTTTCGAGTAGGGAATCTTATAGGGCGGGACAAAATAATTTTGATTACAAGTTTTTGACACTTGTAAAGGTAATTTAATATTGAATTTGCGCAGTTGCCCCAAATAAGAATGCCATAAGTAATGATGGATTTACATAGTGCGTAGTAAATACTTTTGATAGTTCGATGGTCGACAATATTTCTTATACTCCTGAAGATATATACCAACTGACTAGCAAAACTAGCAAAAACAACTCCTTGTTTACTTCTAGAGTATTTAGAAAATGTTTTATCAAAATGATATTCCAGGTAATCAAATTTCTATAATTGGTGGAAAAGATAATGGTTAAGGAAATTACCTTGCCTTGATATTTTTTGTAGTACTGTTTCAATTTTTCACCACGTTTACAGTGTTTGGTGATAGTTTTAATTTTGACTTCACTGAATTAAATTAAATTATGCGGATTGAGAAGATATATATTTTTAATAAAGAGCGGTGTGTTGAGTTTTTCAAGAAGTAAGTTATTATAAAGAAAATAAAATAAAAAATTACATGCAACGATGATCCTTTATTTTATTTCAAAATTGGAATAATTTTGTAATATTTCTTCTTTTTTGCATATAGCCGGTAGATAGGTAGGTCGTTTTCAAGCCAGGGCAATAAACAGGATAAGAAATTTGGATATAAAAGGGAATAAATACGTAATTATGTGTGTGTGTATGTATGCACCCAACTTTGCCTAGCCAATAATCAAACATTCTATGATATAAAACAAATATATAAAAAAAGGACGAAAAATTTAAAATAACTATAAATTGTAAATTTGAAAAAGTAAAAGACTTTTAATTCGAAGTGTCTTTACCGACTCTTCTTTTATTTTACATTTGGACAGAAAAAATATTGTGATTCTCCGTGACTGTGGGTATTTTTATTATTTCATTTTTGACATCATTATTTTTTATACAAAAATAAATATTCACAAAATTATTCAGGCAAAATACTTAGGAACGAATAAACTAAGGGTGGATATATCATTTTCTATGGAAAAGAATATATTTACCTGCTTAAAGGGAATCGAGCAACAAGGCAAGGGGAAGCTATAAATTTTTCACAACGTCGGAAGGAAAAAAGCCAAAATATTAAAAAAAATGAACAAGAGGTAATTTTAGATCAATTTATTAAAGTGAAAATAAACCTGATGGAATTTTCATTAACCTGCTCTTGTTTTTTCAAGAAACGCTTTATTAATTCATTTTAAAAAGTTCATTAGATTCACGACTAACAAAAAATGTAAGTACCTAAACTGCTACCATTAATGATTTTTTTCACATAGCACTCTTTACAGGGTGAATTGCCTTAAACAAAAAAAAAATGTTTTTTTTTTTTTATTTTACTAAATTAAAGCTAAAGTTGCTTTACATATTTCATTACCATATCTAGTAATATTGATAAATCTTGAAAATTTTATTTGAACTATGTTTCGACAGCACTTCTTCACAAAAAAAATCGTTAGATGACTTGGCCACATAGAAAGAATGAGTGATGAAAGTCTACAATGCAGTTATGAGAGGAACGAAAAGTAGATGTCGGCCAAGAAATATCGACGCTGGCGATATAAAAGGATGAGAATGTAAGAATGAAGAGTAAAAGAAGACAGTGTGTATGAGACGAATTATGGACGTGAATGAAGCTTAAAATTTTTGAACTCCAAGCAGAGAAACGTGGTGATAGTATAGTACGATATACAATTTAATTTATTTTACTTCAGTTTTATAAACGACTTGTTTTGAAGCGATGGCATCTTCATCAGAATGTATAACAATTGAAGTCAAAGCTGTTGGTTCGACACCGGTCGTATATAATAGCTGATTCGTGATGTAAATAAATAAATTCATAATAATAAATAAAAATGGTGCAAATACTTTACTAAGTACCACTTAATGAGTATAATTCAACACAGTTTCGGGAGAGCATCCCTCCCATCGACAGGTGTACCTACAGTAGCTATTTTACATGATTACAATATTAATGGTGCTATAGTATTGGCACCATTATTATGACCTCATCATGTTATCATTTATTAGTAATCATGGAGTACCGCAAATCTACCGTTAATTCTATCAATCTTAATAGATTGTTCAAAATTTGCCAGAAATTTAACTCCGATAATACGAATGAGTATAATTTTCCATAGTAACATATATTACTGGATCAAAAAATGTAGGTAAATATTCAAGCGCAAAAGATAAGGATATCCTTTTCAATTCATTTAATTCAATCCATTTCTGATATTTTATTCTTTTTGGCTAAACGTCGAACGCCGATGGATCGCTGACGATTTATGAGTTCGGAATTCAGGCGACCAACATAATGTCCGGACATTAGTTTTCGATTATGTTTCACGCACGAATGACTCACAACTTGAATCTGTGATGTGTGTATCGAATGGTTCACTGAGACAAGTAAAATAAGAAAAAAAAATAAACAAATATATTAATTTTACTTATTGAGTGAACTGTCGAAAATTGCGTTATCTTGTTTTTGCGTTATCTTGTTTTTTTAACCAACTTTTATTAAAAGTATGTTAAGCGATTTAAACGATTGGTGTCAAGATTTGATCATGAGATCCATGAATAATTAATAAAACTCTTCAATTTGAACTTCAGTTATAAGAACTCTTTACAACATAGTCCGATTTTAATGATTTCTTTTTTAATAGGAAGGGAGAACTAAAGAGATGATCAAACATATGAATTTCATCGAGTATTGATGATTAAATATTATGTGAAGTATAATTGTCATTTGTCAGTATTATGTTTTGCTGGATTAGAAAATATCTATGTTATTTAATTAAAATAAAAACAACTGGCTAGCAAGTCAGATAATTCTTGCTTTACTCCAGCAACCACACGATAAAATCACAAATTTTCATCGGGCATGTGGTTTACAAAACACATCACAGCTGCCTTACCAAAGGTTCGCATTCTAAAAATTAACAAAATTACTTATAGCTGAGAACGTTTCCTTTTAAAGCACTGTCAAATTATAACGTCCCAAACCCTAATCGCCGCTCCGACAAAGGTAGGATTATTTTTAACAGGATACAACATTTTAGCATCATGTTGAAGGACGAACAAAATATTCTCACGGTGAACAAAATATTCATCTTAAAAATCCATTATTTATAGTGACTTCTCACGCACTAGACTCCGAGTGGAATGTTTAAAAGCTTCTCGGAGAATATCCCTTCCTAGAATTACGACGAATCCGTAAAGTAGTTTCCGATTTTTGAAATGCAAAAAAGAAAATATCCTAGAGATATACTCAACAAAATTTATAGTCTCTATTCGAAAATCGTCGGTTTTTGAAAAACTTTTCAGTACAATATAAAAAAACTCATAATCCCTTTCCCACAAACCATGTGGTAAAGGATAAAAAAATACTTCTCAATAGTGCGCCAAAGATTAAGGTAAAGTTTTAATCAGTCACAATTGTTTTGTTTGTTTACTAAACATATAATAATCACACGCATATTATTTTTTTTTTAAAAAGCAATTCAAATAAAAAAATGCAATTGCAATTAAGATAATTACATTCTTTATCAAGTACTTACAATAATATTCATTAGGTACCTATATATTTTGAAGATACTTTTTTATCTCTTTCTGGATATATTTCATATAACGTAATTTATTTCTATATAATAGATTCTTCCTTTTTTCCTTTTTATTTTCCTCTTCCCTTTATTTCCTGTCACCGGCAAACATGCAAAAAAAAATTTAATAACATGCAATATTTTTTTCTTAATAACATCTTAATATGTTCTAATAATGTTTTTATTTATTAAGATTATGCTCTTTCTTATTTAGCGTTGTAATGTGTGTGCTTATAAATTATGATTTTCATCTGTGGACAAATGTAATTGGTCTGTTTTTTTGTTTATTTCATATTGTATTCCTTCTGAATAATTTATAAGACTGTGTTTGTCCATTAAATAAATAAATAAATTTTACAGAATATTTTTTATTAAGCTTCTGCTATAAAAAATATGTGCAGCAGATGTTGACCATATAACGTGCGTAGTATGGATGAAATTTAGATCAGCGTCTTGAATTCTGTGTGACCCAAAATGCCTATAAGATTAAAAGACAAATTTTAACTAACAATTATGTATGGCTCCGAATGATGAACAATGTACAATTGCTACGCAAGTCATCTTGAGTTCGGTAGGAGTATGATTAAAAGATAAAATAAAATGTTCACGTATTCGTGGTAGCCTGGGAGACTATGACATAAACATCAAGCTAGAAGAGCGTCAGCTGAAATGGTATGGGTATGTAAAAAGAGATCACCAGACCATACCGTATATAAGGCTATCAATATTAATCTTTCTCGTTTATCATCATTTATCATATTACATCATATCGCAAAGAGACGGTTTGCATGAGTATAAAGCCTGAGGACGAGAAGAGCAGACCCCAATAGCCAATATAGGCAGTACTTTGGGACAGTGCCAAGAAGAAGGAGTAGAAGCTGCTATTATAAAAAATATAAACGCAGATTTAATTAAAAAAGACAATTTAATGACTTCCTTTTTGTTCAAGTTATAAGCTCATATAACTAAGCGTAACTTGCAAATAAAACAACCCGGTTGAGTCGCTTTTACTATTCACACAAACAAACATAAACTATTTTCGCCATAAATCAAACGAAATATCTGCTGGCATTAATTTCGTGGATTATTTTTTTTGTCTCCGTCACGTGAAACTTGTTCTTTTTCACCCATTTGGTCGTAAATTATAAAAGTCAGTCTCATTTCGCTCTTCCCAAGGAGCCGGAGAGAGATGGGGGTAGGAAAAAACCCTTCAAGTATTAAAAAATGGATGGTAACAATAATTTATAAACTCGTGTATGAAGACAGTAAATAGAGTGTCTCAGTACCCAGCCATCAAGGCGAATGTTGGTTATTTATTTAAGAGAAGATGGATTACTCTTTGACAAATGAATCGTCCATATATTGTACGTATTTTACGGAGAAAAAATGACAATATTAAGATTAAAGATGATACAGTCAACGCTAAAGGAAATCGTAAAAATTATGAGACACGTTTATTTTATTTTATTAAAGGTACCGAGAAACGAGATTAAAAATGGTACAAATAATAATTAGAAAAAATATTTAGTTGAGAGCCTTTGTGTCATTTAAAAAATGGAGTAAACAATTATTATTCCCTAGGAAACAATTAAATATGCTTATTACAATACTCGAGTTGGTCGGTAGATTTAAAAAAAATGAAATAATACACCATTCTCTGTCGCTGTCTTGAACAGCAATATACTACATACATCGCATTATACTCATATTCAAGATCATATAAAAATACGATATTTTTCATTACTTGCATTACAAACACCGGAAATAATTTAACTATTGATCGAATAATTTGATTCATTTTCTAGTTGTCTGAATTAAAATTAAATATCAAGAAATGAAACAAAAATTCGCGAATGACTAAATGCATTACTAGGAATGGAATGGCTAGCAAAATAGGGCAGATTTCTACATTCCGAGCTTAATATTAAAGGATTCCCTCGTTTGAATTATTTCTCTGTGTGTTTACTTACAAATAATATGTTAATTTAACTCAACTCTACTTGACTCTACCCGATGTTTTATAATTCTTCTTCTTCGTCAGCTAGGACTTTGTCCTGTAGTTCTCGGCAGCTGCTCCTGGGAGGAGGACGTCCAACTGTCCCTCCATCGTTTGGGCGGTCTTCCTGGAGGTCTGCTACATGTAGGATGTTCATCAGCTGATATCCTCACTACTCGGTCTGAGCTTGCTCTCCTACATGATCACGCGTTTTATAATTAAAATATTTGAAATAATATAATGATAAGTTCCCCAGAGTTGATAATTCTAAGTTGAGATATATATTGTAATTTTTAAAAGAGATTAAGATATGTGTTTATTTTATTTGAATGACACCTCGTTGGTTAGTAAAATTTCAAAAATACAAGTCAACCTTATCATCGACATACATAAGTTAACCAATCGAACGAAAATATATAAATTAATACCAATAGATTACAAAATTTAATTTCACCCAATAAATTATTTCTTATTGAAGCAATAAAATTTAATGGTTAACATTGATCAAATACCGCGTAACAATCATTAAAGTAACAAACGTGAAAATTAAGTCAAATTTCATTATAGGATAACAATAAATTTCTTACGTAAATATTATATTATTATAAGATGGGAGTAAAAGATACATTGCCGGAAATCATACTTGCCTTAGCAGTGGGTACTAAATACTTAACCTCAAACATTATTACTACTCCTCAAAGGGATAGCTGTAACTTTGGGCACCTTTGTTATTTTAATTTAACATCCTTATGCAAATATCTCATAGCATTTAGACCTGGCAATATATTCATGTGTGTGTTTGTATGTGTGTGAGTGTACATTGTTCACGCTTAGATCAGCATGATATTATTGGCTCGTGCAAACAACATAAGAATACAACACGAACCCGAATCGATAGGGAAAACAAGATCCCGGCGATAATTAATTATGAACATTGAATTAAAATCATCCCTTTCGTGGTATGTGCGAACAATCAACAGTGTGGGAGGCAACATATGTACGAAAGAGAAGAAGAAATCCATAAAGCAACTAAAAAAGAATGATTATAAGTAAAAACACTATATATTGATTCTTCATTTTCAATAAAAAAATAATTAAAAACAAAACGATCATTGATTTCTACCAAATAAATAAGCAATCGTTCAAAATCATTGATTTCTGCCACATTTTAACATGGCTGATTAAACTGAGATAAAAATTAAATAAATATTGATTTTAAAACTATAGTTTCAAATCAAAAACCAAGAATAAGATCTTTTCAAACGAATTTATGTTTTTTTTTTCTCCGTATTTGTAATCGTATACTATTGAAGTTCAATGATTTTGTTATTGATGAAAATGCATTCGTTTTTTTAGTATTTGTATCTTCTTTTTTCCTCGTCAATCGTTCCACATGGTGGTGGGGTCTGCATTCTGCCGTCTTTTGGGGTTCACTTCGTTACATAACATAATCTTGTCTGACCCCTTCTCACCATCTGCGCATTGATCTCCTCCCTTTTAGGGATTGTATGAGGATGCATATAAACTTTTTCCAGGGACATATTAATTCTGAAAAACGTATAATTTTTGCGATTTTAAACTTACAATATAACCAGAAATTATACAAATTATAAATAATATTTAAAAGTGTTAGTCTAAAAAATTATTCTCCCTTTCACTGTCCCAACATAGTGCCTATATTGACTAATGAGATCGGCTCTTCTCGTCCTCAGGCTGTATACTGTGTGGTTCTGGGTATCGCTTTAGTGCAAGCCGTTTCCCAGGTGTTCTTTAGTTTTCCTCTGGATCAAAACGGTGTGGTCTGGTAGCCTCATTTTTACATGCCCATATCAACTCAGCTGTCGCTCTTCTAGCTTACTGTCTGTCAGTGACTCCCAGGCTACCACGAATACATGAACCCTATATTTTATCTCTTAATGATACTCCCACTGACTACCAAACCATTCGCATTTCCGTGGTCTCAAGAAGCCTTGCGTAGAAATTTTACACTGTCCAGTTTTCGAAGCCATACATAATTGCAGAACTGACAATTGTTTGGTTATAAATAAACTTTGCCTGTTGATTTTATAGACATTTTTGGGTAACACTGAATTCCAGATTCAAAAATATAAAAAAGTGTATTATGTAAGTATCTACTAATCATTCACCTTCTTACACTTTTAATATCACCGACACAAGTTTTCCAGGCAATACGTATTCTACAAAAGTCAACCTTTGAAAACTTTATATATATATCGAAAGAAAAGTTGGATATAGAATTTGATATGAGCGTGTTTCAAGTAAAGCAAAATCTTACGAAAGTTATGAACAAGAAACTAATAGGCTTAATATAAAAAAAACTTTTATTTCGGTTCATGGAGAAAATTCACCCAAATATTTCTATAATATGAACGATTGATACATGTTTATTTTAGTAACGTAACTCACGTAAATAATAATATCGTAAAGACTCACAAAATTGAAGTAGTGCTTTAAAAAATAATTGAGTACCGAGCTAGATCATTAATTTTGAGGAACTTGCTAGTTCAATATTTCCATTTAAAATCAAATAATATGAAGACGGTTTCAAAGAGGAAAATTTTAAATGATTTGTTAACTCTGAAACACGGACAAACCTCGCTCTCCTGCAAATTATTTTCTCTGTCATTGTTCTTGAAATTAAAGCATACTTTTTTTATTCAAAGCATTGAACGCAACGACTTTAATCATGATCTCAATTGACAATTAGGTATAAAATAATAATTAACACAAAGAACTAAGTTCAAACAAATTAATCAATTTTTCATTATCTAAAAATTCAATTATTACCTACCATAGTTAAGAAATTAGTAATAACACTTAAAACTGTATCCGCGTTTGTAATATTTATTTTGTACAATTATTTAACCAAACGTTCCCAGCTGGTGTTATTAAAAATAAACACCGAAAAGAAAAATTTTGTTATTTTTATCCTTATATCTTCTTCTTATTCTAGTGTCATATCAGGTCTCCCCGACGTTGACGAACACCATAGAGAAAGCCTCCCTGTCCTGTGCAGTGCGAAACAGCTCCTCCACAGTTCTTATCCCAGTCCATTCGTGGATGTTTCGCAGCCAGGGAAGCTGTTTTCTTCCGACCCCTCTACGACCCTCAATCTTCCCCTTCATGACAAGCTGAAGGATGGCATACTTTTCAGCTCTCAGAATATGGTCGAAGTACAACACTTTACGGAGCTTAACATTGGTAAATAATTCTCTTTTGGTGTTGGCTCTACGTAGTACTTCAGTATTACTGACCATGTTAGTCCACAATGTTCTAAACATTCTTCGGTGGATCCACATTTCAAATGCTTCAAGGCGGTTTATAATATTAACTTTGAGAGTCGACGCCTTATATAAATAATTTTAAAAATGTCCTGTTTGATTATTCATATATTTTTCATATTAGTAGTTTTAAGGCCAGCCTATTCCCATGTTCATATGTGGCCGATTCAGTAATACGTCCGACTCAGAAAAAGTGGTAGGCCATCGACGCCATCGCTGGAAGAAGATGGGCCCAAAATGTACAGAAGAAGAAGAAGAAAAGTAGGTAAAAGAATGTATTTTTTTCATTGTCGAGACGAAGAAATTGAAATCTCATTGTTAAATAAAAATTTATTGTATCCAGTTTTCCACGCCTTTAATTTTCAACATTTGAAACACGCCAATCTTTCTGAAACAATCTTTCGAGACAAATGTAAAACATTCGTGTGAAAAATCTCGTCATGTCACCCGAATACATTTCTGTGTCGTATATTTATCGCGACAGTCACCAAAAAGCTTTCAAACGAAACACAAATAATAAAAAACAACAAAGAATGTATTGTACTTAACTTTTACAGAACGAACCAATCTCATAAGTGTTTCGATCTGTTGTAAATTGTAATTCGTTCGGCGTACGTATCTAAAAAGAAAACTTTTCAGTTAGACCACAACTTGAGAGTTCATTTTTTTTGTTTCAATACGATACTTTCATTGCACGCAAGAATCAGTTTAAAATTTGTTATATACAACAGACGAATAAGCAATTAATACCAATAAAGCAAATAAGAATATGAACAAAAGAAATATCATACCTTGATGTCTAGTTTAGCGGTGACTCGTCGACCGTGCGACGGCTCATTTTGTGTGAGGGGTGAAGCCCTTCAAAAAGAATCGCCAGTACGAGTACGAGAAGAAGTTACATACTTAATCCAAGTTTGACTGGCGTGCTCTAAAAAAAAAAGCTCTCAATGCATAGCAATTTGTTCCTATGAAATTATATTATGCACGCGCAGTAAATGAAATTAAATGAATTATTCATAAGTTGCCGACTACTGTATGTAATTAATTCACTAGGAAGTAAAAATTCTAATAAAAAAGTATGTATATATGCAACTAATATGAGTATAAAATACTTAAAACAAATTTTCTGCCACAACAAACACATCGTTAATATCGCGCAGCGGAACTTGGAAGATGAAAGTTGAAGAGAGAAAAGTGCCATAAAAATTATTTATGAACTAATAAATAATACATAGTGGATGTGAAAGTTATAGACAATACGGATACAGGATTGATACAAATAGAGCAAGAAATATACAACATATTTACAATATTGCACTATGCCCTTGATAAAATAGGAAAGGCTCTCATAATTGTATCGAGATATGATATATTATTTGCAAACATGTTATTGCTTCCTTGAAATTGACAAATCGGACTGAAACTTAAACAGATATTCTAATACAACAAGGCATGTATATGAACATTACAATCCTCATTAAGGCAGAAACGATTCGAAATATATGTTTTTATATTACTGCATAAACTGGTAAGTAGGTACCATAAATGAAGCAAAACAGCATTATACAGTACGAGGAATATACTATGCAAAAGAAATTGATTAGTTATGTACCCCTAAGTAACCTGACTCTCTTTAGATTAGATTTATGCTTGCAGACGATTGAAGATTTCTATATTTCGCGATATCATTTTAACGGTCTTGTCATCTCTTTATCGTTTGTCACATCTGATTTTCACTCCATACCTTGTAGGTGCATTTTAAAATTTGATTGATCAATTGTTCATCACTCATTATTCCTATTTACCCAAAACAGGTAATAAATGCTTCTGTGAAATCTAATAAATCGAACAAACTTTTTAAAAACAAAATATTTGAAATGTATATTATCCTTAACGTAGAATATTATGTAATGTTCTACGGTTATACATAAAGCCTCCTCTACACATCGACAGATGCGTCGGCAGATTGTATCTGCGGATGCATCTGTCGATGTGTAGAGAGGGGGTTTTGCTCGTTTGTGGCATGGATGTAATGGATGGAACTTTCGAACCAATATGTATTAAGACATTTGAGTCCAATAGGGGGTATGGAGAAACCCCCTGGCGGCCATCTTGCTCGACCCAAATGTAGCACTGGTAGCACAAGGTAGATAAAACGCATTTTTTAATCTAATCTCATTTGAAAATATAAATTGTAGGTACCGCATTTTTATCGCTGACGGCGTTGACATGTAGAACTCCATTAAAAAATCTAGAAAATAATCTATTTTCACCAGTTTTTATTTTTAATACAATTTGGCCATTATATAATATTGTAAATATATTGAAGGTACTTATTCGGATAATTTCTAAAAGTACATAATAATTTTTATTGCTTTGCTTTATTTACATTTTATAAATTATACATTTTATAATTTTATTGTTGTTATACATTGTATACATTTTATATTTTTTTTTATATTCCTTTGCTTTGAGTATGTAGGTACAGTAAAGTCTTGAAAATATGCAGTTTTCTATATACATATAATATATTTTTTTTCTATAGTGAAATAATTTTTATTTACTCCAGTTTACATCAATCTTGTGCTTCATATACTAAAATAAATTATATATGAAGATAATCAGCACTTCCTTGAAATCTCCGTGCAGTTTCAAAAATTTGATCAATGCATCCATCCATTACTTTAGTTACATCCGTGGTCACAATGAAACTTGGTTCGAGCAAGATGGCGACGACCCCCCCCCCGGTTACAACAATTTTATCTATGCTTCCATCCATTACCTTATATACATCCATACATCCATGGTTTGTGGTAGGTATTTGACGTCGGCCGATACATCTGCCACATATCCGTTTGGTGTCGGTTTTTTCGACACGGATCAAAGAACGGCAGCGCGTACGCAAGGCGACTGTCCACACATCTGCGAATAAATCAGTATTGGAGGGAAATTCAGTGAGAGTGCACGCGTGCGTGCTTAGTTTTCTCGTCGAAATGGTTGCTGTTATGACCACTGAAGAATCATTTAATTTATGAGAGACTGCGTCGCTATTATTATTACAAACAAACCTATCCCAACCGAAAGATTTTGAGAAATTTATATGTCATGATGAAAAATAAATATCTGCAGTAGACGCTAGTAGTTTTTAAAATATTTATTCCGAATATATTTTCACTTTGTTTTGTTTCTGTGTACAATCACCATCCACCACCTTCTTTTGTACTATTTTTTTCTTAATAACTCTGTTGCGGTTCACATTTAAATAGTAATTATAAGTGCCTGCTAAATAAGTAAATAGCAGCGACTGTTTCCACATCCATTTGTTTGCGGCACGACATGCGTCTTTCGAGGTTGTACACAGACTGATTAACTCGCGGATGTGTGGATGAATCGTAATTTATCCGCGGATATGTCTACTGATGCATCTGCCGACGCATCTGTCGATGTGTAGAGAAGGCATAACTTTAACATACCCGCTGATTTTGTAAGAAATTCTCCATCACGCGTTGATATTTTTGTTTGCACTATCAATTTAACCTTATCTATTCCGTAAAAAAATCTATTCGTTTTCCACATCAAATGATCGAGAGCCATTTTGTCAAAAATTCATACCTCTCCTATCTCCCTTGGTTCGCATTTCAACAGTATCTTACTACTACCATGACGTTGGTTTTATCATTATTACGTTTCTATTCTTCGCTGGATTTTCTGCAAAATCGGTTAAGCTCGGTGAACAAAAACGCAATTTGGTCGAAATGAAGACAAACGTATGCGCAAAAAAAAAACACTGTAAACTAACGGTAAGAGAAAATTGGAAACATGGCTTCGTCGCTTAAATACTGTCGTATTTTTCACAAAAACAATGGGATTCTTTCATTTTATATGGGCAGCTGTCACGACTATAAACCAATTGCGATAAGCAACCCAGCAATGAAGTCTCAATAAAATCGATCTTTGAAAAACTTATCCGCGATTTCATCAACGCACGTGATTTAAGTAGAAATCCTATTACGCGAAAGATTTTCTCGAATTCACATTGACCAAAAATTCCCAAGGTACACACTTAAATGGTTAGATAACTAATCATTAGATTTTAAGGGTTTCGAAACGTAAAAGAAAATACAAATACACTTTATCAAATTATTGAAACCATTGAAACGTTATGTTTTTTTATTTTTTTAATAATGCATATAAAAAAAGTACATTTTTTTTTACCAGCGCCTGCTGCCTCACTACAAAAAAAAAATAATAGTAAAACTTCAAAAGAAGAAAAAAAATAATAATAATAAAAAAAAATATAAAAATATATAAACAAAAAGTAACCTAACAATAAACAATAATAAAAAGATAATACAAAAATAATAATGCAATATAACTTATTCATCACTGACTGCATTATACAACAATAATATAAGAACAATACTATAATAATAATAAAAATATATAAAAATACAATAACAATACACTTAATATAAAAATCACAAAAATAATAACAAAAAAAGAGATAATTTCAAACAAACCCGAACAACAACCATGGTCCACAGTATACAGTTTATGTACATGAAAACATTATATAATGATGTGAGATAGAGAGCCGTCGATATCAATTTAGTTACTGAGCATCCATATTGTTATTATTTTTATAATAATTTATATGTATTGATGTTCTTAATAACTACGATTTGTTAGTAACTATTCATCATACACCTAAATAGTACTCAGAGATGAAAGAAAAAATGATAAACAGAGAAAAAGAAGATTAAGGTGTTATATATGAAAAAAATAATTAATGTTTTTGTACTGTAATCCAACTGTCGATTTGTTCAGGAGAACTTTGTTCTCTTAACATATCGACAATGTATCAAGCCAGAATACGCGAGAATTGTCCAACTGTCGATTTGTTCAGGAGAACTTTGTTCTCTTAACATATCGACAATGTATCAAGCCAGAATACGCGAGAATTGTATGGAGAGGTCTACTTTTTTCACGGCTTTTCCAACTTTGAAGTCAAAAAACACCAACTTAGAGGCTTCGCAGCATATATGTTCCATACACGGATTTACTCAGAATTCGGAGTAGAACATTTCGTGTGTCTGTGTGTGTGTGTGTGTCTGTGTGTGTGTCTGTGTGTGTGTCTGTGTGTGTGTGTCTGTGTGTCCGTCCCCCCCTTATAACTTTTGATCCGCTCAATTTACAGAGCCTAAAATTTCAGAATATATAAACAGTTACAGGCCTACAAAACTTTTATACTCGGAATTTTGAATTTTTGTTTCAGTCAGGGGTTATCAACTTTTGAATTTTTATTTTATTTTTCCATATATCTCAGAAACCATAAACGGTAGAACGCTGAAAATTGGTACAAACATAGACAAACACAAAATCTCAAATTAGTTTTTTCAAAAAAATTCCAGAGTTTCTCAAACATTTTTTATTAAGAAAAATATTTTTTTTATGATAAATTTATGAGTTTAACTGCCTATATTTCCAAAACTTTTACAATTATCGAAAAAAGCCGAAACACCCCAACTAGATAATTTAATTTTCTATAAAAAATATTAACATTGTAGTAGAAGATCTCAATTTTTTTTTAACAATTTTTTTAAAAATTGAATTTAGTGACGACATCGCTTCATACATTTTGTATGGCAGTCGCCTATACACAATATGTAAGAAGACTTAATAGTTTGTTACTTCATCTCCAAACATACATACATACCATCATGCAATTTGCATATTCTGGGTAGGAAAAAGGATCTTCTTCCATACTATCCTATCTTGACATACATACCTACATATGTTGTATAGAAAACAAAATATCTGAAAATATTCAATAATTTGTATCTATGGGTTTATAGTTTGGTACATATTCTTCAACTATACATACTATCGCTATCGACAGTTGGATCTCATGTGTTACATGCAACTAGTATAATCCAACTGTCGATTTGTTCAGGAGAACTTTGTTCTCTTAACATATCGACAATGTATCAAGCCAGAATACGCGAGAATTGTATGGAGAGGTCTACTTTTTTCACGGCTTTTCCAACTTTGAAGTCAAAAAACACCAACTTAGAGGCTTCGCAGCATATATGTTCCATACACGGATTTACTCAGAATTCGGAGTAGAACATTTCGTGTGTCTGTGTGTGTGTGTGTCTGTGTGTGTGTCTGTGTGTGTGTCTGTGTGTCCGTCCCCCCCTTATAACTTTTGATCCGCTCAATTTACAGAGCCCAAAATTTTAGAATATATAAACAGTTATAGGCCTACAAAACTTTTATACTCGGAATTTTGAATTTTTGTTTCAGTCAGGGGTTATCAACTTTTGAATTTTTATTTTATTTTTCCATATATCTCAGAAACCATAAAAGCTAGAACGCTGAAAATTGGTATAAACATAGACAAATACAAAATCTCAAACTAGTTTTTTCAAAAAAAATCCAGGGTTTCTCAAACATTTTTTATTAAGAAAAATATTTTTTTTATGATAAAATTATGAGTTTAACTGCCTATATTTCCAAAACTTATACAATTATCGAAAAAAGCCGAAACACCCCAACTAGATAATTTAATTTTCTATAAAAAATATTAACATTGTAGTAGAAGATCTCAATTTTTTTTTAACAATTTTTTTAAAAATTGAATTTAGTGACGACATCGCTTCATACATTTTGTATGGTAGTCGCCTATACACAATATGTAAGAATACTTAATAGTTTGATACTTCATCTCCAAACATACATACCATCATGCTATTTTCATATTCTGGGTAGGAAAAAAGGAACTTCCTCCATACTATCCTATCTTGACATACATACCTACATATGTTGTATAGAAAACAAAATATCTGAAAATATTCAATAATTTGTATTTATGGGTTTATAGTTTGGTACATATTCTTCAACTATACATACTATCGCTATCGACAGTTGGATCTCATGTGTTACATGCAACTAGTATGGAGAGGTCTACTTTTTTCACGGCTTTTCCAACTTTGAAGTCAAAAAACACCAACTTAGAGGCTTCGCAGCATATATGTTCCATACACGGATTTACTCAGAATTCGGAGTAGAACATTTCGTGTGTCTGTGTGTGTGTGTGTCTGTGTGTGTGTGTGTCTGTGTGTCTGTGTGTCCGTCCCCCCCTTATAACTTTTGATCCGCTCAATTTACAGAGCCTAAAATTTCAGAATATATAAACAGTTACAGGCCTACAAAACTTTTATACTCGGAATTTTGAATTTTTGTTTCAGTCAGGGGTTATCAACTTTTGAATTTTTATTTTATTTTTCCATATATCTCAGAAACCATAAACGGTAGAACGCTGAAAATTGGTACAAACATAGACAAATACAAAATCTCAAATCAGTTTTTTCAAAAAAATTCCAGGGTTTCTCAAACATTTTTTATTAAGAAAAATATTTTTTTTATGATAAATTTATGAGTTTAACTGCCTATATTTCCAAAACTTTTACAATTATCGAAAAAAGCCGAAACACCCCAACTAGAAAATTTAATTTTCTATAAAAAATATTATTTTTGTGATAGCACATCTCAAATTTTTTTTAACAATTTTTTTAAAAATTGAATTTAGTGACGACATCGCTTCATACATTTTGTATGGCAGTCGCCTATACACAATATGTAAGAAGACTTAATAGTTTGATACTTCATCTCCAAACATACATACATACCATCATGCTATTTGCATATTCTGGGTAGGAAAAAGGATCTTCCTCCATACTATCCTATCTTGACATACATACCTACATATGTTGTATAGAAAACAAAATATCTGAAAATATTCAATAATTTGTATCTATGGGTTTATAGTTTGGTACATATTCTTCAACTATACATACTATCGCTATCGACAGTTGGATCTCATGTGTTACATGCAACTAGTACTAAATACTTCATGATGATAACTCACATGTTATGGAACTTAAATAAACAACTCATGTCTAAACGTCAAATCTATTTACTAGTTGCATGTAACATATGAGATCCAACTGTCGATAGCGATAGTATGTATAGTTGAAGAATATGTACCAAACTATAAACCCAGAAATACAAATTGAATATTTTCAGATATTTTGTTTTCTATACAACATATATTATGTAGGTATGTATGTCAAGATAGGATAGTATGGAGGAAGTTCCTTTTTTCCTACCCAGAATATGAAAATAGCATGATGGTATGTATGTTTGGAGATGAAGTATCAAACTATTAAGTCTTCTTACATATTGTGTATAGGCGACGGCCATACAAAATGTATGAAGCGATGTCGTCACTAAATTCAATTTTTAAAAAAATTGTTAAAAAAAATTGAGATCTTCTACTACAATGTTAATATTTTTTATAGAAAATTAAATTATCTAGTTGGGGTGTTTCGGCTTTTTTCGATAATTGTATAAGTTTTGGAAATATAGGCAGTTAAACTCATAAATTTATCATAAAAAAAATATTTTTCTTAATAAAAAATGTTTGAGAAACCCTGGAATTTTTTTGAATAAATTAATTTGAGATTTTGTATTTGTCTATATTGGTACCAATTTTCAGCGTTCTAGCTTTTATGGTTTCTGAGATATATGGAAAAATAAAGTAAAAATTCAAAAGTTGATAACCCCTGACTAAAAGAAAAATTCGAAATTCTGAGTATAAAAGTTTTGTCAGCCTATAACTGTTTATATATTCTTAAATTTTGGGCTCTGTAAATTGAGCGGATCAAAAGTTATAAGGGGGACACACACACACACACACACACACACACAGACATACACACACACAGACACACACACACACAGACACACACACAGACACACGAAATGTTCTACTCCAAATTCTGAGTAAATCCGTGTATGGAACATATATGCTGCGAAGCCTCTAAGTTGGTGTTTTTTGACTTCAAAGTTGGAAAAGCCGTGAAAAAAGTAGACCTCTCCATACAATTCTCGCGTATTCTGGCTTGATACATTGTCGATATGTTAAGAGAACAAAGTTCTCCTGAACAAATCGACAGTTGGATTAATCTGCATAAGCCGTCCTTAGAGTAAATTGTCAGTGGACGCTTAGCGGCCTAGAGGTTGCTCGGTGAATCCCAAATTTAAGTTGTGGAGGAGATCTTAATTATATATTTTGCCTCAGGATCTTAGGTGAAATCGGACGCAACAGCAGTAATGTTTCTGATTCCGAAAAACGACCGTTCATAAAATTTAATTGCTACGCAATTGCGTCACTTTCAGACAGAAAATATCACATAACGATTCTCAAACGTCGCTTTCATCTTTTATCGTTAATCTTATAATTTAAAGACACAAATATTTTCATATTACTATCAAATTATATAGAACTAGTTGCATGTAACACATGAGATCCAACTGTCGATAGCGATAGTATGTATAGTTGAAGAATATGTACCAAACTATAAACCCATAAATACAAATTATTGAATATTTTCAGATATTTTGTTTTCTATACAACATATATTATGTAGGTATGTATGTCAAGATAGGATAGTATGGAGGAAGTTCCTTTTTTCCTACCCAGTATATGAAAATAGCATGATGGTATGTATGTTTGGAGATGAAGTATCAAACTATTAAGTCTTCTTACGTATTGTGTATAGGCGACTGCCATACAAAATGTATGAAGCGATGTCGTCACTAAATTCAATTTTTAAAAAAATTGTTAAAAAAAATTGAGATCTTCTACTACAATGTTAATATTTTTAATAGAAAATTAAATTATCTAGTTGGGGTGTTTCGGCTTTTTTCGATAATTGTATAAGTTTTGGAAATATAGGCAGTTAAACTCATAAATTTATCATAAAAAAAATATTTTTCTTAATAAAAAATGTTTGAGAAACCCTGGAATTTTTTTGAAAAAGTTAATTTGAGATTTTTTATTTTTCTATGTTTGTACCAATTTTCAGCGTTCTAGCTTTTATGGTTTCTGAGATATATGGAAAAATAAAATAAAAATTCAAAAGTTGATAACCCCTGACTGAAACAAAAATTCAAAATTCCGAGTATAAAAGTTTTGTAGGCCTATAACTGTTTATATATTTTGAAATTTTGGGCTCTGTAAATTGAGCGGATCAAAAGTTATAAGGGGGGGACGGACACACACACACACACAGACATACACACACAGACACACACACACACAGACACACACACACACACAGACACACACACACACACACAGACACACGAAATGTTCTACTCCGAATTCTGAGTAAATCCGTGTATGGAACATATATGCTGCGAAGCCTCTAAGTTGGTGTTTTTTGACTTCAAAGTTGGAAAAGCCGTGAAAAAAGTAGACCTCTCCATACAATTCTCGCGTATTCTGGCTTGATACATTGTCGATATGTTAAGAGAACAAAGTTCTCCTGAACAAATCGACAGTTGGATTAATCTGCATAAGCCGTCCTTAGAGTAAATTGTCAGTGGACGCTTAGCGGCCTAGAGGTTGCTCGGTGAATCCCAAATTTAAGTTGTGGAGGAGATCTTAATTATATATTTTGCCTCAGGATCTTAGGTGAAATCGGACGCAACAGCAGTAATGTTTCTGATTCCGAAAAACGACCGTTCATAAAATTTAATTGCTACGCAATTGCGTCACTTTCAGACAGAAAATATCACATAACGATTCTCAAACGTCGCTTTCATCTTTTATCGTTAATCTTATAATTTAAAGACACAAATATTTTCATATTACTATCAAATTATATAGAACTAGTTGCATGTAACACATGAGATCCAACTGTCGATAGCGATAGTATGTATAGTTGAAGAATATGTACCAAACTATAAACCCATAAATACAAATTATTGAATATTTTCAGATATTTTGTTTTCTATACAACATATATTATGTAGGTATGTATGTCAAGATAGGATAGTATGGAGGAAGTTCCTTTTTTCCTACCCAGTATATGAAAATAGCATGATGGTATGTATGTTTGGAGATGAAGTATCAAACTATTAAGTCTTCTTACGTATTGTGTATAGGCGACTGCCATACAAAATGTATGAAGCGATGTCGTCACTAAATTCAATTTTTAAAAAAATTGTTAAAAAAAATTGAGATCTTCTACTACAATGTTAATATTTTTAATAGAAAATTAAATTATCTAGTTGGGGTGTTTCGGCTTTTTTCGATAATTGTATAAGTTTTGGAAATATAGGCAGTTAAACTCATAAATTTATCATAAAAAAAATATTTTTCTTAATAAAAAATGTTTGAGAAACCCTGGAATTTTTTTGAAAAAGTTAATTTGAGATTTTTTATTTTTCTATGTTTGTACTAATTTTCAGCGTTCTAGCTTTTATGGTTTCTGAGATATATGGAAAAATAAAATAAAAATTCAAAAGTTGATAACCCCTGACTGAAACAAAAATTCAAAATTCCGAGTATAAAAGTTTTGTAGGCCTATAACTGTTTATATATTTTGAAATTTTGGGCTCTGTAAATTGAGCGGATCAAAAGTTATAAGGGGGGGACGGACACACACACACACACAGACATACACACACAGACACACACACACACAGACACACACACACACACAGACACACACACACACACACACAGACACACGAAATGTTCTACTCCGAATTCTGAGTAAATCCGTGTATGGAACATATATGCTGCGAAGCCTCTAAGTTGGTGTTTTTTGACTTCAAAGTTGGAAAAGCCGTGAAAAAAGTAGACCTCTCCATACAATTCTCGCGTATTCTGGCTTGATACATTGTCGATATGTTAAGAGAACAAAGTTCTCCTGAACAAATCGACAGTTGGAAAAAATCCGCTTGATTGAAAATGACCATCAACAGAATTATAGACTTTTAATACATTTGAAATACTTTTTTTGCTTTAATTATGTGTAAAAAAATAAACTTTTGCTTTTCCTTATAATTAAATTCTCTTTGACATTTTTAAGTTCAGTTTCTTCGAGGTTTGGGAATTCTTAGAACTCTTCCTGTGTTCTTCTTGTATACTTTAGAGTTCCACTGATATTCCACTGATATCAGTCTCCATATCCAAATTGAATATGGTGAAAAGAACTTTTTCTCTCTTTGTTGCCATATACAAAAACAAATTAATACAATATTTCTTTGTTAGATGACATTGTTAGTACAATGGAATTTATTACCTTACTAGTCGAAGCCAGTTCTGAGATTATACTTATAATATTAAACAATACGTACAAATAAGCAACATTATTTATGCGGATGTTACAAATTTTAAATAAACGTGGAAAATCTAAATAAGGTTTAACACACAAAAACAACAGGATCACTCAATACAAATCTATAACCTTAATTATTTATACATAACAGAAATGATCTTGTTGGTAGTTACATAAATTCGCAATGTTTTAGAAAACCTATATTATCAAATGTTGACTTTGTAAAGAAAATATATTATGTTTTCAATATATTTGCCTTATCAATAAAGTTTCCTTATATTCCGTATAAGTTTGAATACATATATATTTTGCGCAAGTCGAGGTGACTCATCGGAAAACGAGTGAACCGTGAATGTGGTGTTATGGATATGTTTAGAGTTCAAGATATTATCTGAATTCATTGTAAACTTTCAACACGTCTGTAAATAATAATTTTCACCCGTCTCTTCTCGGAAGTCAACTTTTTA
This sequence comes from Molanna angustata, assembly GCA_963576475.1. Taxonomy (NCBI): domain Eukaryota; kingdom Metazoa; phylum Arthropoda; class Insecta; order Trichoptera; family Molannidae; genus Molanna; species Molanna angustata. Next base: position 11,087,330 of record OY754976.1, on the reverse strand, counting down.
ACTCAGTTCAAGATGTTGCTATAGCTACAGCATCACTCCATGATATAACAAGAACACAGTGTAAAGTGGCTGAAAACATTGAAAGCACTTAAAGTAATCTTACTCAAAGAAGTACCTTCACGGAATTTTCAACCTCACATTCTTATTTAATTATATTCGATTACTTTACTCGATCGTTATGTGACTTACTTTAATCGACTTTATAAAGAAAAATAAAATAATATTCTAGCGATAAATAAGATCTCCTCAAAAATTCCCGAAGCTTTGCAAAGATTGACGAAATACAACCCATCGCCGTCCGTACAAATTAATTGAGCGGCATTCATGCGCCAATCGTTCAACTGAATAGTATCTCGTTTATCATAGTTTATTTATTCCCACCCTTGTCACCACGAACAGCTGAATTGTTATCTAATTATTTAAACTTTTAAAGAATATACTAATGTTGATCATGTATGAAAATCTATAATATGAAACAGATCGGAACAGATCGTCAACTAAATTACTAACTCATTTCACCGCAAAATTCGATTCACATTAGAAATAGAAAACGAAAAAACACTGAATTTTTAGATTCACAATTAACATAAGTAAATAATAAAATTGATTTCAACATATTATATATCGCAAACCAACCTATACAGATATAAACTATTCACAATACATCTAATCATCCCGCATCTCACAAGCATTTCGCTTTTCACTCCATGGTTCATGGATTGCTAAACGTACCACTCTCAATAAATAATTTAAATAAAGAATTAAATACAATAAAACACAATGCTATTAATAATGGGTACGATAGTTAATTAATAGATTCCATTTTAAATAAAAAATGTCAAAAATATAACGTGAATAATACTTATATTATAACGAAAATATTAAAAAGGATCAAAAATGGAGACGCATATTGTTTATCAATAATCTATCACAAATAGTTTCAAAATACTTACCCAAGAATGTAAATCCAGCAATTTATACTGATTACAACCTTGGAAAGCAATTAATAAATGGTAAAGACAAAAGCAAAAAAAATGCATAACTCCGGGGTGTATGAGTTGACTTGTGAGGACTCCGCGATATATATATATCGGAAAAACGGGCCTGAAATTGGAGACTAGAGTTAAAGAACATGTCAGATGTTTAAAAATGATAAATTTTCGGAATTCGCTGAACATTTAATTCTAAATGATCACCAATTTAATATTCAATCAGGTACAAAAGTTCTACAAATTAATAAAGTAGGTTTACGCTTAGATAATTTAGAGTCACTTGAAATAAAAAAAGCAATTAATTCAAAAAGAAATATAATAATAATCAAATAAATTTAACTTACAGCCCGCTTTTAAATATGTTTCCCGTTTCCATCAATCTTACCAATCAAAGCCATTCTATACAAGATCCGCCCCAAATGACCTCCCACCAATATCCAAATACATAGACTTATTTTAAGCACACAGTCACATTCTGCGTTTAGTTGAAATTCTGTCTGAGGAGGGAACGGTTAGTTCCGAAACCGGTCGCAAATTCAATCGACACGTGGTGTAAACAAAGTTCAAAACATAGTTAATTTTTGTTTAAATGTACCACAAAGATAAAAACACGATATTTGATACCATTAAAACACTTTTATTTGTCAAAAAATCATTAATACTTGGCTAATTATTCAAATTTAATTAACTTCAATATCTTAATCATCATAATATTATAATTATTGTATATTTTAAAAAATGGATAAGTTCTTGTAACAAGTACTTATCATACATGTACTCATACATTCCATAAATTAAGCATATTTGCTTGTGCTATAGGTGAACGAAATCAGCCGTGGCAGGATTCAAACTCGCGACCACTGGATAACAAACCCAACGCGCTAACCACTCTGCCATCATCCATCTTCTATTGATATCGTGAATGTTTTAAAAAAATCAAATCGATGATTTTTTTACTGTTGATTGACAATCTACAAAAACGCTAATTATCATATTATATTGTTATAGATTGAATCACGATCCACAGTGATGAGTCACGAACAACGAACAATCTAGAATCCCACCTGATCTCACACAAATATCGTATTCAAACAACGCACTCTCAAAGCAGTAATCCTGGCTTTATAGGTATTCGGTTTTCATTATATTGAGTATTATAGACATATACATTTATATGTCATAAGATTTTGACTTCACAAGCTGTACACAAAAGTCACTTTGGATATTGCGAAAGACAATATATAATAATGTTCGGGAAAAAAAATATCTCTTTTATTTAAATATATATTTCGCAAATTGCGTAAAACATTGGCATTACTGGTCATTTAAGACATTCATAGTCGTAAATTTAAAACCTTATTGAGACATGTTTGAGTGTACAGTAGGCTGGTCCGTCTATGTATGGAGAATTTCATTTTTTGGCATATCTTAGCAAAAGGGGTCTCAAAAGTTGCGCATAAATATTTAGATTGTAACTGTATTTTTAATTTTCCGATTCAATAGTACTTTTACAATGGAAATATTACAAGAACAGACTTTTATGCTGTTAACAGAGTCAATTTAGTAACATAATACAAAGCTGAATTTTTTCATTTCTCTTTGTTGTCAGTTCTAACGAGACACATACACCGACACAGAGGTTCCATTGTCCAAAGAAATCAAAAGAAATATAATTAAAAAAGATAGAGTAAAAAAGCGAATAGTGTAAACTGGTAACATGAAAACACCTCGGGCAATTGTAAGCAAAACTCGAGGAAGAGTATTAAAACTTTGCTAGAGAATTCACTCTTTATGTAGATTTATAGAAACCAGCAGAATGTCGCGTAGTGAGAAAAATCAGTCGTACGTTCTACGTAAAAATCAAAAATGTATAGTAACATTGGAATTTTTTCCCTGTCGGGAGTCAAATGTTATTTTTATTGAGAAACTTTTTAACATTAACAATGTCTTATTTTCAGGTGAATTGTTACACATTATTCAAATATATAGAACTTTCAAAAATTTAGTTGATAAGGGAACTCAATTAGAAGACATAATTGGTGAACGTTGCGCAAGCGCATAAAGTGATCACGTAAACCAGCCGATGACAGGTCGTAAGCCCTGTAGGTGCCTTGAGTTCCTGGTTCTTCTATAATATCCCAACTAGACGAATAACGAATTAAAATAATAGAACTGATTCATACAACGCTACTCTGTGACAGGCATAGCCTAGTAGAGTAGACTAATCTACAAATTAAAATTAATATATGTATACACTTATGACCTAAACTTTTAACTTTATTTATTTATTATTATTATTTATTTTATTTATAACTTGAAGTTATATTGTACCTATTTCTGATAATATTATGCTTGTAAAAAAGGATTTTTAATAATAAATAAATAGATATACATATGAATAAACAAACTCCGTCGATGGTTTTTAATTTATTGATAAGGCACTCGTATAATTAAGATAATCTTTGTCGAATAATTTTCAAAGTTTGCTTGTAAATAATACCGAATGTAGAAAATGGCCGAATGTATATTCAATAAATTACGATCAAGTACCAATAATTATTATTTTCACGTTTTCCAAATAGGTAAAAACTTGTAATTAATTGTCTGAAAATGTCCCGTCACTGAAGTGAAAGTAAACGCATAATTCTTAATTAGTAAAATTGTTTTTATACGTATCACAAGACATCCGACGATTTTTCATATTAATGCCAAAAAAATGACCATAACCTACTTAATGAAAAACGATAAATTTTAATTAAATTGATATTGGTTGAAATAAATAGTCCAAATGTTATAAATGGCAAGTATTTTGAATTGAAAATGCACTCAAGAATTTCTTTATGGTACGATTTTACGAAGTAATAATTGACTATTACGGAAATCAGTATTAAAGATATTTAATTTTACAATAATTGTAAAACTATTTTTCAAAAATGAAAAAAAAAATATTTTGATTTATTTTTTTAAATAAATAACAAATATGAAAATTTGTTTAAATCGCTAATGAGCTATTAATACGAGCGGTTTCGAAGGGACTGTTTCTTTCTCAGGACGGATAAAGTTTATTTATGCATTGTGTTAAATAATTTATTGGTTTTGTTTTATTTTATTTTATTAGTACATATATAGAACCAACAGTTTATAATAGTATTAACAAAGGTACATTAAATTACAAATTATGTTATGAACCTTTTCAAGGCAATTTTTAGTAGGTACCTACATATAATAAGTTAAAATATTAAGCAATTGCTGGAGGGAGAAAAAAAATTATAACAAAGAAAAAGAGAAACAAAAAAAAATAACAAGTATGAAGCCGTTTGTTAAGTTGCATTTATAATAAATTCATAAAAACAGTTTCAATAATTTTTATACGGTAAATCAGTAAGAGTAGGTATCTTCACTACATTAAGTTTGCACAGCTCAAGCCTATGTGGGTATTAAATAAGTAAGAGTAAGTATCTTCACTACATTCAGTTTGCACAGCTCAAGCCTATGTGGGTATTAAATAAGTAAGAGTAGGTATCTTCACTACATTCAGTTTGCACAGCTCAAGCCTATGTGGGTATTAAATAAGTAAGAGTAGATATCTTCACTACATTCAGTTTGCACAGCTCAAGCCTATGTGGGTATTAAATAAGTAAGAGAAGGTATCTTCACCACATTCAGTTTGCACAGCTCAAGCCTATGTGGGTATTAAATAAGTAATAGTAGATATCTTCACTACATTCAGTTTGCACAGCTCAAGCCTATGTGGGTATTAAATAAGTAATAGTAGATATCTTCACTACATTCAGTTTGCACAGCTCAAGCCTATGTGGGTATTAAATAAGTAATAGTAGATATCTTCACTACATTCAGTTTGCACAGCTCAAGCCTATGTGGGTATTAAATAAGTAAGAGTAGATATCTTCACTACATTCAGTTTGCACAGCTCCTGTACCTTGAACCAATTGTAGGTGAAGTGTATATGGCATTTTTGTGTCAAGTAACAGTGTTATCACGTTGTTGGCGCAGATGACAGATACTTCCTTTGTACCTATCCTCATCTTCCTGACATACCTAAACCTATTCATACCTACATCCATACCGGAACGTGACAACAATAATATCGCCTCTGTCCGCGCGGCGCGAGCCAGCCACGTTCTTCAGTCTCGCAAAATACGCGTCTCAATACACATCTCGTGTTATACAAGCGCCGTGCGCAATTCATATAAAAACTTCATTAAATACGTTCGCGGCATCGCACGTCTATATAAAATATTCTTACAGACAATTTGTGAACATATTTTGTTGAACTAGTGCCGAGAAGGAAGAACTAACGCGACAGAGAAAAGGAAGAAAACAGCTGGCACAGTAAGTCCACTCCTTACATTTTTCCATCTTGTCCTATCAGTTCTGTTGCCGATATCGCACACACACGTAACTACTATTTTTTTGAGAACATTGATGTGCCATTCAGTAAAACTGTTTACAAGTGACAATGGATCAGACCCTCTGAATAATTATTATAATGAACGGACCCAAAAAGTTATGATATCTCTGACAGAAATGAGAAATCCTTTGTTATTTTTGGCATCCCCACCAGAGACGCGGTGTAATAATGTGTATGAAAATATCAGTTATAGTGATTTTGTTATATGTTTACTTAATCATAACGAATTAAAACGTAGACGGCAGCAGATAATTTGGATGAAGTCGTCAGATCGTGTTAAGCTCGGCGTAATTTCAAAATTATGATGAAAGTTCATAAATATTAAATTATTATAATTACATATTAAAACATACCACATCGGAAGGCATTAAGATGCTCGCGCTTTAAGCTCTATCGCGAATCATATAGAGTGTTATATATGATAGGAAATAAATCAAATGAGAAGAGAGGAAAATACTGATTAGTTCCTTCGTATCTCGAAAAATCTTGAAAGAATTCGGATAAGGGTTCAATTAAGAAAAAAAAATACGATTGCAAATTGTTAAATCACGACTCTCCACTATTCCATAGTAGAGTAAAAATACTTTTTTTTTATTCTCTCGAGCCTACATAAAATTAGATTTTTCTTCAATTAATTAAAAAAATATATGACGCTGAAACAAGTAGTATAGAAATATACAAATGAGAAAATACCTTAAAAATAGCCAAAGCAACTGGTGTTTATTTCAAATTCAAATGACAAATAAACGATTTACAGTAACATTTTTAGACCAACCAGTGTCTGCAACTGGAAGGCGTGATATCTAATTGTCTTCTGGAGTAAATATTAAAAAAATCACCCTTTGTATTTCAACGGTTCATACTAACTGACGAGTTAAAATATCAATTTAAAGTCAGTATCTCCGAAAGCCACCGTGGATAATAACGGGTGATATTTTTTATATTCACTACGGAAGACTATAAGAAATCGCGCACTGGGTTTTCCACCAATCAATATGTCAGTCAATGGAAGACTTGATTCCTAGAAGTCTTAGTTAATTTAAAAATATCACCCTTTTTACTTTAACGCTTCTTACTAACTCACGTGTCAAATAGCAATTATCCACACTTTGATGTATGTTATCTCTAAATGTCAGCATTAGACAATAAACTTTATATATATATATATATATATATATATATATATATATATATATATATATATATATATATATATATATATATATATATATATATATATATATATATATATATATATATATATATATATATATATATATATATATATATATATATATATATATATATATATATATATATATATATATATATATATATATATATATATATATATATATATATATATATATATATATATATATATATATATATATATATATATATATATATATATATATATATATATATATATATATATATATATATATATATATATATATATATATATATATATATATATATATATATATAAACTTTGTTTATTATATAATTAAAACGGAAGATTGTTAGAAATCGCACACGGAGATTTCCACCGACCGATGTGTTTTCCGTTGTAAATTTAAAAAAAATCACCCTTTACACTTTATACCGATGTATTAAAATAGCATTTTTTTCACATTTTGTAGTCTGTTATCTACGAAAGCCACTAGTACTTAAAAATCATATTATGCAATTATTATTGGGCCGGTGATATTATCCCTGTCGCTGGAAGCAGATGGGTTCAAAAAGCCAAGAAAAAAGACAAGTGGAAGCTCTTAGAAAAGGCCTACGTCCAGCAGTGGAGAGATAGCTGAGATATAAGAAGAAAGAAGAATGATTATTACTTGCTTTAGTATTCCTTCAGAGGAAAAAAAACATGACATGTAATCTGGATATAACTCTGTTAATTATTCAAACCATAATTTGCGAAAAAAAATGATGAAATCTACTACACAAAAATGACAGGTCTTGCAATTTTACTTGGGGGGAAATATGCTGAAACGATGCTGGTATTCAATGAAAATAAAATTTCACACTGAACTGATGTAGACGACATTGAATGATCTTTGTATAGGATTTTTGACTGGTTGAAGAAACACGAATCATTCCAGCACATTCAGCTGCTAAATGCATAACGTAGAATCAGAAATATTTCATTTCTTATTTGGTGGAGATACAAAAGATCGCTATTAACCCTAATCGGAATTGAGAGAAGATTTACCTACGTAAAAGCATGTTCGGTAGATCTTAGAATGAAAATGTAATATTCAACTAAACAAATTATTAAAGGAAGCAATAAATCTTTCATTTCTCAATAGATGGCGTTACAAAAAGGTTTTATTCGTTACTTCATGGATTGAAAATTTCCGGATTTGATTTTTGCTATGAATTATTTAATTTCATTTTTTTGTTTTCATTGTTATTTTATTTCATATTGCTTTTCGGGCAACTAACAGGTGCTATGTCAAATAATTATTTAACACGCACTCGATAACAAGTTGCCACATTCTGGAGACTTACGATATTTATCGTCTCACAGATCCAGACTGAAAACACAATTTTGAAAACTGTGTCTCCACCGGGAATCGAACCAGGGACCTTTGGATCACCAGTCAGACACCAATCCAACTGAGCCACGAAGGCCGAAGTTTTAATTGTTATCTTAGTATAATATATATTTTCTTTTGCTTTCATTATTTTATTGATGTACTTACACAATTTCGTCATTATTTTTAATCTGATTAATTGGAAGAAATTACCTAATGGCAATAAGCTATCCAGTGTAAAATATACGTGTTTTTATTTTGTGCAGAAAGATAATCATATAAATAAATATTTATTTTTTTATATATCTTGTAATCTATGTATCTTGAATATATGTATCAGATTCATCTTTGGGTTGAAAAAATTTGATCGCATATCACCTTACCGCAATCTTCTTTGTTGGCCCAGGATACGCCAGCGGCGCAATATACACATTTTGTCACTATTGTACAATATTCTCTCGAACCCAAACCTGCCACAGTACCTCAAAAGCAAATTCACTTATTTATCCAATCATGGTCTTCCACTCCGATCTGCTGAACGTACAACACTATCCATACCTAACCATAATACAGAATTTCTCAGCTCTTCGTTCGAAGTACAATCAGCAAGATTATGGAATAGCCTTAATCCGGATATTGCGTCGTCTAGCTCACTTAGTATTTTCAAGAAAAAACTAAAGAAGGAATATTTATCCTTGAACACCTGATCCCGATTTCCTCTCCTGTCCTTACCATTTCCCTTTTCTTGCTATGAATTATATATTTTTTTTGTTTTGATAGTATTTAAGTGTTATACGTATTTTCTTTGATTTCTTTTACTCTTTTTTATTTGCTGTTGTACATACACAATGTTGTCATACTTTGTAATCTGGTTGGTTGGAAGATATTGTCTAATGGCAATAAGCCCGCCAGTGTGCATTATATTTGTTTATATTATGTACAAGAAGATGTTTAAATAAATAATCATTTTAGGCATCATAAAAATTTGAATCCATATGTATTATCGAACAAAAAAAAAATTGTGTCTGTATTTTTTTATGTATGCCCGACGTCAACTATTCAACTAATCTATTTTATGTTTTTGTTCTTGGGCATAAAAAAAACAAGAAAAACAGAGAAAATATCGAAGGAAATAAATCGTCACACACGGGATTGCCTAGCTTTTATCAGAATCTTGTTTATCCATGTTAGAATAATCGTATATAACAAGACACCTTACTACAAAATATATTTATATTCTCTGTGACAAAAAATCAAACATGTCGCACGAAAAAGATTTGCCTAGATACCTACTAAAAAATATGTATACCTACCAAATCAATGGATGAGAAGGAAAATATTTTACAGGAGGTATTTCATTACGTGTTTCGTGACGATTTGTGACATCGTCATTTAAAATAAACCAAGCATTATCCGCTTTTACTTTATTTTTTTTTCAATACAAATAACATTGCTCGGGTTGGTTGGAAGAGATTAGTCAATGGCATTAAGCCCGCTTTTATACTCTTGCTGTACATAAAGTCAACATTTATGTCAATTAAAAACCTTTCGAAGTAATTGTACGTCATCTCATTGTATGCAATTAAAAACATTAAAAAACGAAGAAGCTATATTTACCAAAGAATAGGTACGTAAAATATATAACTTCTGTGTCCATCAATCCCTGCTTTCTTTCATTTCCTTTTTTTGAGGTTTCATACATTTTTCTTCTTTTTCTCCAAAATCATCTCTGCCTTTTTAAAGTACAGTGACCAGAGGAAAAATAAAATCTAACCATACTTAGTATCACCGTATTTTGGCACAATTAAACACTATTAAATTTATATGTATGTATATTGAATATCTACCTACCAAATTTAATTAACTATTCTCAGCGTTATTTTTAAAATAATTAAAGACTTTGTGATTGGTTTTGATATTTGTTACAACTTATACAATAGCTGTAGAGATGAAATATAATAAAATAATATACACGTTGCAGTAGGTACATTTAAAATACGAAAAAAACTTTTTATTTTTTACATCTAGGTATACATTTTTTGACATGTTGAATTTATTGCAATATTGTTCAGAGTAAACATCAAATACTAAAATATGTAAGCATTAAGTTAATATCATTCTATTTCTTACAGCGGAATCAAACAAATTGGTTTCATAGCTATGAGATTAAATGAGAATAGTACCTACATATTATTTGCATTACCATTTCTAAAATGAAATTCTTGTGAGTTATCATAGCAATAATAAATTCTTCAATATCATCAAATAAAAAAAGAAATCTTCAACAATGGAATTGTAAAAGGATTCCACCATAAAAGTAGATGAATATATTCTAAATTCTTGACATTACAAAAAACCACGTTCAACTTAGAAATTACGATACTATGAAAGTCTAAATCTACAGTAATATTCTACATTATTTAATCTGGATCCAAAGAGAATATAATATTTAACCTAAAGAAGATGATATTTTATTATTATTCGTTATAATTTATCATAGGTTTTAGAGTCGTTCGAGATTCTTGGCGACTGATTTATTACTCCCGAGGACAGTTATGAGATTAAAATAGGGTTTCAAATTATAATTGTGCAATCACATAGGCAGCAAAGGTGCGCTTACGGAGAATTTAGTCGAGAGGATTAAAGTTAATGGTTTCATTTTCATAGAGTTTCCTTTGTGCACAAACTGATATATTATATAAGTCGTATTCACGTCATTTAATATGATAATACTTTGAACAAGATCGCTTAGTTTTGATAAACTAATCGTTTCACCAAGAAGTTTCATGAATGATATCAGATTTTGACGAAAAAATAAGTGTGTGCTGTAATAAAGCATTCAAAGTATCAATATATCCTTTATTAATATTTATTTATATAGTTATTTATATCCTTTTTTTTATCATTTTTATAATTTTGTTTCTGCATCTATATATTTTGTGTATTGTATATTGTATGGATGTATATGTACATATTTTAAAGCATCTCTTTTTTATATTATGTTTAATGGCTTATTTTCCAACTGTTTTTTATGTTTCATTCTTTTTTAATGTTCGTACATATTACATACATCTCTTTTTGTTTTCATTTTATAATATTATTGTATGTATTAAACGTGTTTGTACTATTTTATTTTGTATGTAATTGTAAAAGGCTATTTAGCCGTTGATGGAAGTAATAAATAAATAAATAAATAAAACAAATTTACTCATAAACAATCAAATTAGGATATAGGGTATATAATAATTTTATTTGTGTAATTTTTTTTAAGAACGAGTATATCCTTGTGGTAACAAGTACAAATACATTCTCTAAATTCTAAAATCTCATGAATTCCCTAAATTAAGTATAAATACTTGTGCTATAGGTGAACGAAATCGATCGTGGCCGGATTCGAATTTGCGACCACTGTATTACAAACCCAGCGCGCTAACCGCTCTGCCACCACCCATCTAAATAGAGAACCATTGTGAATTTTATATGGGACCCTGGAAATCAAGGCAGATGCAGGGCTCACGACCTGTCATGAGCCAATCACAGGTCGTAAGCCCTGTAGGTGCCTTGATTTCCCAGTTCTCGTATAATGTTCCAACTTCGTCTCTATTGAGTTGTTAAAGATTTGCTATAAAAATATCATTGACTTCCGACAAGGAAAAAAAAAACAATGTTTGCGTATTTGCAAATATAAAAATAATCGATTTAATATTCTTCACATTTAGAAATGCAAGAGTAGAAGGTAATTTTTCACATAAGGTGTGATTTTGAAATTATCGATCAAATTCAATTAATTATTATTCACTGCATACAACAACACATGTTTTATTGTTATTTTACATGAATCAATATTTTATTCAATTCAATATGTAAACCTACACAATATTCATATATAATAATTTAAATTATAAAAATTACATTGATAACGGAACTCAAAAATAAGGCATAATTGGTGAACGTTGCGCAAGCGCATAAAGTGATCACATAAACCAGCCGATGACAGGTCGTTAGCCCTGTAGGTGCTTTGAGTTCCTGGTTCTTCTATAATATCCCAATTTCGTATCTATTGAGATGTGAAAAAGTTTGTTAATAAAAATATAAATCGATTGACTAAATAACGGCAAACGATAAAATTAATTTTTCATCGAAATATTCAACATCTAACCAAATTTAATTTAAATATGTATTTATCTTAAACGTGTAGGTATAGTATGTATTACTTAAAAAATAAAATTATGCCTAAGGTAATCAATGAAAAGATTTATAAAACATAAGGCTAGAATTAAAAACTAATTCGCAAAATCCTCATAAAACAAGTAAATCAAAAAAAAATATGAAGTTCATCATTTTCAAAGTTTTCTTCGCATAAATTCATTTATTTTCTGGTTTAATGCAATAAGCATTAATGTTTATTTTGTGTAAAATACAAAATTGTTCAATTTTATCAAAATATCAAATGAATGGAGTTGGAAACAATTTTAGCATGAATTGTCATCGGAAATACACAAATTCTGAAAGTTTCTGAGCTCTAACTGGTCGGGAAGTTGGTTAAAAATCGATTGCAAAATTCCAGTACAGACAGTTATGTAAAGTTAATTGAATGGATGTTAAAAGAAAGTAATAAACATATGTACAATGTACATACATACCGATTCGTCATGTTTCTCACGGTGTAGGCAAAGAGAACTGAACGCCACATCATTCTACGAATCATAACACGTATCCCTCGCCTCATTAACATTAATGCATCGTATCATATAATATGTTGTATAAATGAACAAAATAGTTCCATACAGTCAAAATAATATAAAGCGTTAAATTACATCAAAGCATTTAAATTAAAAAGGTCAAATAACTCGGAAATATGTATATTTTTTTACTTCATGTACGGTGGCGGGTTGATTGCCATTAGGCCAAATATTCCAACCAACCAAAGTTAAGCCATACCTATATATTGAAGTGACAGGTACATTTAATATATTATATGTAACAATAAAACATTGTTATGGTGCCTTAATAAAGGCTGATTCTCATTAAGATTATTTTAATGAGATCTTAGTCACACCTTTAATGCTTTACATAAGAAAAGATCTGAAGTCGATGACAGTCCACGAGTGTGAATCTTTTATTCATAATTGTCGATTGTTCTTTTTGCACTAAAGTGCCGAGATTGCTAATCTAGAGGGCTCCATGAGCTACTTTTCGTGCTATGCATTTTTTGTCGCTCATTTAGCGTTCAGTGAAGGGGCCGTTTACAGTCCCCATATGCAGAGCGGGTGGTGGTGAAAGTAGCGATAGCAATAAAACGTATCATTATTTAAACTCACAGTAGCAAAGAAAGGAAAGAGAGATAGATGTTGTGGGAGGAGAGAGAGGATAGAAAAGGGGTGTCAATTAAGATTTATTAGACAGGTATTACATTAGCCTTTTTTCAAAAGTTGAATCGATTTAGGCGTCGTTATATCATCCATGTTTAATATGACGTGTCTGGACCCGCCTTTACCAATGTTTGTATCAATCTAACAGACGTTTATCACGAAGAAAATCATTATTGGATTAATTCACAAGGAAAACCTCTTACTTCAGCATTACTACCTATATTTGTATGTATTTGTTGATTTTTCCTATTTTTCTTCACATTTTCGTATAAACGAAATCGTAATTACAATTATCGCACGATTTATATATCATTTTATTAACGCAATTTATCAAACAATCCCTCAGTATTAGCAAAAAGCGCTCGCACGTCAATGAATGATAATAAATAATTAATATCAGACAAATGAAAAAATATAAGAACGATCGGTATTTCTTGGGGGATTCATCAGCCAGGATTGCGGCCATAAACAGAATTACTGGCCTCGAAACAGTTTTGAGCTCAAGAAAAAAACGAGTGGGTTGTGGCCAACACTAAACTCTCCACACCATATTAAGCTTTCATTTTTTCTTCTTGAAATGTTAACAATCTCTTAAATGCATTTCTATTAGATTCTTAAAAAAATAAAAGATTCCCAGAGGACAAAAGTTTTCACAATACACCATACACACAAAAACATTGTCATGAAAATCATAGTATGTATTTTGTAAATGATACCTGTTGAGAAATTTTAAGTAAAATTACATTACTAGCAAGATGAGCATGTATGAGACAGTGTATCAATGTTGATGAGGCGATGTTTGTGTCAAGACAGAAGAATGCGGTGTTCGGTTCTCACTGCCTACCCCTTGAGGAAGATAGAAGTGGAGAGTAAAAAATACATTTGTCTGTAGAGACACATAAAATATCAATATGAATTTGATCACTCAATTTTCCCTTACAGAAGCTATTTTACTTCTGTTATATACATTTTTCATACAAATATGAAATTTATTTCACATTGATATGGCAAACCATAGATTTTTTTCTTTAAATTTTGACAATCCTTGAATGCATTTTTGATGAGTGTATTTTTGTTGTGTAGAAATTTCAAACAATATACAAAAACTCGATTTTCCAGACCGTGAGAGCATTTTGAAAATTTGGACAGATGACATCATAGAGAAGAAATTAACGGATATCCATGGAAAACTAATCATCTCTAGGTCTATGCACTTTACACATATGATGTAAATATGAAGTCGATCGGACTTATAGTTAAAAAAAAATTCCGTACGCTGAACGCCATATGCCATACACCTTACAGCATGCATACAAACACATCACGACGAAACTCACAGTATGCACTCTCTACATGATACCCGTTGAGAAATTGATGTAAAAAAATAAGCTTAAAAATTGTGAAATCATGACTCTCCACTGTTCCATAGTGTGGAGAGTAATAATATATATTTATTTATATTTATTTATTTAATATTGCCTCTCGGGCAACTAACAGGTACTATGTCAAATATAAATTCAACACGCACCCAATAACAAGTTGCCACAATCTGAAGACTTACGGTTTTAATCGTCTCACAGATCCAGACTGAAAACATAATTAAAAACTGTGTCTCCACCGGGAATCGAACCCGGGACCTTTGGCACAGCAGTCAGATACCTAACCAACCGAGCCACGAACTACACACTTTTTATTGAACCAACACACTTTTCGCATTCCAGTTTCTGCAGTCTTCGAGATTTTTATTGTGAATGCCTCCAATAATTAAATTCTTTAATTATGGGTATGTTGCTAACCTGGGTCTACTTTTTTGTTAGTCAAAGACATTTTTTCGTCTATTATTATTTTATTAAAATCGAAGATTTCATAGAAACAACATTAAAAATCTCATATAAAATCTCATTCTTCATCAGTGCTTGTAAACAAATAACAGTTGAATCTATCTTTTCGTGTAACGAGCAAAATAGAAATTTGATTATATTGACTGTTATCAAACAATTGTTTAAATTGAAAATTCTATTTAAATTTTTTTATAATACAAATCATATTCGTCTGTTTCAATATTTATTTGCTATAACACTAGTTGCATGTATCACATGAGATCCAACTGTCGATAGTATGTATAATTGAAGAATACGTACCAGTATATACTCATAAATATTTTAAGATATTTTATTTTCTATATAAAACATGTAGGTATGTATGTCAGAATAGGATAGTATGGAGATCGGTCTTTTTTGCCTACCCAGAATATGAAAAAATCATCATGTTATGTATGTTTGTTTGGAGATTAAGTATCAAATAATTATTGAGTCCCCGTAGATATTGTGTAGTGTGTACTGCCTTACAAATTGTATGAAACGATGACTAAATTCAACTTTTATAAAATTTGCTAAAAAAAGTTAATATTTTTTACAGAAAATTAAATTACCTAGTTGGGGTGATTCGGCGTTTTTCAAAATTTAGAATAAAATTGGAAATATAGGCAGTTTAACACATGAATTTATCGTTAAAAAAATGTTTTTCTTAATAAAAATTTTTTTGAAAAACCCAGGACCTCCGGACCCAAAAAAAAACAAATTTGATATTTTGTATTTGTCCATATTTATATTAATTTTCAGCGTTCTAGCTTTTATGGTTTTTGAGATATATGTAAAAATACTGTAAATATTCAAAAGTAGATAACCCCTGACTGAAACAAAAATCGAAATATTGAATATAAAAGCATTGTAGGCCAATAACTATCTATATATGTATTCTGAAATGTTGAGCTCGGTATATTGCAAGGATCAAAAGTTATAAGGACACGCACACACACCCCCACCATGTATTATATTTTTTTCCTCACAAAGGTGCACAAAACAATATCTAAAATACAATTCTCAGCTTGATTAATTCCATTAATTTTAAATAAAGTCGCCAACGATTTTAACCCCCAAAATTTCTTGTTAAACTTTCATTCCACTCAGAGAACGCTTAGGAGTTATTAATTCAATCGCATAATATTTAATTCACAAAGGGTCCACATTTCATATTGTACTGTAATATAATATTCCCTTATTAAGGTCCTGCACACTAAATTACCTTCTTATGTATGAAACACGAGAAAATATTGCATATCACATAAAGAAAAGGCAAAATTTAGAGGTTTTCTTTAAATAGCAATTATATTAATTAAAATACTATGATAATAAAAAAACTCAGCCGGTAGATTTTCATATTTTCTTTCGATTGACTTCATAACCTAGATACTTCATAAACCTTGTAGTTTTTTTAGTTACTTACAATAAAAAAATAAAAAGGATTTCACTAAAACTAATTTTACAAAAAAGTATTACACGAATTTAAATTTCAAAAAACTCATGCAATAGAAAAAATATTAACATACAAACTGTTCCTTATTTGAATACGTATCTTTTGAGGGTACTAGGAAAATTATTTTCAAAAAATACTATGTAGCCTACTGTAGCCTCTTAACCATGGTACGCATCCTATACTGATAGGATGATAGGATCCTATACCCACAACAATTGTAAGTCATAAAATCGTGTTTTTGTTCAGTTTCTGTTATGGATATAATACTACATTAGTGTACCTACAGTTTCTTTAATTTTATCAGATTTTTTTTTACAATAATGAACGTATTCGATGTATATAATCAAAACATAGAAAAACATACACAATACAAAAAAAACATACTGTCCATTACCAGAGTGCAAGCATTAGAGTATAAAACATTTAAAAATTAAAGAAACAAATATTTATCTCTAGAGAATCATTTCTTTAAAAAATTAAGTGAATATTAATTACAAATGAGTCAATATTTGATAAGAATATTTATTTTTTATTCTTCTTTTGAAATTATTAAATACAGTTACAAATCCAAAATTTATTTCAAGGTGATTGAACCACACCACCCCGTTGTTCGTGTAAAAGTGTTGTGCAAAGCTTGTATGTGTTAACGGGGTGCGCAACTAGCCCAGTATATTATTTTTGTCTAATACTCTCCACACGTATAAAGGTATGGCGTGACTTTCCTATATCTTTATGTATTTGAAGTAGCACATTTTTTTATAAACATTGTTAAAAGGACGGCACTTAAAAAATCTGAAATATTCACATGGCAAAATATCATCGTTTTTTCATATTTTATATCTCTTTACTGAATTCAGAGACTTCATCTGCCCAATGCTGTTTGAAGCTGCGCAATGAGAGAAACGAAAAAATGCTCGAATAAATGTAATATTCGTTGAATAACGTGTAGGAAAAGTAGGTGCTACATGAAAAAACAGGGTATTTCTCCCTCATTCATACCATCACGGCATATCCCATAATTTGGGATAATCAGCGACAGGTGTGCGGGTGTGTATTACCTTATTAAAGGGAGCACAAAACATGCGTGTATACCCAAACACCAGTCTCGTCTCACCTAAAAAGGCACTACGTTCAGGTGGTGAACCTCATTGCTGAACTATGTGAGATGTTGTTATTGTTGCCTGTTGTATTTTCGATTACCCGGCTCTTACGGGACACTCGACAGCAATAATAGAAAAGAGTGGAAGCACTATTCTAAGGCGGTGCCTCGCAGCTATTTAAAATTTCAAACAAGAAAAGAGATTAATATTTGTCTTCTGTCGTATAAAAATTCTTATGTGATACGAAAACATGCTTTAATTTTACATAAATCTATGAATAAATAATTCGAATTGTATTTTGGGAATATAATATTATCAACACATCATTTTTACCACCGACGATTATTTTGGGTGTAAAGCTATTCTCAACCTTTTTTACGATCATTTATACAAAAATATAAAACAATATTAAATAGAACGACAAATAATTTTAACTGACAGATTATGGCAAAACAATACATAATCTTGGTATTTTACGTGTCAAAATGATGGACACTGGACACCCAAAATAAAAGAATGTTTTTTTCCACGCACTTGTAAAATCTGAAATCAAAGTGGAACAAAGCTATGATCTTGAATCTAGACGGTAATTGAAATCGGAAACTTAGCCCCAAGAGACTAACTGACTGTTTTTATATAATGCAAAGGACGACAAAAATGTAAAGCAAACGTCAAAACGGAGAAAGACGTTAAAAATACCAAGAAGAAATGAGAGGAAATGACGCAAATAAAATAAAAGCAGTGTGGCTTTCAAAATTTATTTCAAAATATTCTAGACAATGATGTCACAACATTGGGTAATGTACAAACAACGAGCGATTAATTTGGATTTATGTTAAATAATTATCACAAGAAATAAATTAATATGAAACTAGTTATATTAATATTAAACTTAGGTAATGACGCCAGAATAAAACGAAACCATCAAACGAATTATTTATACAAAGAGTTTTGCTCCGGGTCACCATCGTGGCTGCATCTTTTCAAAGTTGGCACTACGCGTAAATTATCCATGACCGCGTCTATTTATATAGGTAGGTACATTATGAAGTTAAATTCTATTGATACTTTCCAATGTTTTTTTTTTTTAACATGTTCACGTAGGGGACGCCAGCTATTAGGATTTGGGTCCATTTTACTCTTCCGAAGAAGCGCACTACGTAGCGTTGGGAGGGGTTTTCAATCTAGAAAAGAGTTTATTAATTCGGATTTTAAAAAGACCCGGGTTGTACGAAGGTGGAAACACAGAATTCGGAAGATCGTTCCACAGTCGGGCTGCTGTATTAATAAAGGAGTTCGAGAAGCGACTTGTTCGTATATGTTGAAGGTCCACTGTGAATGGGTGCTGCGATTGAGTGAAGCGAGTGACTCTGTTGAGAGTGGGTGGAGGAGGGACCAAAGATGCAAGTTCTTCTGAGCAATTCCCGTGGTAGTATCTATAGAATAAACTTAAAATACCGACTCTGCGTCTGTGTTCTAGTGCTTGCAATCCATCAGTCAGTGATGGATCATCAGACGTGGCCCCGACCTCTCATTCCAATCCCGTCTGCAATGTATATTTTCTTCGTCAGACATTCCTCATTTATTCTCCCCATGTGGCCAAACCATCTCAATGTGTTCACTTTCATTATATTACTGACATATTTCTTTCCTTATGTCGTCATTTCTGACCCTGTCATACATCGTTTTAATATACAGATTCATCTTATCTATATCATTTCAACTGCATTTATTCTGCTTTCGTACGACTTCTGCCATGTCCAGGTTTCACTTGCATACGTCAAGGTTGGCAATAAGATAGCGTTATGAATGGCTACTTAAGCATCCTTTGATATGTTAAGATCATTCATAACTGGTCTAAGTGATTTTAAAGATGAAAAATGTTGAACCGCAAAAATTTGTTTTTATATCATTTTCTTTTGAACTATCCGGTTAATATAAACTTAAACACCACAGCATTTATAAAAATATATCACAAAAAAAAACCTTTCAATTATAAAACGATATTTAACTTTTGCTATGGCAAAATTTTTGTTGTAAGTCATTTCTGAATCGAAAGTATCTCACATTACTCATATTTCAACCACCGTTTTAATGTTTAAATAAACATAAAAATATATATAAAAAAAGGCAACATTATTTAAGAAAACGGTTAAAAATAACAGTTTACAAAATACAAATAAATATTTATTTTAAGAATCATACAGGATCATTTTTAACAGTAAAAATAATACGTTTTAACATAAAATACAAAGAAATTATACGTAAGTTTATTAACATTTTTGTAAACATCATTTCACTAAGCAGAGCCTGTTTTGAGGTGGTAGAAAAATATTTACATACAAAAATGTCCTTAGAATAATTATAGTGAAACAAGACTAAACTTATATTAATAAAAATATATAAAAATTTCAATAATTCATTAATTTTTATGGAAAAACAGAAAGAAAATTTACGAAAACCCCAAAACTGGCGTTCATTTCGTTTTTGCGTATAGTCGATTGTTCCAACTTTCAATATCGAGATTTCGATTATGATATACGACCCACGCTAGGAGATTGAATATCAAAGGGCAAAAAGAATAAGCAGTAAATGATATATGTACTGTTGTTTAGGCGCATAGAGATATTATACAAAAAATATAAATTTAACGAAGCTTATGTTTAGTCGGTTTCAACAAAACCCGTAACGCCGGAGGGCTGGAAAATGAAAGTACAAACCCGAAAAAAAGATTTTCAAATAGATTCAGCCCGGCTGGTTCCTTTCGTATCAACGCTGAACGTGTAAAAGGGTATTTATTATCTGGAAATAGTTATTTAATTCAATATTTTCTACATCAGCATTTTCGACAAAAAACCCTACCCCCCCCTCCCTTCCATTTAAAATTTAGCACAATGTTTAATATTCAGGTGAAGTAGATAAAGACACTGAAACGTAATAAGATTTTCTGAAAAAAAGACTGTGTACCTCGTAACCATTTTCTTTATAAACCATCCCCAAAATATAAATTTCATATAACTGGGTTTATAAAAAATACTTTCAGCTCGCTAAGTTTTACATACACAGCGTTTCACCATTATTTCATGTATAGTAAGCGGTTATTTACTTTGAAAAAATACATATTCGTCCATCAAATTAGCATTTTACGTTTACATAATAAAATTTTAGAGAACGTGTAAAATAGGTGTTTTCCATAATAGAAAAACGTGTAATCATGAGCAAAATATGTATGTATTTTTTTAAAGATATAATTAATGCATTTCGATGAACATTGTGAAAACTAGAGTACCTACCATCACCACAAGTTTAAACCGATAAATAAAGTGTGTTCTATGACATAAATTGTATGTTCACAATACATGGTAAAAATTTTGTGTTCTCAATATATGGTAAAAAAATATGTGATCTCAATACATGGTAAAAAAAATCTGTGATCTCTATACATAGTAAAAAAAACTGTGATATCAATACATGGCAAAAACTTGTCATGTGTTGATATCACAGTTATTCTTATTTAATATAATAATATACTACGGTTTTCAAAAATGTGTATTATGAACATTGTGTGTTCTGAATACACGATAAAAATTAGATAAATATGTTAAAAGATGTAATAATATAACGTTTGTCGGTATTATCCAAGATACGAAATCCATTATTGACTTTCTTCATCTAAAAGTTTATCCCTATTCACGTTGACATACTTCATCCCAACAATCATTTTTCAATTTTCCGCAGTAGTAATTTTCAGGAGAAAAAAAAAAGTCTTAAATTATTATTTTCCACGACACAGGCAAGTGGAAGAAAAAAGAAAACAAAGGATACAAATTTATAGAGGACCTTCCCGACTTTATAGACTCAATTGAAAGTGTTCAGCGTAATATATAAAATATACGACAATAAAGATACAGATCTTCGCAGCGATCTTCGTACGAGAAAACCATATTTATGTGAACTTAAATATTAGGTCCAGATGACAAGAACATTGTGTTGAAGCAGAGCGCAATTTGTAGCAGATAAAAGGTTATTTTTCTTAATCATGTTCTTTATTTTTGAAGGTCGGGTGCATTTAATAAATAATTATACGTAATGGTGTGAAAAGGGAATCTTTGTGAAACACTTAATTTTTGACTTACATGTACGTGAATATGGCATTTTTTTTCCTATGTTTACTTCTAAGTTATTATTGAAACTCAAAATTGAATGGCATGTGATTCCCCACTTTGGAATCACATCCCATCTCTACTTCGAGTTTCAAAAGACACTTTCCGCTTTCAAAAGAAATTTGAGGGATCATTTTCTTCCACATAACACTTAAATTTGTCTCCTAATCGCGCAACTTTCCTCAACAAATTAATGAATATGATTGGTAGAAGATATTGCCATATGCCTATAAGCGCGCTATTGTGCTTTTTTAGTATAATGTGTACAAAACTTTTAAAATAAATAAATAAATAAAGCGCTCTTGAGGTGGAGTCACAAAAACGGCGCTTTATAAGTCGAGCAACTTTATTATTTGTTATTATACTTTTTCATATAAATGCTTTGAATACCAGGATTTGAACGATATTTCGACAAATAAGTACGTAGGTACTTACATTTTAACTAATATTATTTATTTCATTATTTAAAAATCTTGTGAAATAATGACACATAAAAATATTATGTCCTTAAGTAAAATTTTAATACTTTGTAAATCAATATAATTCATTTATTTCAATAAATATTCTTACAATAGGTATTATGTGAGACAATGAACGTTTGCATGGATAGAAATGTGTGGCGTTTTGAGTCTCTATTAGAGACAGCGTAATGATATGTTTTAATTTATGTTAAGTCTATTGTAATTTTGTTAAGGTGGTTAATTGACTGATTGTATATTTTTTTTTATATAAGTATGCACATTGGTTTAAGAAGATTCGAACCTTTTTTGTTAGTAATTGTTTTAAGTGAAGGTGGTATTATCTTTGAACCCCTTCTCTTCCGAGTACCACCGCAGTATTGCTCCAAGAGGCTTCTCGGCTAACCCTAATAAACCTATCTTGACAAAAACCCTAACTCACTGGATACATCGAATAATATTTTATAGGGTGGAGCTTAATTCCTGAAACTTCAAAGCCTCCTTGATTAATATAGTAAAAGCTTCTGCTAAGTACAATCGTTATATTATACCCCCTACAGTTATTAGAGAAATTACTTTTGTGAATATTATCCCCGCACAAAGTCCCAGGGGACACAGAGGTGCGTTAATGCCTATTGATACATACTTATTATACACTAGCTGGTGCTTGAGTCGTGCAATTTAAACAGCGCTGTTACAATTCTATTGTTTTATTCATAATTGTTAGATTTTAAGGGATAAAGATAAACAAGAATCAGTGTGTATTTAGAGCGCCATTAAAATTAGCATAAGAGAAAAGATTTGTTCCTATTGTTATTGATAAATTGCGATATATTTACACAGATGGTTGTAAGAAATTCAAACAATAATTTTGTGTATTTTTTATAATGTGACACAGTATGTAAGCCGATTGGCTTCTGTGCGGGAGTCCTGGGTTCGATCCCAAGCAGATGAGAAAATTATTTAAATTCATTTCTCAAGCAATTTTTGCTCCTCTTGGCTATAAACATTGATTAGTTGGAAGAAATTTCCATATGGCAATTAACTTGCCAATTATTATTACAACTTAAAACTGTTTATTTATATTAAAATAAACAGTTTAATTAAGTATCGATACATAGTGGTATTAAACATTAAACAGGGTTAAGTAGGTATCGATAGCAACAAAAAATTGGTACGTCGAATATTTTAGTTCATTTTGTTTTCGGTAGATTCTACTAGTTTTTACTTTGTTCGATCTGTTTGTTCATATATAAAATGGACAAATTCCTTTTAATTTTTTTTCATTTTATAATTACGAAAAACATTAAAATTAAATAAAATAATCTCAATTTTTTCACTCAATCGCTAATTTATACTTGCAAATATATATGTTATTCGCATAAAACGCTCTTTTGAAATTGAAATAAACAAATATTTACTTGCGAAAAAGTACATATTTTGACGTTTCATTCGTGACAAAATTTGTTGGAAAATTTACAAATAAATGAAAAATAACACAATAAAACATTAAAAAGTATATTTTTTATTTGCCTAAGTGTTTCACTGGTCGCAAAGGAAACAATATTGCATTAAATGAAGAACATTTAACCTTTAAAAGTTTCCAATTGTTGATTGAAAATTTTACGAAAAAGAAAAACTCACATACACACATAAATACATATAAATAAACATACATACATATAACTTTCTAAAATATTATGGTGGAGATTGTAATATATAGAATTATTAATTGTAAGAAACATAAATGTTAACCATTAGGAAAAAAAAATATTTATCAACTGTTGGCCTAAGTGGCTCAATTAGTAATATCCGACTCTTGATCCAAATGTTCCGGATTCGACACCGAGTGGAGACGTAGTTTTTTATTGTTTTCAGTCTGGGTCTCTGAGACGATAATTACAGCAATAACAAGCAAATTTTTAAAGCGCCATTTTATAGTAATAAAAAAAAGATTATATATTTTTTGTAAACTTGTTATTATATAAAAGGTTGTAAAATAGCATTAGACAGTTCGCTAATGATATGTTATAAATTGTCAAAAAAACTATCAGGAACAGAACACAGTTGAAGAAGAACAAACAATAATATCGCAAGAGAAAAGTTTAAATTTATTTCTGCTTCATAGTTTCTATCAGCGTCCCTGGGTAAAGCTTTTATCTGCAAAGTAAGAGCAAAACATATTGCTCCCATACCGCATTGGCCGACTTAAGGTTAGACAAATGCCTCGAATTTTCCTAATATTTTGATGGTTGCTTTCGACCGCACCCGACCCTTCAAACGATACGTACAAAAGTGCTAAAAACAATACGACACAATAATACTAAAAGGATATATCCATTCATCAACTTTCTCAAAGTTATCGACAAATGTGAAGTTTTTCGTATAAATCCCACCATACACATCGTTAAAGAAAAATACTTTTTGGTTTCTTCAAAAGTTATTCGAATATTTTGGGATTTACCATAGCGCGATTTCACTCCAGAATAATGTATTAAAATCGCTGTTTAAAATAAATGTATTCAATAAAAGAGCTTTTTATGGAAGAATATTAATAATAAACACTTTCTTGCACCCTGGGCAAGTGGCGAGTTTATTGCCATATTGCAATTTCTTCCAATAAACCAGTGTTTCCAGCCCAGGTAAACAATATTTGTAGGAGAAATTAATTTAAATAAATATCTCCTCTACTATGGATCGAATCCAGGACGCCCTTTCTATAAATTACTTTCTATAAATTTATAGAAAGTTGAATCCATTTTTAGCTGTTATAATCGGAAAAATGTTAAGTACATTATATTTCGTTGTAAATTGACTTTCGGGCAAACAACTGGCACTATTTTAAAGTTAAACGCACAAATAAGAAGTGAATGTTTATTATAAATATATAAAATAAAAAATACTTGTTTTTTAGTGTTATTTATATTTAATTGATTATTGTCGCGTTTCGTACCAAGCACATCGTCAGAATGAACATAATGTAAGTTAACTGACTAACTCGATTAACTGCAACAAATGAAGACATTGGCAAATATCATTGCAACAAAATATTGAATAATTAAAAATATGTATGTTAAAGACTCAGAACGGGTGTGAGCAGATGTAAGGTCAACATGCAGAAACTGCTGAAGTATGAGCAGGATGTGACGTGCGAATGTGGAGAAGAGCAAAACGCGGCGCACCTGCTGATGTGCCCACTCATGGGGGAGCCTTGTAATGAGGAGGACCTCCTGGCTGCAAACGACAAGGCTGTGACAGCTGCAAGGTATTGGAGAGGGCGCATATAGGGTCTGGACTTGGAAAGTTAGTATGTATGTTAACTTAAAATAAACAAAATATATGTCGTTCATACTCATATTTTATGTACATATGATATACATTTTCATGGAACAATATTATGTATGTAAATACATGAACAGGGTAGTAAGAAAAGGCACCAGTCCAAAACTCATTTACAAAACCTGATAAAGGTGTTACATTTATGAAAATAATTTGATCTTTCTTACTCGTTATCCTTTATATTTTAACTCAGCAGTTTTCGTTGAGAGAATCCTATATTGTACGTACGACTTAAAGTAAAATCCGTTTTTTATGACACCGATGCTATTAGATACCTACCCTAAGGTTACAATATAATACAGATTTAACAAAGCAATAACATTTCATGGACAATTTGTTGGTAACAAACAGCTTAAATAGTTTGTGACATTCAAAAGGTTGTTTTAATTTGTAGGTCATATAAGTAAACCCAGTGACATATTTTACATAAACACGTCTTGAATTTTTAATCGAGCCAAAAATTTCAAAAAAACATTAGTAGATTATCGAAATATTGTCCCAAAAACACAATGTGCATTAAACATCAGATACATATAATAATAACTACATGACACTCCGATTATTGTCTTTCAAAATTACATACAGATAATATTAATTTGTTTGTATTCGACATTCTTTCCGCAATTGTAAACAAGCGAAGTCGCCGTTATTTGATAAATTCAGCGTGAAACATTTTATTTATTTATTGGATATCCAACAGTACAGTAGAGCATAATGATATTAAAAGACAATGAAAAAAAAACAAGTCAATGTAGACTACAGTACATAATAATAGGACATCATATCAGATAATTTTAAAAGCTTAACATACAATTTACGAAAAATGAGAAAAAACAAAATTATAGGAACACACCTGAAACATACAGGGAATAGTACAGAGAGGATTATAATATTCTAGAATCATAACATGGGATTCTAACTTACTTAAGGATCAACGAAGAAGGTGTAGCAACCATTATGGTGACACATACATATACTCATGTATATACTAGAGAGTGGAATTTTAAGTTATGTTATCAGTGCAAAGTTGGCGCTTTATCGCAATTTTGAACGAGTGTAGAGATTGGGTATGAAAAAAGTCAGTGTTATTGAGCAGGTTGTTAAAATTGGAGGTGGCCCGGTTAGTAAAGAAATTTTTCCTAAGATTAGTTTTAGAGTGTGAAATAGAAAAAGTAGGTTTTGATCTGACATTAAATTTTCGTTTAGTACGTACATAGTTGAGTGTGAAAACTTATATTAATTACGAAAAAGCATTATCTGGAAATATATCACACTATATACTTATATTCTATGGTAGAGGCGTTTAAATCGTGGAAATTCATTTAATAATATATTAAAATAATAACATAACTAAGTATATGTATTTCCACTCAGTTATTTTTATTACACAACTAGTATCATCTATACTGCTTACTGTCAACTAACTGTTTTGTTGCGATGTCAAACAAGAAAATATACACTAATTATATCGGTTTTATCATACACTTTAATATAAAAATTTAAAAATATATTAATTAAATTTACAAATATTTTTTTAATTCATAAAAGTGTTATATCAACAAAAATACCTAAGTGTTACATATACCCTAAGCAATTCTATATTCCATTAATCATAAACATATTCAAATTATATATTATTAAGTTTAAATTATTTGAAATACAAATATTTACTAAAAATGTGTTGTAGGTATACACAAATTGTCCTATATATTTGATAAACTCACTATGTGTATGAAAAGAAATAAACTTTATTATTTTCATTATATTTTAATTGAAAATAAAAACAATTAATAATTAAAAACGCATTTACCTTTAATGTTGACAAATCAATGAATATTCATGTGTTTTACCTTTATGACATAATCACTCAAACATAAAAAAAACAACTGTACTTTAACAACTTCAAAAACTTTCACTATTTTTTCTGACAACTGACAATCGTTAACAATTTGTCACACTTTTGAAAGTCAATAAATAACTACGTCGATTCGTAGCCAAAAAAATAATATATATTGACACTACATACGATAATCAACAACAAAGTGAATTCTTTGACACTTGAGATGCATTTTTTCGAAATCTCGTTTTTATTTTGTAGAGTTGCGCGCTACAAGAAAACAAAACAACTCTTTTGTTGTCGTTAAAGTAGGACTCACCACTGCAATGCTATTTTT
This sequence comes from Molanna angustata, assembly GCA_963576475.1. Lineage (NCBI taxonomy): Eukaryota > Metazoa > Arthropoda > Insecta > Trichoptera > Molannidae > Molanna > Molanna angustata. Next base: position 11,059,439 of record OY754976.1, on the reverse strand, counting down.
ATTAGAGCCCCAGATGAGTTACTTTTTGTAGAGTTTCTCTTTGGGTGTATGACACACAACGGCGTATAGTGTTCTCGTTCGCGTCGCGTAAGAAACAAGGGTTGTTTCGAGAAAAGTTCTCGTTCCGGCGCCTAGGGGTTGAAACGACGCGGCTGCAGCATGCCGACAGAAGCCGCTACTGAACTCCCGACTCGCTATGGACCACATTCGCCAGCCAACCACCCCCCCATAGCCAGAGATGATATTGTATGGCGTTGCTGTGCGTACCCCCTACGACGCAGCGGCGATTTTGATAATACAACCTCGCAACTTCACGTCTTATAACCCGGGGAATGTAATATTTACAATTTATTTACATAATACACGAAAATCATGCATAACTTTTGATAAGTTTATATTGAAAAAATCTTATAAACATATATATTATATAATTTTTTTTCTTCATTGAAAATAGTCACAAATTTATGTAGACACAAAGTAAATTAATATGTTGGAAAAAATATGAAAAAATTCATTTCTCAAGCGCAAATATTGCTTCTCTGGGCTGGAAACACTGGAGAGTTGGAAGAAATTGCCATACGGCAATAAACTCGCCACTTGCGCAGGGTGCAAGGAAGTATTTATTATTATTATTATTATCTGGACACGAATTTGAATTTTTTTTCGTTTTTTAGCTTTAAAAACGTCGACAGTTTCGTTTTAGTTTCACGTTTATGTAATGAAATTCACAATGTTCTATTTTCAAAACATGTTTTTGATGAATCAGCAAGTGCCGAAGGTTTTTATTGTAAATTTACAATACCAAATTTCGTGAGATTTTCTTGCGGTAAGAATAATGCATTTTGCTCTTGATTGCGCAAAAAAAAACAAATGAAAACAAGATGAAAGTACCTTGGGTTCAATCCCCCCAGCATAAGAGAAAATTAGGTATTTATAATTGTTTCTGACTCAGTTCTTTATTCTCTTTATTGTCATTTGGATTTTTTAAACATATTTAGCACAATCATAAATTTTGATTTCATTGTATGATACATAATAAATATGCAATGTCTTAATAGAAAAAACAAATATAAAGTTATATTGTATCTACCACACACCACAGTAAGGGTGACCATAAAAAGGTTGACAAGACTACACGAACGAAATTATAAAAGATGGAAACGAAATAAGTCAGAGTTATGAAAGAACGTGATAAGGTGAAACATGGTCGTTGGTCGTAAATGAACCGAAAAAAGTACACCAAGAGAAAAATACTACGTTCCAATCTATGTACACGTAAATACAAAATAGAGGAACGTCATGATGGTATCTAAGAATAATTTGATGTAGTATTAAGAATGAACTTCTAAATAATAAGTGCGAAATTTTTTGAGGTTCATATTATTTTCAAATACTTTTTTGTCTAAAATCTAACTATTAAACACGTTGTTCGGTTTTAATAGCTCGAGTTTTTCACTTAGAATACTTTAAAACGAAAAAAACTTTCAAAATAATCATTGTATTTACTAATTAAAAAAAATAATAAATTAATTAAAAATATAATCTCTTTAGACTTTATATTTTAAATAAATTAATTAAAAATATAAAGTCTCCAGTCTCCAGTTTTGTAATAGAACGATGTATGACAGGGTCAGAAATGAGGACATAAGGAAAGAATGTAGGATAAAGAACGATGTTATAAATAGAATGAAAGTGAACACATTGAGATGGTTTGGCCACATGGGGAGAATGAATGAGGAACGCCTGATGAAGAAAATATACATTGCGGACAGGAATTGAATGAGAGGTCGGGGCCGTCCAAGGAAGGGATGGCACGTCCATGTGAACGGTATTTTGAAAGACGGAAATGTTAGAAGCGTGAACAACAGACGAGCATGTATAAGACGATGTATGAATGTTGTCGAGGCGATGAATGTATGTCAAGATAGAAGTAAGTGGCGTTCGGTTCTCTCTGCCTACCCCGTAAGGGACATGGCGTGATGGTATGTATGTAGTTTTGTCTACTTCCTTCATCTTACGTTTGTCATTCACCATTTCTTAACACCATCTTAATGCATTCATATGTATATGATTTGTAACAGGAATTGAAATCGTTGAATTAATTGGAAAACCAAACTTATTTAACTTTAGGTACACAAAGGTCGAATATTATTTTTTTTGAATATGCGGAAAATGTTTTATTCAGAACAAGTAAATGCGAAACAGTAGGCACACATAAGAATATTGATGACAATATAAAAACCTATAAAACTTTATGACACCATTCTTTTAAATGTTACTCTCATTGTATCCATACAATGTGATGTTTTCATTTTCAAGCGTCGATAAAACAACAATTAAATAAAATATTCAATGGCGCCATTATTTTATTTATTTTGCCAAATTTTCATTTCATTTCCACGACTAGGTACCTAAGTATATTTATTTTTTAATCACAATAATCATTTTATAGCCGAACAAAACCTAATCAAATATCCTGGTATTGCCAATTTTTGATGACAGCGTGTAAATTATAGCAAATTCTTTTTTAACTCTCTTTCCTTTTAAGTTATATCTATAATAAAAAGTAAAGACTTTTTGATTCTACATTAAATTTATTGTACGCGATAGGCCTATTTCGCCTTGTTAGGGCATTAACTAGCATAAGCTATATAACTTATAATGGAATTGTACCAAATAAAAACTTCGTCGATGATTAAAAAAACTCTTTCTTTTTTTTACTCTTTATATTTTTTTTCTCACTCCTCAATTTTATTTTTTTATCAATTTATTTCTCACTAAAAACATAGTATTGTACCAATTTTTAACTTCAGAGACTTTACGTTGCTCTGGTTGGTTGAAGAAACTGCCTTATGTCAATAAACCCGCCTTTGTACACCTGTAGGTACATAAATGTCGATGGCAGAGCGGTTAGCGCGCTGGGTTAGTAATCCAGTGGTCGCGAGTTCGAATCCTGACCGATTTCGTTCACTTATAGCACAAGCATTTATGCTTATTTTAGGGAACTTACCACCTGCGAGACTGCTCTGCTTGCCCTGCTGCCTTCTAATATAAGGACCTTCTGCGCTTTAGCGGCGCAGCGGTCGACGTTGCCAAGTATTGGTCGAAAAGTGTTTGATTGCTGCTGACACGAGAGAAGAAGAAGAAAATGAGGGGTAAATATGAATAAAATCCAAGACGCAATATTGGTACACAGTTATATGTTATGTATCATCTTGAAATATTTTAATAATCTATCAAACTTTGCTGAAAACATTGATTGGTGACGAAATGTCTTCCGAAAACATTGATTGGTGACGAAATGTATTCCGAAAACATTGATTGGTGACGAAATGTATTCCAAAAACATTGATTGGTGACGAAATGTATTCCGAAAACATTGATTGGTGACGAAATGTATTCCAAAAACATTGATTGGTGACGAAATGTATTCCAAAAATATTGATTGGTGATGGAATTGTATTCTAATAGCCTACCTAATTGATTTTGAAATGCACACCGAACCGAACACAAAAAATATGTTTGGTAAAAGTTAGTAACGGAAGCGAATCGTTGCAGACGAGATGGGATTGTCGGTGGAAGCAATTAACGAGAAAAAGGAAAAAGAGTAAAGCAGAGAAGTAAAGATTGATGACGCTCGGTAACGTTTTTGGCCCGAGTCCCATAAAGAAGTCCAAGATTACAAATAAAAATACTAATGGCTAGTTTCGTGAATGTTGATTACCGTATACCTATATAAAATATTATGTGAAAAATTCATAAATCTCTCTTTCAAGACCCCCCCCCATCTCCGTAATGGAGTGTTTGTGAGTCTCTACATATGGAAAGCAAACAATCGGTATAATTCGATTTTTTCGGGATATTATCCAACTGTCGATTTGTCGATTTTTTCTTAATATATCGACAAAGTATCAAGCCAAGATACGCGAGATTTGTATGCAGGGTATATATTTTTCACGGTTTTTCCAACTTTCAAAAAACACCAACAGAAGCTTCGCAGCATAAATGTTCTACATATGGTTTTTTTCGATATTTTTAATAACTTTGAATATATAGGCAGACACATAATTTTATCATAAAAAAATGTTTTTCAAAATAATTTTTTTTTTGAGTAATTCAGAAACTTTTTAAGAAAATTAATTGGGGATTTTGTATTTGTCTATATTTATATCAATTCTCAGCGTTTTAGCTTTTATGGTTTTTGAGATGTATGGAAAAATAAAGTAAAAATTCAAAAGTAGATAACTCCTGATTGAAACAAAAATTCAAAATTCGAAGTAAAAAAATTTTGTAGGCCTATTACTTTCTATATATTCTGAAATTTTAGGCACTGCGCATTGAGCGGATTAAAAGTTATAAGAGACACACACACACTAAATGTTCTTCTCCGAATTCTGAGTAAATCCATATACATATATATAGAACATATATTCTGCGAAGCCTCTAAGTTGGTGTTTTTTGACTTCAAAGTTAAAAAAACCGTGAAAAATATAAACCCTGCAAACAAATATCGCGTATGATAAGAGAACAAAGTTCTTTTGAAAAAATCGACACTTGGAATATTTTTATTTTTACTGAGTGCCAATGTTTTTCATGAGTGCCAATTTAATCTATTTATCTGATTTTGTTTATTTCTTTACTAATTTTTCTGATAGTCAATGTCTTTTTGAGCTTCGATTTGTAATGATAATGTTTTTATTGTATTTTGTAACTATTGCTTTTTTTCTATTTTTCTTTATGTAAAACTTTCCCCCTTGATCATTACTTTGGCTATTTATTTATTTTTGTATTGGTTTTTGATTCATTAAGTTAAACGTTGCTTCGTTCACAAAGCGACAGTTCATAATGAAATTATTACGAGTAAAAAATCACAGTTTTAATCCACGTATGAGCCTGAGAGCTTTCGATGGTGACATCATCATCCTCAGTTTTAATTGTCGCCTTTAAGGATGATGGTGTAACCATCGAAAGCGTTTAGATCGTTGTAACTCATACGTGGATTAAAATTGTGATTTTTAAACTCTTAATATTTTTTTTCGATGAAATGACAGTTATTTTTTCATGTTGGTACCTAATTAATCTATTTAAGAATATAAGGTTCTATAGCTAATTGCGAAAATTGTATCGGCTGTTCGCCAAGAAATCTTACGGTGAAACGTTTTAAGCACATGGAAAAGAAAGTTTTTTAAAATTCTCAATATTGAAAAAAATAACAAGATTGTCGATATTGCAAAAAAAGTTGTTAACAAATAACAAGAGATGAACAAGCCTACGTACCTTGTTGATATAATTATTTCTCTAATTGGAACCGAAACAAAAACACAACGAATCGAAGACAACTCGTTGTTATTAGACCCATTAAAACAAATATTAAATTTACTGACGACATCTCTAACGAACTCGATTTAAAACCATCTGCCTTCCTTCTATCCGAAGAGAAATTTTCCCACGAATTCAAAGCGGCTGAAATTTGAAATAAAAACATTTTGTTAGTGATTTTTTGTGTACTTTGTGAATATTGCACACTTTTCTGAAGTAGTAATATAGTTTTGTTTATATTTATGTACTGTCTCATTAAAACTCTGTTATATAAAAGAATTCATACACGATAAAATATGTGCGGCACACCGAATCTTCTTGTATAGTACAAATATATAAGGGCCACTTACCTACCTAGTCTGATTTAGGGAACCGTCGAAGAGTATGTAAGCACATCTTCAGTTAGATTTAGGGGCCTTGTTAGAAAACATCATCAGAATTCTATTTGCGACATTCGTTACCATTTTTATATTTAAAATCACTTTCTTTATAGTTTTTTGTGTCGAATCAAACTCAGTTGTATGTAAGTTAAGCCAACTTAAGTCATTCCTGCGTCGCATGAAATAACAATAGTTTAATTAGAAGACCTTTGCCATAATTAACAAAGATGCGTACGGGATATCCGTGGGGGCCAGAGTTATAAACTCAAAGAGAACAGTTCCAGGGATTCTACCTTCTAAAATCTTCTGTGAATTATGACGACAGGAATAAAGAATCGTGGACGAATCAGTTGAGAGAAACATGTGAGTACATAAAACATAACTCAATCAATACCTTTAAATTTTATCTTTAATGATTCACCACACATCAAATATCTGGATATTAGTTAACGTTGCTTCATAGACCAGCAGAGTTAGCCACTCCAATAGTTTTTCTTGTATAATATTTATTTAAATTTACTTGGGAGAAGAACGATCATTGACCAGTTTTTTAAAAGACGAATATAAGATAGACCACGACACATGCATCACACTATAATATTTTAATTTAACGACGGATATGTTGTTTTCAAATATAATAATAAATACGATTAGACAACGTTAGACTATAATGTACCAGAATTGCTTAATAATGATGCCGGCATCTAATAAGAAATGCATTACTAAAAATAAAGTAAAAAGACTTCAAGGAATGGCTATTGAGGTGTGGTTTTATATATAGGTAATTAACAATCACATACGATTTCTGATTTTTTTATATATCATGTTCCATATGGACTTTTTTTCACAGAGTAATAAAGAGACACGTTGAGAGCAAGGAAGGATTATTTGTTTTGATCGCCCATCTGTTATTTGCTTTAATGTTGTGTGTTTTACTAATTTATATAAGTCTTGAGAACACGCCGACATGTCTAAAACTTAGACCTGGCGTGACTCACAGCCAATGTTTTGTAATCAATTATTATATTACTATTTTTCAATAATAAATATAAAAAAAAATTAAGTTAACAACTCTTTTAATTTAAAATTCTGACGCTCAATTAGTTAAGAATATAGATCTATATGCTTAAAATGAGCCTGTCTGCATTGATACAAAAACATAAAGGATACGATCAGTGTTTGCAAGGACAATATATAGTCTTCGTTCATCTCTGCCTACCTCATATGACTAATGTAATGGTTTACATGTAAAAATAAAGGATATCTTTATTGTTATTTTTACTGTAGGAATCAAAATGTTAGGGAATCTGAAAAAAATCTCTGTCTGAAAATTTGGAATATGGACGAAACCTCTTTCTGAATATCAGCAAACTGGATGAAACCTCTCTCTGAAAATCTAGAAACCGGACGAAATATCTTTCTAAAAAGCCGGATTCCTTTAAAATATTCTTTCTGAATATCCTGAAACCGGTAGCTTGTAGGCTAAGCCGTAACAAGGAAAATATTTAATGTCGATCGAAAACTCAACACGAAACAATTCCATAAACTCGGTTGAAGAAGTTCTCGAAAGAAATAAACATGAAAAATGAACGATGATTCTACGTGACATTAAAAATAATGATGACGTTGACTGGGAGTAAAAAGTCTCTTATATCCGTTTTTTTTCAAATAAGTTTAACGCTATTCATTTAATTTTCATAATATTGAACACTCAACATCTAATTCAGATAATTATGATCATTAAAAAAATACTTCAAATCAGAGGATATTTGTTAGTGGGTACGTATATAAAAATCACTTCTTATTTTCTATGAATATTTCATTACATTAACAATAACCATTTGAAGCCCTAACATTAAAAATCTACCTTGAATACATATTACTGGAATTATTTATGTCCTCATTTAAGATAATTTGGTCTTGTAAATAAAAATCGAAATGACAAGGTATAAAGGAGATTTCCTCTTGTCATTGTAGTATTAGTATGGATGAAATGTTTTCTTTACTCGTGGGTTTACTGAAATGCATTGTGATGTATTTACCTTTAGCACTGGTTAATGAAAGCATCTTTCATAATGAAGATCGCATCTAAATAAATCTGCCAGCATGAATGAAAGTTCTTGTAACCTTTTGTCTGGACTGTAAGTACTCTCTATATAAAATTAACACAGAAAACATAAATAATTAGAGTGGTACCTACTCTTTTTCTTTGTTATTTAAGTATCTTAAAGATAGGAATAAATTAGAGTATAATTCCTTTTTGTTTTATTCAAGAATATACTTTTACTTTGAAAACTTTTCAAAAGTCTTAATTCATCATCTTACATTTTTATAAGGTGAAATAGATCTCGTAAAAAGTTCATTAATTATGTAGAATCAAATAAATTTTATTTTTCACTTAGCATTTCTAATAAACAAAATTTTTTTTTCATTACTGTGGGGATATAGTTTCAATATTAAATTGTAAATAAATGATCCTTCTTTCTATAAAAAAGGTTTGTGTTGAGATGTCATATTGTAATGAATTAATGAACTTACAATCAATGCGAATCAATAATCATTCCCTGGTTATACTTTCCATATAAATATAGTGTTAGTTTAATGTAATAAATTGTAATTTGGACACACATTTACCATTTAGAGAAAACTTTTAGCACAATAAGGCACATTGATCCTTTGTTATTTTATTTCCCCATCAATTCGACAGATGGTGTCTTGTGTGGATGAGGGATATATGTGAATATCTACATAATAAAAAAATACAATAAAGCTACCCGTGTCAAAGGAGAAAAACTTTTTAAATAAAATAAGTTTCCTAATATGAATGACAACACCAAACAATGTTATAAAATTTCTACATAAATCCATTTTTGTTTCTCAAAACAACACCCAATCTCCTAGTCGTCGATTTGTTTGTATCGATCGGATATTTTATTAACACAAACGTTATTAAAATGTCCGATTCATGGTATCGAAAACCATATTGTAAATTTTAATATGATTTATTTTTGAAATATACTCGGTACAATTTACGATACATTAACTGCGTAATAAATTGTCGTAAACCCAATCACAGTTCGGTACAAAAATACGCAAAAAAAACAATCTTCATACATAATATTCTTAATAAAAGCGGTATCAATTTAAATTTAAAAAAAAATGTAGGATACACGATTCATTCACTTTTCAACATAATATCATGGCACGAGAAGCAAGGAAAATGTTATTTTTATTAGTATTGCCATTTTGAAATGAGATTTTTAAAGTTATTTTTTGTAAGACATCAAAGATCAGTACCACAACATAGTTCTCTTCACAGTCATTAAATCTTGTTTAATTAACATCAATGTAATAAAAATGATTATTATAGACAATTTGTATATTTTTTGTACAGGAGCAACCTGGACACGGCTTACAGGAATGAAGAACACAATAAAAGAGAAGAATTTATAGTTTAAGGGGCCATATAAACCTAAACACCTCAAATCAAATCCCTCAAATATGTTAAACAGTGTGTTTCTAGAAAAAATAGTATAAGTCTTTTCAACATTTCTCTAGTGAATGTTCGTCACACAATTTTGAAATTCAGCCTAAATTCCCATAAATAAATTATTAAAAATATCCTTTTTTACAGCATTTTTTTAAATAACTCCATAATCATGTGTCGTAGAGAAATAAATCTTTTATGTGCTTAAAGTGTGCATAAAATCAAAGTAAATGACCGATAAAGTTTTTACAATTCAAGTAAGGTTTGTTCTTAAAATGCAAAAAATCAACAAATTTGGGATTCCGATAATCAAATAATCATTATTCATTATTAATCATTATTTCGATAATCATTATTCACGTATAATCCTTTTTTAACGCATGCGATATTTACCCTTACTAACGCGTAACTTCATAGTGCATTGGGCGTTTTTAATATAGCATGTTTTCAGTCACTAAGTTTAGCGTTATATGTCCTCTTAATTTACCAAGACTAAAAATGATTTGGGAAACGGAGTATAATAAAATTTATATACACTTATATGTCTAACCCGTAGAAATTATCTATAGTAATACCTACTCTCTTAATAAACACTTAAATGATTTTAATTTTTGATTCAGGGTAGGTACTGCAAACAGACCTTCATACCATTTTAAAATGTGACGTACTGGAAATCCAATTTGACCAAAAACCTGAAAATTTTATTGTTTTTAATCTGAGAATCAAGTGTCCTACGAACACAGACATTAGAATTTTCCATCATCAATTCCCATTTGTGGGGGATTTAATCTGAACCCTCTCCTAGCTACATAGCACGGGGAAAACTAGCATAATTTAAAATAACAGCGTTTCTAGGCTTTTTGCTAAGTCAATATGATTGAAATGCGATCAAAACTATACGTTGTTTCGTACAATACCCTTTGCTCAAGTAGCTGGTAGTATTTTAATATTTGCGAGAAATATACATTTCCTTTGTTATTTGAAAAAAAAGGTATTCTTTTGAAAGAAATCTCTATACAAACGCAATATCGGCACTGGCCAGGGGCGGACAAGCTGACTCTCTGAGATATCCTTGCTTTAATTTACATAACATCATAACCTAAAAACTATGCATTATTCAAATAGTTAAACGTTTCATATTTTCTCAAAATACATGTTTTTTTTACTAGCCACTATTAAATGAAAGCGAGTAGTTTTGATTTAAAATTTTCAATATTTTTGCACAAAAATCTCAACGAATAAAGCGTATACCTACAATGAGTTTCACTTTTGTAGATATTTGTATATATTATGGGGTATGACGTAACATTGTACTGTGCGATTGGAAGAGTCGATAAGCAGTTGAGAGACTTCCACATTATAAACTCATCCATCAAAATATTTTAGGTTGGTGAATTGTGAATAATGTTTTTTAAATACCGACCGTTGAGCTTGACATATTTAATTTTGAAGCATCCTTATTATAAAGCAATCTGTTATTAACGCATCGACCGGGGGGGCAAGTCTGGTTGACTGTCGAAATGAAAACCCTCCTTGTTTACCCATATCATGGATTTAATTATTATATGGAGTTCTACAATAGGTATCTTTAGATGTCATAGGACTCCATACGATAATTATATCCATGATATGGGTAATCACTGGGGTTTTGATTTCACCGGTCGAACCAGACTTGCCTCCCTGGTAGTTATTTGAAGAAGTCTGTGAGTTGATCAAGCCGTGTTGAAAAATCATATATGTGAACCTTGCACCTTGTATGTTGGTCAGGCAGACAAAACGACTTATAATAATCCTTAACTAAATTGTGTGTACATCCACAAAAGTCGATTAGGTAGATTTGATTAGCAAAATGTAGTTAATCGTCCATAAACGGGTCCAAAACAATTTAGACAAAACATATTATGTGAGTTAGTTATAGTTAAGTGTGGGCAAGATGCATAAAATTTAACATCTCTTCAAGAAGATTACTTGTCGTTGACGAAGGTTGAGAGGAAATGGGATCCTGGGATGACGATAACGGCTCGGGGACGGACGGTTCGGACAATGTTACGGTTGAGATGATGTGATGCAAAGTTCACAAAGAGAATGGTCTTGACTATCCCTGAACAAACTACAAAACAAATATACCGGAATTAATTTCACGGCGGGTACCGGGGCACAATACGATTTTATCGATAGATTTTATTCGAGAAACACACTATATAGTTCTGGGGGGCAAGTCTGCTTCAATCGGCGAAATCAAAACCCTCGTGATTACCCATATCATGGATATAATTATTATATGGAGTTCTACAATGTATTGAGAACTCATAGAACTCCATACGATAATTATATCCATGATATGGGTAATCACTAGGGTTTTGATTTCGCCGATTGAAGCAGACTTGCCCCCCAGAACTATATAGTGTGTTTCATTCATTGCATCGTTTAAATAAGTCAAACTTCTTAGTATTTAAAAGATAAATACTACATAAGTGCTGGGTTTGGACGTTTTAAATCAGGTATGGGCAACCTTTGACATGTTGTGGGCCAAACTTTAGTGAGCAAAGACGTTCGCGGGCCGCGTTTAAAAGTAGTGTTTTAAAGTATGTAGTAAGTCATATTTTTTAACGATAGATATCAGACATGAAATAATACATTGTCATTGTAATACAATTTATTAAAATAACAAAATTAAATGAAAAAATAGGTACAACATTGTAATTAAATCGTGAAATTTGGAATTATTACAAACTAAGAAAATTAAACAGCGACACTGAAATCAACGAGACACTTGAGCTTGAATTTGGGAAACTAATTCATCAATGTTTGGATTAATTCCGCTGATACAAAAACGTTTGATGATCGCCGCCACGCGGCTTGCTCGCTCATTTGATTCCGAGAGTATGAATAAGTGTAAATGATTTTTTTTGTTGGGCTTTTCAAAATATCTGGCGGGGTGGATCATATCTCACAGCGGGCCGATTGTTGCCCACATTTGTTTTCGATCCTATCCCACAGATAGCAGTGCGTAGAAAAAAAAACTCGAAATTGAATTAAACAGAACATTCAAAATGAATAAAATAATTGGTAGATTCGGATTGCGAAAGCGTAATGACTCTTTATTTAAGCACCATTTACACATGTATATTTGTCAAATAATTCTTAACTGATATTTCTTTAATATCATCCAATCTCCTCGAGTTTTCAGATAACGATGTGATTTTTTGCAATCCAAAATTTCATATTTTAAAAAGGACAGTTTTTTCGAGCAGATAAACATGTCTGTTAACATGTTTCCGAATTCATACGCTTCAGTGCACTGGGATTGGGTTAATCAAACTTAATGGCAATATTTGATGTTTTTGCTACGAGTATATTTAGTGTATTATTCTTAAAAAAAAATACATCCCATTCCCTAGCTATTAAATATTATCATCAAATCAACTCTGAAAATAATATCATTTTGTTTAACGCAATATGATGTGCAAAATTTTACCGTACATAAATAGGATTTCAATATTGAAAATAAAATTAAACTACCTACTTTTCTTTATTAAAACCGCAATGAATTATAAAGTTTTTAGGCATAATAGAGAGATGGTATTCAATTAGGGTAATAAATCTGAATTGGCATATTGCTGCCAAAAATAACGGAAAGGGTTAATAAATTATAAAACCACCAAATCCAATATATTGGTTTGAAATCTACATGAAAAGAAACGCTGAATTATTGAAAGACAAATTATTTAAAGATTTTTCAGGTTTCAAAATAAAACAATTGTTTATAAAAAATATTTATATACATTTTCATAAAGATAAAATCAATCATATTACACCGTAACACAAATACAAGATCACACACAGGCATTATTTCATGACTTTAAAAATAGAGACATTACTACTATTTAGCTCCAAAAAGATATAATACGTTAATAAAAGAAATAAAGGACATTGTCCAGCATTCGTACCATGGAGGAGTGCCTGGTTTTCCATTCTACATTGCTGACATTTTTGGATCGCATAGGACTCCCAACAATTAATGAATATTAATATTCTGGATAAATTTCTGAAGTTCAAACCGATGTAGTGCGAATAAAAACCTACAGAACATAAATCTGTCTATGAAGTTAAAACGATATCACTTATAATAAGTTGACATTTCACTGAGGCATCTTGTCGTAGAACCAACCTCGGATTTGAAGAGCCGTAGGTACGCAGAAAAAATATCCAGCGATTCGGAGAAATCTTGACGTGAAAAAGATTTATTTGTCGGAATTCATTCCTCACATCACAATGAATGCGTCATATATATCCATTGAAGGTATACCATTCAAAGTTCTTGCTTAGTCATCATATTGTATACTTACTCTATTTATAAGCACAAACGTAAGACAGGCTTAAATTTTCGGTGTATATTTTTGTGTACCTTATATTTTCCGCAAATTAAATAATAAATGACGCCGTTAAAATTTTAAGCGTGGAAAACCAGAGAGAATATTTATAGTACAATTTAAAGATACGTATGTACAGGGGCTGATCCACCATAGGTTCAAACGATATAGTTGCGTCAGTCGCAAATAAGAAAAAGAATCTGAAATAATGACAAAAAATAACTGCACTCAAACATTAGGAAGAAATCGAGTAGCATTTGAATCCAATCAAATATTATAAATTTTCAAAACAATACTGAGACAAATGCGAAATATATTGAGGTAAGTACTCTTCAATTTCATGAACGGCAACACACACACAAACACGATTAACGAGGGCCTATACGGCCCCCCGTGCCTTGTCATATTGCGCATGCGCCAATGTTGTCTATTCAAATACTAGCGTCTGGCGACAGATGAATCAAGAGTAAATTTTACGACAGCGAAATAATAGTATGATGTGTACGTAAATCCCATTTATTAATTTTTGGTTAGGTTCAGTTAGTCTTTAATAATAATAGCGACTCGCGTGAGCGAGTTGCTTTATATATTGAATGGAAATCGATTGCAGAAAAATGTTATCAATATCTTTGTCATTTGTAAGTTTATTGTATATTCGCATTAGATCACATTTTTCAAATAAATTATATTTCTTAACATATTATTTACGTAATTGTATGATTTTTAATATTACTTAGGTACTTATTATTTTTTATGTTGAAGTGGATTTTCATTTACCAACATATCAATTTAATAAAACTGCGCCAAAAATTGTACCGATAAAATCTCCGCGCATGCGCAATATGACAAGCATGGGGGGCCGTATAGGCCCTCGTAAAGATTAGGAGAGGTTAGGTTATGTTAGATTCGATTAGGTTATGGCCCGGTATTTGAGTTAGCTCTTAAGAGTTTAACTCAAGTTTAACGAAAATACTGTCTTAACATTACCTAATCTTCCCTCAAATACGTATGTAACTAAACGGCATATTCGACTCAACTATTGGTAAGTATTGTTTCTGATATATTTTCGCTAGGCGGCGCCGGCGCACTTACGAGGATCACCGCCGTGCGCGTTATTTATTTACTTAAAACTGTTTGAGCACACGTGCACAATGGCGGGCTTATTGTCAAATGGCAATATCTTCCAACCAACCATAAGTACGCGTTAGTGATTTATTTCATTTTATTACAAACAAAACTGCATAGGTACTACTAAACTTTTCAGTATTATCAATTTTTGTTGGTAATAAAATATTTAATATAGAACTGTTTCATGTAATTAATATATATTTTTTCTTACATAAATAACAATGTATTGCCTAACCACAAACCAACAAACTGACAGCCATAACTGACAGTCTACTACCCATCTGCCAAATTCTCGCATCACGAGAATCGTAGTAGACAATAACCACAGAAAACGTAAAATATGTCTAGAGTTGAAGATTTCGTAAATGACCTTTCATTCTGCACTGTTGTATGCAAATTAATTGTAATCCCCCCTTAACTTGTAATGCCGATTACTTAATCCAACGATTTGGGGGACAACTAAAATACCGGGCATATTATTGGCCGGTCTTACAGTCGGCCCTCAACTCATTGAGTTTGTTAAACTCAAGATTAATGTTAAGGGAAGATTGAATCCATTTCCGTATTACAGTGCAATATCACATGTCAGTTACTAAATCTTCAATTATAGACATTTTTACTTTTTCATTGGTTATTATCTGTCAAATTTTAAATAACCTCAAATAATACGAAATACAAAACGGGACGCTACGACTTGAAATACTATTGTTTTATTATCCAACATGGTAAATTTAATTTTTATCACCAAAATAATGCTTTTAAATGCTCATGTTCGTTTAAATATGGCTGTCAGTTTTTTTTGTTGTGTGGCGCCACCGTCGATACAACTAACGCCTCTAGTGATAGAACACTGAAACTACACTCGTTGTCTAGCAACGAGTGGAGAAATGACAGTTGACTCACCGTTAAGTACTTAATCCGCCAGAAAAGTTGAGTTAAATATTTGTCGTTTTAGTGATGTATTTGAGGGAAGATTAGGCCTAAACAGACACTGTAATACGCTATATTTTTGTAAAACTTGAGTTTAGCTCTTAAACTGAGACTGTAATACCGGCCCTATGTTAGGTAAGATTGGGCTCCTATTCGGCCTAATTCATATGAAGGGCAAAAAACCTAACCTATCCTAACCATATTATATGCGTGCTAGCATTCGTTAAACGGAAGAGAATTTTGAAACAAGATGGGCGCTTTTTTACTTTAGTACATCAGGCGCCTGTAGATGCGGACCTGAATTCATACAGAATAAGGTATGTAGGGTCGGATCATGGAGACATGTCAAGATGATGTACACGACTTAGCTCTTACACCTTTTTGTATGCTCATATAGTACAATATTATACAATGTTCGTACATTTTACTTTCTAATTATGTAAGTATCATACAGGTATAGGAATTATTTTGAATAAATTATTATTGGGATTTTGGAATTCCCCTCTAATTCCAGCTATGACAATAGGGATGATGTCGAATTAATTGAGTCACAGACAATAAGACAGTCTTTAATTGTATTTTTTATAATAATTAGGATGTTTATACACAAAGTTTTATTTTTATACATTAGAATAAAGATTATAATTCACGTGATTGAATGTTTATGTGTTTGATAAAAATGTAGATGAGAATTCATGTGGCTGAATGTTTGAGTTGCAAAGTTTTTTTTAATACATAAAAATAAAGATGAGAATTCACGTAGCTGAATGTTTGATATGCATTTTTTTTAAATACGTTAAAATATAGATGAGAATTTATGTGGCTGAATGTTTTATGTGTTTGATAAAAAATAAAGATGAGAATTCACGTGGCTGAATGTTTGATGTGAATGTTTTGTATTTGATAAAAATAAAGATGAGAATTCATGTGGCTGAATGTTTTATGTGTTTGATAAAAAATAAAGATGAGAATTCATGTGGCTGAATGCTTTATGTGTTTGAAAAAACATAGATGAAAACTCATGTGGCTGAATGTTTGATCTGCAAAATAAAATAAATGAAAACGAATGGGTTGTAAATTTATTTCTTCTAGGTAACAATAATTCTTAGATCAAGAACTCTTATCACTCTTTATTAATTTGACATTCCAACATTACGTCGGCCTTCGTAGTTAGTTGGTTGGGTACCTGACTGCTGATCCAAAAGTCCCAAGTTCGATTCCCGGTGGAGACACAGTTTTTTCAGTCTGGATCTATGAGACTATTAAAATCGTAAGTCTCCAGAATTTGGCAACTTGTTATTGGGTGCGTGTTAAATTAATATTTGACATTGTACCTGTTAGTTACCCGAGAAGTAATTTTAAATAAAATAAATGTAATAACACGATCTCCACTATCCTATAATAGTGGAGAATAAAAATTTAATTGTTCTGTACAAATACACGAAATATGCAAATAAATGCATTCCCTCTACATAAAATAAAACAAACAGTCTGTTTTATAGTACCTACACAAGACTTTCTTAGAGTAAACTTAAACTCATTCATTACCGTGCATCGTTTCATACAGTATTTCTATTGAATTAAGTATCTTATTTCAGTTATATCTATAATTAAAAGTAAAGACTTTTTGATTCTACATTAATTTTATTCTGCGCGATAGGCCTATTTCGCCTTGTTAGGGCATTTACTAGCTTATTTAAACTTCGTCGCTAGCTTATTAAACTTCTAGCTTATTAAACTATTATTAAAACTTCGTCGATTATTATCTTATTTCATTTTTATATTTCGAAATTCCTATTTTCACATATAAATATAAAGCAATATTTAGCAATATAAAATTAAAAATTTCTTATCCACCTCAAATGGCGATGAATCAATAACTTTATCATGAAAACGATTATTGTAAGTATCAATAATTATAAGAGACTCCAATATCAAACTGTTTATAAAGGGATTTGAAAATTTATTTTAAAATAATAACAAGAAGCATGATGAAAAACAATGTAGGTATACTTAACAAAATTTTAGACTTCCGAGGAAATTTAACGCTTTGTAAATAATCACATCTTGTCATCTCGTGAAAACAATTAGCGAAGCTTGGAAACAAATATTTATTTTATCATTATTTCTTTCGGAGTTTCACGAATCAAAGGGGATTCAAACTATATTTGTGATATTATGTTATATATTTATTTGTAACATTAATATTTTTCGTATCAGGCGTTTAGTACTGGTGCTCGAAATAATATAAATAAATAAAATTACTAATTCTAAAGTTATTGTGTTAACAGAGTGGATATCCATTTTAAAATTAATGAACATATACTAAAGTATTTATCACAAAAATTCGATTACAATGACCGAACATTTTCGCCGAAAAGGCTTGGCATTGTCAAGGTCTAAAGTGAAACTAACCAATTCAAACAAAAATTATCCTACACTACAACATTTACAGCGTTGCCAACTGTGTGGGTGGAGTTACAGTGATTTTACAATGTTGCCAAATATGTGGGTCAGTCTATGTTTGAAGAAGTGGGGATATGTTTGGTACCTGGATGTTAACAATGCCTTTTATTTTATTGGGTACCAAGTACCAATGATATCCCCACTTCTTCAAACTTAGACTGGCCCACATATTATGCAACATGGTAAAATCACTGCAACTCCACCCACACAGGCGGTTGAGCTGTTAATGTTGAAGTGTAGGATTGTAGGATGTAGGATGATTGAAACGTTCGGTCATTGTAATGGATTTTTTTTGTGAAAAAATGCTTAATTTATTTAAAGCTTTTTGAGAACAAGTGCACAATGGCGGGCTTATTGCCAAATGGCAATACCTTCCAACAAACCATATTCATTTGGTGGAAAATATTGTATTTATGATACAAACCAACATTTTTTATGAATACAATAAAAATTATTTAGTAAAAATTATAAAATAAGATTTTTTTAATAAAAATATAAAACAAAATAACAAAGAAACGGAGGGGACAGGAGAGGGGGGAAATAATCATTAATTTTAAATCATATTATATTGATGCCTCATTGAAAAAAATATTTAAATATAAACTTATATTGTTTTCGATATTTTTCTTCGTTTTAAAAACAGAATGCCATATTCAATAATTTTGTATTCAATTGATAATAAAAAAAACACTATATTTTCGTACTAAATTTTCTTATTTTTAATTTATTTCTTACATTTTACTTCTATAAAACTAATCTTGCAATATTTACTGTGCTGGTTGAATAGAAGAATGGACAATAAAATCCCAATTTATTTAAAATATTATTATCTTTATAAATTATATATTTATTTTATTTTATTTTTATTTTTTATTTTTTATTTGTTTGGAAACTTAACAGCTATACATTTATAATACTTAATTTCAAATGAGTATACAAAATAAATAGCCAATTATAAAGTTTCACATATTTAAATTATTATACATTATTAATGTTGGGTAGTCATTGTAAGATGGTGAGTGTATGTGGGGGAAAGGGAAGGGTAATGGATATAGGAAAGCGTTGATAAGGAAGGGATGAATGTTTAAGGAAAGTAGGTTTGATTTTTAACCAGTAATACTAGTTGCATGTAACACATGAGATCCAACTGTCGATAGCGATAGTATGTATAGTTGAAGAATATGTACCAAACTATAAACCCATAAATACAAATTATTGAATATTTTCAGATATTTTGTTTTCTATGCAACATATGTAGGTATGTATGTCAAGATAGGATAGTATGGAGGAAGATCCTTTTTTCCTACCCAGAATATGAAAATAGCATGATGGTATGTATGTTTGTTTGGAGATGAAGTATCAAACTATTAAGTCTTCTTACATATTGTGTATAGGCGACTGCCATACAAAATGTATGAAGCGATGTCGTCACTAAATTCAATTTTTAAAAAAATTGTTAAAAAAAAATTGAGATCTTCTACTACAATGTTAATATTTTTTATAGAAAATTAAATTATCTAGTTGGGGTGTTTCGGCTTTTTTCGATAATTGTTAAAGTTTTGGAAATATAGGCAGTTAAACTCATAAATTTATCATAAAAAAAATATTTTTCTTAATAAAAAATGTTTGAGAAACCCTGGAATTTTTTTGAAAAAACTTATTTGAGATTTTGTATTTGTCTATGTTTGTACCAATTTTCAGCGTTCTAGCTTTTATGGTTTCTGAGATATATGGAAAAATAAAATAAAAATTCAAAAGTTGATAACCCCTGACTGAAACAAAAATTCAAAATTCCGAGTATAAAAGTTTTGTAGGCCTGTAACTGTTTATATATTCTGAAATTTTAGGCTCTGTAAATTGAGCGGATCAAAAGTTATAAGGGGGGGACGGACACACAGACACACAGACACACACACACACACACAGACACACGAAATGTTCTACTCCGAATTCTGAGTAAATCCGTGTATGGAACATATATGCTGCGAAGCCTCTAAGTTGGTGTTTTTTGACTTCAAAGTTGGAAAAGCCGTGAAAAAAGTAGACCTCTCCATACAATTCTCGCGTATTCTGGCTTGATACATTGTCGATATGTTAAGAGAACAAAGTTCTCCTGAACAAATCGACAGTTGGATTACCAATAACTGCGCGTAATTGGCGTTTCATATAATTCTTCTGTATGTGTGTATGCGACTGAACTCCTCCTAAACGGCTGAACCGATGCTGATGAAAATTTTTGTGTGTTTGAGTGATTTCCCGAATGGTTTAGACTCACAAAAGGAATTTTAAAAATTGATATAATAAAAGAAAAATAAAAAAATGATTTTTTATAACTATGAATTATAACAGGTGGCGCTTATGTCGAATTGGCATAAATCTGTCATGGCGTCGTAGCTTTGCTTATTTTCGACATCTCAATTTCTTATCGTTCTGGTTCGGTATTATTTATATTTCAATTATATACATGTGCATGGAAATTTAATTTCTGTTCACTGTTTTGATATTATTCATATTTCGATTCGTTCATTTCCGTCTCCAGTCCAAATATGTTTATTTCAATTATAGGTATACATACATGTGCATCAAATGGCAATCGATCTAACCTCAAAGTGTTTGAGGACTATTTGCTAACGAAGATGGATATCATTTTAACATCTAACGAAGAAATCCAGCGACAGGTACAATCTACACATTATTTACTTTTTTTCTTTTTCCAATATTATCATTTAATTTTTATGTGTCATTTATACAAATTTATACCCTCTTTTTTTACCGATATCTCTTAATTATTTATACATACAGTTAAATTATTTAATGATTTTCCAGTTTTCAACATTCCACAGTTATATATCAAAATTATTTCTATACATTTTCATAAAGATAAAACAATTCACATTACACCGCAACACAATTACGAGACGACACGCAGGAATTTTCTCATGACTCCAAAGACAAACACGACATTCGGACAAAGACATTACTATTATTTAGCTCCAAAAATTTTTAATAAGATAAAAAGTGAAATAACGGACATACAGTTGATGAATAATTTGAAATACAAGAAAACAATAGAAACATGGATTAGAAACAAGGGCATTATATACTGCGGAAACATGATCAAGCTACAATAGTTTATATTTTTATTTTTATAATAGGTATATTTTATAACAAGTTTTAGTTAAATACAAGTTAAATATTTTTCTGTCAGATATAACGCAAAAAAAAAATAAAATTCTGTCACCTCGGTACAGGCTCAGCCTAGTGAGGTGGTGTATACCAAATAATACTATAAAAAAAAGTTTCATATAACTTATTTAAATTGTACTTTTTTGTAATATTTTTATTGTTTGTATATTGTTATTTTTTTTTTGGTTTCAATAATAAAAAAAAACATATAAAACATTTAGACTTTTGTAGTTGTTTCTAATATTTTATATTGTATGCTCTGTTTTTTTATTATATAATTGGTTATAATGGTTTTATATTCGCAAGATTCACTAATAAACATGTACCATTCTGTAGATGCTCTTTTAGCGAAACGCGACAGTGATCAAGTGTTTATATAAAAATTGTGTGTTTTTGTAATTTATTTTAATTAATTAATAATATCATTTATAATGGAACTCCATCAAAAATTAACAGTTGAGAAATAAATAATAATCATTTTTGCAATCGTATAAAATCAGGATATCCAATATTCGGGCAGGACAACGTCTGTTGGGTCCGTTAGTATTTTCTTAAAATATTATAAGTACATAATGCGATAGTACTTTTGTAATAAACATGCGTGTTGCTCAGGATGTAAGAAATTCATAATATATTATGTCGTTTTATAATTTTTCTACGAAGATAAATTTATCTGCAAGATCCAATTTCTAATATCTTATTTTGCTCATGCTGTAATAGTGATAATATTAATGTTTCATTTGATTTTCAATTATATTAATAAAATCATATTTCCAAATTAAATTGGCTTCACAAATGAAATGTTCGCAATATGAAAACTAAATGTCTCAAAATGAATTGCTGAAATTTTGAAAAGCTTTTAATCAGTACGAACTCCTTAGAGACTCTGGCTTTCATTGTCGTTTTCTTAACAATGAACATCTATTTATTATTCCATAAATATATGACAAGACTAGGTACACTATTGATTTTGCTTCAAATCCAGGTCTCAAATTAAAATATTTCACCATTATTTAGAACAGCAAATTTTAATATAATATTAAATACAAACCTAACCTAACCTAACATAACTCCTTTATCCCACGCCCCCCAATTCCATTATCATTTGCGTGTTTCAATTTTGAAGTACCTTTGTTGTTTGTGTCTTCTTTGTTTTTTTTTGTATTTTATTTCAATTAACATATATCTTTATATTTTGAATTTTAAACTGACTCCACTGTTTACGTAATGTAAAGTTATTTTATTTTTTATATTTATGCATAATGCATGATGGGGGAACTATTTTAGAAAATAGTCAACATTCTTTATTGTATCTTTAATAATTTGCAAATTGCTGTATATTTCCCCCTACAATGAAGTAAAAAAATAAAACTTGAAATTTAGAAACATTTTTTTATTTAAAAAAATGGGCAACATACAAAAAAAAATTATCAATAAAATAAATTTAAATAAAAGATCCTTTTATAGATATTTTTTAATCAATATTTATTGATAAATAAATAACATATTTTGTTGTATTCTACGTCCTTTATGATTTGTCGTTCACTTCAATGTTATTAAAAATTGCACGATTCTATAATAAAACGTTCCTCCATTTTACAAGGTACATCAAAGTTTTAACAGTTAAAATATTGTTACTTCATCAGCCCACATTAGATTTCTTATTACATATTTACTTAAATGCTTATGTATCATTACATTTCTTCTCCTCATAAATTATTTGACTTATTTATGTAGCCTACAAAAGGCCAGCTTTGCTACCACAAGACAATCTCTTCCAACACCCCTTAGCAACATGAAGCTTAAAGTGAAGTTGGTACAATAGTACCTATGCGTTACTTCCAAAGAATAAATACGTCGATATACAGACAGATCATGACGATAATAAAAAAATACGAGACAAAAATATTGGTCAAAACATTTTCTATACACCGAATGATACTTGTTTCTATTGTTTGTCATTTAATACGATATCAAAGTAAAAAAGAAGCTTTGATGTATTTTATATTTTAGTGATATACTTTGATGTATTTTATATTTTAGTGATATGCTTTGATGTATTTTATATTATGTGAAATAAGTCTGGTGGCATTATATTATAATAATTAAATATAGAAAATGCGAACACAATATTGTCATGTGTGTTTGTAACATATTTTTCACACAATACGCCACAAACATTGTACAAATATTGCCATATATTTGTTCATAATGAAAAATAATAAATAGCTTTTGGTACAGCAAAAAAATGAATAACGCCGCACAAACGAAACGCCCTCTGGAATAAGTAATAAAATTTGCAAAAAAGTAACACGCGACACAAAAGAAAATTACTAACGAAATCGATTTGAAGGATCAAATCAATTTCATTAAAAAAATAGCTTTGTCTCGCAGCTGAATTGGAAATTGAAAAATATTCTGAACCTTCAAGTATTTATCTCAAGAAACATCTCAATGTTCAGAACTAAATAGATTATGGATTCTTCTCAAAAGATACGCTCAAGGATTGTTTCGTTAAAGAACCTGCAGGGATGAAATAAAAACCATATTTTCTTACGCAACGTTCAAAATTACGGCCTACACCAACGAAATGATAGATCTTTCATGTATTTTATCGTAATGTTTTACCTGCTATCTGTTAATAACGATCAGAACCAAGGTATAAGCAGATACTCTGCATTTGATAACTTACAAATATCTACTCAAAAGCTTCTTATGATCTCGCAATTCTAGACTTTCGTTATTTGGTATAGTTAGCCGATACAAAATTTATACTTATACTTAAGTCTTAATATAAAGACTATTTTTTTCTGGATTAAGATACCACTGCATCCATCTCCCTCCGGCACATTTCTTGATGTCATCAGACCACTTTGCCTGGGGTCTGCCGACACCTCTTCGGCTTGTTCACGGTCGCCATTCTTCGATCTGTTTAGTCCATCGTGAATCCTGGCATCTGGCAATATGTCCAGCCCAGCCCCACTTAAGACCAGCGACCCTTTCCGCTACATCGGCTACTTTGGTAACAATAAGGGAGACAGGGAGTTGTTTGTGGAGGCCTATGTCCAAGAATGGAAAAAACAGGCTAAAGAAGAAGAATGATACCACAGTAGATAATTTGAACCCTGCGTAGTGGTGGCTTTTGTAGATAACAGCTTTTTGTAGATTTATATTTCTTACTCATTCAACCTATCTGTATGTGATGGATTTTTAAAAACCATCTCAATTATTCATAATTTGATTGATTGGGCAATCGATCTATGTGACAATGTAGATGTCCTGATTGGGTTTCAATAAAAAATTAAATATAAGATAAAAAATTAGGAGAACAAAATCATGAAATACAATTTATTTTTCGTATTCAAGAGATATAAATCTCTCGAATGGATATTTCAGATTTTGAAAACAACATGTTGGATCCATGCCAGAGGTTCTATATCTCTCTATGTGTGCGTTGTGGCATATTCAGCAAAATCTATATATTATGTATTATAACAATATAACACAAATCTCTTATCCACAGCAATGCTTGGAGCTACGTGACCGATAATTGAAATGAAGTAACGTTGAATATAACGGCTTTGTAATGTAAGTCTCATCGAAGATGGACAGGGATTCGAAAAAGAAGCACAAGATTGAGGTTATGTGAAATTAAAACCTGCATTATATACTTATTTTGTCAAGACAGGACCTAAGGACCTACCTAGCGAGATCAAGGTCCTTGTAATTAATTGTAATATGAACATAAAGGTATATCATATTCTTCCTAAGACCGTTTCAACTTATAGTCCGTCACAATCATAAGATTGAATACTGCAGGCACATATTATAACTTTTTTTTTTAATTTATTACCTATTTAAAACTTGATTGTTTTTTCTTTCTTCATAAACATCTAACTACTTCATTTGTTAGCACTAAATATTATTTTAGAAGATGTGTATAACATCGACTTAAATAATCCTGTTTTACTATCTTGTTTTGTAATCGGCTGTAATAATAGTCATGGTAATAATCTGATTCGATACTTAGAAATCCTGACGCGTCAGGATTATAAGTTAAACATCTTTAAGTTACAAATTTAACAATAAAAGACTCCAAACCACAGACTGCTGGTCATGACAACAATTGGTCATGACAATTACAAGATGGGTCGGTGGCAGAGCGATTAGCGCGCTGGGCTAGTAATCTAGTGGTCGCGAGTTCGAATCCTGCCTCGACCGATTTTGTTCACCTAAGCACAAGCATTTATTTGCTTATTTTAGGGAACGTAGGAAGGTGTATATGTACTTGCTTAACAAGGATATATTCATTTTTATTAAAAAAAAATCATAGTCATATTCAATATTCCGATTCGATAATGATAAATCATGGCTCGTCACTATGCGTCAGGAATATATGTATGCATAATATTTAATATTTAGACTTGATAAGTCAAGACGCTTAGAGTGTAAATATATTTTAAACATTAATTTCCGTTTAAATTCGACTCATTGAGATTGAACGATTACGAATTAATTTGAAATACACAGCAACAACCGTAAAAATAAATGTGATATATCTTCGTGTCGACGGAGATTCCCGAATGCGGATTCGGACGCATTCGTATATTGAATGAGCGGCGGCTATCCTTTGCTTTAGGCCTACAGAGTAAACACCGTAGGTCGTGTAAATTATTGTTTTTGTTATAGGTATTTGCGTGCATATTTTTAGAAACTGTACATTGTATTAATATATTTATTATATATGTAAAATAATGTCACATTGAATAGCATTTTAGACTTAATATTTACATTATATAACAATAAACAAAAACATTAAAACAATTTTCAATTACAGTTTGTGGCTTTTGTATCGTGACGGTGGACGGTGAACAATGAATACTAGTAGGGCTCTGCGAACGGCAGCCGTAGTTCGCTGTTCTCAGTATGCGCTTGCATGTACTAGAGTATGCTCCATTGGTGAGAATTGGATTCATCCGTAAACTGTTCACCAGTTCACGTAATATTAACTGTAAATCTATGCGTGTTATTGTTAATAATATTAAAATGTTATTCAAATAAATGAACTGCACAAATGACTGTGCTCCTCCCTCGAACACGAGATTTGATCTCAACTGAGGGACGAATAGATGTTACATAATTTAATTTTAAGATACTCCTGTTTGTAATTCTTATTATTATGAATGTATTAAATTGTTATTTTATTAAAGAAATAAAAAAAATAATTAATTGTCGTGTTTATTGTTTATTTAGTAAACAGTTTGGGTTTAAAACGGAATGAAAAAATCAAATTCAATCTTGAACCAAAATTGACTTTTATAGGTAAGTGGATGCTGGGCGTTATCGGCGATCGCTATAATAAATAACCCTAGAAATGGTGTAATAAAACGGTAAACAGCGTTATAAAAGACTATCATTGTCAGTTTTATCACGCTAAGGACGTCAGTGAAAAGACAATAATTGGTTTAACATAAATTAAGATTCCTCTCTAAATTACAATCAAAATGCTTTGCAAATTCCGTACGTAATACTATGTACCTACCTATCTAAATTACAATCGCGATACAAGCTAGTTGGATGGAAGCGATGTTGCTATAATATTGAGAATATGCCGTGATGTAATCACTACAACGCTTTACTAATTTGAGCAAATTGATTTTATCTACTTTAGTATTATCCGACAAATGTGATCAAATCAATTAATTTTCAAAATATAATAAAGTGACAATCGAAAAAAATATCATTTTAACACTTACAAACATTTTTTAACACCGACAAAGATTACTGCTACGAAAAATAGTGTTTTTAAAAAACACTACCTACCAATAACACTTTTTTATTTATTTTAAATTACACCAGCAGCTGTAAGTCACCGGCTGAGAATAGTGCTTCCACTCTTTGATGTTATCATTTTTTGTGGTTGTGCTGTAAGAGCCGAGTAATTAAAAAAAAACAACAGGCGACAATAGCATCTCATATATTTCAGCACAGAGGTTCACTAACCATTCCGAATGTAGTGACTCTTTAAGTGAGACGAGACTGACGTGTGGGTATACACGCATGT
Organism: Molanna angustata; assembly: GCA_963576475.1. Lineage (NCBI taxonomy): Eukaryota > Metazoa > Arthropoda > Insecta > Trichoptera > Molannidae > Molanna > Molanna angustata. The sequence goes on along the minus strand of OY754976.1, from coordinate 11,032,106 downwards.
GTTGTGCTACATATTATGATATTGCACACCCGCACACCTGTCGCTGGCTACCCCACATTGTGGGATATGGCGTGACGGTATGGATAAATACTTTATTTATAAACATGTTCAGAATGTTCAGATAATAATATGTGGTGATAAGGTACAATCGAAAGATACAAAAAATAAATAAATTTAATAAATGTACGTACCCGAGATGTTCTAGAAGATAGACACGTGGCAGGGAATTTATTTACAACATGTGAAATAAAAGTCCTTACCTGAAACAAAAAAAAATTATTTTAAAAGTGTTATTTCTTTACTCGTGCAAAACAGATTAAGGGTCGTATTACGGGAGATATTTAGAAATAATGTAAGAAAAAGTTGAGGTCCCGTAAGCAGTATTCTCGCAGTTCGTTACGTATTTCTCAAATAACTCTTCTAATACGACCCTCAGTAATGGCAATTTCGAATATATCTATAATTATTTATTACTAATACACAAAACAAATATAACGTATATATACTGACGAATAACGCCCCAATAGGCAATCCCTGTTCTGGGACTGTTATTTTACACAGTTGAGTATCTAATTTATACTTGCAAACATTAATCGTTCAAGCTTCTCGTGTTTCTTTCTTTCAAAATATTATTCACATGATCATGTCGCACCATTCTTAGACAAACCCTGTTATTCACTCCATCTCTTACACCCTCGTATATTTTTTTGGTCAGCTTTTCATGGTTCATTCGTTCAATATACCCAAATCACTACTGAATACCAACTTAATTGAATAACTCTAAATTGAAGAAAAATCTGTTCTTTTTCCACTCTAGGAATCTGATTCCCAATTTAAGAATCTCGGCACTAGAAAAACGTTAAATAATCAGTTTGTGAATAAGTGATGAACTATTTTTTTTATTCTCAAATTTCGAATTATTAACTTGATAGCACATTAAAACCATTTTTTTAATAAACTATGTTTTATTAGTGATGTCTATAATTAAAAGTAAAACACTTTTTTTGATTCTACATGAATTTAATTTATTGTTAGGGCATTTAAGATAAGTTCGTAAATGCCCTAAGAAGGCGAAATAGGCCTATCGCATTAATAAAATTCATGTAGAATCAAAAAAGTGTTTTACTTTTAATTATAGACATCATTGTTAATGGAATTCTACAAAATAAAAACTTTATCAATTATTATGTTTTATTACTTTGTATAAACCGCTTTATAACAAACGACATATATAATAACTTGGTTTATACAAAGTAACCTCAATATAGTTTATAATTTTTTTTTAGTTATTCATTACACAAAGTAGATTAAATATTAATTTTATTTTTTTTTCTTAAAATTTTTTAATAAACATTAAAAATAAAAAACGTTTATAACTTAATTCCACTGTTTATTTAGACTACAACCTTCAAACGTTTTCCATTTTTAATGTTTATGTAAAATTTTAATAAATTTGAATGGAATTACATCAAGACCTTTCGACCAAAAAATTAAATCTAATTAATTTTATATCAATGGTAAACTAAACCGGTCATGGATTTGGCTAGGTGATGGGTAACAATACAAACAAAAGCTCACTTTACTTCCAATGAAATTCATTCAGCTTTTGGCGCTGTAAGTTTCTAACGCTAAGTAGTCAGGTAGGTATATTTGTATGCGGTAGTGGATATTTCAATTAATCTCCAGAGTGCAGGTGTGCCTGGCTGTTTAGTTTACCTACTAATTCCATAACACCTACGTACACGATACAGCACTCTATCTGAGACTTTAATCACTTTTACCCATAACATTGTAATCAAGCGTAAAAATGAAAACAATAGCATATCCCTGGATATTTAGCGGATATAATAAATTCATTCACAACATTATTTTATGCTAAACAATGATAATTATAAAATATATTTACGGATGAATGTATCAAAATGAATTTAGCCATGAGTTTTTTCTAAATGTTTAAAGTGTCGTAATGAAATTTTATGATCGTAGATATAAATATCAAAGTTCATTAATTCATACCATCGTGGCATATAAACCAAAATGTAGGGTGACAAACGATAGGTGTGTAGGTGTGCATTACATTATAATAGGAAGAACGACACATGCGTTTATTCTCACACAATAGTCTCGTCTCGTCTAAAATAGCACTTCATTCAGAATTGGTGTGAGATTTTATTGTGCCTATAATATTTTCGATCAAATACGCGAATCTTAAAAGACACTCTCTTGTACCAGAATTGTTAGTTAAATTATTAATTTTACATCCGTGTTGATTATCTTCTTTTATATTTTTTCTTGTATCTGGGTCGTGTACTTCATAGTAAATAGTACAAAAAAGTATAGAGGAACGAAGAAAAGCAGGCTTTAAACAAATGTAATGACTTGATAACATCAGAACTTGGACCCAGAAAAGATGACAGATGGATCTACGTCAGGACAACTTGACATAGCTCTAGAAGAAAAAGAAGATTGAAAAGCAACCGAATAATAGAGTCTGACGATCTTGTCAAGTCCAAATAAGCGATCGGAGTAATGGTAGGGATTAACTCATTGAATGACAATGCTTTATAATACTTACGCGGATATTTAAATGTAAAAATTATTTCATATTACAATTATCATCTTCAAAATTCTCAGGAGAACAAGCCCCAAATATATCTGCAGTAGATTTTTACTCTTATTTTGCCACTTAGTCTTGGAAAACTCTACCCTTTGGGACGTAGAAATTCAATTAATTTTAAGGACTTATTTTATAGCCATTGAAGCTTTTATGTTTAACTGCTGCCAAATAAATGTTTAATTGAAGGGGCCTTAAATGGTTTCGAGAAAATATTTGATCACATTGTGCGATAATAGAACATAGGTATAATGTTTTCCATTGCATCGATTTTTGCCGGTTTCATACATACATACATACCATCACGCCATGTCCCTTACGGGGTAGGCAGAGAGAACCGAACGCCATATCTTTCTATCCTGGCACACATTCATCGCCTCGTCAACATTCATGCATCGTCTCATACATGTTCGTCTATTGTACATGCTTCTAACATTTCCGTCTTTCAGAATATCGTTCACATGGTCGTGCCATCCCTTTCTTGGGCGGCCCCGGCCTCTCAATCCATTCCTATCCGCATTGTATATTTTCTTCGTCAGGCGATCCTCATTCATTCTACCCATGTGGCCAAACCAATCTCAGTGTGTTCACTTTCATTCTATTAATGATATCTTTCTTCATCTTACATTCTTTCCTTATGTTCTCATTTCTTACCCTGTCATACATCGTTCTATTGCAGATTCTTCTTAGCGATCTCATTTCAACAGCATTTATTCTGCTTTCGTGCGACTTCTGCCATGTCCAGGTTTCACTTGCATACGTCAATGTCGGCACTAAGATAGCGTTATGAATGGCAACTTTGGCAGCCTTTGATATGTTGCGATCATTCATAACTGGCCGGTTTCAAAAAATAATAAATTTGTATCTATTATATTCATTGAACAATATACATTATCACTAGATTTTTAAATGAATGGCCACAATCCAAATCAAATATACATATAGTACAAAGTATTGTTTTGGGTACTGGATTTATTACACTGAATAGGTTTTTCTCAGAAATGTGTTGAAACCACTCATCTGCTATTTTTTTTAAAACTAGTTGCATGTAACACATGAGATCCAACTGTCGATGGCGATAGTATGCATAATCAAAGAATACGTACCAAACTATAAACAACACAAATTAATAAATATTTGAAGATATTTTATTTACTATATAAAACATGTAGGTATGTATGTCAGGATAGGATAATATGGAGGTCAGTCTGTTTTTCCTACACAGAATATGAAAACAGTATGATGGTATGTATGTATGTTTGGAGATTTAAGTATCAAACAATTAAGTCTTCTTACATATTGTGTATAGGCGACTACCATACAAATTGTATGAAGTGATGTCGTCACTAAATTCAATTTTTTTTAAAAATTGTAAAAAAAATTGAGATGTGCTAATACAATGTTTCTATTTTTTATATAAAATTAAATTATCTAGATGGGGTGTATCGGCTTTTTACGATATTTAAAAAAAATGGAAATATAGGCAGTTAAACTCATAAATTTATAAAAAAAAATAAAAATAAAAAAAATATTTTTCTTAATAAAAAATGTTTGAAAAACCCTGGAATTTTAAAAAAAAACTTATTTGAAATTTCGTATTTGTCTATCTTTATACCAATTTTCAGCGTTCTAGCTTTTATGGTTTCTGAGGTATATGGAAACTAAAATTTCAAAAGTTGGTAACCCCTGACTGAAACAAAAATTAACAATTCTGAGTATAAAAGTTTAGTAGGCCTATAACTTTTTATATATACTGAAAATTTGGGCTCTGTAAATTGAGCGGATCAAAAGTTATAAGGGACACACACACACACACATACACACACACACCCATACCCACACACACACAAAACTCACATAAAATGTTCTACTCCGAATTCTGAGTAAATCCATGTATTGGAACATATATGCTGCGAGGCCTCTAGTTGGTGTTATTAGCATGCAAAAAGTCCACTACACCATACAAAATTTTCCTTCGTACACGCATCTTGGCTTAATAATGTCGATTCATTAAGAGAATTGAATTCTCATGAACGAATCGACAGTTGGATCAGTTGGACAACTTAATTAGTTCCACTCAGTTCTAGACTATACCTTTAAGCGTTATGAGTTATTAGAAGATAAAAACAAAGATATGGCTAAATGACAAAAACACATAATAGCATGGATAAATAATACCGGTTCAGATCATAACAATAACATAATTACACCTCATCAAATATGTACATTTAACTTTCACATTTTTTTTCTCAATAACAATTTAATGTATTATTTAATTTAAGAACTTTACACATAATGTACTACTTATGTCACACAACTGTAATTGAATTGTAACTTCTTCTTTAGATTATTAATAAGTAAAATAAAACAAATAAATGTACAAAACTATTCATTTCACTATCCATATGACTATTCGTTAAGAATTGAAAATAAAACATCAAAATGAATCAGCTACTTTAATAGAAATTACTTATATTCACAAAAACTACTCATTTACGATTCTTATTGTTCCAATCAACGTAAGTTTACAACGAAACGATTATCTACAGGTTTTGCGTTTTTATTTCTGTAATTGCATTATTATTAATGTCGCTGTCGCTGGAAGCGGATGGGTTCGAAAAGCCCAGAAAAAAGACGAGTGGAAGCTTTAAGAAGAGGCCTACATCCAGCAGTGGAGAGATGGCTAAAAAAGAAGAAGAAGAAGATTATTATTAATTGAATCAAGAAAAAAATACCCCATTCGTTAGTACTAGTGATCGCCCAGTGGTCAAAATTCGACCGTAATTCATTAAAAAGAATATTTGGAATTAATACTTTTAAATTTTGAATTTATGAGTTTTTTTTTGTCAAAGCCATTGCGTACTCCTATATTTTTTAATTTTGTTCTATTACGGCACCTGCGAGCGTTTGCTTACAAATATTTCATTATTGCGTGTTATTTGCTTTAATTCTCTGCAATACCTATTAAATTTATAATTTAATATAGATAGTGAACCCCCGGCAAACTTCGTGTTGCTTGTATAATTAAATATGGTCCTTCATTACCACCCGTCACTTCAGACCCTTCAGTACCTCCCGTCCCTTCAGACCCTTCAGTACTACCCGTCCATTCAGTATCTCACGTCCCTTCAGTACCTCCGGTCCCTTCAGTATCTCCCGTCCCTTCAGTACCTCCCGTCCCTTCAGTACCTCCCGTCCCTTCAGTACCTCCCGTCCCTTCAGTACCTCCCATCCCTTCAGTACCTCCCGTCCCTTCAGTACCTCCCGTCCCTTCAGTACCTCCCGTCCCTTCAGTACCTCCCGTCCCTTCAGTACCTCCCGTCCCTTCAGTACCTCCCGTCCCTTCAGTACCTCCCGTCCCTTCAGTACCTCCCGTCCCTTCAGTACCTCCCGTCCCTTCAGTACCTCCCGTCCCTTCAGTACCTCCCGTCCCTTCAGTACCTCCCGTCCCTTCAGTACCTCCCGTCCCTTCAGTACCTCCCGTCCCTTCAGTACCTCCCGTCCCTTCAGTACCTCCCGTCCCTTCAGTACCTCCCGTCCCTTCAGTACCTCCCGTCCCTTCAGTACCTCCCGTCCCTTCAGTACCTCCCGTCCCTTCAGTACCTCCCGTCCCTTCATTACCTCCCGTCCCTTCAGTAGGGTAAGAAAAAGTTTAATTCCTGACACAATACTTATGAAGGTAAAATGACCAAATACACGATGAAGAAGAAGAAGAAGAAAAAAGTTAATATCCAGTAACTGTCCTGGAAGACCTGCGAAGAGATGGAGGACAGTTGGAGCTTCTTCTCCCAGAGTATTAGGTCAGTTTACCTTCATAGGTAAAATGACCTTATACCCGATGAAGAAGAAGAAGAATTTTTTTTTAATCCAGAAACCATCCCGGTCATACGCTCGACAATTCACCAAAGTTTCATTGCAATCGGGTGAACGGTTCTCAGGATAGTCCACCTTCATAGGTAAAATGACCTGATACCCGATGAAGAAGAAGAAGATTTTTTTTATCCAGAACCATCCCAGGCATACGTTCGACAATTCACCAAAGTTTCATTGCAATCGGATGAACGGTTCCCAGGATAGTCCACCTTCATAGGTAAAATGACCTAATACTCGATGAAGAAGAAGAAGAAGAAAAATTTTTTTGATCCAGAAACCATCCCCGGTATACTCTCGACAGTTCACCAAAGTTTCATCGCAATCAGATGAACGGTTTAGAAGCGCATTCAACACATACATAGATACATAGATACAAACATTCAAATTTATAATATAGAAGATATCATGTTTTCATCTAGGAACACAGTTTTCTCTTCATATATTGCAAGTCAATTTTATAAATGAAATTATTGTGTAAGTACCTACCATTTATATTGTTTCACAATAGGTAGGTAAGTATACAAATACGTAATTTCCTTTAAAATGTTCTTATATTTGAATTTAAGCAACTGCGCATGCGCCGTAAATACCACAATGACATTTTAAATGGAACATAGATCATGAAATAAAAAGAATGAATACTGCAGTCTGTTCTACCTCGATTATTTGAATATTTTGGACACACTTTTCATACTACGCGGTTACATTTAAGTTACGTTTCCCCTCTCTTTACCGATCTATAGAACACAATCAATGGTTTGGTGTGAAATATTTTTTATTTGATTTAATTTATTAACAACGCATATAATATATTAATATTATTTTTCTGCAGTCCTCTTACGTATAAACTTTAAGTATGCCAATTCTCAAACTTCTCCGTGCGCCCATTTATCCGGAAATTGTACTTAACGTTTTCGCTTCACGTATTAATATATAGATAGTACCAATGTATTATATCCCTAAGGTAAATTTAATACCTTGTGTCCAGGAATTCAATTTAAGTTATTTGAATACATTGTTGAGCGACAATAGTATTATACAAGCTGTCCTCTGCTGTTCTGCGCTCTTGAGATTCTGAAGAGAAACTATATAGTGACCAGATGTTGCGCAAATCTATCGGATATTATGTAACCCACTTACATTTTTTAAGCCAAATTTCACGTGAAAAGATTACTGGACTGGATTAATAATCTTTATTCGTATCGTATAGGTACAATCTTCTGATTTTTTACTCTCCACACTATGGAATAGGGGAGAGTCATGATTTCGCAAAATTTAAGCGTATTTTTTTTACATCAATTTCTCAATGGGTATCATGTAGAGAATGCACACTATGAGTTTCGTCGTGATGTGTTTGTGTGTATGGCGTATACGCTGTACGCCGTACGCCGTACGCCGTACGCCGTACGCCGTACGCCGTACGCCGTAGCATTTATCTTTTTTGTGTCCTCTCTACAGCCCAAACTATAAGTCTGATCGACTTCATATTAACATCATATGTGTAAAGTGCAAAGACCTAGAGCTGATTAGTTTTCCATAGACAACTTTTGATTTCTTCTCTATGAATTCATCATTTACGTTGTTTTTTTTTTGTGTCCTCTCTGCAGCCCAAACTATAAGTCCGATTGACTTCATATTGATATCACATGTGTTAAGTCCATAAACTTAGAGCTGATTAGTTTTCCATAGACAACGGTTCATTTTTTCCCAATGTTTCTTTATGATTTCATCTATTAAAACTGAAAAAATGCTCTCACGACCTGGAAATTAGAGATATTTTAATTTGGTTTCAACTATTTATACAACACCAAGAATCTTCATAAAATTGTATTCAAAGTTGGTCAATGTTAAAAGAAAAATATTCAACGGTTTCAAAAATTATATTTTATTTAATGGATATTTGTATGAAACTTATATGTAACAAGAGAATTTTTTTATATTTGGCAATGTTCAGTTCATTGATTTCATATTGATATAAGAATATTAATAGCTTGAACTTAGAACTGATTAGCTTTTCATAGATATCATAAAATTTCTTCATATGATATCACGTGTCAACATTGTCAAAATGCTCTAACGCTCTTTGAAACAAAATTTATCTGCTTTTTTTTAAATATTTCATACAACATAAGCAGTCTATCTTAACTATCTTTGTCTATCTTAACATAAAAATATACTATCGGAAGAAAATTTATATTCCTGATAGTAACATTTAGTATGAATAAAAATGTAATTAGATAAATTTCTATGTATGGAAAAGTTCAGTAATTTGATATCATGTTATAATGTAAAGAGCTTGAACATAGAACTGATTAGCTTTCCATAAATAACAAAAAAAATCTTCATATGATATCACCTGTCAAAATTTGGAAAATGCTCTCGCGTTCTTTAGAACAAAATTTATCTGCTTTTTTTAAAATATTTCATACAACATAAGCATTCTTCACTATACTGCATTAATAGTTTGTTTATCTTAACATAAAAATATACTATCGGAAGAAAATTTACATTCTTGATAGTAACATTTAGTATGAATAAAAATGTAATTAGATAAATTTCTATGTATGGAAAAGTTCAGTAATTTGATTTCATGTTATAATGTAAAAAGCTTGAACATAGAACTGATTAGCTTCTTTTGACTTTAAACAAGCGTATGACAGTATAAGTCGGGAAAAGCTCTACGAAATATTACTTGCTTTTAAAATTCCAACGAAGCTTGTAAGATTAGTGAAAACAACAATGAGTAGTACGAAATGCAAAGTCAAGATAGAGGGTGAGATGACTGAGGGGTTCTTAGTATCTCAAGGTCTTAAGCAGGGCGATGGCTTGGCACCCACACTCTTCAATCTAGCCCTAGAGTATGTCATTAGGAAAACATCCGTAGACACCAGCTCCACTATACACTATAAGAGTAGCCAAATAGTGGGTTATGCGGATGACCTTAATATTATGGGCAGATCCCTCGCAGCTATTCGAGAAGTCTTTGAGCCACTTGAAACGGCAGCAGCAGAAGTAGGTCTGCAGATCAATAAAAATAAAACAAAAGCAATGAAACAGACCAGAAGCGCAAACCGTTGGCAAGGAAACACAATACATTTGAAAGACAATTATGACTTTGAAACTGTTGAAGACTTTAAATACCTGGGTTCCACAATCAACAAAGATAATGAGGACACAACAGAAATAAAAAACAGAATAACAACAGGTAACGGAGCATTCTTCTCTCTTCTACCGGTGTTCAAATCAAGAAGTGTCCATAGAAAAACGAAAATCACGCTGTATAAAACCATTATTAGAACAGTTGTAACATATGGATGTGAAGCATGGACACTTACAGCCAAATCTGCTGAAATACTGGACACGTTTGAGAGACGAGTGCTTCGTAGAATCCTAGGACCTGTGCCTGATGGTGACGCCTGGAGGATTAGATACAATAATGAGCTGTATGCTATCTACAAAACTTCCAGGCTCTCTGTGCATGTCAGATTGAGCAGATTGAGATGGGCCGGACATGTACAGAGAATGCCACCACAGCGAATACCAAAGAAAGTTCTGTGTGGACATCCAGGTGGAAGACGAAAGGTTGGAAGACCGCGGCTGCGATGGGAGGACGAAGTTGGAAGGGATGCTTCCCAACTACTGCAAGTGCCGGGCAGTTGGAAAGTTGCTGCAGAAGATAGGAGAAGCTGGAGGCGAAGACTGACGGAGGCCAAGGCTCGATATGGGCTGTAGCGCCATTGAAGAAGAAGCATTCTTCACTATACTGCATTAATAGTTTGTTTATCTTAACATAAAAATATACTATCGGAAGAAAATTTACATTCCTGATAGTAACATTTAGTATGAATAAAAATGTAATTAGATAAATTTCTATGTATGGAAAAGTTCAGTAATTTGATTTCATGTTATAATGTAAAGAGCTTGAACATAGAACTGATTAGCTTTCCATAAATAACAAAAAAAATCTTCATATGATATCACCTGTCAAAATTTGGAAAATGCTCTCGCGTTCTTTAGAACAAAATTTATCTGCTTTTTTTAAAATATTTCATACAACATAAGCATTCTTCCCTATACTCCATTAATAGTTTGTCTATCTTAACATAAAAATATACTATCGGAAGAAAATTTATATTCCTGATAGTAACATTTAGTATGAATAAAAATGTAATTAGATAAATTTCTATGTATGGAAAAGTTCAGTAATTTGATTTCATGTTATAATGTAAAGAGCTTGAACATAGAACTGATTAGCTTTCCATAAATAACAAAAAAAATCTTCATATGATATCACCTGTCAAAATTTGGAAAATGCTCTCGCGTTCTTTAGAACAAAATTTATCTGCTTTTTTTAAAATATTTCATACAACATAAGCATTCTTCACTATACTGCATTAATAGTTTGTTTATCTTAACATAAAAATATACTATCGGAAGAAAATTTATATTCCTGATAGTAACATTTAGTATGAATAAAAATGTAATTAGATAAATTTCTATGTATGGAAACGTTCAGTAATTTGATTTCATGTTATAATGTAAAGAACTTGAACATAGAACTGATTAGCTTTCCATAAATCAAAAAAAAATCTTCATATAATATCACGTGTCAAAATTTTGAAAATGCCTTCGCGTTCTTTAAAACAAAATTTATCTGCTTTTTTTAAAATATTTCATACAACATAAGCATTCTTCACTATACTGCATTAATAGTTTGTTTATCTTAACATAAAAATATACTATCGGAAGAAAATTTATATTCCTGATAGTAACATTTAGTATGAATAAAAATGTAATAAGATAAATTTCTATGTATGGAAAAGTTCAGTAATTTGATTTCATGTTATAATGTAAAGAGCTTGAACATAGAACTGATTAGCTTTCCATAAATAACAAAAAAAATCTTCATATGATATCACCTGTCAAAATTTGGAAAATGCTCTCGCGTTCTTTAGAACAAAATTTATCTGCTTTTTTTTAAATATTTCATACAACATAAGCATTCTTCACTATACTGCATTAATAGTTTGTTTATCTTAACATAAAAATATACTATCGGAAGAAAATTTACATTCCTGATAGTAACATTTAGTATGAATAAAAATGTAATTAGATAAATTTCTATGTATGGAAAAGTTCTGTAATTTGATTTCATGTTATAATGTAAAGAGCTTGAACATAGAACTGATTAGCTTTCCATAAATAACAAAAAAAATCTTCATATGATATCACGTGTCAAAATTTGGAAAATGCTCTCGCGTTCTTTAGAACAAAATTTATCTGCTTTTTTTAAAATATTTCATACTACATAAGCATTCTTCACTATACTGCATTAATAGTTTGTTTATCTTAACATAAAAATATACTATCGGAAGAAAATTTACATTCCTGATAGTAACATTTAGTCTGAATAAAAATGTAATTAGATAAATTTCTATGTATGGAAAAGTTCAGTAATTTGATTTCATGTTATAATGTAAAGAGCTTGAACATAGAACTGATTAGCTTTCCATAAATAACAAAAAAAATCTTCATATGATATCACCTGTCAAAATTTGGAAAATGCTCTCGCGTTCTTTAGAACAAAATTTATCTGCTTTTTTTAAAATATTTCATACAACATAAGCATTCTTCACTATACTGCATTAATAGTTTGTTTATCTTAACATAAAAATATACTATCGGAAGAAAATTTACATTCCTGATAGTAACATTTAGTATGAATAAAAATGTAATTAGATAAATTTCTATGTATGGAAAAGTTCAGTAATTTGATTTCATGTTATAATGTAAAGAGCTTGAATATAGAACTGATTAGCTTTCCATAAATAACAAAAAAAATCTTCATATGATATCACCTGTCAAAATTTGGAAAAAGCTCTCGCGTTCTTTAGAACAAAATTTATCTGCTTTTTTTAAAATATTTCATACAACATAAGCATTCTTCCCTATACTCCATTAATAGTTTGTCTATCTTAACATAAAAATATACTATCGGAAGAAAATTTATATTCCTGATAGTAACATTTAGTATGAATAAAAATGTAATTAGATAAATTTCTATGTATGGAAAAGTTCAGTAATTTGATTTCATGTTATAATGTAAAGAGCTTGAACATAGAACTGATTAGCTTTCCATAAATAACAAAAAAAATCTTCATATGATATCACCTGTCAAAATTTGGAAAATGCTCTCGCGTTCTTTAGAACAAAATTTATCTGCTTTTTTAAAAATATTTCATACAACATAAGCATTCTTCACTATACTGCATTAATAGTTTGTTTATCTTAACATAAAAATATACTATCGGAAGAAAATTTACATTCCTGATAGTAACATTTAGTATGAATAAAAATGTAATTAGATAAATTTCTATGTATGGAAAAGTTCAGTAATTTGATTTCATGTTATAATGTAAAGAGCTTGAACATAGAACTGATTAGCTTTCCATAAATAACAAAAAAAATCTTCATATGATATCACCTGTCAAAATTTGGAAAATGCTCTCGCGTTCTTTAGAACAAAATTTATCTGCTTTTTTTAAAATATTTCATACAACATAAGCATTCTTCCCTATACTGCATTAATAGTTTGTCTATCTTAACATAAAAATATACTATCGGAAGAAAATTTATATTCCTGATAGTAACATTTAGTATGAATAAAAATGTAATTAGATAAATTTCTATGTATGGAAAAGTTCAGTAATTTGATATCATGTTATAATGTAAAGAGCTTGAACATAGAACTGATTAGCTTTCCATAAATAACAAAAAAAATCTTCATATGATATCACCTGTCAAAATTTGGAAAATGCTCTCGCGTTCTTTAGAACAAAATTTATCTGCTTTTTTTAAAATATTTCATACAACATAAGCATTCTTCACTATACTGCATTAATAGTTTGTTTATCTTAACATAAAAATATACTATCGGAAGAAAATTTACATTCTTGATAGTAACATTTAGTATGAATAAAAATGTAATTAGATAAATTTCTATGTATGGAAAAGTTCAGTAATTTGATTTCATGTTATATTGTAAAAAGCTTGAACATAGAACTGATTAGCTTTCCATAAACAACAAAAAAAATCTTCATATGATATCACCTGTCAAAATTTGGAAAATGCTCTCGCGTTCTTTAGAACAAAATTTATCTGCTTTTTTAAAAATATTTCATACAACATAAGCATTCTTCACTATACTGCATTAATAGTTTGTTTATCTTAACATAAAAATATACTATCGGAAGAAAATTTACATTCCTGATAGTAACATTTAGTATGAATAAAAATGTAATTAGATAAATTTCTATGTATGGAAAAGTTCTGTAATTTGATTTCATGTTATAATGTAAAGAGCTTGAACATAGAACTGATTAGCTTTCCATAAATAACAAAAAAAATCTTCATATGATATCACGTGTCAAAATTTGGAAAATGCTCTCGCGTTCTTTAGAACAAAATTTATCTGCTTTTTTTAAAATATTTCATACTACATAAGCATTCTTCACTATACTGCATTAATAGTTTGTTTATCTTAACATAAAAATATACTATCGGAAGAAAATTTACATTCCTGATAGTAACATTTAGTATGAATAAAAATGTAATTAGATAAATTTCTATGTATGGAAAAGTTCAGTAATTTGATTTCATGTTATAATGTAAAGAGCTTGAACATAGAACTGATTAGCTTTCCATAAATAACAAAAAAAATCTTCATATGATATCACCTGTCAAAATTTGGAAAATGCTCTCGCGTTCTTTAGAACAAAATTTATCTGCTTTTTTTAAAATATTTCATACAACATAAGCATTCTTCACTATACTGCATTAATAGTTTGTTTATCTTAACATAAAAATATACTATCGGAAGAAAATTTACATTCCTGATAGTAACATTTAGTATGAATAAAAATGTAATTAGATAAATTTCTATGTATGGAAAAGTTCAGTAATTTGATTTCATGTTATAATGTAAAGAGCTTGAACATAGAACTGATTAGCTTTCCATAAATAACAAAAAAAATCTTCATATGATATCACCTGTCAAAATTTGGAAAATGCTCTCGCGTTCTTTAGAACAAAATTTATCTGCTTTTTTTAAAATATTTCATACAACATAAGCATTCTTCCCTATACTCCATTAATAGTTTGTCTATCTTAACATAAAAATATACTATCGGAAGAAAATTTATATTCCTGATAGTAACATTTAGTATGAATAAAAATGTAATTAGATAAATTTCTATGTATGGAAAAGTTCAGTAATTTGATTTCATGTTATAATGTAAAGAGCTTGAACATAGAACTGATTAGCTTTCCATAAATAACAAAAAAAATCTTCATATGATATCACCTGTCAAAATTTGGAAAATGCTCTCGCGTTCTTTAGAACAAAATTTATCTGCTTTTTTTAAAATATTTCATACAACATAAGCATTCTTCACTATACTGCATTAATAGTTTGTTTATCTTAACATAAAAATATACTATCGGAAGAAAATTTATATTCCTGATAGTAACATTTAGTATGAATAAAAATGTAATTAGATAAATTTCTATGTATGGAAACGTTCAGTAATTTGATTTCATGTTATAATGTAAAGAACTTGAACATAGAACTGATTAGCTTTCCATAAATCAAAAAAAAATCTTCATATAATATCACGTGTCAAAATTTTGAAAATGCCTTCGCGTTCTTTAAAACAAAATTTATCTGCTTTTTTTAAAATATTTCATACAACATAAGCATTCTTCACTATACTGCATTAATAGTTTGTTTATCTTAACATAAAAATATACTATCGGAAGAAAATTTATATTCCTGATAGTAACATTTAGTATGAATAAAAATGTAATAAGATAAATTTCTATGTATGGAAAAGTTCAGTAATTTGATTTCATGTTATAATGTAAAGAGCTTGAACATAGAACTGATTAGCTTTCCATAAATAACAAAAAAAATCTTCATATGATATCACCTGTCAAAATTTGGAAAATGCTCTCGCGTTCTTTAGAACAAAATTTATCTGCTTTTTTTTAAATATTTCATACAACATAAGCATTCTTCACTATACTGCATTAATAGTTTGTTTATCTTAACATAAAAATATACTATCGGAAGAAAATTTATATTCCTGATAGTAACGTTTAGTATGAATAAAAATGTAATTAGATAAATTTCTATGTATGGAAAAGTTCAGTAATTTGATTTCATGTTATAATGTAAAAAGCTTGAACATAGAACTGATTAGCTTTCCATAAACAACAAAAAAAATCTTCATATGATATCACCTGTCAAAATTTGGAAAATGCTCTCGCGTTCTTTAGAACAAAATTTATCTGCTTTTTTTAAAATATTTCATACAACATAAGCATTCTTCACTATACTGCATTAATAGTTTGTTTATCTTAACATAAAAATATACTATCGGAAGAAAATTTACATTCCTGATAGTAACATTTAGTATGAATAAAAATGTAATTAGATAAATTTCTATGTATGGAAAAGTTCAGTAATTTGATTTCATGTTATAATGTAAAGAGCTTGAACATAGAACTGAATAGCTTTCCATAAATAACAAAAAAATTCTTCATATGATATCACCTGTCAAAATTTGGAAAATACTCTTGCGTTCTTTAAAACAAAATTTATGTGCTTTTTTAAAAATATTTCATACAACATAAGCATTCTTCACTATACTGCATTAATAGTTTGTCTATCTTAACATAAAAATATACTATCGGAAGAAAATTTATATTCCTGATAGTAACATTTAGTATGAATAAAAATGAAATTAGATAAATTTCTATGTATGGAAACGTTCAGTAATTTGATTTCATGTTATAATGTAAAGAGCTTGAACATAGAACTGATTAGCTTTCCATAAATAACAAAAAAATCTTCATATGATATCACGTGTCAAAATTTTGAAAATGCTCTCGCGTTCTTTAAATCAAAATTTATCTGCTTTTTTTAAAATATTTCATACAACATAAGCATTCTTCACTATACGGCATTAATAGTTTGTCTATCTTAACATGAAAATATACTATCGTTAGAAAATTTATATTCCTGGTAGTAAAATTTAGAATGAATAAAATATTTCATTGTCAATATTTGTGGTGTGGAGAGTTTAGTGTTGGCCACAACCCACTCGTTTATATGTTTATATTGACTGTACCTACGAAAATTAAATCTATCTCCGTGTTGATTTCTTCACAACTAAGGCTCGTCATCCCCGACAGATCATGCACCAAAGTTCTTCCGTCCTTTCTGAATTAATTTCTTTTTTGTAACCTATCCAATCATCTGTTTTTTAATGCATGTATATGTGTTAATATAATACTATTTTCTCTATTGTGTAAAAAAAAACTTTTTTGTTTCTATATTGTTTAAGGGATTTTTGTTATTACCTATGTTAAATGTAAATTTTGTATGTAAAATTTATGGTTTTTGTAGTATTGCACCCCCCTGCTCACAAACTGGAATAAAATGTTATTATTATTATTTATTATTTTATATGTATGATTGTAGAAAAATTAAATAATTCAGTAGTAATTCTTACAAATTTGCTTCATCAACACCATCATCTCTTTCTTTGTTGCATTGTCCATTGTTAGTAGGACTAATTACACAGTATATTTATTTATTGGCACTCATAATACAAGCTATTTCGAGCATTAACGCTTAAGAGAATATCTATTTTATTCGTTTTCCAAGTGTCGATTTGTTCAGGAGAACTTTGTTCTCTTAACATATCGACAATGTATCAAGCCAGAATACGCGAGAATTGTATGGAGAGGTCTACTTTTTTCACGGCTTTTCCAACTTTGAAGTCAAAAAACACCAACTTAGAGGCTTCGCAGCATATATGTTCCATACACGGATTTACTCAGAATTCGGAGTAGAACATTTCGTGTGTCTGTGTGTGTGTGTGTGTGTCTGTGTGTGTGTGTGTGTGTGTCTGTGTGTGTGTGTGTATGTCTGTGTGTGTGTGTGTGTGTCCGTCCCCCCCTTATAACTTTTGATCCGCTCAATTTACAGAGCTTAAAATTTCAAAATATATAAACAGTTACAGGCCTACAAAACTTTTATACTCAGAATTTTGAATTTTTGTTTCAGTCAGGGGTTATCAACTTTTGAATTTTTATTTTATTTTTCCCTATATCTCAGAAACCATAAAAGCTAGAACGCTGAAAATTGGTATAAACATAGACAAATACAAAATCTCAAATTAGTTTTTTCAAAAAAAATCCAGGGTTTCTCAAAAATTTTTTATTAAGAAAAGTATTTTTTTTATGATAAATTTATGAGTTTAACTGCCTATATTTCCATTTTTTTTTAAAATATCGAAAAAAGCCGAAACACCCCAACTAGATAATTTAATTTTATATAAAAAATATTAACATTGTAGCAGTACATCTCAAATTTTTTTTAACAATTTTTATAAAAATTGAATTTAGTGACGACATCGCTTCATACATTTTGTATGGCAGTCGCCTATACACAATATGTAAGAAGACTTAATAGTTTGATACTTCATCTCCAAACATACATACCATCATGCTATTTTCATATTCTGGGTAGGAAAAAAGGAACTTCCTCCATACTATCCTATCTTGACATACATACCTACATAATATATGTTGTATAGAAAACAAAATATCTGAAAATATTTAATAATTTGTATTTATGGGTTTATAGTTTGGTACATATTCTTCAACTATACATACTATCGCTATCGACAGTTGGATCTCATGTGTTACATGCAACTAGTGTTTAAATACCGCGCTTGCCAATACTACAATAATCACCTCAGCGACGTGGACATATTGTCTGTCACTACACAGTATTTCTACAGACGGGCAATAAAATTCAAAAATTTTGACTAATTTCTTATTTACCAATTTCACGCATCAACATACATACATATCAACACATAATTATTTTTAGTTTATATTATATACATACTTCTTTCTTCCAGCTTGAGTATTTTTTGATTTATTTTCTTGTTTTTTTTTACCTTTATAACTGTAGCTCTTACAATGAATAATTTGATGTTGAATTTATCTCTTAAATTTTCAATTTTTACATTAGTTTGTGCATTTTAATATTAAGCAGAATAATTTAAAAATATGTTTTTTTTTACTGCTTGCTCGTTCCTTTACTTTTGCTATGATAATTGCAAATTTTTGGACGGGGTAATATTTGAAGTTCCTTTTCTCATCGTGTTTCGAATGTACCCGCCCTATGATGATAAAATAAATAAAAAATATGTCTAGGTATTACTTTTTTATACAAGTGAAAACATGTATTTAGGCATCTTCTTCTTCTTTCGTGTCAGCAACGCATTCAAATAATTTTCTGCCAGTGTCTAGCAACGTCAATAGCACAATCATTGCCCACCATAAGATCGTGCATGGTGCAGTTGACTGGACTTGAGGGGCAGCTGCACAAATGTGCGGTGGTCTGCTGCTCTCCACAGTCACATGTCGTTGGTAATCCCTGTTGCAGGAAGCCCCATGTAGACAGGTTATCCAACGTTCTCCCAACGCCCGTCCTCAGTCTGTTTAGTGACTTCCACGTACGCCACTCCGCGTTGTGGCCCGGGGGAAGACTCCTTAGGGCGGACGAAGTTATCGGGGGCTTCTTGCTGCCATAGACGGAGCCTTTCCTGCTCAGGGTGAGATGGAAGTGGCTGCGTTGATGTCAGGAAACTTTTACGTGATCTTAGTCTTATGTCAGGGGGGGCGTGGTCATACAGAGAGTGAGTAGAAAGTGTTTCTGCTTTGTGCATTTCCGTCCGGCATATAACATTACGCCTTATGTGTGGTGGAGCGATACCCGCAAGAGGATACAGTTTCTTGACTGCAGTGGGCTTAAGGCATCCTGTGATGATTCGGCAGGTATCATTTAAAGCAGTGTCAACTTGTTTGCAGTGGGCAGAACGTCCCCAGACTGGAGCCGCATACTCCCCAGTGGAAAAACAAAGCGCCATGGCTGAGTTGCGGAGCAGTGATGGTGGGCCCCCCAGTGGGTGTTGGTTAATTTGCGTATGAGGTTATTACGTGTTGATACCTTTTGCTTTGTATTAATGCAATGTTTTTTGAAAGTCAGTGTACGGTCTAAAGTTACGCCAAGATACTTGGGTGTGTCGCATTGTTCTATGGTCTTATTTTCCCACTTTAGGCATGAAACTGTATGTATCATTTTTGTTATTATTATTATTGTGTATGTTTTATTAATAAAATAAAATAAATAAATAAAATCCATTTTTCGATGCAACCGTCCAAATAAAAACATGAAAAAATTCAATGATGTATTTTTGTCAAATCCTGAAAGTAGGTGTGTGGTGGACACCCTATACAAAATAACAAGAAGGATTTTCGCAGGAAAACTCACTTGTTTTTGACTAGAAAATTTACATACGTAGATATAATATTACGCCTTTTCTCTGAAGTGTCGAGTAAAGCGATATTACTATTCACCACATGTACCTACACATACAAACGGAAATACTTTTTACAAATAATTACTGTAACAACGAAGTCAGGTTCCATAGTTAAACAGTAATTTACATACAAATGATCTCCGATAACGTATTTTCACACTAATATTTACCTTTGCATGGTGCTTTCGTAATAATATTATAATAACACATAATATTTTGTTTAAATGTTAATCCAGTCTGCAGCCGGTTTCCTTGTTAATAACAACGTGAAACCATAAGCTAATCTACTCTTACTGTAAAAAATAACGAATTTAATAACAACGAAACACTTTCTAAATCATATTTTTATTTAATGGAATATTTAACTATAGGTTATACTGTAAGTATATTATTTTCACTTCTGTTGAGAGATTCATCTCAATAGACACGAATTCTACGAAGTGTAGGAACAAATGGCGTTAGGAAAAAATTTCTTCATCACTTTCATATAATATGTCGACGGTGCTTTCAGTTTTTTTAAATTTTTAAATTTATGCATTCTTTTTTGAAATAGTAATGAATATTATATAAAATATTAATTAAACTGGGTGCGTGTTTACTTATATCAAATATTTATTTAACACGCATCCAAGAACAAGTTGCCACCTTCTGGACACAAAGGATATTTTTTGTCTCACAGGTCCAGACTGAAGACACACTTAAAAGCTAAAAAAAGTTCACAATTTATAAATATATAGATAGGCCCATAGACGATCTTTTTCCGAGTGGTGATTTGGTTATGCGAACCAATCTGAGAAAAGATCGAGCGCTTGAGTAAAAGTTTTTAGTTAGTTGAATTTATGGGGTCCTTAGGTCATGCCCCCTCCCCCCATTCATTGCTTCGAGAAAATAATAATCGGTGGCAGTGAGGGGCAGACTGCTCAAAGGGAATTTTTGATTAATTGTTGTACGTGAGGCAGGAGCCTCACAAAAGGGGCAGGAAGAGACCAAAATGAATGCGGCCGACGTGGATGTCCGACCGGTAATACGAACATTTCACCAACTGAATGCCGAATATAGCTAACATACTATATCTAGAATATACATAATTAACATACTTATATCTCGAATAAATTATTTTCAACTAGATTCGTTGGGAACGACGTTCTTTCAATATTGACAAAAGCGAATTTTTAGAAATTTCGAATTATAGGTACATACATAACACAATGTCGGGTTACCAGCGACTGAAGAGCGGGTGCACATAACCTTGTAAAATGAAGCACGACTCATGCGTGTACCACCACATGCCAGTCTCGTCTCACCATAAAAGTCAACATTCAGAATGGGTGGTGAATTTAATTGCTGAACTATGAAATTTCCATCGAATATTTTTGTAGTTGTATATACACGCAAAATATGGATGTATTTTCCATATCGGGAGTCAATAATATTTTCTCACAAATTTTTAACATCTCAATAAATACAAATTAAGGCATAAAGTGATCACGCAAACCAGCCGATGGCTGCTCGTAAGTCCCGTATATGCCTTGAGTTCGTGGTTCTCCTCTAATATTCAATACTTAACATCTCAATAATAACTTCGTCCTTATTAAGATGTTAAGTATTTGTCATAAAATATGACATTTCCAATAAGAATCATATAATGATGGGTCGATGGCAGAGCGGTTAGCGTGCTGGGCTAGTAATCCAGTGGTCGCGAGTTCGAATCCTGCCTCGACCGATTTCGTTCACCGATAGCACAAACATTTATGCTTTTTTTAGGAAATGTAGGAAGATGTATATGTACCTACTTGTTTAACAAGGACATATTAATTTTTAAAAAAGTTCCTTGCATTTATACGGGATTCATTACATCACAGCGCGTATAAACCCGAGACATCCTTTGTTTAGTCACAAACCACCGGTAGCAAGACTAAAATCATAGAAAAGCTTTCTTAGAATTACATACCCCCTAAAATTACCACCAGATAGACCAAGAAAAGATCTTTGGCAAGTACAATACGATGGAGATCAGGTCGAAATGTCGGAAAGTTTGGGACTACCCTACCTGACATGGAAGACACTTAATAGATTACGCGTCGGTGTCACGAGATGCAAAGAGAACATGCTAAGGTGGGGTATAAGGGTGGAAGAGGATGATGTTTCCTGCAATTGCGGCGAGATACAAACTGACGAACACCTCCTCATCTGTCAAGATATGCCAGTGAGGTGCAACGCAGAGGACTTGAAGATGGTTAATGACAATGCCGTTGCGGTTGCTGTATTCTGGAGTGGGAAGGCCTAGCGGTGAAGTACTCAGACTCGTTAAGTAAGTACCTAAGTAGCGCGTATAAAATCCTTTTATCCACGATCGCCCGTTGGTTACAGACGTGTTCGTATTCTGAAACGTAACATATTCTGAAAATCAGAATAGGACATTACATATTTATTATATGTACTTATTTTCAGCATACAAATTTACTCCCTTAATTATTTTAATCTGTATCAAAATGTGCATCTTTCATTTTAGGTTATTCTTGTAAGGTTACATTTTTTCAAATGTCAAAAATTATTAGAATACTTCACGGTTTCAAAACAAATATTAGGTAGATAGATACAAGTACATACCTATGTATAATATAACATCATGTTTTTTTTTTCAATCAAAATCAATAAAGCTCGGTATTTTTCTGTGTACTTCTACCATATTGAATTTAAATCAAAAAATAAAACAGTATGTTTTAGATTCTACGTATATATTTTTTTTAATTGGTCGATAGCTATTTCGTCTTGTCAGGGCATAGTCTTGAAGATGCCCTAACAAAGCGAAACAGCTCTCGGCCGATTTAAAAAAAATTATACGTAGAATCTAAACTGTTTTATTTATTTATTTAAATTCGAAATGGAATTCTTCAAAGTAAACTATCCACAATTAAACTATACTAAATACCTTTGTGATATGTTTGGAAAAACTTTTGTCGAAGAAATAAACTCCATAAAACACAAATGTAACACAACATTTCTAGAGAGAAAGACATATGTCAATCCAGCTAAAATTTCTATGAGATTCCAACCAGTCTCATCACAAATGATTCAAAAAATAGTTGAAAATTTGGATAGTAAATCACCAGGCTATGATCAAATTAGAATTAATGATTTAAAAGAAATAAAAAAGGAAATAAGTCCTATATTGGCTAAATTGATAAACCTATGTGTGAAGAAAGGTACTATGCCTGATGACCTTAAACTTTCAATAATACGGCCGATTTTCAAAAACGGTAGTCACAAAGAATTTACAAATTATAGACCCATAGCGATCTTATCATGTATTGATAAGATTATTGAAAAAGCAATAGTTAACCAAATATCAACATTCTTAAATGAAAACCAAATAATTAACAAAGAACAGTTTGGATTTCAAAAAAATAAAAGTACTAACTCCTTATTAACAGAATTTACCGATGAAATAAACAACCACCTAAATAATAAGTTATACGTAGGTATAATATTTATAGACTTCAAAAAGGCATTCGATACCCTGGATCATAATATTCTACTAACTGCAATGAACGAATGTGGAGTAAGAGGACCGGTTAATAACTGGCTAAAAGATTATTTAACAAACAGAAAACTCATTGTTAAAATTAATGACCAATTGAGTGATTCTATCCCAATCGAGAACGGAGTTGCCACGGGATCAATATCAGGGCCAATATGTTATATCGGACACGTCAACAGTTTACCAAACGTCATTAAATATTAAGTGTTCGCCGATGATACATGTATAATCGTAGCAGACCGAAAAAAAGACAAAATACAAAATTACCTACAGACTGACCTTAATAATTTAACTAAATGGGCACATGATAATGGGATTATTATAAATGTAAAGAAAACTAAATATACATATTATAATACATACATTCAGTGCACATGGAAAAGATATGTGACCTCAACATAAAAGACAAAATACAAAATTACCTACAGACTGACCTTAATAATTTAACTAAATGGGCACATGATAATGGGATTATTATAAATGTAAAGAAAACTAAATATACATATTATAATACATACATTCAGTGCACATGGAAAAGATATGTGACCTCAACATAAAAGACAAAATACAAAATTAACTACAGACTGACCTTAATAATTTAACTAAATGGGCACATGATAATGGGATTATTATAAATGTAAAGAAAACTAAATATACATATTATAATACATACATTCAGTGCACATGGAAAAGATATGTGACCTCAACATAAAAGACAAAATACAAAATTAACTACAGACTGACCTTAATAATTTAACTAAATGGGCACATGATAATGGGATTATTATAAATGTAAAGAAAACTAAATATACATATTATAATACATACATTCAGTGCACATGGAAAAGATATGTGACCTCAACATAAAAGACAAAATACAAAATTAACTACAGACTGACCTTAATAATTTAACTAAATGGGCACATGATAATGGGATTATTATAAATGTAAAGAAAACTAAATATACATATTATAATACATACATTCAGTGCACATGGAAAAGATATGTGACCTCAACATAAAAGACAAAATACAAAATTAACTACAGACTGACCTTAATAATTTAACTAAATGGGCACATGATAATGGGATTATTATAAATGTAAAGAAAACTAAATATACATATTATAATACATACATTCAGTGCACATGGAAAAGATATGTGACCTCAACATAAAAGACAAAATACA
This sequence comes from Molanna angustata, assembly GCA_963576475.1. Taxonomy (NCBI): domain Eukaryota; kingdom Metazoa; phylum Arthropoda; class Insecta; order Trichoptera; family Molannidae; genus Molanna; species Molanna angustata. Next base: position 11,007,428 of record OY754976.1, on the reverse strand, counting down.
AAATTAACTACAGACTGACCTTAATAATTTAACTAAATGGGCACATGATAATGGGATTATTATAAATGTAAAGAAAACTAAATATACATATTATAATACATACATTCAGTGCACATGGAAAAGATATGTGACCTCAACATAAAAGACAAAATACAAAATTACCTACAGACTGACCTTAATAATTTAACTAAATGGGCACATGATAATGGGATTATTATAAATGTAAAGAAAACTAAATATACATATTATAATACATACATTCAGTGCACATGGAAAAGATATGTGACCTCAACATAAAAGACAAAATACAAAATTACCTACAGACTGACCTTAATAATTTAACTAAATGGGCACATGATAATGGGATTATTATAAATGTAAAGAAAACTAAATATACATATTATAATACATACATTCAGTGCACATGGAAAAGATATGTGACCTCAACATAAAAGACAAAATACAAAATTACCTACAGACTGACCTTAATAATTTAACTAAATGGGCACATGATAATGGGATTATTATAAATGTAAAGAAAACTAAATATACATATTATAATACATACATTCAGTGCACATGGAAAAGATATGTGACCTCAACATAAAAGACAAAATACAAAATTACCTACAGACTGACCTTAATAATTTAACTAAATGGGCACATGATAATGGGATTATTATAAATGTAAAGAAAACTAAATATACATATTATAATACATACATTCAGTGCACATGGAAAAGATATGTGACCTCAACATAAAAGACAAAATACAAAATTACCTACAGACTGACCTTAATAATTTAACTAAATGGGCACATGATAATGGGATTATTATAAATGTAAAGAAAACTAAATATACATATTATAATACATACATTCAGTGCACATGGAAAAGATATGTGACCTCAACATAAAAGACAAAATACAAAATTACCTACAGACTGACCTTAATAATTTAACTAAATGGGCACATGATAATGGGATTATTATAAATGTAAAGAAAACTAAATATACATATTATAATACATACATTCAGTGCACATGGAAAAGATATGTGACCTCAACATAAAAGACAAAATACAAAATTACCTACAGACTGACCTTAATAATTTAACTAAATGGGCACATGATAATGGGATTATTATAAATGTAAAGAAAACTAAATATACATATTATAATACATACATTCAGTGCACATGGAAAAGATATGTGATGTGACCTCAACATAAAAGGTCACGATTATGAGTGTCTCCATAAAAATGTAACTGATTGTACTTGTCAACAACTACAAAGGGTTTTTAATTACACGTATTTAGGGCTTACAGTGGACGTGCACTTTAATTGGAGTTTACATATTGAAAATGTCTGTAATAAATTAAGATCAATTTTAAGTAAATTTTACCATCTTAAATACTGCGTGTCCAGGCACACCCTGTACTGTCTGTACTATGCTATGGTCGAGTCTATTATTGACTACGGGCTCAGTAGTTACGGACGAACATTTAAAACGTACCTTGATAAAATAAAACAATTACAAATAAGATTTTTAAAAATAATTGCAACAAAAAGAACAGTGGAGGCAAGTAAAAATAACATTAACGAAATATTCAAAAGATGCAATATTTTACCTATAGAAAAAAAGGTGAATCTTTTACTGACCATAGAAGAACTTTATAACGAACGATTTAAATTAAAGATCACTCACAAATATACAACTAGACAAATAACGAAAGACTTACTGACAATACCTAAAACAAATAACGTTTACGGCGACAGGACAAAAGCAACGATAATTCCGAAACTATTTAACAAACTGCCAAAATATTCAAATATTCAAATTAAAAACAAAAAAAAAATAAAAAAAATGTTAAAAGAATTTTATATATAAGTTTGTATGTTTTCTTTGTTATATTGTGTTAATGGTTTTAATTATTGTTATATTGTATTGCTAGTTTTTAATTTTTGTTTGTTTATAATTATTTTTTGTTACATTATCAAATTTATATAAGTGTACGAGAGAGCTAGCACTGTTAAACTGCTTTTGCAGTTTAGTGCAAGAATACTTATTGTTTAAAAAAAATGTAAATAAATAAAACTTTAATAAAAATTACTTAGTTCTACCATGTTCTCTGGTAGATATGCAGTCAGTCCCATGGTCAAATTAAATTCTCTGTCAGCTTCAGTTACATATAAAACAATGTTCAAAGTTGGCCGTCGAATTCTCTTTATTGCTGTTGTTTACATGTTTTACAAACTTGAAATTTTCGCCGGACATACAAAAACAAAGCGACATCTAACAATACCTACATATATTATGTTTTTTTATGACATCAATAACATTATTTTACGATTCGCAAACCACTTGGAGAAAAGGGTATTTCACATGTGTTTTCTCTCAATACTGACATCAATATTGTTACTAAACTGCCTTGAACAGTATAAAAACTTAGAATCATACAATAAGTAATGAAGAAAAGAATTTTATAAGTAAAGGAATAAAATAATAACAATAAATGGATAATTTATACAGCGCCATTTTTTGTGTTTTCACCTCAAGGGCGCTTTACAATAATACCTGGAAAGAAAAAATAGTAAAATAAAAAAAATAAAAGTGTTTTTCCACAAATTTGACTTTTATGGCCAATTTTTCGCCAAAGTGGTTCGGCATTATCGAGGTATAAATTTAACAACACTAGCATCCACATCCAAATACCCAATTTATGCCCACTTCTTCAATCTTAGACTCATCCACATATTTGGCAACATTGTAAAATCACTGTAACTCCACTCACACGTTTGGGAACATTGTTAATATTTCAGTAGTATGGATTAGTATTGTAAAATTAAGTTTTATTTAGACCTTGATAATGCCAAATGATCTCGGTTTAAACGTTCGGTCATAAAAATCGGAATAGATGAAAAATACTAATTTATTTTATTCGTTCATTTACAACGGATTCCCGCTGTGCTAACACGAAAGCAATAATACAAAACTGAAATAGAATGGAATAGAAACAAACGAATGAATAAAATAGAAACGTTTTCAAACGTTCGGTCATTGTAATCGAATTTTGTGGAAAAATACGTTCATTAATTTTAGAATATAAGCTTTTCTATTTATTTCCATTCTATTCCGATCTACTCCGTTCCGTTCGGTTTCGTTCTGTTCTATTCGGTTCCATTCCAATCCGTTTCGTTCTATTCGATAGGTACATATTTTTTTATCTAGATAACTAGACTAGACAAAAGAGAGAACTAAGGGCCAACGTAGTTTCTTAAAAATTTAATTGGGATACTAATTTTAATAATAGCAAAAATATTTCATTTCAAATTCTAGTTACATTGCTGCGTCAGAAATTTGTAATTTCAAAATAAGAAAAATGTAACATGCTTTATTAAAGTAATAGTTTATTCTTACTAAAGTTGCCATGTTTTATTTTTTTGCAAGCGTTGTTAAACTGTTAGAAGCAATTTAATGAAAAAAAATGGGAAGAGGCGTAATAAGATAAAAAAGACTGGAGAAGACAATTCGTAAGATTTTCCTTGTATAATAAGATTTAAATTTTCTCTGTATTATTTTTAAAATACTTATTGGATCCAGCGAACTTGAATAGGTGGAGCAATTTACTTTACGACGGCTATTATCGTGGCGATGAGAAAATTTTTCACGATAAATGGCTCAAATATTAAAATTCAGTAATAATCGGTGCTGAGTTATTATATTCATCCAGCAGCAGTGAAGTATCCTTTTAATTATTTATTATCAACTCTTTACACAGCTTTCTTATAATGTAAGGGTAACTTTAAAAAATATATAATATAAAGAATTATAATATATTGGTTTAGTCCGAGAGATAGTAACGTTTTCGATGAACCATTTTTATTAAATATAAATATGTATGTAGGTATAAAATCAAATTATACAATCCATCTTTTGGTCAAAGAAATTTTTCATTTATTGCTCCTCGACTCTACAACAGTTTACCTTACTCTCTTAAAGAAATAACATCACAATGAATATTCAAAATGAATATGAAAAAATACATGTTATTTTGATAAAATGAAGTCATATCCTTCACTTGTCGGTTGGGTAGTGTGTGGAGCAAACTTTTACGAGTCTGACTGGGCGAATTTGGATCATCATAATATTGTTATTTTTCTTGGAAATAATTGGCATGAGTAGTCTCTAACGTCGGTTGAATTTTTACAGGAGAGCACGCTAATCGAGTATCCTCTCCCTCCTGAATTACTGCCTTTCCTTTCCTGTTTTGCTCTATAATTTATCATGTTATGTTATGCCTTTACGGCTAATTATGATTTCTGTGCTTTGGAAATTCACGACGTCCTCGTGACGTAAATATTTTTGTATTTTTTTTACAATCATTGGATGCTGGACCATGCCGTATATAAAAAAAAACTGATGTATGATGTTGACCGATGTCACAATCCACATGTCACATTCATGTAATCTACAAACAACGTACCAATTCTACACTAAAGAAGATGATAATTGATGATAAAGATTTATTCTACACCTGCTACTTTTGAATGTCTACACCCTCTCTGCGATACATAATCTACATACTGAAAAAAACTTAAATAATCTGCGTAACATACTGTATAACTTATAATGTCATGTAACCTCAAATAATTATAGTAATTTAATAGTTTTCATGTAATCAATAGTCCAGCATACAATGATAATTATATTTCTTGTTTTTGAAATTGGTCTTTTACCTCATGATAACCTTCTCACAACAACAGATAGTACCCTTCTTCTCTAAAATTATAGTTTAAATGTTTCCTGAATATAAAATAAAGGCAAATATAATCTTTTTATAATTGCCTTTAGATGTATTAAATATTATGGCTTCACGCCCTGAGGTGATGTGTAATTTTAAAACTTGGAGTCTCATGACTGCCATTGGGTAAGTCGGTGGATGGTGGGATTGTTTTCATATTTTTTTTAGCTTCACTTAAACTTTTACACCCCCTACCATCGCAGTATATAAGTAAATTATAATTAGTAAAAATTAGCCTTTAAGAATAAAAATTTGATAAAGCAACTATAACATTCACAGTGTTGTGTAGTATTAAAAACATGCTTCAGAAAAACTATAGTTAAGAAACGCACGTAGAAGGGAAAGCGTCTCAAAACGATTGTTGATTTTCTTTTATCAAGTACTGAGTCTGTTTGAGAATATGTCAAGGTTCTCTATTTTTGTGTTAAAATCATAGGAGCACATCATTCTACTCGGTGGACTGTAGTGGCCTTCACTGTTGCAGTATCTACTTAAACGAAATACTTCCGGGTTAATCAGCGTAACATTGGCATGGATTTAAATTTTCTCTATAACATTGGTATCGACCATACTATTTAGTATCTTGTAAAGAATTATGAGCTCTAATGTTGCTCTTTTATTCAATAGTCTTTCAATATCGAAGTGCTTTAAACGCTCAGAATACAACAGAATACGTAATAAATTTACTGTGTGTTTTTTAACCCTTATTTATTGCATTGGAAATAATATTTGTTGAAAATTCAAATCCAAGTTATCTTTTCTCAAACGTAAATTGTTTTAATGTTTCCACATCCAATAATTTATTCGTTGGATATCCGAATAAACAAATTTATATTTTCGAAAACCTTTCGTTGGCCTTTCTTCATAATACTATTTCTAACTTAATTTTTTCGTTTACGCTAGAAAATAATTATTGACTAAGTACCTACAATAAAACACAAAACAGAAACGCCATTAAAATAACTCTAGTAAACTGAGTGGCGTATTATGTCGAAACAAAGGCAGTTATGATGTTCTATAGACAAAATCTTACCCAAAGTTACGGCTATCTATGGTTTATGACGCAGCGGTACAACTTGAACACAACCATTCTAAACGACCAACAGTGTTAGAAGACCAATAAATTCTCCACTATCTGTTACAGACCCAAGGGTAGGGTTGTCAATGGAAGAAAAAAATAACCTTTGCCTTATCAATTTCCCACAATGACGCTGTATTTTAAGAACGTCCAACCGAAACTGTGTACGAGAAAATAACACATCGGACCAGGTTATAAAGAAAGATAAATGTTTGCTAAAAAACTAATCACCTTGAACAAATGGATTTTAAAAGAATCTCGATTTGTTTTATGTAGCATGTAGTAAACTACACTCATTTTCAGCTGTTTTTGGAAGAAGAAAAATTTACAATGCTGAAAAAGTTGGACAACGTCATGGCATTCTGAACAGGCAATGATCTGTAAAGTAAATTTATACTAATGGTTAGAAAACAGGGTGTATTTCTTCTGTTGCGGTTTCCAAAATTCTTATATTTATTCTAACGTTACCTATATTAACTATTTTAGGGTGCTAATGTTCACTAATCTTTAAGGGTTGAAATCAATTTATTTATATAGCAAGTATAATTACGCAGCAGGCGTTTTCTAGAACATTGCTATTTCCTCAATTAAATTAATATTATTAAACAAGTAGATCAATTGGGTAGGTATATATACATGCAGATATTAATTGAAAGAATTAACACATTGTAATGTTGGTTTATTTACATTCAACACAAAGTACAAATTTAAATAATTGCAATAAACAACGAAACTCGTATAATATTGGCGATGTTGAAAGTTTTTTCCCCAGCCAGGCGGTGGTCCTTGCGGAAATGGCCCGCGTGAGCTACCTTAGAATGCACTCATTTTTACCAATGTCAGATGAGCTATCAAATTTGACATTAAACACGAAAATTTTCAACATAATAAATAGTATTAAAAATATTACGTATCATACAACTAAGTACATAATGCACTTTTACATAATTTTATTTACACTGACAGCGTTGACTATGTAGAATTCCATTTTTAAATAAATTAAACACTTGTTTGTTTTTTCTGTCGGTCGGACGATCGGTCGTTCTGGAGAGAAAAAATAAATGTAGAAAGGAAAAACAAGTGTTTAATTTATTTTAAGTACATAATTGTAGAGAAATACAATTTATTTAAAAAATGCGATCAAATGCGAATACATAATAAATTTATTCCTAACCTCAAATGGCAAAGGTGTTACTAATCGAACCTAACCAAAAAATTAAGGGGAATGGAGATTAACGTAAACATCATAATATTATTTCTTTGTTGTATTTTATTACATCCCATATAATTTTAGGTTATTTTTAATTTGATTTTTATGATAAAAGCTACTCGCGTGAGCAAGGAAATTGGTCGCAGGAAAAATGTACACCTTTGCTATTTAAAGCTAGGAATAATTCACATTTGATCTCATTTTTCAAATAAATTATATATCAGAACATATTATTTACATAGTTGTATGATACCTATGATTTTTATAAGTTATATTTATCAGTTTTTGTGTTGAAAATTTTCGCATTTAATGTCAAGGGTTAGTCCTGCGCGACGACCTGCAAGTGTATATTATAAACCTAATGAGACGGGCTGCAAACGTACAGGCTTAAAAACCATGAAGCCAATAAACGATGAAAATAACGGACGATTAGTACGGTACAACTATTTCAAACCCAACTAACCTATGTAAATGTAAAAGTACGTATGCATTATATTCAGGACATAAATTATTAACCTTTGAGTGAATCTTGATATTGTTTCAATTGCCATTAAATCGGCAACCTTAGCCGTACCTTAATCCAAGTCGACATCGAGAAGAGAGGTAGGCGTTCTCTCTCGATAGGCCCTGGGAAGAGTGAACGTGGATTCCATAGAGAACGAGACCGTTATCAAACTTGTCGATTCTTGAATCCGCCAACACCTCTGATACATTATTTCCCGCCAAGAAACTTTGGCGCCCCGGAGAAGTAATAACTCAAAAGCGTTGTTCGAATTATTTGTAAAAGAAGTTTCCTCACTCACCCACGAAATTCCACCCGATCGTCTTCTTGATTTTCTTGTTTACTCACCGATAATGTGTTTCAACTAACGTGGATACAAAAGAAACTGATTGGAGATGTTTTTTTTTCTTCTTCGCGCTCGTAAATCAGAGGTCAAACGTTATCTATTGATTGCGAAGGTTTTTTTTCTATGCATGAAAAGTCAATCCACTTACTTCAGAAGTTTTTATTTTGCAAAAAATATGTTTGATTCTACAAAAAAATATATATTTAATCAGACATGGGCCGTCAATAAAACCTTAATAAATATCTCACAAATATCCGTACCTAGGTACCCAATATCTGTACTAATTGTAAATAAATTCACAGTATTTTATTTTTTAATAATATTATGTACGACATAGGAATTGACTTTGCAGCATGAACAAATCAACAGTCATTGTGAGATGTTTTCCCATTGACATTATGAATTGTTTTTCAAAAATGATTTAATGCAACATGTTTTAAACAATGGGCGGTTTGTTCATTTTGACTGTGACATCGTTTTGTTTGAATTAAACTGTAAATTCTAGAGAAACATCAAAGTTGAGAGAGTGACTTTTAACCATCAAGATTTAGACAGCCTCGGCAGGTCCATGATAAACATGAAAAGGTTATAAATCTCTAAAACAAAGGGAATGAATAACTATCATTTAATGATTCGGCGGATATTTTGTGGTAGTTAATATTAACCATATTTGAATCATAAATTCGCTATAAACCACTTGTTTACACAATGTATTACATTTAAATATTTAATTTGAAAGATTCTCCGTTATTACACGCCATATATGTTTAACCCTGAAACCTTCAACGTAAAATTTAGAAAAATGACTTTGACGTTGAATTTAAAAAGAAGATGTTGTAAAGAAGGCAGATTGAAGTTAATTTCATGGGAAACAATTGACACATTCGTTCTTCTGGCTGTCCATGGGATGCGCAACATTCGCCTACGGCACCACATTAGGCATCGATCCTCTTTCGCTCTGACTCCCCCAGTGTCCATGTTCCCACACCATACAGGAACATCGATAATTACAGAGTCCTGATGACTTCGTGTTTTTTTTTTACCGTAACAAAAATTCAACCCCTGACTGAAACATAACCCCTGACTGAAACCAAAATTCTTTCTATATATTCTCAAATTTTAGGCTATGTGCATTGAGCGGATCAAAAGTTATAAGGAGGGTTGGACACGCACACACACATACAGACAGACACACTAAATTTTCTACTGCGAATTCTGAGTACATCCATATAATTATGTTGAATACCTGGCATACAAATTTCGCGTATCTTGGCTTGATACTTTGTCGATAGGTTAAGAGAAATAAATTCTCGTGAACAAATCTACAGTAAGATTATCAACCTGTCTGCCTCTAGAGTTTTTGATTATGGACTTCCCTCCTCTTTTTTCACTCTTTATATGGAATTTCTCATTTATATGGAATTGCTGATTATGCCTTCAAGTATGGATGGCGAGAGTCCCCTTATTGTGACTGCGGAGGTGACAGACAAACCATCGGCAATTTAGTCGCAGAATGTATGAACAGCCTGTATAAAGGTGACTTTTATTAACTTATCGACGAAACCATGAAACACATTAAAGTGCACTTTACACGTCAAAGTAAGTTGGCTGTCAAAACACGTAAAAAGTATTTTTAAAGTTCTTTTTTTCTGTTTGAAGTGCATTTGAACTATATTTTTAAATTATTATATGTTCATTAAGTAATAAGTGTCTCCGGAACAATCTGTTAATGTTATCTCTTCGAATATTCTTAATCCGGTGTCGTTATACACATATTAATGAGATGAACGTGGAAAAAAAAAACTTGAAGTTTGTTTATTTCAATTTCGCATCTGACAGTTTCGTATGTAAGTGATTGTGTATAGATATTTATGGTGAACTTAATTAGAGAATATAAAATCATTCAATTGTGTAAGTGAATTCTATGTATTATTATAAACGGATAAAAAATTTGACTTCAGTTCTATTTTATCTCCATGTTGGCAAAATAACACAATTGTCAAAAAACTCTGTGTGAAATGATATATATGCAACTCTACTGACGGTCCTTTGCAAGGTCATTCTAGCCCAGTTGGTTAGGCGGCCGCCCAAACGCTTACGGACTATTGATATACGGGTTCAAATCACACTTCGGCCATTGTGATTTTTTTTTTTTATTTATTTATTTTTTTTTATTTTCGTTTATTAAAATACATATATATATATATATATATATATATATATATATATATATATATATATATATATATATATATATATATATATATATATATATATATATATATATATATATATATATATATATATATATATATATATATATATATATATATATATATATATATATATATATATTGCTACTTTTTTTTTAAAAATTATTTTCGTTTCTTTTAATGGGAAAGATTTTATTCGAAGAAAATTAATAAATTGGAAACATACCTATTACTATTAAATATTCCATATAATTTTATATCTACGGAGTGGAAATATGTCTCCTATTTTAACCAGAAGCCGCAAAATGAGAAGCAATACTGCTTACATTACAATGTATGACACGTCTCAGGGACAAATTACCTCAGATAATGAGCCTGATCTTAGAGAAGATTATTTAAATAAAATAATGAAATTGGAAACAGAGAGACAGAGGGTTAATAACGAGTTAGCGTCGAGAAAAATAGAATTAAAAATAAAGAATAAAGAAACTCTACTTCTAAAAAAGAAAATAACATCGTTGACAAAATTTCAAAATGAATTGAACCGCTATAAAAAGATTAATAATATCATGAAGCGTGAATTGATAGATAAAGATCTCAAATTATCTGAGGCTGTGAAAGAACTAGAGAAAATGAATGACACGCAGAAGAAGGAAATAGGAGAATTTATTCAAAATGAAAAGAGAATATTAAAAAAATTGGAAGAAGCACACCGTACTTGCGAGACACTGAGAGGGGCGTATGACATTCTATACGAGCGATACGAGAACAATTGTCTAGTATCTAAGGTCCAACAAAATCGCAATGTCAGTAATCATAATATAAATAATACAACATATAATTTAAAGCCTAAAATTAATAAGGAGAGATGTATGGCACGTAAACGATGTTTATTTATCGTTGGCGACGAACACGCTAAGGGTTTGGGAATGAAATTACACCAAACAATGGGATATGGTGCAACAGGACTAGGAACAAATCTACACGAACATGTTAAATACGAAGTGAGCTGTATTTCTAAACCAGGAGCAATGCTGCATAATCTGTCTGAAAATCTAAACAATGCTCTGAAAAGAGCGACTTGTAATGACGTCATTGTGCTGGCAGCGGCGGAGGCTGTGAATGTGGAAAGCTCCAGGCAGTATAGTGAAACTGTCGAAAAAACTATTGACAAATGTGAAAAAATGGGAATCACTCTATATATAACTACATTAAAGTATTACAGAAATGACTCATTTAATAGGAACACATCAATACACAGAGTGAATTGCCACATATATAACCTCATCAGAATGTGTAATAATAGTTTTATAATAGAATCAAATCAAGATAGACTGAATCTTTCGGAATATATCAAATTTAGCTTGCAATGTATTGGACATAAAATAAAAAATTCTATTCAAGTGCAAATACATAATACCAACACAAACGAACTTATGCAGATACCAGGGACAAGCAAGTCTTTTTTATACGAGACTCAGCCTCACCACGGATCAACTATTACAATGATTTAAAATCAGTCTTCAGTATCGGTCACCAGAATGCACAAGGACTTCGTGGGAAGCTCCACGAGCTGTCTACCTCATCTGCAGTTGCTCAAATGGATATATTGTGTTTTACTGAGACGTGGTTGAATGAATTAGAAATAATGAACTATAGTTTGCATCAGTTTAATATTGTTAGTTATTTCTGTAGAGAAAAAGCAATCAGAGGAGGATCATTGATTATGGTTAAAGATAATTATAAATCAAAGAATAGACCAGATATTGTCAAATTATCCGTGGAGAAGCATTGTGAAATTAGCTGCGTTGAAACCAATAGCATTATAGTTTTATCAGTATACAGACCTCCATCTGGGTGCTTTGACATTTTCTTCAACATTATGGAGAATGCCTTAAATCGAGCAACTTACAAAAATAACAAACATATTGCAGTGTGTGGAGACTTCAATATTAATTTTAACAATACCTCAAAAGAGTGTAGCACTTTAATTGATCTAATGAATTCTTTCTTATTGACACGTTGCATCAAAAATGCAACACGAATAACGAAAAAATCATCCTCTTGTATCGATAACATATTTACTGATATTGAAGCCAAACAAACTGACCTCTTAAACCTTGTAGGGTCCGACCATTTAGGACAAGTAATTAAAATCAATCTAAAAAACAAAATAATCACCAAAAGCACAAACCAAAAATATATCACTAAGAGATTATACAGTGAAGATTCATTGAAAATTTTTCTAAAGTCCATTGGCAATTCCTTTCCGAACACATGTATGCCTTCGAGTTGTTGTGCAAACACTCAATTTAATGAACTATTTAAAACCCTAGTACTAGAAACTAATAGTCATTTTCCAATCAAACAAATAAAAATTAAAAAGGACCACAAGTCATTTGATAACTGGGCAACTCCTGGTATTGTAATATCTAGAAAAAAAATGTTTGAATTGTATAGCAGGAAAACATTTGACAACTCTGAGGCTTTGAAAAATAATATTAGGACTTACAGTGCAGTGTTCAGAAAGGTCTGTAGTGAAGCTAAGAAAAAATATTTAGCAGATAAAATAAGAAATTCCAAAAATCCCATTAAAACCACATGGGATGTAATAAAACATGAAACTGGTAGAAATAAAGAATCTAACGACTATAACGACGATGAATTTAATAAATTGAAAACTGCCAACCACTTCAATGATTTCTTTGTAAATATAGCTTCTTCAATTACCCATAACACATCAATAGAAAAAGCAATGAAACACTTGGTTCCATCGCGTAAACCCAATTGTATTTTTAATTTTAGAAATGTCACAGAATGGGAAATAATAAAATTATGTAAAAAAATTAAGACGAAGAATTCAAACGATCTATGGCATATGTCCACACATTTCTTAAAATTAATTATTAATGGACTTGCCCCCTGCATCACCAACATTATCAACCAATGTCTGGTACAAGGTGTATTTCCGGAAAAACCTAAAATGTCAAGAGCTATTCCAATATTCAAGAAGGGTGACAGAGCAGACCCCAGTAACTATAGGCCGATCTCAATACTGCCTGTATTAAGCAAAATATTCGAGAGGATTGTCGCCGAGCAGCTCACCCACTATTTAGTCGAAAATAATATACTACACCCCCAACAATTTGGTTTTCAAAGGGGCAAGAGCACATCAGATGGTGTAGCATCTCTCGTTCAAACGGTCCTTGAGTCACTGGATAATAGGTCGGATGCTTATGGAATATTCTGCGATCTTTCCAAGGCTTTCGACTGCGTTAACCATGACATCCTTGTCAATAAACTCAATTACTACGGAATATGCAATAATGAAAATAGATTTTTTAAATCGTACCTCGAAAACCGTCAACAAGTAACTGAGATTGATGGTGCTAGGTCCAACGGAGCTCTAGTAAATCGTGGGGTTCCGCAGGGGTCCATACTAGGGCCAGTACTATTCCTAATATATATAAATGACCTACCAAACTGTATCTCTAAAGACCAGGCAATAATAATGTTTGCTGATGATACATCTATAGTACTAAAGGAACGCAAAAACAAGGAAACTACCCTTGGCAATGCTTTAGAGATACTAGATGGGATGGGTGAGTGGTTCGGAGATAACGGACTCGCGTTAAATGTGACAAAAACGGGTGCAATTCACTTCTCCTTGAAAAGACACGTTGAAAATGATTCAGTTATGTCTGGCCTTTCCCAACGAAAACTGGTAGTGGCAGACAACATAAAATTCCTCGGAGTCATACTTTACGCAAAGTTGCAGTGGACACCTCACATTGAGACAATATCTAAGAAGCTGTGCTCAGCAATTTATGCGATAAAAAAAATTAAGGAAACTTGTGGCGAAGTGGCAGCTAGATCTGTATACTTTGCTTACTTCCAGAGTATTATGTCATATGGAATTTTATTCTGGGGCCGAGGGGCTGATTGGAGCCGAATTTTTATACTTCAGAAACGTGCAATTAGAGCATTGAAAAGCATGGGGTCAAGGGAGTCGTGCAAAGATTATTTTAAAGAATTAGACATACTCACACTTCCTGGCATGTATATTTATGAATGCCTACTATATGCACGCAAAAACATGCCCAACACCCCTCTGAACTCGGAATATCACGATTATAACACTCGCTCAAAGGGAAGTATCCGACCCGTGGAGCACAGATTAGCAAAATTATCTAAAAGCTTTATTTGTCTCAGTGTGCGTCTATTCAACAAGCTGCCGGAAGGAATCAAGTCTCTGAATGATGATAAATTTCGAGGAGCAGTGAAGACGTACCTCGTTGATAAATCTTTTTATTCTGTGGACGAAATGCTGGAGTGAACCATTTACATTCACTTCAGCATTGAATTGACTATAAAAAATTGTCCATTATATTTTTATATATTTTCTAAAACTATGAGTGTAAAAGTGACGAGTCCAAGTACCCGAGCTAGGGTCTACGGACGATAAACAACAATAAACAATAAACAATAAACACGAACACTATTTTCAACGGGTTTCAGGTTTTCGACGGGATATTCAACGCGATTGGGCAAAAAAAAAGAACGTGTTCTATTTTCAACGCGATTTTCATTCTTTTTGGTAAAACAGAAATCTGTAAAATTATTCGCTGTCGTCGTACCGACGCGTCAAAATGGCTGCCGTTTGCGTTGACTTTTACGTGTGACATTCGCTCGCGATGTATTTTGTTTATTTGTAAAGTGTCGAAACTTTCGATATACTATATTAAACATTTATTATATAATTTTTCGATATACATTTATTTATATTACCTATATTAAAAATTTACACATATAATTGTGTAAACTGTGTAAAGTACTGTAAAGCAATGCTCGGAGTGACCTCTATTTTGGATGCTGTTTTAAGCGTTGGAAACCGGGTCGCGTTGAAAATAGTGTCCGTGTAAAGTGCACTTAATAAGAATCTTAAACAAGCAGGAAACTTGACCCTGCGCAACTATATTTATTTATTTATTTATTTGAAACTTTCTGTACATATTTCTTCAATTGTTATAAGTCAACTTATTTATAAACGCTAAAAAACTTTACTAACAAAATTATATAACTAGTTCCAAATTGTTGAAAGAAGTTATTGTGCTTTTACGAGTAATACTAAGGTATTATTTCTTTTCTAGTGTGGCCATTAAAATAAAACAAAAGATCATATTTCACACCGGACAAAGATAATATTACATATATGGTCGTTAAGTTATTGTATCATTATGATACAAAAACCAAAAGAAATATTACAGAAATGGTAAATGTACTGAAATGGACACGATATAAATTATATATGTATATATTTTTTGGCTAATCGTAAATAACTTTATAGGGTGTTAGCGAAAGCCGTTTCAGCTCTAAAGTGTTAAAAGTGTTCAATTATGATAATGCTAAACAGAGTAATTATGCAAATTTTATGTTGTATCAAAGTTATCGCGATATTCATGATGTAAGTACCCAAAATGAGAGATGAATATTAAAATAACCTTACAAAAAAGAGTATTGTATTATCAGTTTCTCTATAACTTGAATCTTTTTGTGTTATAGACAGGAGATAGCAGAAAAATCTTATGGTTTAAATGACTCAAAATTCACTTTTTGATTTTAAAATTATCATCTACTTTATCAGTAGTTTTGGACATTATTTCACTTCTCAACGAACAATAATTATTCATGGAACTTCATAATGCCTTCATTAATGGAAATAGCAATACTAATCGAAAGTGCAATTTTTTTTGCAGAAACCGTTAATTTACATTATAATATAAGCTTCAGTTCACCTACATATCCCTTGTCTGAATATTCATTCATTAACCGATACTAGTTCTTCTTCTGGTGCTCTGTCAGGATCCCCTGATATTGGCAATTATTCTAGCGAATCCATCTCTGTCCTGTGCTCCCTAGAATATCTGCTCCATAGTTCTGAAGCCGATCTAATCCCGAATATAACTTAGCCAGGACATATGTCTACTTCCAGTCCCTCGGCCATCTTTTTCTTGTCTTCCAGTATTTATTGAAACACGTGGTATTTTTCTCCCCTTATTATGGTGACCTAGATCTCTGATCATGCGCACGTTTATTGTAGACAGAAGTTGCGTAATTATTCTGGCTTAACTTAAGACTTCTGAGTTTATAACCAGATTTGTCCAAATGATTTACAGCATTCTGCGATGCATCCACATCTCAAAAACTTCTAACCAGTTCATAGGGTCCATGTTTCACAGCCACATAACAACATAGACCACACCTAACATTTCATCATCCTCTGTCTTAGGTCCATATTGAGCTTCGTTGCAGAAGGGGGGATCTCATTTTATTGAGAACACCTCAATGACTATCTCAATTCTGCACCTGATCTCCATATCTAGGTCAAGAGTCCTCGAAAGAAAAATCTCTAGGTAGTTAAATTTATCCACATAATCAATAACCTTGTCATTTAATTGCAAGGAATAAATAACCAAGGTATTTCACATAGTCTCACCCAATTAAATGCCTTTTCAGTATCTATGAAACATACGAAGACTTTTATCTGGTCACTGCCTTTTTTTAATAATACAATATAAGCCAGTAATGCTAATCATGTTTTATTACAAAAGTTAAAAATTCAAATAATATAAAGAAATTATTTTATTTACCGAAAAAAAAATATAGAATATACGGACACTGTTAACAGGTTTCATAAAAAAATACATTTTTTAAGTCATTTTAATTTCTGTTGGGGATATATTTAAATACATTTCTAAATTAAATATCATTACGTGATAGATAAAAAGTCAAGAAAAATACATAAGTCTTCAACATGTCAGATAAGTTATGACAAAATAATGTCATAACGATATATGTACAGTACATACATAAGGAGTCAAATTTAATTTGTAAAAAAAATTTGAATATCCGATATTTAAAAGTAAAAATATAGGTCATATATATTTATTGAAATATACACATTTACAAATTATATCATATTTTAGCAGTAATTACTTCATCTTGAAATTGCGAATATTATAATCCTAGGTTAATAACCAAAATATCTTTTAATACATCGTAAAGGTAAGGCAAAATTACATTTTAACCTTGATGGCTGCAGACATAAACATTCATTACAGTACATGTATTTCGTCAGTACATAATTCAAAGTAAATTAAAATAAATGTTTTCCTTTTTCATTACAGTTTCATAATACCTGCCTTGCGAAAATTGATTAATGTTAATTCACAGTAGAGCGATTGCGTATTTAGGAAACGTAAATAATATTGTTAAGAAGGTTTTGTTCAAAGGTACATAGGGAATTATTGTTGCTTCAAAGCGTTTTAGAATTATTAAAACCGGTCACAGGGAATGAAAATAACCGAGATATTAATAATGTATTATATTCAACATGAAAAATTCACTTTACAAATTATTTTTAAAATATTTGTTCATAGAATATTAGGTTCTCAATCGATTAAGTTCATATACAACCTCAAACGTTTTCGTAAAATATTTGTACATTTAAAAAAAAAAAATATGCTAAATGATATATTATAACTTATACATACATACCATCACGCCATGTCCCTCGCAGGGTAGGCAGAGAGAACTGAAAGCCACATTTTTCTTTCAAAGCACTCATTCATCGACTCGTCAACATTCGTACATCGTCTTTTACATGTTCGTGACGTCGTTTTCTTGGGCGACCCCGACCTTTTATTTTTCATTCCTGTCAGCTTTGCATATTTTCGTAAGGCGATCCCCATTCATTCTTTCCAAGTAGCCAAACCATCTCAATGTTTTAACTTTCATTCTCTTAATTCCATCTTTCTTCATATTTCATTCTTTCCTTGTGTCCTCGTTTCGTACCCTGTCATACATCGTTCTATTACAAGTTCGTCTTAGCGATCTCGATTCAACTGCATTTATTCTGATTTCGTGCGCCATCTGCCAAGTCTATGTTTCACTTGCACACGTCAAGGTTGGCCCTCTGTTTCCTGCCATAGCTTTTCTATTCGATCAGGCCGTCCATTCCGTTGAAGCATGCTTCCCAGATAGACATACTCATCGACTCGCTCAAACTGATCGTTCTCTACTTTTATTTGACACGCTGTTCTGCTTTCACTGTTTTCAAAGACCATAATCTTTGATTTCCTGGCATTCATCCTCAGTCCGTTCTCTATGCATCCTTCATATACCAATCATACAAGATACTGTAACTGTTCCATTACAGTACTTTGTCATCTGTATATATTACTATGTAAAATTCTCGTGTAACGATGCTCGTGCACGCTATTCTCCGAAATCGCTCAAAAGATTTCAGTGAAATTTTGTACACATACATGGTTGGTTCCAACTTGAATGAAACAATAGGTTTGGACCCGATATAGTTGGCGCTGTTATCGAGGTCTTCTTTATATTTTAATTTTTTTTTAACAAAATCTTATTTTTTTCGGGTTCTTCATCCAAAAAACCACATAACTCCAAGTTCAAACTTTTCTTCACCCACAAGGACTAGAAAAAAGGAACGTAATATTCATATTTAAGTTGTGCAAGCTTTCAAAAAATGGCGATGTGATTTATTACTCATATAGAGAATAGACCATACTCAAATGTACGACAGATGTTTCGTTTTTGGTAAAATAGGCACATAGAATGAGGTCTTTATAATATGCGGTCTTCATAGAATGTGGTTTGTGGCAGGACAGCGACTGCATGACCCAGTTGTATTACCTATATAAATTTATCTTATGGTGCATCAAATCTAACACAAAATTTAGACGTAAACAGTAAAAATTAACACAAGTAGGTTACTTGTCATAGGGTCAATGTAAATCTTTAAAATATATCCTGTCTCTGAGTTGTTCAATAAAAAGAAGAGCCTGAAATCTCCAGCGTACGCCCTGAGGCCATACTCGGATACAATATAGCCTATAGTCTGTCTCAGCCCCGCAGTCGTAGTGTAAAGCTCATGATCACCTCCACGTGTTGCAACCATCGATCCTGGCATAGTGCTAAATGATAATATGATCCATGCATAATGAATATGAGCTTAAAGCTCCAAACATGAGTACAAGTTTACTAATTTTATTTAATTTTGTATTGTTTCACGGGCAACTAAGAGCTACTATGTCAAATATTAATTTAACACGCACCCAGTTACATATTGCCACATTTTGATAATATACATTTAATATAATATAATATACATTTGCACCATGACTGCCGAAAATTCCTCAAATTGATACTTTAATAATTGTATTTCATTTTGGTTGATATTATTCTAGAAAAGATAATTTCGAAAGACAAAAACATAATGTCAAATAAGACACAAATAAAATAAGTAATACAGCGTAAATAAAATTGACATTTATAAATAAAATTTAAAAAATAAAAATTAACATATAATTAAATTGACAGTGAAATTCCCGAGATTGATTCACGATGAAGACCCAATTGTGTTCTCAGTCTGTCTCTGTGAAACGATTAATATCATAGATTTCAAACTGTGGCAACATGTTATTGGGTGCGTGTTAAATTAATATATGACATAGTTCCTGTTTGTTGGCCGAGAAGCAATTCTAAAATAATATAAATAAATACCGATCTCAAATGCATGATTAAACAAAGACGGATTGTATTTTTAAATTTGATAGAATTAGCACATTATTTTGTGGATGTAACAAAGACGTGTGAAGAAATCAAATATTTAATGATGTAAAAAAATAAACCTACCTAAAGACGTGAAATATTTCAAAATTTTATTTATCGAATTGGCAAAAAAGTTTTAAAAACGACAGGGTTTAAATTTCTGATTTCTAAGGAGGAGGCCAACCAAAATTTGTCTCAGCATAGAAACTGAAAGTATTTTTAAATTTTAAAGAAAAATGCAAGTAAACCTAATCCTTTTAATTTTTAATTTAGAATTCCTTTTTAAGAAAAAAATATTTTCCAAAGTAATTTTCACTCACAACATTAGGTTAAAGAAACCTTCATATTTTTTAGCAAGCACTTGTTTTCCTCTAGGGAAATTTGTGTAATGGTGTTAAATAATATATTTATCAAAATCTCAACGGAACCATATTAGAATTTTGACAAAGACTTAATGAATTCTCATTTTGCCTTATTTTCTAAGACTGATTGAGTCCCCTAATACTAGTCTGCTAGTTTGAAATATATTTTTTTTGACACCGCTCAGTCCGTTCATTATGCTCTTAGAAAATTAGTTGGGTTGGTACTTGGAGTTCATGGTACTTATGTTGTTATACTTAAAGAAATACGCAATGCTGTGACACTTAATGCTCGTAATAAATTATCATTTCACCATTTTCAGCCTCTAGGTTTTTCAACATCGTCGACCGACCCTTGATAAACAAAACATTCGTCTATTAAAGCAGCATTTAAAATTCTTACCCCATTCGGAGTGCCTAAATATTTGCGTTACTACGATGAAAATTAATATGTTGTTGTCCATTATCTCCTTTAACCTTCCAGTAAAAATAGTAATTTATTTGAAAACGGATTAAAATAAAATAAAAAAGATATCAAAACACTATTTTTTTAATTAAACAGTTTAATTTTCAAGAATGCCTTTATTTCGATCTTCCAAATCGTCGAAACTAAATATTTTCTAGCTATTGCAATTTTATTTATTTGTTTTGTAACTATATAATTTGTAGAATGGCCGACTTAATGCCAAACGACATTTCTTCCAACCATCCATAGTCAATTTAAATATACAATATAATGTGTAATATGGCAATAAAGTAATGACTAGACAAAAATAAAATAAAGATAACAGAAGAGAAATACAAAGAGATAAAGACAAAAAAAGTTGAATATAAGAACAGTTCATAGCAAAGGAAAACAAAAGGATAAAGAGAGGAATTATAAATCAGGTGTTATCAGATTAATTTGTCAACTTTTTCTTATTGTTCATTCCTTTGTTAAAAGACTAAGGCCTACTGTCCACGTAAACCGCACGTCATGCGCACGCTTTCGTCAATTGACGAATGCTTGCATCTTGCATAGAAATAATCAAAACTGTGTCCACGGAGCGGCAACGTCGCGTCAGCCGCACGTCATGCGGTGCGTGCAGCAGCGTGGACACAGTTTTTGATTGTTTCTATGCAAGATGCAAGAGCATTCGTCAATTGACGAAAGCGTGCGCATGACGTGCGCTTTACGTGGACAGTAAGCCTAACAAGTTACGTGGTCGCAATCATTCTCATATCACATTACATATTTCTCCCATAATTTTTTTTTCAAATTTGAACACGTCATCAGGATAAAAATTCTCACACACCTACACTTCAAATGATTTACTTAACTGTGTTTTTTTTTTCTTTAACGCGATTGTTGTAGTTCATATGAAAGCCACGGTGATAGAACGCAACCTACTTCAAAAATTGATCTCGTCCTTATATCAAATTTATGTATCACAAATTCCGGAAGACGAACGATAAATCCTTCTGAAAAATCTTTTTTTTATTTTATTAGATTTGAAACAGCTGTATAATGTTATAAATAAATATTTCATATAAAAATGAAGCCAATTATAGAAAAATATTTTTTTTCACTGGTTGAGCATACTTTACAATATAATTAAACTGAGTGAAACCATTTAGTTAACTAATATTATTCTAATTCAACTCGAAATGAGTAATTTTTCGAAAAAAAATAATGTCACACTCAATTTACGTAGAATTACGTATCAGCTCAAATTAATCGCAAAGAAATGCTGAAAGGTCTGCTATTAGTACCCGGGAGAAGTTTTACAGATTAAGTATTTCATCAACGCTTAGAGGCCATTACTTGGTCCGCATCTCTAATGTAGATATCTTATATTCGGAGGGTCCAATATTCCAGGTATATTACATATAAGTTAGAAATCTCGTTTAATAAGAAGCACCAAAAATTTTCACTGAATCTTCAAATTTATTTTGTATTCCATCTTAATAACAATATTATAAGATTGGTTCTGAAGTCAGCAAGAAAAGACATGTCCTTCTCACGTGGATTGTCACAACTAATGGTGGTATCAATAAACTCGAAACAAATAAAAGAAATAAACAATGATAAAACTAATTTTAAAAATCTGCATATACATGTTTTAGGCACCGCCTTAGAATAGTGCTTCCACTCATTGCTATCATTGTTTTCGAGTGTCCCGTAAGAGCCGGGTAATCGAAAATACAACACGCAAGAATAACATCTTACATAGTTCAGCAATGCAGTTCACCGCTCATTATGAATGTTGAGCCTTTTTAGGTGTTGTGCTCCATTATATATCGTTATGCGCATCCGCACACTTGTCGATGGTTACCCCACATTGTGGTATATGCCATGATGGTATGAATGAATGAAAAAAAAAGCATAAAAAAAATCCACGAAATTTATCACGTAAAATTAAAATGATTTTCACGAGCGTATCATCATTTTTTTCAAGTGTACATTTCAACTCAGTCTCAGTCCAAAAACATTGAGTTAATTTTTAATATTATTTTAGGTAAGGTTTATAACTTATGTTAATAAATTAATTAAACTTAAGTTCATAAAACGCTGAGCTGGAAAATGAGATAAATAAGGAACAAGCTGGCAAAAGGCGGGGAAATTTTTATGTCATATGTATTTAAAATATATATTGTTATTCCTCCATCACCACCCGTTCTGCTTCTGCAAAACTATGGAAGAACATAAAAAGAGTCCGGAAAACTCTAAAACCTTGCAAGTACTGCACTTAAATTGCCAAAGGGAACTGAATATAAGGAAACAGTAGACTCGCAGTACACTGAAAATGAAGAAAAAAGTCCTCAGTATTTTCTAAAACTAGTTGCATGTAACACATGAGATCCAACTGTCGATAGCGATAGTATGTATAGTTGAAGAATGAAAATCAAACTATAAACCCATAAATCCAAATTATTGAAAATTTTAACACATGTTGGTATGTATGTCAAGATAGGACAGTATGCAGGTCAGTCCTCTTTTCCTTCCCGGAATATGAAAACAGCATGATGGTTCTGTATGTATGTTTGGATATTAAAATCCTATCAAACTATTAAGTCTTCTTACATATTGTGTATAGGCGACTGCTATATAAATTGTATGAAGCGATGTCGTCACTAAATTCAATTTTTATAAAAATTGTTAAAAAAAATTTGAGATGTACAAATACAATGTCAATATTTTTTATAGAAAATTAAATTATCTAGTTCGGGTGTTTCGGCTTTTTTCGATATTTTAAAAAAAAATGGAAATATAGGCAGGTAAACTCATAAATTTATCATAAAAAAAATACTTTTCTTAATAAAAAATGTTTGAGAAACCCTGGAATTTTTTTTGAAAAAACTAATTTGAGATTTTGTATTTGTCTATGTTTATACCAATTTTCAGCGTTCTAGCTTTTATGGTTTCTGAGATATAGGGAAAAATAAAATAAAAATTCAAAAGTTGATAACCCCTGACTGAAACAAAAATTCAAAATTCCGAGTATAAAAGTTTTGTAGGCCTGTAACTGTTTATATATTCTGAAATTTTAGGCTCTGTAAATTGAGCGGATCAAAAGTTATAAGGGGACACACACACACACACACAGACATACACACACACACACACACACACACACAGACACACACACAGACACACGAAATGTTCTACTCCGAATTCTGAGTAAATCTGTGTATGGAACATATATGCTGCGAAGCCTCTAAGTTGGTGGTTTTTGACTTCAAAGTTGGAAAAGCCGTGAAAAAAGTAGACCTCTCCATACAATTCTCGCGTATTCTGGCTTGATACATTGTCGATATGTTAAGAGAACAAAGTTCTCCTGAACAAATCGACAGTTGGAAAAGTCTAGAAAGATCAGAAATTGCTCTTCGTGATTACAAGGTAAAAATATATTTACCTACACTTTAAAATAAATATATTTATAAAAATAAAATGAAACACAGTTCTAATACACAAACGAGTATAATTGATTTACGCTCTCCCTAGTTTCTGCTAGCATCTTTGGAGGCAAAATGTATCAGAAAGCCCCAAGACCAATAAATTTATAACTCATTTATAAGCTTTAATTTTTGTTTTATAAAATTTTTATTATTTCAACTTATAATAGGCATGATGACTAATTTTGAAAAACTATCTCACGATGTTTTTACGCATTCACTGTTTTCAAATATATATACATTTCTACATAAAATAAAGGTTTAGTAGCAAAAATCGCCATTTTAAAATCAAATTTGACATTTACGCCAAAAAAAGCTTGTAGTATCATGGCGGCTGCCGACCCTGACGGTGACGTCATGGTATCGTAAACTGCATATCACTACTATATGTAATATATGTGTTCTAAGACGATTTGTGTATTTACAATCAATTCAAAAGTGCATAAGTGTTGTGCGGTCCTAAATGTACAAACACGACGAAAAAAACACCTACTGAGGTATTTGTTTTCGTCTCACGCGAAAAAAAAGAGAAATAAGTGATTAAATTTCGCACGGCGAGACACAAGTGAATTTTATTAAGTACGCGTTTACAATGAAGTACAGTATTATTTGTTCCCCCACTTTTAGCTCTCAGTAATATAATATTTACCATTATTTAGGCAATAAGCATATTAAGAACTTCATTAATGTCCAAACGTCAAAGGCCATCATACGTTTCCCGCGTATGTTTTTAGCTTATGAACACATAATGTAGAAGGAGAAGAAGGAGCATATTTTATCGATTTTCGAGATGTAAGTTGTATTTAAATTACAGATAAATAAAGTACTTATTTAGTTTTTACGTTTTAAGTTTTTACGTTTCGAAATTCTGATGAGCAAAAGTCTTTGTTCGACGCAAAGAAATATCCGACCATCAAAAGTTCCATTCTAGGTAAGACAGGCAGAAGAAATGACTACTATAGCTGCTGTTGCTAAAAATAACGATAGCAGATAAATATAGCTTGTTATGAACACAATACAAATAACGAGCGCTATGTAATAATTCGTATGCTGCTAAAATTGTAACGATATTTTAAAACGCATGCTTCGCGTAATCGCTTCATTGCATGAAAAAAATATAGCTTGCTAGTTTAGTTTGGCAGTGACCAGCATCATAACGTGTCGAACGTTCGTCAGCTCACCATCGCGTGACAAAATTGTAGAATACTAAAACTAAATTAGTTTACCATACGTTGCGAGCGTTCATTATTTATTTACTTATTCAATAAGAACTAAGTTACATACAAAATACAATAAACTTAGGCCCGATATTACAGTCGGCCCTCAACTCATTGAGTTTGTTAAACTCAAGATTAATGTTAAGGGGAGATTTAATCCATTTCCGTATTACAGTGCAATATGACATGTCAGTTACTAAATCTTCAATTATTGACATATTTCACTTTTTCTGTGGTTATTATCTGTCAAATTTAAATAACCTCAAATAATACGAAATACAAAACGGGACGCTTCGACTTTAAATACCATTGTTTTATTATCCAACATGGTAAATTTAATTTTTTTCACCAAAATAATGCTTTTAAATGCCCATGTTCAATACGGCTGTCAGTTTGTTTTGTTGTGTGGCGCCACCGTCGATACAACTAACGCCTTTTGTGATACAACACTGAAACTACACACGTTGCCTAAAGCCTCTTGTGATAGAAACTGAAACTACACGAGTTGCCTAGCAAATGACAGTTGACTCACAGTTAAGTACTTAATCTGCCAGAAACGTTGAGTTAAATATTTGTCGTTTTAGTGACATATTTGAGGGAAGATTAGGCCTAAACAGACACTGTAATACGCTATATTTTTGTAAAACTTGAGTTTAGCTCTTAAACTGACACTGTAATACCGGCCCATAGTGTCCCCCGATAGGTAGGCGAGTATCTAGGTAAATTGAAACTATTTGCTTTGATGAATCCTTGTTCCATTGCTATTTTATTGTTTTGTTTTAGTTTTAAGTACCTAATTAAAATATTAATATATCGATAACACCAAAATAAACATTGTCCAGACCGACAATTAATGCGTATATTGTATTGAAGACTATCAGAAGAATTGACGCGACCATACTATGACGTCGTGCGCTCTGATTGTTTTTTCTCATAAAATGGCGGACTAACACATTTTGTATTTTTATATTTATAATATTATTATTATTCACTCCTATAAATTAAAAAAAAAACATTTTTTAAATCTTTATAACCTATTTTATTTTTTAAAATCATAATTTCAATGATTTTTTTCTTACAGTCAAACACATATTATATATCACATATTTTTTCACACCTATTACATATTTTAATATATTAATCATAATATGTATATGAATCATAACAGTTATCCCATATTTATATTAGATTCATCATAATACATTGTGTATTTCCATTTCAACCTCATGTAACACTGTACAACTCCCACAAACAATATAATTACATCATTTTATTTTATAATCAAGCAATGAAAGCCACCAAGTTATTTATTTCTGAAACGTTAAATATTCTCCACCACGTTACAATACTCGGTGCGTGTTATAACAGATGCGTCAACGATTCAATAGAGCGGATAGCGATATTATTTGGTTTATTGTCCCAAATAAACCAAATAAATCAATAAATAAAAATAGCATGTTAAAAATAAGCAGCATATTCCATATAGCTTGTTATGAAAAAAATAGCCATTTCGAACAACACAACAGTTGACAGTAACAAACACAATTGACAGTGACAATATGGTGACGTCATGCGCTCTGATTGGTGTTTCACATAAAATGGCGGACAAACATATTTTGTATTTTTATTTTAATAATATTAATATTATTCGCTCTTTTAAAATGAAAATAAATATATTTTTTTCAAATCTTTATAACATATTTTATCTAATAAAATCATAATTTCAATGATTTTTTCTTACTGTCATCACGCCTATTATGAACTTCCACTGTGTAAACGAAATAAAATTGAAACTACTTAAAAGTAACAAAACTTAATTTTTTCAAGCTTTATTTATTTTATTTTACTCACGCATGAAAAGGTACGTTGGGGAAAAATTTGTAACAATGACACCATGTGATTCATAATAACTGTCAAATTAAATATAATTGAGATGAATCTCAAATTAAAATATTAAAGTTGTGTATATGTGTGTGTGTGTGTATGTGTGTGACACTCACCTTGAAATTGGGTCTGTTGAGCAGGTCCTTGAGTTCGTTGGCGTGTCTTGTGTTGCGCAGTCGCGCCATTAACTCCCTACAGCGGGCGGCAGCGTCAGGTGCGGGGGCCCTCGCTGCGACCACAACCCGACTCCCTATGCGGTCGTACAGCTAGAAACAAACAAATTTATAATTAGGTATACTATTATATTATTACTGTACTTTTTTAAATAGGTACAAATTCGCGGGCCTTGGCATGTTTGGCTCACCGGGCATTCTAAAGAGAATATTGAGGCTTTCTTAATGATTGATTTTCTATTCCTAATTTTCCCATTCTACTCATATCCATTGTCCCGTCCCAAACATCCTAGCTTGTATGCATCTATTTATTTGCTTAATTGATATTGATTGCTTTTTTTTGTTTTTATCTTTATTTGGTTTTTCTCTTTTGTCATTTTGTACACATATACGGAAGTTTTCCTTATTTTGTATACAAATATATATAGCTAAATATTTTTCGATGGTCCGGGAAGAAGAAGTAGCATAGTTGCCCTTACCGATGTTTGCATTAAGATAAATTTTAATGATGGATGAGACAGGTTGAAAATCGGGTTATGGGCTAAATATAATGTAGTTATTACAGTAGCGGTTGATAAAGTAATTTTGATAATAGTCACATGTTCTTTAAAAAGGCGTGTAAAATAGATTGTTGTTACGAGATGTTCTAAATTTATTTTAGTTATTAAAAAATTTGATAATAATCAGATGTCATGTTTCTTGAATAGGGCGTGCAAAATAAATTATTGTGACGAGATGTTCTCAATTTATTGTAGTTATTATAGCAGCGGTTGATTGAGTAATTTTGATAATAGTCACATATTTCTTTAAAAAGGCGTGTAAAATAGATTGTTGTGACGAGATGTTCTCAATTTATTGTAGTTATTATAGCAGTGGTTGATTAAGTAATTTTGATAATAATCACATGTCATGTTTCTTGAAAAGGGCGTGCAAAAGAGATTCTTGTGACGAGATGTTCTCAATTTATTGTAGTTATTACAGCAGCGGTTGATTAAGTAATTTCGATAATAGTTACATATTTCTTGAAAAAAGCGTGTAGAATAGATTGTTCTGACGAGATGTTCTAAAAGACAATTATTATTTAACTTGGAATGTGCGTGAAGAAAAACCGAAAAGGTTTGGCCAATAAACTACCCGCTTAAGTCTACAGTGAACAATTAATTATCTAATTCAAAATACTGCTGATATCCGAATGTTTTTTATGGAGCCTTTTGTACATAATATTATTAACAAATAAAAGAGATTTTTTTTAACAGATTTTTAATTATCTCAATAGAGACGAAGTTGGAATATTTATTGTAGGAGAACCGGGAAATCAAGGCACCTACAGGGCTTTGTTTGCGCATATGCAATAATAAAAATATTCAAATAAAAGAGAATTTTATTTTTCAAAACGTTAAAGTATTTTCAATGTGTAGTCGGATGAATTCAAATAAAAGAAATTGCCAGTCGTCTACTTAAAATTTATAACCACTTACAAGAGAAGAAAAAATAATCTGCAGATCATGTAAAAAAACGAGTGGGTTGTGGCCAACGGTTTACTCCTCACAATCAAGTATTTCCACAAAGTATTCAAATTTCGTGTGGAAAAATTTCAGCTTTGTCATGAAATGAATTTTGTTTAAAAATAATGAATATGTCCTTGTAACAAATACATATATATCCTCATACATTCCCTTAATTTATCAAATGCTTGTGCTAGAGGTGAACGATATCGGTCGTGGCAGGATTCGAGCTCGCTGCCACTGGTTTACTAACCCGGCGCGCAACCCGATCTACCACCACCCATGTAAGTTAAATTATTTTTTACTTAAAAATTTAATCACGGATACTCGATAATATTCTCCAACGCCATTTTATGAAAATGATGTACGTTTTTTGCAATTTGAATTTAAAAATATCAAATTTTAATTTTCTGAGCTTTGGGTCACTTTGAAATATTTGACAGCTATAAAAATTGAGAATCATTAATTAGATATCCTTTAAAATCTAATGGGGTCTAAACGAATATTAGATATACAAATTTGAAATATATGAAAAGAATCTAATGAGTAATTTAGTCTTTAATTGATGAAATAGAATAAACACACCGTACATAGAACATAATACACACACAGCGCACACACACACACAAATCGTGATAAAACTTTCGGAATACAATCTCAGATTCGGCATTCGGAGTTCGGAATACAATCACAGCATGATACCAGTTGATAATCTGCAATAAAAAAAAATATCCTTAAAAATTCCCCAATTTATCCCCTTGGGTTAGTGAGGATTTGTAAAATATTGTAATAATTACAATATTTTGAGTTGAGTGACATCTATGGGAGATTTGTATAAGTATTTATTATAGTTTGTGTTATATTATTTTATGGAAAATAACTTACCATGTTGATATATAGATGTCTCTCATGTGTTTACGATTTATTTAATTTAATAGAAATTATAATTGGAATAATCTAGAAAGTATTTATTGGCAAATAAAAAACAATAATATTAATCAGTCACAACAATAAAGAATTGTTGTGAAGAATTGAAAATGTATAAGATTTATTCTGGTTTAGACTGCCTTACTGTGAACAATTGAGATATAAATATTTTGTATAATATTATTGATTATGTATGTAGAATACATGTATTAAAACTAAGAGAGTTTTATTTGAGTTTAAAAACACTATTCTTCTCCAATTCAAATATTCTCGAATTAGTAAAGTAGAGAATATTTCAGGATTAAAAAAATATTAGTAGCAGAAGTGAGAGTCTAGAATAATAGAAAATCCACGGATGTCAACGTTATAAAAAAACGTGGATCTCGGTTCTTTCTAATACCATGCGAATAATTAAGTATGAAATGCATGAATTTTATAATCAATAGCACGAATTTGGGAATCATAGAGCAATGGATGTATGTATCAAAGGTATAAAGATTTTACCGGGGGTAAAGTGAACATACTGCAATAAATTGTGTGTTTGTATTGTGACAGTTCTTTGATCTTTTGGTTACATTAAAACATTTGAAGTAGGACGTCTGATCTTAACCCAATATACAATAATCCTTCTTTTCACTTTTCCTAAAATATATAACAAAATACAATCTCGGATTTTTTATTGTCAATAAAATTTCATATCTGCCTTTTATTAGTTTTTGTAATTCTCTTATGAATCCATACATCAAATCCTCTACCAAATCGCGCCAGATAATCTAATTGACCTATTTATTACTGACCATCATTATACTTTAGCAGACTCCATAAATTTCTGAATGTTTCACTATTTATGAGGAAATTTAGAAGGCTTACGAAACCTTTTTTCGACCTCTGGGATTGATATTTTATCGGGATTATTAGTAACTCTGAAAACCGATCCAGTTTTGTAGTATAATTCTTTGATTTACTATGCTACATAAAATAAAAAAAATAAACGGCCAAAAAATGTTGTTAAGCCAAATCGTTTAATGTACTTATTTTTTTCAAGATCCTAATAAATATTTTTTTTAGCTGATTTCGTACCCTCCCCAACGATACGTTGTGCGCTTCTTCGTAAGAGTAGAACGGACCCAATTAGCCGATGCCCCCTACGCAATTTTTTTTTTTTAATATTTTATTATGAAAACTTGATAACTCTTCAATGCCATTTTATGAAAGTGATGTGCTTTTTTACCAATTTGATAATAAAATTTTCAAATTTTAAATTTCCCGAGCTTGGGGTCACTTTGAAATAATTGAAAGTTAAAAAAATCGAGAAGCACTATTCAGATATCTTTCAAAATATAATGGTGTCTAAGCGAGTATTAGATATAAATATTTGCAAAATTTGAAAAGAATCGAATGAGTATTGATTTTTATGAGAATTTAAACTAAATTTTAAAATTGTGTGACGACCATTCAATAAAGAAATGTTCAAAAGACACAAAGACATTTTTTGAAATATATTTTTCTGGGACATATTTAAAAAATTACTTGTTTTAAAAATATTCCTCAATGCGACGTATGAGGTTATACGCCCTCTTAATGAGCTGTTACTCAATAGTCCAGACGACCGAGTGCAACATAATATGCCATCCAGAGAAACATTTTTTTCTTTGATACACATCTCTTGAATGTATTGTGGTACAAGGTTCTTCAAAGTATTAAACAGCACCAAAGTCAATACCACAGTTTTATTCATATGCAAGAGGAGTTATGTGACAATATTTTGTCAAAATATTTATAAAATCTTCAACTTTGAATAGGAAATGAAAACATAAAGTTAACTGTCCCGAATCAAAATAAACATTCCCAATATCTTTCGTAATTGCTAATTTGTATTCAAATGTAAGTATTTATACTATGAAAAATAAATGTGAGTTGAATGTCAGAGCAAAGCGTACCAAGATCACAGTCCAACAATATATGGGTTGATCGGTAAGTTATTTCATTTTTTATTTTTGTGAAAATATAAGTGAAAATTAAACCAAGGTATAACGAGATCACGATCGGTCAATTTCGATCGATTTGATATTTTGGCAATGTCAGAAGTTCTTATTCGGCGGCTTGTATCAATACGAGCTGTAAATTATTTTTTCAAATATTGTGGACATAAATGAGGATATTAGACGAGAATGTATGATTGAAAGAAATATCGTAAGTAATATGAAAATAAATGCCCTAAGGTGGTTCGGCCACATAGAAAGAATGAGTGATGACCGTCTGACAAAAAAAGTGTACAAGGCTGATAAAAGAGGAACGAAAAGTAGAGGTCGGCCAAGAAAAAGTTGGCACGATCACATAAATGGGATTTTGAAAGATGATGATGTTAGAAGTAAGAATATAAGAAGAGCGTGTATGAGACGATGTATGGACGTGAATGAAGCAAGGAATGTATGTCAAGAGAGAGGAGTCTGGCGTTCGGTTCTCTCTGCCTACCCCAAATAGGAAAATGGCGTGATGGTATGGTATGGTATGGTGGACATATATTTTGATAAAAAACTGAGAGAGGACAGGCTGACCGGATGGGACATAAAGACCTGGAAACCAGGGGAGTCGACCTCAGATGAACTGGAAAGAGGCAAGGACGAGAAGAAATTTAGTGTTTTGGTTTTCCATAACATGATGCATCTTCAATATCAAAATTGTTGAAACGAAATTTTCAAACCAGTTTAGACATTGGGATTATGTCAATGCATCCACATCATACACAACAAGTGTTTTGTGTTGCTTTTACAGCATTTATACATTGTCAATAATAAAATATGCTGAAAATGTCGCTCTCGACTTTCCATATTTGATAAGGCATCAAACGAAAACTTATTAAAAATTGCTAGAAATTTAAATGTGCCACAATGTTATAGCAACGTATGATGAAAAAGAAAACTTATTATATCAACCGTCAAAATGAGTAATTGTAATTCTATTTGAAGTTGTTAGTGAAAAAAAATCACTGTTGGAAAAAAAAAACAAAATGACTTTCCAAACAACCTATTAATAATTGACAGAACATTATTTTGAATTGGTCGGCAATAAAAATTAATTTAGTTATTCTTTCCAACGAATCTTGTGACCAAGAATAATTAAGAGGAAAAAATTGTCCCATTTAAATAAAACTTGCCATTGCAAATGTTTTCAATTTAGAGGAAAGGTTTTTAATTATTCTGTATTGTTTTTAATTAAATTACTAATTTTTATCCAGTTTTTAAATTGATTTGTTTTTTTTTTTAATTATTTTGTATAGGTACCTACTCGTGGACATTTATCATGCTTACGTAGCTTAAGAACTAATGAAGAACTTCTGACGAAAACAATATACAAAGCAAACAGAAAAAAAGATAAGGGTTTTCCAAGAAAAATGGCAAGACCATATTAACAACATCCTCAATGAGGAAAATATAAGAAACTTGAACAACACGCGATCATATATTAAATGGTGCATCAATTAGTGATGAGCAAATGCAAGACTTAGACCATTACCGGGGTAGTTTTGGTCATTCATTCATCTTGCATTTAAGGATGCAGTCTTGATCTGGGTCTTGGCCTTGCACCCCTAGTCATGGTCTTGGAAGTCTTGCAGGTCTTGCAGGCCTTGCAAATTATGCATTTTTTTTTATTTCTCTGTCAGAATTAAGCTATTACAGTGAAATTTGACATGAAACACCAATTTGTATTAAACATCGAAAGTACGTAGTTATTTTCTTATTTTTAATTAAAAATCAATCTTTTGTCACGATGTTCATACACGCTAATCTCCAAAAAACGCCTAACGGATTTCAATTTTTTTTTCTTAATATTTAAGGTTGATTCCGAATCCAAATATGGGATAGTTTTGGAACCGATAGGTGGTGCTGTTACCGATTTATAAAAATTCAAGTATTTTTTCAAGGAAAAAATACGTTTTTATTTTTCACTCAAAAATGCATTTTTTTATTAAAATCAAATAAAATCTAACAATATATAGACAATTAAATATCAGAAAAAATACAATTTTAATAAAAAGTAGATGTAACATTTTTTTTATTATAATTTTTTACTTGGTATAAACCACCTCACTAGGCTGAGCATGTTACATATATCTGACAGAAGAAAAATATTAATTTTTTTATTAACTAGAATGTTATAAAATATACCTGTTATAAAATAAAAATATAAACTATTGTAACTTGATCATGTTTCCGTAGTATATTGTTTCTTATCCATGTTTATATTATTTTCTTGAGTTTCAAATTATTCATCAACTGTATGTACGTTATTTCATTTTTTATCGTATTATAAATTTTTGGAGCTAAATAATAGTAGTGTCTTATAACCATATAACCACAAATTTTTACTTCCCCCCCCCCTCCAGATAAATTTTTAAATTAAAAAAGGGTCGTAATTCATTTTAAATATGTATAATCTTTCAATGGATGGCAATGTGAACAAATCTATTGACATCTGCATCAGACAACGCATCTAGATAATAAACCACATTCAAATATTTGAAAAAATAAGTAAGATTAATGAGGTCTATATGAAATGCGGTCTACATAGAAGAAGGTCTACATAGAAAGCGGTCTGTGTCAGGTCAGCGTCTGCCCATGCCCACTTTGTAATTTATAAATTAAAATGAAATTTATAATTCAAAGTTCATAAAATTTAGCGAGTTCGAAAGACTCTTGCATTATGTCTTGATGTTTGCTCATCACTAGCATGAAGGTTATAGAGACGATGGATGCGTATTGAGATGTAGCCTTCATATCTCTCCTCCTACCCTACGAGGGACATGGCATGATGGTATGTATGTTTATATGTAAATGTTATACAAAAAAAATCATATCGTGCTGTTTATTTTGACGAGGTTTTAAATATCATTTCTAATTGAAAAATACGAATAATAATAATAATTTTATTGCGCCATCTTTCGCACAGAAGATCAAGCTTTCGATAAGCTTTTCACAAACCGAAGAAATTTCCTTTACCCTGTTGCAAAAGTACTCCGATGCTTCAACAGATGACTGTTTTCAAAGATAAAATTGCCATCTCGCGGAGAACAGCAAAAGCTCAACCTCAGAAGGCTCTGAACGATATCTGCCTCGTTCGAAAGTTTGAAAAACAGGACTGAAGCAGATTTCATGGGAAAATTGGTTTGCGTCTTGACTAAGGAAAATTTTCGAACTGCAGTTTCGATAAAATACTTGATGAATTTCACAAGCTTACGATATTAATATATTTTGACGTTTGCAAAACATAACCTAAAATTAAAACCTAGAAGTGAACAAGTATTTAAAATATTAATGAACAAATTTTATTGCTTGAAAAGTCTATGTATAAAAACATTTTTTATGCTTTAAAATAAAAAAAACAAGCTACTAAGAAATACAAAATAATAAGATTATATTTTGAAGCTGAATCACATAAAAAATCAATATTCCACACAGTTTCATGCTTTTTAATTGAACAAACTAATGATTATGTTTTCAAGTAATTAATTCATGCGTTATTTCATGGATTTTATGTGTGTAAAGTACAAAAAGTATGTAATGAAATCAAAAAATATAAATAAAACGATAAATTATTTTTGACATTTGATCAGAAAGTATATAAACCATAATTTTAATCATTAAAGATGATTTCTCAAGTCGTACAAAATTAATAACGTGTTTGATTACAAAATTTCCTTGAAGAACAAAATGATAATTCTTGTCTTATACACAAATGCTTAAAGAATAATAATATTCATATTTTTAATGGAATACATATTAAGAAAAGTGATTTTAAATTTTTTTGATCTAAAATATTAGACAAATTTTATATTACTTTATAAATAATACTTATATTACTTTATCTTCATTGTTTTTCTTCTGATTTACTTTATTTTTCATTATTTTGTGATTTATTTGCTTAATTTTTCATTGCCAATATTTACTTTTACACTCTCTTTGTTTAGATTTACTATATTTTTTTGTAATTGAATTGTTTTATTAAAATTTTCTTTTGTATTTGATTTATTTTATTTCAAACCGTTTTAAAGTTGATTTAGAGTTTGGCCTGGCTTGATATTGACGAACAAAAATCTTTCTTTGATATATCTGTTTCTTATTTTCAGTGTATAAAAAATGGACTGTAAATGTTGAAAATACAAACTCCCATAGTAAACGCTAAAACCATAGAATTACAAGGTATATAATCTAAGGCTAAAACATACGTTATTTAGCAATGGTACACTTATTAAGATGTATCACTCTTAAAATATCATCAATTCTAAAATTAAAATATCGTCAATTAAAAAATTTTAAAAAGTGAAATATATCAAATGAATTTATTTTTTCAATGAAAAAATATTTAACTAACATTAAAATTGTTTTAATTGATGTTCAATGTCATTATTTAAACAATAAAATAATGGAACAACTCGAAAGGTGATATTGATATTTTTTACACATCACACATTATATCTGCTCTAAGAATTGATGTATGTGTATAGAAAAATGGCGGCTTTGAAAGGTTAAATAATTAGAAATGCCGATTTCAATAAATTTGTGATGAAAAATGATAATGTTTTGAAAAATAAATATATAAGAATATCCAGGTTTACCATTATCATCATTGATTCATGTAAAAAAAAAACAGTTTTAACGACATGTCATTGAAATATTTCAAAAATTGACACGGTAGGGTGACTAAGCGTACAATATTAACATTTGATCATTGATCGCATACATACATTCCATCATACCATGTTCCTTTTGGGGTAGGCAAGATAAACCCAACACCATTCGTGGTTAAAATAGAGTAAGTTATTCTAAATTAAAACCTTTTATTTTATGTAACTTCTCGGGCAACTAACTGGTATTATGTCAAATAATAACACGCACCAAATAACATGTTGCCACATTCTGGAGACTTACGATGTTAATCGTCTCACATATCCAGATTAAAAACACAATTAAAAACTGTGTCTTCTCCGGAAATCGAACCCGAGACCCTAGGATCAGCAGTCAGATACCCAACCAACTGAGCCACGAAGCCCAATTTTGTACCTAGTAATCAAAAAAAGAAAAAAAAAATGATAGGTACATTGTATACCTACATCATAATTATACATCATCAGAATTGAACTATATAAAAGGTCGCATTCGCCTACAACGATAGTTGAATAAATTTAATATGTTTACTTCATTCCTTATAACCCATCCTATAATCACCACATCCTTCCCACAGATATACATACTTATTAGAATATATGAAATGCTTTTTTAACTGAAAAAACTGTCAAATTTCTGTACTTTCTGGGATTAGTATGTAATTGGTCTCATTTCTGTAAATTGTTTGTGTATTGTAATTGTTAACATGACTGTTTACTAATCCAAATAAATAAAATAAATAAATAAATAAATACAAATTTTACAAATCGTGATAATTACGATTGAAATTGAATAAAAATTAAAGTTAAAATTACATAATGTGTGTAATTGGACAAATGTGGCTCCATTGTTAACAAAATGATGGTCACCGTAGTGCGATCAAATTACGTAAAACTGACGACGGGTCGCATATTTTTAGGATGACGTAATACCATTCTCAATTATGGAAACATTTTTTGTAACCATCTTATTGTTTTATATAAGTGTATAATATGACTGTAGAGTAACTACGTAATTGAAGTGTACGAGATTTGACAAACTGTTTATACAGTATAGTCTAAAAATAATATATTCACATGAAAATTATTAAAAAAATATATTAAATAAAAATTTGTTTCATTCAATTGAATAATGCGAAATAAGCGGGGTAGTAAATATAGTTTAAATATCAGGAGCGTAAAGAATTAGTCAGTCTCCTCTGTCATAAAGGCACGACGAGAATCAGATACAATCATGAATTAAAGAGGCTTATTAATGGATCGAATATTGTCCAAACAATAAAAATAAGGATAGCCGGCGCGGCGTGCGGAATTGAAGAGAGAAGGCTACGGATATGGTACAATGGAGACGATTCCTCGAAGAGGCCAAGGCCCATCCGGGCAGTGGAGCCACTGATGATTTTTGCTTAATTAATATAACAAATTAGTCTCAGAGATAGGAACATCAAAGAAAACTTCATTTTTTATTGATTCTAATTTTTTGACTGTACTTAAAATAGGTAAAAATAACACAAATTCTTAACTTTTTTCCACTTATTTAAAAATATTGACCACTAGCATTAAAAAAAGTGTTTTTTTTTTAGTTATTTTTTGGTAATTTTATACACGTAATTCATTTTTTAACTGCTGCTATTTTGATATTTCCTTCTTTATTACCGCTCCCAGGTACCAAACTTATCTGATTCATACCTATATTAAATAAAAATACGAGTAGATTGTGGCTCCTCTCAACTCCTCACTAACCAGTTATGGAAAATGGGTTTCTAATGAAATGGGTTTGTTATTATTTTTTATTTAAATATTTTATAGTGAAAACTTGATAACTCTTTAATGCCATTTTATGAAAGTGATGTGCCTTTATACCAATTTGAAAATAATAATTTCAAATTATAAGTTTACTAAGCTTGGGGTCACTTTGAAATATTTGACAGTTAAAAAAAATCAGAAGCACTATTCAGATATCCTTCAAAATCTTATGGGGTCTAAACGAGTATTAGATACACATATTAACAAAATTTGAAAATAATCGAAAAATTACTGAGTCTTTAATCGATAAAGTAAAATAAACACGCCTTACATAGCACACAGCACATAGCACACCCACACACAGATACATTGTGATGAAACTTTCAGAATACAATCTCAGCATGATACTAGTTGATAATCTGCAATAAAGAAATACACTTAAAAAATGCGAAATCATTAGCTCCCACACTATATCCCCTTGGGTTAATGAGCAGGGGCGTGCCTAGAACTTTCGGACCAGGCAAACCCTGAAAGAAAATCGGGTAATTTCAAAAATCGGGTAATTTTTTGTGTTTTTTTAGCATCATTGTTCATCGTTGTTCGAGTGGCCATGATGAAGATATTTTAAAATCACAAGCCAAAATAATATTTAAATTTGTGGCCCTGTCAAGCATCGTATCTACATACAGTTCAATTTTTAATCTTGTAGTATGGTTTCAATAAAACAGACAAAATATTGGGTCTTGAATTTATTAACTTAATATTCATAGGCAAACCAAGATTTTCGGCTTCTATGAGCAATTCCGCTACTGTTATTGAGGAGTAAAAAAATATCAAAAAACCAGCGAAAAATGATTCATCGAAAACTCTCTCTCAGACTGTAAGGTAACATTTATTAATACTTCCATAATATGTTAGTAAATATTAGAGTTGAAACACTTTTGAAACTTGTCAGATTTTTGATTAACGATTTTCAAATAGATATTCAACGTCCCAAAACTTCTAACACCACATAAACTTTTTACCAAAGATAAAGTTTAAAACAAACTCAAACAGAAAGTGTTTTTTATAAACCGGCACGTCTGACAGTTTCGAAGTCTGGTGCTGTACATAATGAAGATGTGTTTATTTTTTACTATCTAACAAAAATTAGAAAAGAAAGCCTCTAGCAGTCAGCAGCATTCGATACTCTGGATTTGTTTTAACCCGGCGGCGGAAATTAAGTTTACGGGTGGAGTACTTACTAAATATATACCTATCGCAGTGAAAAACTTTTATATTTTTTAGTCATTCTTTTATCTTCTTCGTGTACATCAAATGCACAGTGGCAAAATTACTTCCAACCAACCCGAGCAAGGTGAAGTCATTATAATATAATTGGTACATTTAAAAGAGAGAAAAAAAACAATACAAATTAGAATGAGAAAAAAAAAATAATAACATTGATCATAGCAATGAGGAAAGGAAGTAAGGAACGGAAGAATGTAGATTATGTAGAAGGAATATTCAGGAACTATTTGACAGATAAAGTTTTTTTTTTTTTACTTTTAAATATTTGTATAGAATGTGATGACGTTACATCATTACTTAGGCCATTCCATAGTCTAGCAGGTCTAGCTTAATGTACTTCAATTATTTTTTTTGGTTAATAGTAACTAAATTTCATGTTAAAGTTAATGACGTTACATCATTACTTAGGCCATTCCATAGTCTAGCTTAATGTACTTCAATTTTTTTTTTGTTAATAGTAACTAAATTTAATGTTAAAGTTAACCGAACTATAGTGACTAATGTTTTGTGCACACAGCCAAACAGTGCAGTCATAAATAGATAAAACTTTATTACTCATAACAAAGGTTTGGCTAAAACGCAGGTAGCCAGGTCGGCCATAATATTTTTTTCAGTGTTGAAAAGAAGAGCTGACCACTTATGTGTTGTAAAGGGAGATTACTAGTGTGGTACGTTCAGCAGATCGAAGGGGTAGACCGTGATTTGACAGGAAAGTGATGTTATTTTTAAATATTGTGGTGAATGAGTGTTATAAATAATCTTATAAAGCAATGGCGGTAGACGAATGTTACGATGATCTCGTATCTATAGCATTATTTTATCATTAATTTTTATCGTCAAATTAAAAATCTATTCAAATATGATAATACAAACATTTTTGTTTTAAAGTTTACATTTATAAGTGACGCCGGTATTGGCCTCCTAAAAACAGAGTTGTTATGGTATTTTATAGACCTATGCCAGTTAGTAGTCATTGATTCATTAACGCGTACTATCACGCCATATCCCACAATGTGAATCAACCAGCGACAGGTGTGTAAGTGGGTATTTTTTTATTATTTCATTTTACAGAAATAAAAAAAATTAAGACTTCAAAAAAAAGGTCAATTCAATATTATAGCCCCATTGAAAGTGCGGACACGTGTGTTGCATTACCTTGTAAAAGGAAGCATAACATGAGTTTCTTCGTTTAATATAAACCCTGTGATAACTAAACATGGTAAATGGAATCTTTTGTTATCTTTTTTGTACTTGTTGAAGTTGAAAAAAATAAAAATGTCAATTACGATTCAACAGGAGCCGGTGAATAAATAATCCAGCGTTATCTTCACAACCAAAAAATATTAAATATTCTGTGATATAACACACCCCTTAATACTTGTCAAATAAATTTAATCACAAACGAAGCGTTTTATTAACTGTTTTAAGTCCCTCCTATCTCAACGTTCAGGCGTCCAATTTGCCACAATATGTGATTCATGCGTGTTTCACCACTTACCTCCCTACACATCTCCTAACCTTTCGTTCATCCCTCTCGAATATACAAAATAAACCTACATACGTAATATACCAAACACGAAATTAAAAGAAACAGATGCTTACATCATGGTGAATGCTAAGTTTCAATCATGTTATTGACAAATGTCGTATACTGACTGCTTCCAAATCAACATCCTACATTTCTCTGTGAGAATAATTATTTCAGTTAATAACAAACACTTTTAGATGTCACTTGTCCTTAAAAGTCCTTGAAGTCCTAGAATCAATTATTTTATTTTAGATTGGTGCTCGCGATACAAACCAATTTTATTGTGACAATTCCCGCACACTAGCGCATCACAATTCTGCATTAAACAGAATTCAGAGGTTGAGTAATGTATATACTAACGATATGGATCTGTTTATGGGAAATATAAATAACCACAGGAACACCCCAAGTGTTAGATTCCAATGATCGTTTTTGTTTTATTTTTCGTTATACATTTAATACCTACTTTACCTATTATGTTTATTTGTTCTTTTATACTTTCATTTGTTATTCTGATTATTATTTTGGTTAAATTTTCTTTAAATGTATTTTTATATGTATTTTTTTTAAATTTGTATAAGTTTTTCTTTGTGTTCCTTCTTGCTTTATTTTCATTGTTTATAAATTGGATATGTTTGTTTTTTATGTATTTTCGCACATTATGTACTATTTATTTATTTATTATAAACAATACAATGTTGAAGTTACAAAAACAATTACATACTAGAGTTAGAAGTTACAAATATTTGTGTGTGTGTGTGTGTGTGTGTGTGTGTGTGTGTGTGTGTGTGTGTGTGTGTGTGTGTGTGTGTGTGTGTGTGTGTGCGTGCGTGCGTGCGTGCGTGCGTGCGT
Source organism: Molanna angustata (assembly GCA_963576475.1). NCBI lineage: Eukaryota > Metazoa > Arthropoda > Insecta > Trichoptera > Molannidae > Molanna > Molanna angustata. Next base: position 10,965,557 of record OY754976.1, on the reverse strand, counting down.
GTGTGTGTGTGTGTGTGTGTGCGTGCGTGCGTGCGTGCGTGTGTGTGTGTGTGTGTGTGTGTGTGTGTGTGTGTGTGTGTGTGTGTACAATATTTACTATCTTTGAATACTTCATGTAAATGTAGGTACTTTTCTCACAATTTGATTTAGGTATTTTGAAAGCTTTCAAAATAAATAAAAAACTATGACATGAAAAAGTTTTATGACTACCGCTGTCCTATGTCTCTGGGGGATATGATTTCGTGTAATATGTAAAATGAATCCTCGTGCAAAGTTTTACACTTTCATAATATAAACTTGTTCACATATCACGTAACCTGGTTCCCTTGTTAAATTTGAATGTTGTGCCTTGATGACTGGCACACGGTTATAAAGTCAAATATTAATTTTCTCGTTTTCCTGGTATCTTAAAATGTGGGTAGAATAATTATTTCTCTGTAAAACGTCGGCGCTCATTACATAATATATAGGAATATATATAGAATATTCTTCCGTGAGTATTTGGTCTAATATCTTCATATATGCGCATATAAATACGTCAATTAATAAAATCCATCCTGTAATCTAGGGGCGGACTCGACATATTGCATCATTTATTTTTAGTGGTATCAAAACAAGAAAGCATTCATCTAATAGGTATATATTAATTGAAATGGGCTTAAAAATCTGAATTAACTTAGAGGCGTTGTAATTTTTTGTTGGAAAAATCAAAATATTACAAGAAAAGATAATGAGATTGACAACTCGAAAGATAGACAAGATTTTTGTAAATGTGTCAAAAAACTTTATTTTCAATACAAAATATTTCAACGAACGGCTAAACATAACCTGCTATGAGTTTTTTTTCACATTTATTGAGACCTCGACAGAATATATGTTATATACATTAAAAATGTATTTTTTGAACACATTTTTTTAGAAACGCAAAAAAATGTATCAAAGCTTTATTGAGCAATTCGTTTTCAGAAATGCCCTACATAGGGATAAAGATAAATGGAAATAGATGTTGACATAGGTATAAAGACAAATGGAAATACTATAAATAACATAAGATATGCCGACGACACTACCATTATAGTCGACACTGCCGAGCATCTGCAACACCTGGTCAACAAGACCAATAAATCTGGAAGGGAATTAGGCCTTCAAATTAATGCTTTCAAAACAAAAATCATATTAGTAAGCAAACGTGATCCAAATATATAAGCCCCTCTTTTGATGCCTGTGTAATAAAAAAGGTATACCGTTTTAAATACTTTAGGTGCCGGTTGAATGATGAGTGAAACCCAGATTCCGAAATAAAGACCAAGATTGAGATGGCGAGATCCACCTTAAAAAAAAATGTGGAACCGAGATCTAAAGCTAAATACAAGATATAAAATTGTTTGAGCAAACGTGTTGCCAGTACTGTTGTATGGAGTCAAATGTTGGACTCTCGATATCTCAAAAATAAATCAAATTAAGGCATTCGAGATGTGGTTGATATGAGTCTCATGGATCGATAGAGTCTTCAATTAAAGTTCTAAATATGAGTTGCTGATCACTGTCAAGAGACGCATAGCCGTACATTTTGGCCACATATTCCGTGGTGATAGATATGCTCTTCTACAACTTACAGCGGAAAGATAGAGGGAAGACGGAGTATGGGAAGTAAAAGAATATCATGGCTTAAAAATCTCAGGCAGTTCGGGATATCGTCACTTCATAATAAGTAGGCGCAAAATTGGGATTAGTTTACTGTGAAGGTCGCCAACCTCCGTTAGGAGCGGAGCAAGAAGAAGATGAGATCAATTGGAACATTTGAAATAGATTTATGGATGGACGAATAGTAAATATGTGGCCTTGAAAGTAAATTTTTATAAATTCAGAAGAAATATTGACAAACACATGTCATCTGGAAATTAATTAACGTAGAAATAACACAACAGACAATAAAACCACCTTTGGTGAAATATATATCATGTTTCAAACGAAAATGATAAAAATGTTGGATAAATAAATTAGTTGTGATCCCTGAACCATGAATATACCATTAATTATATTGCGGCCCTGTCTAAGCGTCCTTCCTCACAACATCACCTCTGTACCTTATACATATATCCTTTGAAAGGCTACTTCATTATTAAGAGGTCATCTCGCTAGGAGATTTATGGTAACAACAAACTGTAATTCAAGTTTCAAAACTAAGCACACCTCACACAATACGACGCTCATAATTCACGAAGTGCTTTTGTTTGAATCAATTCACTGAAAATGTCATTATTAATATATTGGGTAACACAGAATCTACATAGGATTCAACAGTAAATCCTAAGAAAGATATTCAAAGTTCTCACTTATTATTTTGCCAGAATAACAGAGTAGGTACATAATATGTACACTTCCTTCTTGATGCCCTCAGTGCTCAAAACCTACGTAGAATCTAGTTGGCATTTTTTATAGCATAATCTAAATATATTGTTCCTTTTTTATCCTGTAAAATATTTTTAAATGAACGAACGAAAAATGATTTGGCAAAAAGGAAATGGCTACTCTTCTATATTGACAATTTGCTCTTTTGTAGAATTCAAATTGATATTTGACGGATACAAAGAGACTATTGAATCCGGCGCTTTTATGACCACATTAACTTCCAAAGAAAAAACAAATTTTACTGTCGAATCGATCGAAATCCGATTTTTACTGCCGCAATGGAAAAGATGAAAACTGCCTTGAATGGACTATGACGCTTTCGTTCCTTGTCAACAATATTCGATGTTTTTTTTTAAAGTATATAGTTGTGTGTATCTTCTTTGAAAGTTTATTTTGTACATGCGCAACACAATTTTTATTCAATTTAAATATATTTTTTTCAATTTAGTATGCAATAGTTGTTTGAGATAAATAAGCGATTTGAAAATCGTTTCTTGTGATGAACTCGAATCTTTTTGGTCCATTTTCGCAAACACACTTATGAAACTTAAATTTCATAATACATTCCAATCGAAAACGTACGAAGAGGACTTATTAGTACATTCAAATATTAAAAGCACTGAAAATTTAATGAAAGCCGGAATAAACATGTTCATATACGTATATATAAATTAATATGGACTCAAAAATATTAAAAAAATATTTATTTATTTACTAGTTGCATGTTACACATGAGATCCAATTGTCAATAGCGATAGTATGCATAGTTGAAGAATAAGTACCAAAATATAAACCCCTAAATACAAATTATTTAATATTTTATGACATTTCATTTGGTTTTCTAAACAACACATGTACTTAGGTAGTCAAGATAGGATAGTATGGACGTCAGTCTTCTTTTCCTACCCGGAATATGAAAACAGCAAGATGGTATGTATTGTATGTTTGGAGATGAAGTATCAAACTATTAAATCTTCTTTGATATTGTGTATAGGTGACTGCCATATAAATTGTATGAAGCGATGTCGTCACTAAATTCAATTTTTATAAAAATTGTTAAAAAAATTTTGACATGTACTACTACAATGTGAATATTTTTTATAGAAAATTAAATTATCTAGTTGGGGTGTTTCGGCTTTTTTCGATATTTTAAAAATAATTTGAAATATAGGCAGTTAAACTCATAAATTTATCATAAAAAAATATTTTTCTTAATAAAAAATGCCTAAGAAACCCTGGAATTTAAAAAAAAAAAACTAATTTGAGATTTTATATTTTTCTATGTCCATACAAATTTTCAGCGTTCTAGCTTTTATGGTTTTTGAGATATATGGAAAAATAAAGTAAAAATTCAAAAGTTGATAACCCCTGACCACAACAAAAATTCTAAATTTATTTATTTATTTATTTTATTTATATAATTTATGTACATGTGTACAAAGGCAGGTTTATTGCCATAAGGCAATTTCTTCCAACCAACCCGAGCAACGTGAAGTCTCTTAGTTAAATTGGTACAGTACTAATTAAGTGAGAAATAAATTGATAAAAAATAACATGAAAGAGTAAGAAATATAAAAAAAAAAATTACAAAGAGAAAAAAATGAAAAGAGAGTTTAAAAATAAAAGAATAATAAAAATAACACTGATCATAGCAATGAGGAAAAGGAGGTTACGGAAGGATATAGAAGGAATTTAGGAACTATTTGACAAATAAAGTTTTTTTAATTTACCTTTAAATATTTGAATGGATTGAGATGACGTTACTTCATCACTTAGGCCATTCCATAGTCTAGCTGATTGTACTTGAAAAGAGGAGCTGAAAACTTCTGTATTGTGAATGGGGATAGCTAGTGTAGTACGTTCAGCAGATCGAAGGGATAGGCCGTGACTTGACAAGAAAACGACGTTATTTTTTAAATATTGTGGTGAATATGGATCATAAATAGTCTTATAAAGTAGTGACAGAATGTGAATGTTACGACGATCTCGTATCTTTGGCCAACGAAGTATATTTCTACAAGTCGAAACATGATCATATTTTTTAAGATTGTAAATGAACCGTATACAGACATTCTGTAATCGTTCCAGTTTATTTAATAATTCTTGATTGGCATCCAGATAACACACATCACCGTAATCAAGCAATGGAAGAAGTAAGGATTGAGCTAATGTAATTTTACAATGTATTGGAAGAAAGTTCTTCAATCTATTGAGAGAATGGATATTATAAAACAGAGTTTTACTGACATGAGAAATCTGTCCATGCCACGAAAGATCTTCATCAAAAAGAATACCAAGATTTTTCACCATTTTTGAGAAGGGTATGTGTTGATTGTTAATTTGAAGAGATGGGAGAGGTGAATTTTTAAGTTTAGACAGCAATCGGGGACTACCAATGATAATAGCCTGAGATTTAGACGGGTTGACAAGAAGACCGTTCTGGGAGGACCATGATGAGATAAAGCTGAGATCTTCGTTCATAATATTAATAGCATCAACATACTCATTCACATTAAATTGAATATACAGTTGAAGATCGTCTGCAAAGAGATGGTACTGACACTTTAATTTGTGAGTTATTGAGTTTATAAAGATAGAGAATAGAAGTGGAGACAAGACACCACCTTGAGGGACCCCAGCCTTAAGAGTGATATGATCAGATATTTTCTCCGCCGTTTTAATAGCTTGTGTGCGATTATATAGATAATCTTTGAACCATGTCAGTACTGGTTGCGCTAAATTGAGTGAGGAAAGTTTTGCGAGTAAAATATCAAAGTCTACTGAATTAAACGCACTACTGAAGTCAAGCAATGTGAGGATTGTTAGCTTTTTATCATTCATTGCGCGTCTTATGTCATCAGTGACCTTAACAAGAACCGTTGAAGTGCTATGACCACGTTTAAATCCAGATTGAAAAGGGTCAAGAAGGGAATGTGATGTAAGCCATTCATTTAATTGATTATAAACTGCTCGTTCAATGACCTTTGACAAAATAGGAAGAATGGAGATTGGTCTATAGTCTTTTAGAGTTGTTGGTGATGAAGTTTTGGGTAACGGAATAACGTGAGCAGTTTTCCAAGAAGATGGAAATATTCCTTCACTCATTGAGTAGTTGATAATATGCGTGATAATTGGCAATGTTACTGGGTATAAAAAATTCTGAGTATAAAAAATTTGTAGGCCTATAACTGATTATATATTCTGAAATTTTGGGCTCTGTAAATTGAGCGGATCAAAAGTTATAAGGGGACACACACACACACACACACACACACACACACACACACACACACACACACACACACACACATACACACACAAAACTCACATAAAATGTTCTATTCCGAATTCTGAGTAAATCCATGTATGGGGACATAATATATACTGCGAGGCCTCTAGTTGGTGTTATTAGCATGCAAAAAGTCCACTACTCCATACAAAATGTTCCTTCGTACACGCATCTTGGCTTAATAATGTCGATTCATTCAGATAATTGAATTCTCATGAACGAATCAACAGTTGGAATAGTGAACAATTTCATTATTTTTTTTATCAATAATATGATTGAAAGTTATTTTCCATTGAGCAATCAAAAGTATGAAATCAATTCTTTTGTATTTCTTATTAACATTTGTATTTATAATAATTTTGTTATAAAAAAGTTTAAATATATTCTTATTTCTCAACATTCGTTAAGATGCTGCCAGATGAACAATTATTCTCTCTTGAAAGTTGGAATATTGCTTCTCGGGCAACTAACAGGTACTGTGTCTGATATTTATTTAACACACACCCAATAACATGTTGCAACATTCTGGAGACTTGCGATATTTATCGTCTCACAGATTCAGACAAAAAAACAATTAAAAACTATATTTCCACCGGGAACCAAACCCGAAAAATCAAGTAGTCAAGGTACCAAGGTATCATTTGAACTATACCAAAAGTAAAAATCTGATAACACCTCTGATATCCTCGTCCTCTTTATACTTTTGTTTTCCTTTTATATATATAGACTTTTTTTATTTATAAATTCATAAAATTTACATTGTTCATATTATATTATATTATTAATAATTGACGATTTTTTTATTTTGTAGAATTCCATTATAAATGATGTCTATAATTAAAAGTCAAACACTTTTTTGATTCTACATGAATTTAAGCTAAGCTCGTAAATGCCCTAACAAAGCGAAATAGGCTTATCGCATAAATTTAATTCATGTAGAATCAAAAATGTGTTTTACTTTTAATTATAGACATCATATTTTTTTTTTATTTTTCTCTTGTAATCTTTATTTTCTTTTTATTTTTGTGAATATATATATATTGCCATAGTATACATAGTAATGTTTATTAAACAATAACTCTGGTTGGTTGGAAGAAATTGCCGTTTGGCTAGAAACCCACCAGTTTACAAATTAATTAATGCGTGTATTTTAAGTGTCGTAAGATTAAAATCTCAGAAGGGGTGATATGCATTTAAAAAAATTCTCAAACAATTGTCTCTGGCCTAAAAAACACTGTTTTTTTTAATAAAAGTCATTATCTTTTTACCATCCAATCCTGTCATTTTGCGGACAGTTGTTTTTTGATACAAACATTTACAATACATAATTTCAATTCATAATATATCAGCTGCGGCAAGTTTAAGGACCCCGTATAGCCTCACTGTCGATAGTCTAAATAGGTCTTATTAATAATTAATTTACCTTTTCTATGGAGACGAACGGACTACAATCTGAATGTCATATAACTCACCGTCATATATTAGGATACATTCAATCTTTTACTGCTTGTTTTTATTCAAAAGAGTGGTGTCCCACAAGGTTCTCACTTGGGTCCAGTTTTATTTCTTTTATTTATTAATGATATTGTTGATATATTCCATGATGCTCAGATCTTACTTTTTGCAGATGACTTGAAAATTTACAAAACGATAAATAACTTAAACGACTGTATGGCGTTACAATTAAATCTTAACCATTTACTCGAGTGGTGTGCTTCGAATTCTTTATACCTAAACCATACTAAATGTCAATTCATCAGATTCTGTAGAAATAAAACTAGTATCAATTTTCAATACACAATGGACAACAAGAACTTAACTAAAGTAACATCAATAAAGGATCTTGGTATATTGTTTGATGAGAGGCTTATATTTATTTCTCACATAACTGAAACAACTTATAAAGCTTTAAAATGCCTTGGATATATTTTGAGAAAAGTCAAATATTTTAGATCTATTAATACATTTAAAACCCTATATACATCACTTGTTCGTAGTAATCTTGAATATAATTCAACTATATGGTCGCCGTTTTATAATGTGCACTCATTGAGGGTCGAAAGTGTTCAACATAATTTTTAAGATTTGTAAATTATAAATTATCCATTCCTTTAGAAAAATTAAATTATGATTTTCTAATGAGTATTTAAATTTATCGAAACTATCAAACAGAAGAACGATTTGACCTAGTTGAAATGATAAAATTCAGAGTACCTACAAGGTTTGCTTTACGTCAAAATGCACCTTTTCATATAGAGAATCTTCGAAATAACTTTATTATTAACTCACCAATAAATAGATTGCACCGCCTTGGAAACCAATATAGTGCTGGTCACATTGAAATATTTGACAGTTAAAAGCACTGATTAATATCCTTCAAAATCTAATGAGTTCTAAGCGAGTATTAGATATACATACTCGTATTTACAATTTTTTTAAATAATCGAATGAGTAGGTACTTCAGTCTATAATCGATAAAGTAGAATAAACACGCCGTTCATAGTACACAGCACACACACACAGATACATTATGATGATACTTCCAGAATACAATCTCATCATGATACTATTTGATAATCTGTAACAAAAAATAACCTTATAAATTTTGAATTCATAACCCACTCCCAAGGGGCAAAAGTTAAATATCGGTTGAAAATATTGAAAAGCGCAAACTTCTGATTCAAATTGAAATCGAATATTTCTTTAAAAGTTGCATGTATAAAAAATGTCAATAGATGGCGTTACAAAAAGGTTTCATCGTTACTTCAAAGATGGCGATAGTTAAAACGTCTTATTTTCAAACGATTTGTTTCTCATTATTAAAATATATTCAATATTGCAAAATGCATGTAATATGAATGATCTACTGACGGTGAATAACAAGGCGATATATGTCGCTGCATACTGGAGTGGCAAGGCCTAAAGTCCGGGCCCGATAAGTAAATAAATACATAAGTAGTAAGTAAAATTGCATTGAAAAGAAAAGTCAATGTGAAGACATAATTGGTGAACGTTGCGCAAGCACATAAAGTGATCACGTAAACCAGCCGCTGGCAGGTCGCAAGCCCTGTTAGTACCTTGGGATCCTTGTCCTTCTATAATATTCCAACTTCATCATTGTTGAGATGTTAAAAATTTGTCACCAACATACCTAAATATTTATTGAAATAATATATTTTCTATCAAAATCTAATACGTAAGTGATCGTTTAGGCAACAACAGATTATTAAAACGTCAAGTAAAAACGGTGAAAATCTTAAATCCTCGACGCCATAATGTATAAATGATGGATGTACCCGATAATATAACGGTAAGCTCGGGTTTTAGTATCCATTTCGGGGGCTGACATATTCTCCGACGAGAGGTCATTTTTTATTTCTTCACCTCTGAGGTGTGGCCCACGATAGGCCGAGCAGAAAAGAGTTGGGGATGAAAGGTTTCCAAAAATACATAAAATACTTTCATCCCTCCGCGGCAGATCTCGATCCAGACGATAAAGCGGGTCGGGTTTCGATCGTTCACCATTCCCAGAGACGAAGGTCACTACCAACTTTAAATGGAACTCGTGATGGAAAAACTTTAAATCAAATTAAACTCGAAATCTTTTTTTGAAAGTTCTATCGGAGGTTACACGCCAGGGAAGAAGAGCGTCTGTGAAAAAATAATCTTATACCTAGCGGATTTAAAGTAAACGGATTAATGAGGCGATCTATTTTAAAGTTAATGGATTAATAAGACGATATCTTTTCACCGCATTTACTTTGTAACGAAATTTATGTGCTTACATCGAGACATGATTTGGAGAAAGTTACTGTTCTTAAATACAAACACCCTCGTAATTCCCCGATTTATAGACTCCTTGACTCTGTGATGCTGTAGAACTGATTCCATAAAATGGTTTGAAAACGAAAAATGATGAATATTATGTTATTTTTTCATTGAATTATAAAAATATACTTTATGTAGCTGCTTCACTAGAATAAATCTGTTCTGAAGCGGTTACCTGTACATTTGTGAAGTTTTTACATTATTAACACTTTGAACGCGTAAATCGACTTAAGTCGCCCGAATTTTTCCCCCTTTCGATACGCAAATCGTCTATAGTCCATGGCTTGTAAAAAACGTTACCTTTGGATGTGAAAAAAATATAAAAAAATATCGAATATATTTTTATTATTGCATATGCGCAAACATTGGATTTTTTTCCCTGTCGGGAGTCAAAGATATTTTTTTAAACAGATTTTTAATTATCTCAATAGAGACGAAGTTGGAATATTTACTGTAGGAGAACCGGGAAATCAAGGCACCTACAGGGCTTACGACCTGTCATCGGCTGGTTTACGTGATCACTTTATGCGCTTGCGCAACGTTCACCAATTATGCCTTTTTAATGAGATCCCTATCAATTCAATTTTGAAACTTCTATATATTGTAATACTGAAATTCTTTTCGCTTGAAAATAACGAATTTTTACTACAGCCATCTATGGGTGAAATTATGAACAACGCCATCTATTGAGAGAATTGGTTTTTTGTAAATAATGAAAGCTACAATTCTTATATGTGAGGTGACAATGCATTTTTCGCATAGAAGTCACCCCTGAATTGCGCCAGACTTATAAGGTCATTTTTGTCTTATTTACCTACTTGTACCAATGTGTAAGTAATCGAATATATTTTTATTATTGCATATGCGCAAACATTGGATTTTTTTCCCTGTCGGGAGTCAAAGATATTTTTTTTTTATTTTTTTTAAATAAAAAAAAATTCAGGTCGTAAGCCCTGTAGGTGCCTTGATTTACCGGTTCTCCTACAATAAATATTCCAACTTCGTCTCTATTGAGATAATTAAAAATCTGTTAAAAAAAATAAAAAAATATGTTCAAATTCAATTTTTTGAGCCCCCCAAAATATAACGTGACAACTATATTTTTATGGTGTATATAATCAAGGTATTGATTTAAAAAAAATTAAAGAAAACTTTATTTTTTATTGAAAATTTGCATTTTTCAGATCTAATTTACGCGTTTAAAGGGTTAAAAAAATACAAAATTAACATAAATTTTAAAGATACGTAATCTAAATAGGTACAAAAAAATATTTTTAGATTCTAGATTTACGTCATTTTGTATAGTGGGCCCATACAAAGTGTAAAGGCTCATTTTTTTCTGTAAAAGGATACCACAGCATCAGGAAACAACGATTGGATACTATGAACCCTGAGTAATGGTAGCTTTCGTAGCCTTCAAATCGTTAAAAATTGCTATTTTAACACGTTAGTTAAAGTATTAACCGTGATTTTATTTTTTTATTTATAACGTAGGATTATTAGAAGTCACGCCTTCTATTGACAGACACTGGTTGGTGGAAACTCCCCGATAAACAGTTTTAATTTTTTTATGTCTTTTTAAATGTGTCTTGACTTTTACTCGGGGCAGCCCAAGAAAGGGATGGCACGTCCATGTGAACGGTATTTTGAAAGATGGAAATGATAGAAGCGTGAACAACAGACGAACATGTATAAGACGATGTATGAATGTTGACGAGGCGATGAATGTATGTCAAGATAGAAGTGGCTTTCGGTTCTCTCTGCCTACCCCGTGAGGGACATGACGTGATGGTATGTATGTATGTATGTATGTTAAATGTGTCTTATGGGGCGTTTCTAGCAACTAATGAGTCTGTCAATGGAAGGCGTGATTTTTCATTATCATCCATAGTGAATGTAAAAAATCACGCTTTATACTAAAACGTTTCATACTTTAACTGACATGTTAAAGTAAAACATTTTCAACACATTGAAGGCTGTTATATCTGAAGCCTACCGCGCCTCAGGATTCATATTATCCGATCGTTACCCGCTGTGGCATCATTTAACAGAAAAAATCAGCCTTTATTATATGACGTAACATTGGCTGTCTGGCTCTTGGTCTTATGTGTATAACGTTATTTTTAAGATATTTTTATTTTGTTTACGAAATTTATTCTGTAATATTTCAAATTAATACAATGAATTATTATCCGAGTAACTCGATGATAAAAATCAAAGAGATAACATCGGCAATTATTATTATTACATTTGATTATCTATTTTTCTTTTTCTATTTATAAATAATATAAGAAATGCGAGGAAGTTTATTACGACACTTTTTTTGTAAAAATTATACTACAATGTAATTCAAGGCTGATATTATTTTCCCTTGATAAGTTTTGTCACTTTTCGCAAAAAATAATTCCACATCGGAATATTCAAATTAAACTTAAAAAATATTCTATTCCAAAAATAAATCTAAAGAGGGTGACTGCTGCCAACGTACCTATTTTTTTAATTTGATTTTGCATCATTACAACAAAACGAATCATTTTGAAAAAAATAACCTAGTTAGTTTGGATATTAATAAAGAAAAATATACCCTAACTTTTTGATTATGTTCTGTATATATCTTGTAGGAAAATAATAAGCATACCCCGATTTTTGACATTTATCTTAAATTTCTAAAAAACTATAAGGTATAGAGCATTATATTTTTTTTTATAAATTAAAGAAGATCAAAATATCTGGAAAAATACGATGTAACGTTGCATTAATACATCAGGTTAAGTTAATAAACCAAAAAACTTTTATTTCGCAATGGCGCTGAATGGAAAGTAAATGTTTTTTTAGGTTTATTTACTAAACCTGAAGCATTAATGCAACATCACATCATATTTTTCCAGATATTTCAATCTTCTTCAATTTAAAAAAAATATGTTGAACTACGCCTTATATTTTATTAAAAATATAAGATAAACGTTGAAAATCGGTGTATGCCAATATTTTTCTACAAGAATTTATACAGAACATTATCAAAAAGTAAAGATATATTTTTCTTTATTAATTATCTAAATTATTTTTTTCAAAACGATTTGTTAAGAAATAATGATGGTATATCAAATTGAAAAATAGGTACGTTGGCAGCAGTCCCCCCCTTAAATAAACTTATAATATCAGTACTAAGGCATCTTATTATAAGAGTACAAAATGAGTCATATTTATAAATAATACCTACAATCAAAACATTCATATCAAAAGGTGTGCTGGTGTGCATTACATAACAACATTAGCAGACACATGCGTGTATACCCACACACCAGTCTCGTCTTACATAAAAAGAAACTACATTCGGAATCGGTGGTGAGCCTCATTGCTGAATTACGCGAGATGCTATTTTGCCTCAGATATTTAGTACAGGATACTAAAAATGTATTTGAATATCTACATTTAAAAATATCCGAATTATTTACAGTAAAAAAAACAGTATTAAAAACCTAACGATGTATAATGATATACCAACACACTATCGCGCTGTTTCTCTATTTGGAGAAGGCAAAGAGAAATGGACGCAAATTTCTTCTATTCTGACATATTTTTGCCTCATAAACATCAATGCATAGTGTCATATACGCTATTCTTTTTTCTGACAACAACAATGATGTCTTAAATGTTTTACTGTACTGATAATATCAGCTATCTTTTTCTATTATGACAAGGGAAGGAATTATTGATTTAAAGACAGTCTTTCAACTAAACAACTGCATTTCACTAATTAGAGTCGTGTACAGTTGGAGAATATTTTTTTTATTATTCAATTAATATTGAAGTCAAAACGCTTCATATCAACAGAAACCACTGTTTTGAATCAAATAATATAATATTTAGTATCTAATTATGTGCAAACGAAAGGATGTAATTGCAACATACTGATAGATAAAGCGACAATATATAAATATCCAGTTATTGTACATTAATAAATTAATCTTACCTCCAGCAAAGAATGAAGTTGTCTGTCCACTAAGAGGCCCATGAATAGATCTTCGTCGCACGACTGATCCTGCAGACAGGCTATGTCATCCAATGATTCCAGAATCATGTTCACAGCTATAAAAATACAAAATTCAGCATTGAATACATGTTGTCAACGTATATCGAAAAAACATTATCGATTAGGTCACATTGATTTAGAAAAGTAAAAATCTCGTTTTCTATACAATCAATGGTTTACAGTGGTTCAAAGTTTTTTAAAATGTTTCTGTCGTGATTTTTTTTATAAAATTAAGCTTAAACACCAAACAAACATGGCCAAAATATGATCTCAGAAGAACCAGAGAAATAATCTCGTTCAGAAGAGACTCACTAGCCACAGTCATATCAGTATTAACGGGACACTGGGTTATAGGAAAGCATGCCAGAAGGCTAGGGCTGGAGGCATACGATTACAGCAGAGCATGTCAAGACGACGAGGAGGAGGAGACCGTGGTCCACTTCCTCTGTCACTGCCCTGCTCTCTCTAGAATTAGGAGAAACTCCTTGGGATGTTTCTTCTATGATTATCTGATGGACATGGCATCGCGTGACATCAGAGACATTATGACTTTCATTAGCCAGTCAGGCTGGTTCAAGGGGAATGAGTGATGGGGAGGACAGCCCCGTTGTGGTATCACAAAGGGTCAATTGGCCTAAGTGTGTTCTCCTTAAGAACTGCCACCCGCAAAAAATTCTATGAATTGCAATAAAGGGATAAAGTATATCAACACTTAAACTATTTCACACTCCAGCTGTGTGTTCTTAAATCAATCCAACGACGCTATATAATCAATTAAAATTCTTATTTTTATTACATAAACCATCTCGATATTGCTATGAAAAAAATATTTCCAGTACATTTCAGCATGGTAGATTCTATATGATAACTAAATACTGAAGAGAAAAAAAGACATTAAAGCTAATGCTGTTTCAGTAGCTGTGTGTAGATAGATAATCGTAACCTTTGACAAAGCCATTTGTTCGGCGGTTCGTCCATAAATTTACTGGCCATTTCCGAGACATTCTCAGTCCATGGAAGATAATGAATACCTAACTACAATAGGCCCGCGTGAGAGAGTGCTAATGGCAGGTATCGGAGATAATAATATGGGGGCGTTATTAGATCGTAATGATTCCTCTCCGAATCGCCAATCGATCAGACAGCAATGGAAATCTTTCAGACGAATTTCTATTTCGTAATAATGAAGTTTGACTGATTGTGAAATATGAAAATCGTTTTTCGGGGAAGCTAGAATGAAATCGCAATAGACGAAGTAACAGAGACAAGATAACATAGAAGTCAGGAGAATAATCAAAACTTCTATTGAGAACGATCCATCCATCAAATTAAATTTATGTCTTTGTAGGTTCATTGTTTATTTCTTTATTGGTGTTTTGGTATTTTGAAAATAACCATAAAATATTGTAACGGATTTTTACGAGTTTTCAGGTTATTTGTGTTAGTAGAAAGATACGCCTCTGTACACTTAATTATATATTAAATTAAAAAAATTAAAAATTTAGTTTATCGATTGACAACTTTATATAAAACTCCACATTAAGTTTCGATTCCGGCAACCCGATTATAAGTGCTATCTATTATGGTCTTAAAGTGTTTAAAGAATCCAAAAAATGTCAATGAAAAATAGATAAAACAAAGTTCATTACAATGAACAGAATGTGTATATATATAAAATCTAATACCTTTAATTTTTGTAACATAATTTGTTAAACATAACATTTTTTATGAATTTTCTTTTTAAACATAACATATTTTATAGTTAAATTATTTAACTTTTATGTTATTTGTACCTATAAAATCCTCCCGTTACAGAAACATATAAAAAAATGATAAAGAATGAAAAAGTTTTTTTCAGAAATCTTCCCGGGTGTGTCATAAACAAATCACCAAATTCATTGTAATAAGATATATGATTATTAGAGCACAAAAAGGACTTACAAAGATACAAATGATCTGCAATTTTGATCTATAGAAAGGGGATGCGCACTGGTAAACTCAACCACTCCCAGGTGTCAGACTTATCTTTTTCATACCTACATAAATTCAATAAGGAAGGAAATATAAAAAAAACAGCCATAGAAAAATAATTCTTTTTTTGTCTTTGCTTTCTCTTAGAATTTATAGACTTTGATATTTAGTTCTTGTATTTTTTACCATTAGATCAGATTTCTATAACTAATTGGAAACATGATCTACATTCTGATATTTTACTTGTATACCCACAGACATTCTGTAATATTATAAATCTGTGGGATGTATTTGAACAAAAATCGATCCCGATTTAATATAAGCCTCATTGGTGGTACATCTGGTCAACTGAACCATAAACATCGATTGATAACTTCGTCTAAAAGTCGAACCACATTTTTTAATATATAACCAGCTGAGGTGACGAGGGTAAACCCGTCAAATTACGAGTTATAAGAAAAGTTTTACACCACTATCCCCTTTGTTATTAAAATACTACAGCGTCCTTGGTTTACAATAAATAACGAAAATGATCTAATGGACACAACTTAATGAAAAATTACATCACCAACATAAATTAGTTCTCTTAACTGACTGTCACGTAATTATTGTAAAAAGAATATGTATTATGCATGTTATTTATTTATTTATTTTATAAAAAGGGTACATCGACAGACATCCAGCTTACAATTTTCATAAAAAGAAAATTATGTATATTGGTTATTATTATGAGTGCTGGACGTCCAATTATGGATGCACACAAAATTACATGAGCTCTTATTCAATCACACATGTAAGTTACACAAATAAGAGTTACATAAATTAGATAAAATACAAAAGTTTAGTAAAAAAAAGAAGAAAAAAATAGTTTCACAATTTAAGAAAAAAGAAGTTATAGAAGTTACATAAGTAGAAGTAAAACAAAAAATTAACCATTATGTTACAACGAAAAGGGATATTGTCCAATATGTACCTAGTATTTTTTCAGCCGCTTAGTATTCTAATCAGTAATAATAATAATAAACACTTCCTTGCACCCTGCGCAATTAGGAGTTTAATGCCATTTGGCAATTTCTTCCAACTAACCAGTGTTTCCAACCCAGAGAAAAATATTAGCGTAAGAAATTAATTTTAATAATTTCTACTCTGCTGGGGATCGAACTCAAGACGCCTGCACAGAAACTAAACGGCTTACCAAATCACGGCGGATACACGGTGAACCTTGAGAGCAATGAAATGAAAACTTAATGAAAAATTACATCGCATTTTTTTAAGTATTAATAAAAACATTTGTTAATGGTAAAATACAGAATTTATACAACCAGATACAATACATTACAAACAAAGAAACAGAAAAATTCTTAAACCTAGATGCGAACGCAAACTGCTTCACTAGGTTAAGAACCTTTTCTGGGGGGCTAGTCTGGTCAAACAGTGAAATCAAAACCCTTTTGACTACCCATATCATGGATATAATTATCATATATGGAGATTTATAATATCTTAAGATATATTTATTTATTTATTTAAGATTTGGTACACGGTTAACATATAATATACACAAACATAATATCAATTATAATAAAGCAACCATGTACACAAAAATCCCACAAGGCATAGCCTGTCTGTGGGTATACCAATTAAAAAAATATTCAAAATTATTTCGTTAATAACATTAGTTATTTATAAAAATAAAATAGAGCAAATTGCTTAGGCAGGAAACAAGTGAAAAAAATATAAAGTATTCAAATTAGGTTTATATAAAAGCATACATACCTACACATATTTATATACAAAACATCAATAAGTTTACATGAATCAGCAGACTGACAGCGGTCCTATCAAATATTATACCCGCAGAACAACTAGAACTGCAAATGAAAATTATATCCACGATGTTGGTAATCGTGACTGTTTCGATTTCACCGTTTGATTGGACTTGCCTTCCAGGAGCAGTTTGTGATTTTATATAATAAGTAATATGTGTATGATTCAAGTACGCGTGTGTGTCTGTCATTGTAAGTTTTTGTAAGTCATAGTAAGTTGGAGTCACTCCAAAACGAATCGGTGTAGTGAATGTGTGAGTGAAAGTAATAGTTTTTTATTAATTTGAATTAATTCTGTTTTATCAACGATTTATTTTATTCGACTGGTTTCTAAGTAACTGCATCTTTCTGAGCTTGAATGAAAACTCTTTCTTCTTCTGGGTTCTTCTCCTAAGACTGGTTGCACCAAGCACTCGATCTCTCCACTTACCTTTATTATCCGGTAGCCCTTTCATCTCACAGACCAAGACCCAGCGACTGAAAGATTTACGTCATAGTATAAAGACCGAGTTTTTTTCTATACAAGGAAACTAAGAACAAGGTTTTTATTTTATGTAGGTTCACTGATTTATCCAATAATTATGTTTTAATTTGTGATTTTTCTAATGTTTATTGTTTCTTCTGTTTTAATTCTATTATTCTGTGTACTTATTTATATAGTTGTTTAAATGTATACCTTTATAATAAATGTGTGAATGATTAGATATGTATGAAAATAGTTAAATCACTCGCATATCGGGTGCTGGACCAATTCATAAAGAAGAAGAAAGGATTTCAATTATTTTCTCTCGAAATTCAGGCTTCTGTGGATTGAAAACACTAATTGGTTGATAAGTATTAAAAAAATATATGATAGGCATTGCGTATACAAACTTAACTCAGAATCAAACGGTAAACTGATTGAGAAATAAGAGTAGTAGGTACCTAACATATTATGTAACTCTTGAAAAATAATATCCTCGATAAAAACAAGATATTTTCTCCTTTATAATATTTCTAGAAAATTTTTTCTTCAATTCCATCTGCGTAGAATGGCTAACCTCTCGTCGTTAACAGATAATAAAAATCCACTATCGTGACAATTCGTGTCTTACCATAACACGCAACACGTGGTCTTAACATGTGACGTGAAAAATATATTTTGAGTATTATTAAAATACAAATTTTACTGTTGAACGAACACGTGTTTACAATGGATGAAAATATCAATTTTTTGGAAAATTAAATCAATAAAGTTCCTTAGTAAAATTAACGAATTGAACGTGCATTTTTGGAGGAATTATTTAAATAATGTAATTTAAATGAAACAGTTAATTTGTTCTTCCAAAATTTTATTTGCCTGACTAGTTTCGTAAGACACGTCCTACATGGTAGTTTCTTTGTAACCTGTGACCATGTAGGACGTGTCCTACGAAACTAGTCACGCAAATAACATTTTGGAAGAACAAATTAACTGTTTCATTTAAATTACAATAAAGTTCCTTAATACAGATTGAAAATATAAGATTAAAGGAACTTAATTTAGCAATATGCCAACATAAATAAGTTCTCTTAACTGACAGTCACGTATTTATTGTAAATAGAATATGTTTAATGCATGTTATTAAAATTTAACCCATTATGGGCCGGTATTACAGTCTCAGTTTAAGAGCTAAACTCAAGTTTTACAAAAATATAGCGTATTACAGTGTCCGTTTAGGCCTAATAATCCCTCAAATACGTCACTAAAACGAAAAAATATTTAACTCAACGTTTCTGGCGGATTAAGTACTTAACGGTGTGTCAACTGTCATTTTCTAGGCAACGCGTGTAGTTTCAGTTTTTATCATTAGAGGCATTAGGCAACGAGTGTAGTTGTAGTTCTATCACTAGAGGCGTTAGTTGTATCGACGGTGGCGCCACACAACAAAACAAACTGACAGCCATATTGAAACGAACATGGGCATTTAAAATCATTATTTTGGTGAAAAAAAAAAAAATTTACCATGTTGGATAATAAAACAATAGTATTTCAAGTCGTAGCGTCCCGTTTTGTAGATCGTATTATTTGAGGTTATTTAAAATTTGACAGATAATAACCACAATAAAGTAAAATATGTCTATTATTGAAGATTTAGTAACTGACATGTCATATTGCACTGTAATACGGAAATGGATTTAATCTCCCCTTAACATTAATCTTGAGTTTAACAAACTCAATGAGCTGAGGGTTGACTGTAATACCGGGCCTATGTTACAACGAAATGGCATATTGTCCAATATGTAGTATTTTTTCAATCGCTCAAATCAAAACCTTCACGATAACCCATATCATGGATATAATTATTATGGGCAATCACGAGGGCTTTGACGCCGGTTGACTCGACTTGCCCCCCGGATCATTCCAGAACTACATTTAAAAAGACCGGTGTTGTTTTTCTCACCTGATGATGTAGCCTCGTCGTCCCCGCAGTCAGAAAAACCATCGCTAGGTTCCCGATCTGGGTCTTCGCATTCCGCCCATCTTGGGCTGGCCACCGCTGCCAGAACTGCCCCTCGAAGCTTGCGACGTGCATTGAACTTCTTCAACTCTTCGACTGTGTCTCCAAGATGGATCCTCATCTGCTTATCCCGATCCTATAGAAACAACTCGATTGAAAATACCAGCGTATATCCAATAAAAAAACTAAAAAAACTTTATCTGTCAAATAGTTCCTGAATTCCTTCTATATCCTTCTGTAACCTCCTTTTCTCATTGCTATGTTAGGTGTTATTTTTATTATTTTTTTTCCTACTCCTCCAATTTATTTTTTATCAATTCATTTCTCACTAAATAAGTATTGTACTAATTTAACTTCACAGACTTCACGTTGCTCGGGTTGGTTGGAAGTAATTGCCTCATGGCAATAAACCCGCCTTTGTATACATGTACATAAATTATATGAATAAATAAATTAATTAATTAACATTAATATGACTGATTAGATTTTTTTAAATTATTAAAATCAAAATAGAATGATCATTACGCGAAAAATGTATAAAAATATTTTTTTGTTTACACCTCTACAACATACCAAAGGGGGGAATTCCGGTAAAACCGTGAAATTAAAACCCTCACGATTACCCATATCATAGATATAATTATCATATGGATTTCTATAAAATCAAAAGATTATAAAACTCCATATGAAAATTACATCCATGATATGGGTAAACATGAGGGTTTTGATTTCACAGTTTGACCAGACTTGCCTCCTGTCCTGTTCCGAGGTGGTAGCTAGTTATATACTAACCACTAAATTACCTGTACTTTAATGTGTTTGAGGTTAGAATGGTTTAGTACCTAGTTTAGTAGGTACCTACATACAAAAAAAAATTCGAACCTTTTTTTCCACCACAAACACGATGTGACAATATGTATGCAGGTTATTATAGTAAATTCTTGAGAAGGCAATGAATATCTTTTAAGATATTGTGTATTTTTTTTTTTGTTTTTTGTGTAAATTGGAATATTTAATATTCTTGCTGTTTATACTTAGGTACTAGGTGTAAGAAAATTTATTTATTTTTTACATCTTAATAAAATATACATACAATACAATGAACGTTCTCAAAATGACTTATGACTCATCAAACAAACTGATATAATCTTAAATTATCAAACGTGGAGGCTTCATATTAAATAAATTATTTAAATTAAACACAAAACACTATAATTTGTATATTTCTACTAGTTTATTTTTAATAAATCACTACATATTTCGAGAACGTCTATTCTCTTCCTTAGGTGGATGTAAACTTAACATCCACCTGAATAGCGATTAACTTAATATAAACAAGTGGAAATATACAAAGTATAGTGTTTTATGTTTAATTTAAATAATTCATTGATATAATCTTGTTTCAATCGACATTAAAATAAATTTCGACAATTGTATTGCTTTTAATACGGGATAATGTTTATCTTTTTTGTATTTATTTACCTCCGTGTCAAATTGAAGAGTGCTAAAAATATATTAAAAATCATTTCATTTTAGAAGCATGTTATTTTGTATGCATTATTCTTAAAGATAAATGAATTAAATAATATCTACACAAACGTACTTTTGTGAATGAATGTGAAAAAAAGAAAATCAAGGAATTTCTACAACAATATAAAGAACTATTTGTTTGTTTACGTAGTTGTATAATACTCTTGCATAAATAATACATTGCTTGTTTCTTTGTCTGTCTTTTCGTGATTGTGAAAATGCGAATAAAAAATGAAGGACGTTATATTATATTCTCCGAGTTATGACTGAATTATTTTCCTAACAAACAAGCAACATAAACAACTGTATTTGTATATACATAAGTACTTTGAATGTAAATATTTGAAGTATTCGTAAACTTAGGTGTTAAGTATACACAGTCGTCAAATAGGTACTTATATAAAAACTTAACACAACCAAAACGAATGGGTTGTGGCCAAAGTTATACTTAGAAAAAGGTTATACTTAGTTGCCAACCTTCGCGGTAAGTTAGTTTTTTAGTTAGATATCTGACTCCGGAAGTCCTTGATTCGATTCCCGGTATAAAGACAATTTTATTTATTTATCTATTTCAAACTTTCTGTGTAAAACCAAATACACAACGATACACAATGGCGAGTAATTTCTCAATGGCATTTTTTCCCGTTTTACTGTGTTTTTTATTTGAATTAGACGATTGACACCAAAGGTCTCAAATTGAGTGGGCACGTGTTCAATAAATATTTCCAAAGAACCTATTTGTAATCCAAGTTTCATTATAAAATAAAATGTAATAGAAAAAATATACTTATATCTTATAATATTATAGGTTTTCCATTTAAAGTAACACCAAAATTACTTTACGAAATCTACGATAACACTATCTGAATCACCAACATGAAAATATGTAATATAAAAATATTTTTGATTAAATAACCTCATTTGAAATAAAATTAATGATTATAAGTAGGTAATAGTTTTGATTTAATGACTTAATTTGAAATAGAATTCATGTTTTCAACTACTAGTTTTGTGTCAAAGACTTTATTTGAAATAAAATTCGTGTTTATAACTACTATTTTGGATTTATTGACCTTATTCGACTTACTTTCATGTTTATATGAGTACAAGTTATGATGTAATGACCTTATTTGAAATAAAAGTCATATTTATAAGTAACTACTCATTACAAATTGCGACTTCTACAAAATATAACCCTACTTTTGCCAATTGTTTATTTACTACAAAATGATCATTCAGAAAAATATTATTTTTGGTGTTAAATAAAAAAAACATACCCTAAGCCACCTGTGATTAAGTACTTCTTGAATGGTTATTCTATGAGTGTGGTCCACTGTCAGCATCCGCTGTACAAGATCCTTTGCTGAATCACTGATACATTCCCAGACTGGAGAGTCGAACTGAAATTTAAATAAAACGTTATAGTAAAAAGTATAAGTACTGGAAAAAATGGAAAGACAGATGAATTAAGGGAAAGTTATACGGGATGCGATAAAACACGACCAAAAAATAATAGTATGATGTGTACGTAAGTCCCATTCCCCTTAATTTTTTTGTTAGGTTCTGCAGTTAGTCTTTAATTATAATAGCGACTCGCGCGAGTGAGTTGCTTAGTAAATTGAATGGAAATCCGTTGCAGGAAAAATGTTATCAACACCTTTGCCATTTAAGGTTAGGAATAAGTTTTTTATGTGTTCGCATTTAATCACATTTTTCAAATGAATTATATTTCTCAACATATTATTCATGTAGTTGTAAGAAACCTACTATTTTTAAATATTTGTGCGCACGCGTATTTCCGACTTCCGTCTGTCGCCACTGAAATTCCTGAAAGTGGGAAATTTTATAAGCTCGAATAACAGAACATGAGAGGATGCATGAATGATGATGAAGCGATAAATGCGTGTCAAAAGAGAGAAATCTGGCGTTCTCTTCACTCTGATAACCCAATGATAGACATGGCGTGATTGTATTTATGCATATATTTAAAACTAAAATTGTTACTGTTCGGTACGGTATTTACTTTTGGCGTGAATACAAATCACCTGTCTTGTTCCTTCCCCCTTCCCTTCCATGTAACTGCTTTGTTCCGTTCCTGCTATACACCAATTAGTACTTGTTCGCACGCGGCCTCGAGCGGATGTCAATTCGGACTTCATTGCCGTCGTCGACCATACAAGTGCCCGTTGTGGGAAGCATCATTCGTGTAGTGCTGTGCCATTGCATATAGACTACATATTTCGTTCGGACTGGGTGAGAGATCGAGACGAAGACTTCTTCTGTACTAGTAGGTGATTTCCTTTCTCGATCCATTTCTTTTGTCCTATTATTTACCTCGTCGCTGTGAATAACGCGCCGTGACAAGTGCAATTATTTATTTTCGTATACAGTCCACTTGATCTTTTAGCCCGAGTTGCAATCGGTGATTTCGGTGCTAACAGTTACTATCAAAATTCGCAGTAAAAAATAATTAAGACGAGTGTCTTACTCGTGTGATAAAAGCCAGATTCCGTTCTTAGCCGTCCTTAGACTGTGGTTTATGTCCAAGATTTTGCGTCCAAATCGGAATCCCTGAAATAAATTCTGCCCAAAAAAATAATTCACGGATTAGGAAATAAAATATTTCACTCGTTTACAATCATTATGATGTGCTCTCTTCTCGTGTAATGGCGGCAGATAGGCAGTGATAAATTGCCTTCTGCTTATATCTCGAAACTTTTGGTCTAAACGCAACCTGAATATCATTTATCAAAATACAAAAATATGGACTAAGGCTAAATTGCTTATTACCGTACACACTAATTTTACGAGACGTCAGAAGATGTATTTTAAACCATTAATCAACCCTAAATTTAATTTCATTTGTCGTACGTAGGTTTTTTATAGAATTTATTTAGATTATTCTATTTTCGTTTACCGTAAGATATTATACCGTAGGATTCGTAAAAGAATAACAATGTTATTATGTAACTGAAATACAAACAATTGAACGCTACAATTACATTTATAACTATTTTTTTTTATTTGTTTGCTCCCAAGAAACAAAGTTTCGTTGAGCGTAGCAATTCTTAGTCAAACTAATAATATAACAATGATAACTTAAAACCATAGTTTATAGTTTTATGTTATAACATATGAAGACCAAGCGGGAAAAACAAGGAATGTCAGTTTATTTGTCAAATTGAGTTAATAATGTCATTTGGTAGCTATTGTAGGAAAGTATCCCCTAAACAATTTATTTTTAACAAAAAAAAGATGGGTCATAGCTAAAAAGCCTTGTTATTAACAAGGAACGTCAATGATTAATTTGCATGAACAAGGAATGTCCGAATGTCTTAGACAACCGTTGTTTTTGTAATTTTTGAAATGCCCACTTCTCATTTATATTGATTTATAAACCTTAATATTTATCCTATTTAGAATTTAATTACATTTTCTTATAGTCAGTTAATGTAACTAAAAAAATTAAAAAACAAAATGATTTCCACATTATGTTCCTGGGAAATATTGACTTTGAAACTTTAATTTTCAATTATCTCAAAACTAACTCTGAGTAACATTCCTTGTTTTTCCCGCATAGTCTTCATATAATAATTAAAACAAAAAAAAACAGAAAAAGTTAGCAAAAAGAGAGGATTCATACTGTTTTAATTTTTTATTTATTTATTTATTTTTTTTTTTTTTTCATTGAGCATAAAATACAGCGTAAAAGAAACGCAAAAGTAATTTATCATAGCCTTAATGTTTTGT
Source organism: Molanna angustata (assembly GCA_963576475.1). NCBI lineage: Eukaryota > Metazoa > Arthropoda > Insecta > Trichoptera > Molannidae > Molanna > Molanna angustata. The sequence goes on along the minus strand of OY754976.1, from coordinate 10,940,438 downwards.
TTCATTCAGAGAAATATGCAACCACACACTATTGTAAATCAAAATTATAACAATGTTTAAAAAGCGGGAATTTAAAATCCTGTAAATATGTAACTCAATTTGAAATTTCAAAATTAAAAGATAAAACCAGAATATTCGAATAAATGAAGAAAAGAACAGCCATATTTACAAATAAAGCTATAGCCAAACATCTAAAAAAATGACGTACACGTGTGTACAAATCGTCCCCCTCCAAGCCGAAAAATTTCAAAATGTTTGGTGATAACTATAAATACAAATACAAACCATAATTTCAATACATGTATTAGTTGAAGGATTGCAGATAAATAGTAAAGAATGTGCTTAACAAATCTCAAATATTGGCTTAACTTATCAAATGCATGTACATACTGAAAAAATCGATTGAGCAATGATCGAACCCAGGCCAAAACAATCACTAACACTAGTCGATTTTTAACTTGGATTTTCTCCTTTTTGCACCATTTTAATTGACTTCACGCGTCTGTCCGTATTGAAATTTTGAAAACGATTTTTAATTTTCTTCCCGACCAGTTTATAGAGCTCTGAAACTTTGATAATTTGTGTATTCCCGATGACAATGCATGTCAAAACTGTTACCAGCTCGATTCATTTGATATTTTGATAAAATTGAAATACTTTGTATTTCATACAAAGTAAACAATAATGCTATAATTTTTTGCATAAAACCAGAAGTATTTGTCGTGTATTCTACATTTCAACGCGAAGAAAACTTTGAAAAAGGTTTCCTCATTTTATTTTGATTTACTTGTTTAATATATATTAAGATTTGAGCGTTGATCACAACCCCATTTTTCTTACAATGGTATGTACTCGCGTAATACAGGCACAATAGGCGCCTACTTATTTCTAAATCACCTGTATTTTAGGAAAACTCATTTATCAGTGAAGGAATGAAATAAATTCGTTGAGAACAAGGAACATCCTTGCGTGTTTTGGTGTAATAGACATATAAAACCACAAGGGTTTATAGTACCTATGTATGTAGGTATACCCGGTAAATTATTTATTGTAGAATGAATGATTATTATCTCACCGTCTGCTTTACAAAATTATATATCTGTTAGGAACATAAATGGCCATGTAAATTTTTGATGTGCCCAGACATACTCTACGCCTAAAATATATGCTGCAATACTATTTGTGGTGGTTTGCCCAAGTATCAGCTTGATAGACTGTAAATAGTATCCAATGCAGCTGCGAAGTCGATATGTGGAGCTGACAAAAGATGTCACATAACACCTATTCTTAACGAACTACAATGATTCAAATGACTAGAACGAGTAGACTATAAGGTATAAGAAGACAATAGTAGACTACGAGTAGACTATTTGGGGTAACCAGCGACAGATGTGCGGGTATTCATTACCTCATTTCACGAGCATGTAGGTTTCCCAAAACATCAGTATCATAATATTACCCGAAAAGGCACTACATTCAGAATGGGTGGTGAACACCATTGCTGAACTATGTGAGATGTTAATGGCCTTTTGTGTAATTTTTGATTACCCGGCACTTACGAGACACCCGAAATCAATGTTAATAGAAAATAGTGGAAGCACTATTCAAAGCCGGTGTGTCACAGCAATTTAATATAATATTGTATTATATTAAGCATATAACGTCAATTTACAGAAATCCTCGCGAGATTAATCCTTTGTAATTAAAGTGATTTATCTAGTAATATCGCTACGAAATGTTGTTCGATATTAATGGACGATTTTGCACCATCAAGTTTCCTGAGACATCTGTAAATTTATTGACGAATGAATATACTCTAAGGGATTCCTTAGCAATCAATCAGAGGCTGTGTTGGATGGAGCCAGAAACTTAATGGTGATGGAGTGCCACAAGTGTAAGTTCGTATTGAGTGTTTTAAACTGCCGAATAAATACTGATTGTCTAGTATTAATTAACAGTAAAAGCTACTGATTCTAATTTTCCAGTGACACATTAGTGATTTGTTTTATATTAATAAGTCTCAATTAAAGATATGGTGAGCTTGCTTTTTTATCGTTAAAGTGCTTTGTAAAACGACGCGATAGACTCCAAGGTATTTTTGGAAGCTCATTTCACCATCACTGTCAGCCGTCTCCAAAATGTGGCAACTTGTTATTGGGTGCGTGTTAAATATTTATTTGCCATAGTACCCGTTAGTTGCCCGAGAAGCTACATAAAGAAAAATAAAATACTCCTTAAAATTACTTCTTCATAAAAAATATATTATTCCTTCATTATTTTTTTTTATTTTGATTACTTTTTTCGTAATATATTTTCTAATGAAATCTTTTTTCTCTGATTAACGATCCATATCTCAAGCTAGTGAGGCATATAAACATGAATGTTTTTGCTCTCCACACTATGGAATAGTGAAAAGTCATGATTTCACAATTTTTAAGCGTATTTTTTTTACATCAATTTCTCAATGGGTATCATGTAGAGAGTGTGCACTATGAGTTTCGTCGAGATGTGTTTGTATTTATGGCGTGCGGCGTACGCCGTACGGATTATCCTTTTTGTGTCCTCTCTACAGCCCAAACTATAAGTCCGATCGACTTCTTATTAACATCATATGTGTAAAGTGCATAGACCTAGAGCTAATTAGTTTTCCATATACAAGTTTTAATTTCCTCTATATGAATTCACTGTAATATAAATACACTGATCAAAAATGCAATCATGGATTGTCAATTTTTTTAGAAAAAAATCTACGGTTTGCCATATCAATGTGAAATAAATTTCATATTTGTATGAAAAATGTATATAACAGAAGTAAAAAAGCTTCTGTGTGGGAAAATTGAGTGATCAACTTCATATTGATAATGTATGTGTCTCTATAGGCAAGTTTATTTTTTGACTCTCCGCTTCTATCTTCTTCGAGGGGTAAGCAGTAATAACCGAACACCGCATTCTTCTATCTTGACACATACCTACATTGCCTCATCAACATTGCTACATTGTCTCATACATGCTCATCTTGCTAGTAATGCAATTTCACTTAAAATTTCTCAACAGGTATCATGTAGAAAGTGCATACTATGAGTTTTGTGACAAAGTTTTTGTGTGTATGGTGTATTGTGAAAACTTTTGTCCTCTGGGAATCTTATATTTGTTTAAGAATCTAATAGAAATGTTCTTCATAATAATGCATTTAGAGATTGTCAACTATTCAAGAAGAAAAAATGAACAATTATTATGTTGTGGAGAGTTTAGTGTTGGCTACAACCCACTAGTTTTTTTTTTTTTAAATGACAGTTATTTTATAAATCTAACATTTGTCTGATACTCTCAAGTACTTGTCTCCTCATGTTGGGGACGAAATCTCTAAATAATGACATCTTGTAGAATGCGATGTCTCTCTCTATTTACAATATTATGAACAAGTACCTAACATGGTACCTATAGAGCCAAAATGCGCGCTTACCCACTTACGCGCTATATAATGTGAGATATGTGAAAGTATAAGTGCGAGCGAGACAGCATGAGTGACTGAGTGTGTATAATGAAGAAGTGTTGGAGCACCGCCATCTTTATTCTTACAGCTGTCAGAGTTCACATTATTGTATATTGTCGATATTGTCGCGTGTATTGTAATTATATATTAAACTGTGAATATGTAGGTATGTATCTTGAATAACCAGAGTTATATTCATATCTACTACAACTCCACATAAGGATATTATATTATATAATATACACCACATGCATCTCTCTCACACACTGATATGTCTGTTTCACACAGAAACAAAAAAAAGTTTTTTCAGTTTTTTTTTTGTAAAATCAAATAAATCATAATGTTTACGTAATAAATTCTAAAAACGCTCGATTCAAATACACTAAGGCTGTGTTTCTCGAACAAAGATTAAAGTAAAAGTATGGTTAAGATACTATGGGCCGATATTACAGTGTAACAAAAATATAGCGTATTACAGTGTCCGTTTAGGCCTAATCTTCCCTCAAATACGTCACTAAAACGACAAATATTTAACTCAACGTTTCTGGCGGATTAAGTACTTAACGGTGAGTCAACTGTCATTTTCTAGGCAACGCGTGTAGTTTCAGTTTCTATCACTAGAGGCGTTAGGCAACGAGTGTAGTTTCAGTGTTCTATCACTAGAGGCGTTAGTTGTATCGACGGTGGCGCCACACAACAAAACAAACTGACAGCCATATTGAAACGAACACGGGCATTTGAAAGCATTATTTTGGTGAAAAAAATTAAACTTACCATGTAGTATAATAAAACAATAGTATTTCAAGTCGTAGCGTTCCGTTTTGTAGTTCGTATTATTTGAGGTTATTTAAAATTTGACAGATAATAACCACAGAAAAAGTAAAATATGTCTATAATTGAAGATTTAGTAACTGACATGTCATATTGCACTGTAAAACGGAAATGGATTCAATCTCCCCTTAACATTAATCTTGAGTTTAACAAACTTAATGAGAATGTTCATAACTTTTGGTTGCATTCAAATCTAATGCTGTAGAACGATGCATTTTGAATAATTTTATGAAACCAAAGTATTTTAATTATACTATTACTAATACTTTTGTTGAAACAACCCAGCCTTAGGCTGTGTTTCTCGAACAAAGGTTAGTAAAAGTATACTGAAAATACTGATTTCATAAAATTGTTCAAAACTTTTAGTGTTTCATTGAAATCTAATGCTGTCAAACGACACATTTTTGAACAATTTCATGCAATCAAAGTATTTTAACTATACTTTTACTTTTATCTTTGTTCTAGAAACACAGCCTTAGGAACACACATTGCAATTCTCTATAAGCCACGCTCACAGAGCAATATTAACCGAGGCTTACCCTGTGCCTTAAGAAAAGCATTTTTTTCTTTCATAACTACCATATTGACTATTGGTTGATTGAGCTTATAAATCACATAAGTAAAACTGTATTTGAAGCATGTTTTTTTTCATTTATTCACGACAAAAAAAAATAATCATAAAATTATAAATAGTACACACAAGTATTTCAATATAATATTAAAAAATACAGAAATTTATTTATTTATTTAATTAATGCTTTGCAAATTATATAAAAAAATAATAAATGTTAATACGGATATCTTAATGACGAAAGGTGTTGTGACATACCATCAGTTGCTCCACCTCTCACGTTCCTCCCCTTTTCTATTCCTATTCCTACAATTTCTACCCCATCTCTGTCATTACCCTTCTTACTGTTGTCATATTAATTAATTTTTACTCATATGTTTTTTCTAGTTTTTCTTCTTCTTCTTCTTCATCTTGGTGTAGACCGAGGGTCTGTTGGTACAAGATGGTCCTCCTGAGATGCTGAGCTCCAGCTATCTCTACTCGTTTCGGGGGTCTTCCTGGTTGACGCTGTCCATCTGGTACCTGGTGCAGAGCTATGTGTGGAATTCTCTTTTGGTTCATCCTCTGCACATGCTGGTACCAGTATCGTCGACGCTGTCTCCCCCATCGGACCACATCTTGGACCTCACATACTTCACGGATTGCCGTGTTTCTGATACGATCACGCAAGGTCCTTCCAGCAATGGCGCGTAGAGTTCTCATTTCTGCAGTCCTCAGCATGCTCTTGGTCTTGACAGTGTCTGCTCTTGCCTCTATGCCATAAGTGAGGATAGGTCGCACACAGGTCTTATAGATGCGTACCTTGCTGCTGGTTCGCATGTCTTTGTTCCTCCATATGACATCTCGCAGGCAGCCTGCAACAGCTGAGGCTTTGTCTACCTGAGGCCTTACTTCTTTGGGGAGGTCATGAGTGCTGACTAGGTCACAGCCTAAATATTTGAACTGGGACACCTGTTCAATAGGGTCGTCGCCCACTGAGATTCTGCATTCCATTGGATTCTTGGAGAATGTCATGCATTTAGTCTTTGCTACGGAGAAAATCATGTTGTACTTTCTGCAGGATTCGTTAAACTTTTTCAGCATTCTCTGAAGGTCGTTCTTATTTTCGGCCATTATTGTAGCGTCATCAGCATAGCAAAGTATTCCTACCACTTCTGTCCCCAGAGTGTACCCAAGCTTGAGAGATGCAACCTCTGCAATGATGTTATCCATGATGCAATTCTAGTTTTTAATACATAATATTTTTTTTCAGACTCAACTGTAAATGCGTACTCTGTGGACAGTTTTTTGGCCTTAATTAATAACTTATTATTTTATGTTCATATTAATTTACAATGCTGTTATTGTCCCAAATGAACCAAATAAATAAAAAAAATGTTAACTCTTTGCCAAAATAGTTCCCTCAAATTACAAAAACTAAATTAAATCGTATGCAAGCGACAAAATAGAATTAAACAATTCTTCATTGAAATCGTACTTAAATTCCAAACAGAAATAAACGATCTTTAAAATACATTACAATTAATAATCAATCGTAATTACAAATTACGATTTGGGTAGCGAAATAGAACAAAAATGAATTGATTTTGTGTGCATATTCGTTATATAGATTTTTCAGACGACTATGAATAAAAGGTTATTGTTGGATCAAAATTAAATTTCTGTCTATTTGTATGTTTATTGTTGAATTGAAAGGTATCGTCTGTCTATTTGATGCTAGAATACTACAAATACAGGGTGTATCATGAGTAGTGGATCAACCGAAGTATGGAGGTAGAGGACCTCAATACCTATCGATTTAACCCCCATGTATGTTCAGCAATATTGGGTGGTTCAAAAGTTATATACACTTTTGTAAAATTTGAATAAAAATCGGATTTCATACTAAACTACATCACTGTACCTAAACTATCAGGTTTGCGATTATGATTTTCTTTCAGGGAATTGTTCAATAGTGATGCTTAATGAAAATAATACCGTCGTGAGTCAGTACCTAATAACTTTAAAAACAAAAAAAAAAATCTTGAAAATTTTTGGAAGCTTCAATTTTCCACTAACTTTTCAAAGGCTCTTGGAACATTATTTTCACATAACTTTTTTTTCCACAAGTTATCTTAAAAACTACTACCATTCATAGAGAGCCAACTCTGCAAATTTCATTCGCCTTGTATCATGTTGAAAAATTCACTTAAATTGTACGAGTACCAAAATTCGATATTTTTTCCTTAAGACAGAGACTTGTTAAATGGGTAACAAAAATTGTTTTTAAATTATTTGTTGTATTCAATCGTTTTTATTGTGGTACCTACTTTATTCAAATAATAAAAAATTCAAATAAAGAAGTAAAACAAAAATTTCTTTTTTTTTTAGTTCGATTATTTTTCAGTAGTTTAGCGTCTGGCCCATAGTCTGGCCCCCAAGATCCCCAGATTTAAATCTTCTGGACTTTTGTATTTGGGGTTATTACAAAGAGTTAGTATACAAAAGTGAAAACAATTCAATTGAGGGATTAAGACAAAAATTGGCTCAGGCACAAATTAACGGAAATGAAGAAGCATTCAACAAACTGAAGAGCGACTTTTTGAGAAGATGTAGGCTATGCATAGCTAATAATGGTGCACATTTCGAAAATTGATTATAAAAAATTAAATGATGCATATGTAACATATGTATTTGTAAAAGAAAAAAGAAAACAATAAAAAAAAACAAGAGAAAAATCAAAAACATTGACTTACATTATGGCCAGTTTTATTTAGTAAACTTTTTATTCTACGTAATCGCTTTACAAAATAACTTTTTAAGTAGTCTTTCATGTATTTGTCTTAAGGAAAAAATATCGATTTTTGGTATTCGTACAATTTAAGTGAACTTTTCAACATGATCCCCTCTAATACAAGGCAAATGAAATTTGCAGAGCCAGCTCTCTATGAATGGTAGTAGTTTTTAAGATAACTTGTGGAAAAAAAAGTTATGTGAAATTATTGTTCCAAGAGCCTTTGAAAAGTTAGTGGAAAATTGAAGCTTCCAAAAATTTTCAAGATTTTTTTTTTTGTTTTTAAAGTTATTAGGTACTGACTCACGACGGTATTATTTTCATTAAGCATCACTATTGAACAATTCCCTGAAAAAAAATCATAATCGCAAACCTAATAGTTTAGGAACAGTGATGTAGTTTAGTATGAAATCCGATTTTTATTCAAATTTTACAAAAGTGTACATAACTTTTGAACCACCCAATATTGCTGAACATACATGGGGATTAAATCGATAGGTATTGAGGTCCTCTACCTCCATACTTCGGTTGATCCACTCCTCATGATACACCCTGTATATTATTTTCTGAAGAGTCATCAAACTTTATATTATTCTGGTCTATAAACATGTTCTTTGTGTGAACTTTAAAAATAATCTCACGATTCAAAATAATAAACTGAAACAATAGACGTCACAAGGGATGTGTGTCATATTCGAGTTGTAAACTTGTAACGTCGACATAAATATCAACTAGGTATGAATAATCTTCAAGTTTTATTTGTCAGCAATAATTACAGTCGTTCTGTGAGTTGGCTGTTCGTCTCTGGTTAAATGCGAAAATCGCTCACGGGGCTCATGTGTGCTGATGAATCGCGAATGTAACTAACGTTTGGCCCATACATAAGGTACTCCGAGAAGTTGGCTAAAAGTTTACAATTATCGTCAGTCTTCGGCAATGATGAAGCCAAGAAAGTTGGACGAACATAATTTAACTGTGGTGAAACTAACTCTCTCTGTAGGTATGAACACACACATGTAATATGTAGGTAGGTACATATTCCTAGCCTCCTTAAATTATGGCTGAAAGGATTACAGAATGTATTTTATAACCGTTAATGGTAAATAAACATTAAACGCGAGAACCACGTAGGATGAATATATAATATATATATTATAGAAAACCATTTTATGTGAATACTTACTAAAATCATAATTTACAACGGGATATAATTATGTAAAGACGCACCTTATATTTCGTGTTTACAGAGACTTTCGTTTAAATTAATAGCTATCTTAGTATTAACGTCACTCTCATCATAACTGAAGATGAACAGAAGCAGAAAAAGTATAGCGATGTTTGTATTGTTTTGAATTATTTAAAAAAAAGCACCTGAAAAAGTTTTATCGCGAAATTCAAAGAAGCAGATGATATTGTGATGTTTTGCATGAAACACACAGATCATACCTACTGGTAATAATATTGTGTAAGAAAACAGAGGATTGTCATACTTTGACATGATCACTGGAAGGGCACTTTCACCTCTTAGTTAATGTTTTAGACTATCGGCAACTTTTGCAATGTATAAAACTATCTCTGTCTAGTGAAACATTTACTTATATGATTTTTAAGATATTTGTTTTTTTATGGACCAAATAAATAAATAGTTAATTAAAAATAAGGTGAAAACACTTTCACCATCTGTGGAAAAAACGACGAATTTTTTTCTAACGCCATCTGTTGATACATTGGTGCGTCAACAGGAAAAACCACGACCATTAACAATAAAAATTTAATAAATTTTTATACATGAATTTATAAAATTTAATTCAATTTTATATATTTTTTATATTTTTCAAAAAATTTAATAAATTATGATATTTAATTTAAAATTGTAAATATAATTTTAATAATAATTGTTCATATATATAATTTTTTGACCATTCCAATGTAGACTTGAGGTAACAATGCTGTTGCAAAAATGTTTCGCCTGAACTGCACCATAATAATGATTTTATATTAATCAATTTACTTACCCTCAATCTTCCTCTGCAGATGCTCTCGAACAATCTTTCCCTGGTGCCATTAAAAGGAAGGGATCCGGATAACAGAACGTGAAGAAGAACTCCGGCTGACCAGACGTCCACTGGTTTTCCATATAGTTGATTGGAGACTACTTCTGGGGCCATATAGTGAGGTGTGCCGATTCTCCCTAGGGCAAAAATGATAAAAAAATATGAAGTTATTTCAGAAACTCAATAAATATAAAACAAGCCATCTTTTTTATAAATAAAATATCAGCATGGTAGGATCAATACCGAAGGCGAATTAAAATTTTGATAAACATTTAAGTCATTCAAAACAAAAATGTTTTCACCAGAACCGTCACTCTAAACTATATTCATTTTATATAATTAACTAGTGATGTACAGCCCATCCGAAACTTTAATAAACCTTGGTATAAGTGTTAGTGCATATCGGTGATATCGAGTGTACATATACATTGTGATTGTATTAGTACAAGCGCTATTGGCCGATTGCACACACATACTTAAATCAGTACCGGTTCAGACTTCAAAGTGATGAAAAGTATAGGGTGTTTTGCATAATAATATTGATTTTAATAAAAGTTCTTTTTTTAATTAAATAGTTTTTTTAGTGAAGTATATAATACCTAGTTTCTTTCAATATGTCACAAAATACAAAATTAGGACGTGGCATACCTCTTTCTCGTCAATCCAAAGAACTCATTTTCAATATGTACGAATATTTCCGGGAACAATATAAAAATAATAATAATAATACAATATATCCGTTAGAACAAACATCAAAAGCGACTAAATTATCTATTGCGACTGTAAAAAATATAATTACGGAAAAAAATAAATTTACTCCCGATTGTTCTACTTTTTTTTCATCTCCGAAAAAAAAATGGAAGTGCCTTAAAAAAATTAATGTCGATAGTTTCGACAGTGTAGTTACAAGACGTTGCATACATGATGTTACAAAAAAAGAACTCCCTACACTGTCGAAATTATTAGTTGTTTTAAAATCAGGCATAAGGATTTAAGCCGAATACTACTCTATGCCGAGATACAAATGGTGACATCATAGCGGATGCTAACAAGATAAAGGACAGATGGAAGGATTATTTTCAGCAGCTACTCAACCCACACGCAAACACAGGAAACCAGCCAACAGCAATCATACCACCAGAGGAAGATCAGGAGGTGAATCCACCAACCCTGACAGAAACAAAGCTAGCAATAAAGAAGCTCAAAAATAATAAGACACCCGGGGTGGATAATATCGCATCTGAACTGATAAAGTATGGCAGTGAACACCTACATAGGTTACTTCATCAGCTAATAACTAAAATTTGGCGTATAGAAGAAATCCCTGAAGAATGGCAGCTGAGCATCATATGTCCAATACACAAAAAAGGAGACAAACTCAAATGTGAAAATTATAGAGGCATCTCACTATTAAGCACTGCATATAAAGTACTAACAATCATATTAAAAGAAAAGATAGAACACTATTCAGAAACTATCATAGGGGAATACCAAGCTGGGTTCAGAAGAAACAGAGCAACTACTGATCAACTGTTCACAGTGAGACAGATACTGTCAAAATGCTGGGAGTTCGACGTTGACGTATACCAGCTATTTATAGACTTTAAACAAGCGTATGACAGTATAAGTCGGGAAAAGCTCTACGAAATATTACTTGCTTTTAAAATTCCAACGAAGCTTGTAAGATTAGTGAAAACAACAATGAGTAGTACGAAATGCAAAGTCAAGATAGAGGGTGAGATGACTGAGGGGTTCTTAGTATCTCAAGGTCTTAAGCAGGGCGATGGCCTGGCACCCACACTCTTCAATCTAGCCCTAGAGTATGTCATTAGGAAAACATCCGTAGACACCAGCTCCACTATACACTATAAGAGTAGCCAAATAGTGGGTTATGCGGATGACCTTAATATTATGGGCAGATCCCTCGCAGCTATTCGAGAAGTCTTTGAGCCACTTGAAACGGCAGCAGCAGAAGTAGGTCTGCAGATCAATAAAAATAAAACAAAAGCAATGAAACAGACCAGAAGCGCAAACCGTTGGCAAGGAAACACAATACATTTGAAAGACAATTATGACTTTGAAACTGTTGAAGACTTTAAATACCTGGGTTCCACAATCAACAAAGATAATGAGGACACAACAGAAATAAAAAACAGAATAACAACAGGTAACGGAGCATTCTTCTCTCTTCTACCGGTGTTCAAATCAAGAAGTGTCCATAGAAAAACGAAAATCACGCTGTATAAAACCATTATTAGAACAGTTGTAACATATGGATGTGAAGCATGGACACTTCCAGCCAAATCTGCTGAAATACTGGACACGTTTGAGAGACGAGTGCTTCGTAGAATCCTAGGACCTGTGCCTGATGGTGACGCCTGGAGGATTAGATACAATAATGAGCTGTATGCTATCTACAAAACTTCCAGGCTCTCTGTGCATGTCAGATTGAGCAGATTGAGATGGGCCGGACATGTACAGAGAATGCCACCACAGCGAATACCAAAGAAAGTTCTGTGTGGACATCCAGGTGGAAGACGAAAGGTTGGAAGACCGCGGCTGCGATGGGAGGACGAAGTTGGAAGGGATGCTTCCCAACTACTGCAAGTGCCGGGCAGTTGGAAAGTTGCTGCAGAAGATAGGAGAAGCTGGAGGCGAAGACTGACGGAGGCCAAGGCTCGATATGGGCTGTAGCGCCATTGAAGAAAGAAAGAAAAATCAGGCATAAACTTTATGGGTGGAAGAACTTCTTTGTGGCACATAGTCAAAGAACTGGGTTTCGAATGGAAAAAAACAGAAGACAATAGAAAATTATTTATCGAAAAAAGTGATATAATTTTTAAAAGAATTACATTCTTAGAAAAAATGACTAAATATCGTTCTGAAGGTAGGCCAATTGTATATATGTTATGATTTATTGGTTACAGAGTAAAAATATATCATTTCCTCCCAATCTGCTTAAGCCACAATTGTACATAATAATACTTTACAACAAGCCACGGGAAAATGAATTTAAAATAGATGCCATTCTTAATGAACACGGACATACTGCACTTCATTTACCCCCTTACCATCCAGAACTTAATCCAATTGAAAATATGTGGTCCATAATTTAAAGTTATGTGGGATCTAAAAATGTATCATTAACAATGGAAAGTGTACGTGTTTTGGTAGAAGAAAAAATATCGCAAATTACCAGCAATGATTGGGTTCAACTTTGTCGACATGCCCAAAAAGATTAAGAAAAATATAAACTAAGTGATGCTATTATGGATTCTATTATGGATGATTACACGTTTGTTGTAAATACAGGTGACGCTCATCATCATAAAGTGAATCTGAAGAGTTTGAATTATCGGGCGAAGAATGTTAGATACTAATTTGTTCTCGTCATTTTCATCTGATCACAAAATAAAATTGAGACTTTCTGTAATTCGCATAATATTTATAGAAAATTAACTTATCTAGTTGGGATGTTTCGGTGTTTTTGTTTTTATTTTTTAATATGTATAAGTAGTTATGTTTGATTGTACCTATGTACAAAAAGTTATTGTATATGTTTAGAATGTTGTGTAGGTAATTGATAAAATAAATATTTAAAAAATTAATATTTTTATTATAAAAAAATTTTCTTACCATCCTGTTACTAACACTTATGCAAGGGACTATTAAAGCTCCGAACTTTTGCCTTTGTCATTTTAATATCATTAAATTTCTTTATTTTATTTATTTATTTATAAAAGGGTACATCACATCGACAGACACTCAGCTTACAATTATCATAAAGAAAACAATAATGGTTATTATTATGAGTGCTGGACGTCCAATTACATTACAAAATTACATGAGTTCATATTCAATCACACACGTAAGTTACACAAGTAAGAGTCACATAAATGAGAGAAATTTAAGTTACAACAGTTAAGTAAAAAAAATAGTTAGGTATATAAGAAAAAGCAAAAAAAAAGTTACGTAAGTCAAAGTAAAAAAAAATAGATACATAAGTTAGAAAAGACAATTTCAAACTGATTACGAATAGCGTATATACATATATAAATAACACTGAAACCTTAAACACGCGTGAAATAACTTTTTTCTTAAAAGCAGAGAGCGAATCCGCGTCACACGTCAAAATCAGGACACTCCCTTGTCATATCGTTATACTGTCTACACATTCTGGGTATGGGACTGTAATACATAAAGCTGGTCCGAAGTATATTTCTAGCGATCTACTAGGAATATCGAGTTGTATTACCTTGCAAAAGTCTCGGGTCCATGGTACCATTAACAATTTTGTGAAGAACAGTAAATTCGTGTATTTGTCGTCTAGTCTCGCGTCTAGTTATTCTGAAATAGTTTAGCCTTTCATCGTAGATCCTCAACCTGTCACTCAACCCTGTTCGAAATGAGATGACTCTCTAAAGATACTTTTGAACAGATTCAATCAGGTATTTTATGCAATCTTCAGAATAGCAAAAAATACATAAAATCAGTAAATTTTTAATTTCGTTAAAATTTTAGTGCATTTTTATAATTAAACTATTAAAATTTCATTATGAAAAATTGATAATTCTTTAAAGGCATTTTATGAAAGTTATGTGCCTTTTTAGTAATTTGAAGATACAAATATCAAATATGTATTTTCCTGAGCTTGGGATCACATTTAAATATTTGACAGAAAAAAAACACTAATCAGATGTCCTTCAAAATCTAATGGGGTCTAAGCGAGTATTAGGTATACAAATTTGCAAAATTTTAAAAGAATTGAATGAACACTTAAGTCTATAATCGACAAAGTAGAATAAACACGTCGTACATAACATATAGTAGGTACATAGCACACAGCACACACACTAGATACATTGTGATGAAACTTTTATAATTCAATATCAATATAATACTAGTTGATAATCTGCAACAAAATAATTACATTTGAAATTGTAAATTCATATCTCCCCACTATATCTCTTCGGGGGTAGTGAAGAGTAAAAAATTAAATACGGTAAAGGAGTCTGTTACGGTAAAATACCTAATTATTCTATGTTATTTCGATAACAATTAAAACTAGTGGGTTGTGGCCAACGCTATACTCCTCACTAACGAGTCATTCTATAAAGTATTCAAATTTTGAATGGAAAATATTCGACGTTTTCATGAAATGAGTTTGTTAAATTATTTTTTAATTAAATATTTTATTACGAAAATTTCATGTTTCTTCAATGCCATTTTATGTAAGTGGTGTGCCTTTTTACCAATTTGAAAATAAAAATTTCATATTTTATGTTTCATGAGCTTGTGGTCACTTTGAAATATTTGACAGTTAAAAAAATTGAGAAGCGCTATTTAGATATCCTTCAAAATCTAATGGGGTCTAAGTGAGTATCAGATATACAAATTTCCAAAATTTGAAAAGAATCGAATGAGTACTTTAGTCTATAATCTATAAAGAAAAATAAACACGCCGTACATAGCACACTGCACACTGCACACTGCACATAGCACACACACACACACACACACAGATACATTGTGATGAAACTTTCAGAATACAATCTCAGCATGATACTAGTTGATAATCTGCAATAAAAAAAATACCCTTAAAAAATTGCGAAATCATAACTCCCCACTATATCCCCTTGGGTTAGTGAGGAGTAAAAATATATCCTTCCGTGTTGTTTAAGAATCTATGTAACAGACAGTTACATTCAATTCGTCTTGAATTTGTAATTAGAAATCACAAAATATTCCTCCCACGCTATCCTGTCTTTTAATCCCATAAAACTACTCCAGGATTGCGTTAATAAAAATGTACCTTGGGCGTCTGTTACAAAAATATCCCAATTTTATAGACGTAACTATTCTTTTAACGACCGAATTCTAAATAAACCTTCTGGACAGTTATATTTTCTTTGTGAAAACATATTTAGAGAAACATTTTGCAGTAATAATAAGTATAATTCCTATATTAATTTTCATGACAGGATATTTTAGCCGTTTTTGTCTACTTTTCGAAGACATTATATTTAAGAAACATCGCTGTTAATTTTGTAAATAAATAAAATGATTGTAAATATACAACAGGTTGTCAATACAGAAAAAATATATTTTTGGAGTATAGAAGCAATCAAAAGGAACTTATTAATCAACGAAAAACCATTCAGCTCTAATGTTTAAAACTACCTCTCACTACTTATAAAAATATTAACCGATATTAAAAGGAAAATTTTAATCTTTTCCCCTAGTATCCTTAACTTCATTTTGACATCTATTTTATTGCGTTAGATTTTGAAATTTGAATTTGTTTAATGTTTTTTCTAGTTTTAAATAGTTTTAGTAAAACCCATTTTTTTTATTTTATTGTAAGTAACGAAAAAGCTACAAGGCCTATGAAATAGATTTTTACTTCAATCTAAAGAGAATATGAAAATCTATTAAGGGGGGGACTGCTGCCAACGTACCTATTTTTCAATTTGATATACCATCATTATTTCTTATCAAATCGTTTTGAAAAAAATAATTAAGATAGTTTGGATATTAATAAACAAAAATATACCTTAACTTTTTGAAAATGTTCTGTATAAATTCTTGTAGAAAAATAATGGCATACCCCGATTTTCAACGTTTATCATATATTTTTAATAAACTATAAGGCGTAGAGTAATATATTTTTTTTTAAATTAATGAAGACACAAAAATCTAGAAAAATATGATGTGACGTTGCATTAAATGCTTCAGGTTTAGTAAATAAACCTAAAAAACATTTATTTTCCATTCAGCGCCATTGCGTAATAAAAGTTTTTTTTGGTTTATTTACTTAACCTGATGCGTTAATGCAACGTCATATCATATTTTTCCAGGTATTTTGTTCTTCTTTAATTTATAAAAAAAAATATTGCTCTATACCTTATATTTTTTTAGAAATTTAAGATAAATGTCAAAAATCGGAGTATGCTTTTTATTTTTCTACAAGAATATATACAGATTAATATCAAAAAGTTAAGATATACATATTTCTCTTTATTAATATCCAAACTAACTAGATTCTTTTTTTCAAAATGATTCGTTTAGTAATAATGATGGTATATCAAATTGAAAAAATAGGTACGTTGGCAGCAGTCACCCTCTTAACTGAGTTTTCAACTACTCTAAAATTATAATTTCATTTCTTGCTATTTAAAAATATATATATTTTAATTTTCCTTACGAAAAAAAATGTTTATCACAGATTTGGTTACATTACATATATACCTACAAGATTTTTTCGTGTTCAGACAATAGAAGATAATTAAGTGTGTATATTTGTGAACATATGTACGCCCAAGGTACACAAACAAGAACCTTAAACAATAATGTCGAATTCATAAGTTGGAAACAATAATAATTCAAAATCTTCAATTATGAGTACCTATGTATATAAATTAAGCAGCATTCATTTTTTGTAAGATCAACTTTGACCAAACTTGCTATATACCTACATACAAAAACATCAAATACTGACAAATACATCTTCAGCAATCCTTGTCTTATCTGGACTTAATTAGTATACAAACACACGAGGAAACCTTCACACACGTGTAACGTCAGTGTTTGATATATTATAAGGACGAAAAACTTCGTGGTTAATTAAATTAAATCAGAATATGTTAGATAATAATATTTAACCCTCGCGTCATATTCTAGTAAAGTGAGTCTGACAATGGGGCTGTATTCTCCAACCCTTAATCCTTGCGCACTTCCTTAACTTCACGTCTTGAATACAATGGCTATTATTAATATTTAGATTAATAATATCTTGTATCTAGTAATCAAAACCGAAAACTATTATTAAACATGCTGGGCTCCATTGTTTCGTAAGTTCTAAGGTTAATCTGAAACCCTATTTGAATGTGAAATTTCTCTATCAATCTACATCTACACATATACGCTATCACACCATGTACCTGGAAGGGTAGGTAGAGAAAACCAAGAGCCAAAATTCAAAATCGAGCTTATTTGTTATTGTCGCTTCACATACCTACATCTTCATTTACACGTTCATATTTATCAGCAAGTTGATTACAATTAGGCTCTTTCAATCAACCCGGCCATTAGGGTGGATCACTTTTGTATGGGGATTTTTTTTTCTCAGAATTTCGATTTTGGCACCCCTGCAATAGGTGCTCTAGCTTATTTTAAGACATTCTGCATAGTAAATTTATAAAAAAAAATATGTCTTGAACTGCCGCATAGATGTTGAAAATTAATCCTTTTTGTGAATTTTTGATGTTTCATAAAGCATTCGAAAAGTAGTTATAAAATAAAATATCAATTTTTTTACCCCGGAATTTTATTCTTTAATATAGTTAAAGATATTAAAAAAAAAACATAAAAATATTTTGATGCCTTGAACAGGCCCAAAGGCCTTGAAAAATTCGTTTTTCTTACCAAAAATATTGATAGATTATAACAATTCGAATCACTTACATTAACATAAAATTTAAGTTATATGGTTGGGTTTTATATTTTTTTACATCGTCATAATGTATAAATGAATAGGGTGTTGAGTAATAAGGGGGGGGGGGGGGTAATGAGCCGATTACTTAAGTAAAGAGCGTATAGTATAATTATCGTAACTTGAGCCAGACTTCTGGGTGCGTAGACCGCAATTTTGTGTCTTTTTGCTTGGATGTGCAAATCGCCCCCCTCCACGGCAAAATGGTTCAAGATGTGTGAAGAATACTATGTTGTGTAGTAGGAAAAAAACAATTTGCGTGTGCCAGCTCAGTGCAGTGGTTCTGGTTTTATGAGAAAAAGATGTAACCTGTGTAATATTTGGAGCAAGTAAGGATTCACCTATTTACCCTTTACCATCTTATAAAGATGTGTTTAATGATATCTATGGATTTCACAATTAAATAAGGGTTATTCGCATAAAATGGCAAACGTTGTTAGTGATACATCGGAAGAAATATCTTCAAAAGTTGAATCTATTTAACAATATAAAAAAACTTTTTTAACCCAAGTTGTTCCAATTTTTAACCCAAATCAAATTTAATATCCAAAAACTTGTCGCAGTGGGATGTCATGAAACTGTGTCTTACACAGGTATGCAAGGAGGTGTAATAAGGCTTCTTGAAGTAGAAATTTCGAAGCCTTTACTCTGATTTGTTTGCCAATTTCGGGCCAATGAACTTCCACTATGACATTTGTTTGAATATGTCGAAGGTCCTACGAATTGTCCACAAGCTTTTTCTGGTCCTATTAGAAAAGATGTCATTATAAGTGAAAATTTTAAATTAGTAAACTTTTCACAGATACGATGTATTATTCCAAATAAAAAGTAATTTAGTTTGGATCAGAAATACTTATACGAAATGTGCGAAGCCATCAATTCAGGTAGTTGCTCAATCAGCATTTTAAAAAGAGCTCCAGGAAAGCTAACTCATTCAAGATGGTTGTCTACAGCGAATAGAATTCTACGATAATAGAATTCGAACAGAATTCTTCTCCTAATCCATCTGAAAATTTGCTTATGATGATGGATGTGGTTTAAAATTAAAATGAATTAAAGTTTCGATGAATCCAGAAACCTATACCACTTAATTAAATCATAAAGATAATTAACAGATAATCCAAAAAGTGTTATACATAGATCCGTTCATACAACGAAATTCTTATTTTGGCCACCCAGAAAACATCATTAAAACTATGTTATTTGATGAAAGAAAACACAGAAAAAATTGGTATTAGCAAAAATTACTAACACTGTAAGAAAATTTTCTATTCTTCAGTAAAATTTCTCTGCCTTGAATTATTCTGATTTGACAGATTGGCAAACTGTTAATTTAAAAGGTTCTGGTGGTTAACCTCTTACAATTAATTTGAGCTATTAAGCTCTCGAACGATTTTTACAAGAGGACCAAGATAACAGAACAGTAACAATAACAGAATTTCTACCGAAATAAATGTAATTTCTACCGAAATTACATTCATTCCCGTGTCACAACCAAACTGTAGAAGGGTGTGTAAAATAAGTGACGGAAGCTTCTAGTGCAGTGTGTGACCCCCAAAATACAAGATGGGTTTATTAAATCTAGAATTGAGTCCCGAATAATAATACAAAAAATTCAATACTAAAGCTGAATATCGACTGAAATAACCAAATTTTCCCCTATTTCAATATTGATTGAATGATACCAAAGTAATGTGCATTTTGATTATTATTGTTTTTTTATGTTTATGTGGTGCATTTGCATAATAAAAATAAAAGAAAACGTTTTAAAAATATTTTTTTTTATTTCAAATTTTTCGATAACATTTTGTCATTTTTTCCTCAAAATCCAAAAATAAATGTGACTTGCGGCAGTTCAAGATGAAATTACAAAAAAATAAAAATAAATCCCTGAAATAAGCTTGTCCAGGAGCACCTATCCCACCTATGCCGATTTTGATATTGTCAACTTCGTGATTTCGATCCACCCTACCGGCCATTCTGAAATCTTAAAAATAAATTCGGAACAATAGCACTAAGAAAAAAAATAAAACAATCAGAGTAGTATATCTTTCTCATATTAAACATTTTTTTCGTTATTTTTAGTCACATATTAATTTTTTGACGCTTTTTAGTGTTTTCGAAAGTATGTGTGCTTAATTATGAACAATATTCATAATTTTTGGAATAATTATTAATGTATCACAAATATTCCTGTGTCGGAAGACCGCGACTGCGATGGGAGGACGAAGATGGAAGCGTGTCCGGACAATTGACCGTAGCCGATTGACCGTACGCCCTTTTTAACCTATTGGCAATTTACCGTGAGGACAATTTACCGTGGGGACAATTTACCGTATGGACAGTTGACCGTGGGGACAATTTACCGTACGGACAATTGACCGTGAGGACAATTTATCATATGGACAATTCACCGTGCGGAAACTATTTTTAGTATCAGAAAAAATTCTTTTTCTTTTTTCGTTTGAGTTAAATAAATTGCGTGAGTAAAAAAATGTTCGTTTATGGCGACGAACCGATTGCCTTATTTTTTTATTTCAAAATACTACGAGAAATCCAATATATCGACAGTGATTAAAACGAAATTTTACAAAATAAGCGGTAATTATGTAGTTCTAATTTGCTACATTTTAAGACGTCTGATCTTTAACTTCTTCTTGTTCTTTTTATGCTTTTTCGAGATGGATATCGATTTATACTAATCAGGTGTAGATTTCGAAATAATTGAAACTTTTTTGTTTTCTTTTGAAATGATGAGAAATCAATATGGCGGCCGTGATTTAAAGGTAGTTTTTCAAAATGAATGATTATGTTGGGTTTATTGAGTTCTAATTTGCTACATTTTGAGAATTAAGTTCTACGTCTTCTAAAATCATCTTCCCAACTATTGCAAGTGCTGGGCAGTTGGAGAGTTGCTGCTGGAAAAAGCTGGAGGCGATGACTGACGGAGACCAAGGCTCGATATGGACTGTAGCGCCATTGAAGAAGTATCACAAATATTAGCTCACATAATATGTACCTGCCCCTACTAAAACCATTTATATCATAAAATTGTTTTTTATTTTCTATCGTCATAAAGAAAATTACTTACTTCTTTTATTTATTTGTTTTTTTTTGTGTTTCGTTTTTTATGTACCTATCTTTAATTGTTTTTTTTTCCTTTCTTTTTTAGATAATATTTGTACATACTTTTTTATTTCACATGCTTATCCTGTTTCTGCATTACGAACTCAAGCACACATCTGTACCCTGTGCAATGAGTTTATTCCCCAGAGGCAATTTGTTCCGACTAACCAACGTTTCCTGCTCTGAAGCGAAAGAATTGCAGGAGAGATATTTTAAAATGAATTTCCATCTCTACTGTGAAACAAAACCAGGACTCGGTTACAGAAATTACAACAAATATGCATACTAAATATCTCAATTTATGTCTAAATCCCCGTTTTACTTATTATTCCCTCTGATTCCCATTGAGGATCCAATTTAATATCATTCTCAAACTTAATCAATTAATTCTATTCAATTTTGATTTAAATTTGTTATTCAAAAAAACCAAAGCCGCCAGACAAAAAAATCCGATTCAATTGCTTCTAATACATCATCTAATAGGTATGATATTATGTATCGTCTCATAGATCCTGACTGAAAACATAATTAAATACTGTCTCCAACGGAAACCGAACCAGGGACCTTTCACTCAGAAGTCAGATATTTATGCAACTGAGCCACAAAGGCCGACAAGTTTTATAGTGGACACACGAATGCTTATATCATTATTGTAAAAAAAATAGAAAAATAGTACATTGATACTAAATTAGAACACAAAATCATAGGAACAAACCATATACACATTACAGTTATAGAAAATCTAATTTATTGCATCATAAATAAGTTAATGATATTACAAAAATATTGAAAATAATTTAAAACATCGTGTTTATTTCATATTATAAATACCAGTAAATTAAAATCGTTTTTTATTTTATTTCAATAAACTCAATTATGCTGTCAGTTTTTATTGAGTATAAATTTCAACAAAAGAGAGTATACTCTGAATGAATTCAAAATATTTTCAAGGCATGTTCACAAATGGTGACAACTTTTTAGTAGTGGTAATTCAATTAACACAGAATTTTGTCTTTAAAAATACATTATATCTCGTTTAGATAAATCTGAACCCTAGAATCGTTAGATTCTTTACTTGGTAAATCAAATAAAATACAACTACTTTTTTAACAAATCAACAACGAAGAAAATTAATCAAATCATGTCTCCAATGCCTGAAATATAAAGTTATACCATTCAAGCGTTAATTTCTATTCAATATCGTGAAAATTAGATCTATTTATATCCTTGCAATGTGCCAAAAAATTCAATAAAAACTACATCTTCTATGAAATATATCCTTACTAATTTCTGTGGAACGAGTTAATGAGAATACCGAGGGATGCTTAAGTATTCATTGCTTCATAAATCATGGACCACTTAGTATTTCAAAAGGGGAACTTATGATTACCCTCAGATGAAACCTATTCTTTTTTTTTCAAGCCTTCATAAGTTTTTAAAGAAGGCAAGAGAAAATAAACCAATTTACTATGTGCAAATTCCAAGCACTAACTGAAACAGATCGCTGTATTTTTTTACAATTCACGTGTTTATGGTTTCATTATTAATGTATAGTAAAATTCATTACCTACTTGGTAATTTGTTTCTGACGACCAAACGTACAACGTGTATGTTTTCATTTGTGTCTTTATTGAATTAAAAACTATCCGATGTATTTCACACAAAAATGCCCTTGGAAAACGCTCAATCATTAGTGAAATATAATTTATCAAAATTGACCAAATTTAAGATTAAACAAATGTCAGTACTTTAACGCATAAAAAACCTACTAGTTTATAATGAAAAAATATTAAGTTCATAAATAAATGATCGATGGCAGAGTGGTTTGCGCGCTGGGCTAGTAATCCAGTGGTCGCGGGTTCGAATCCTGCCCCAACCGATTCGTTCACCTATAACACAAGCATTTGAGCTTAGTTTAGGGAATGTAGGAAGATGCATATGAACTTGTTGAACAAGGACATATTCATTTTTGGTTAAAAAAAAATCAATTTATTTGAATGAAAATAGATGAGGAATTCGATGAATGATGAATTGAATGTGTGGTATAATATGATATTTCTATAGATCCCTCAAGACAGTTCGGCTGTTATCGGAAACCGAAGGAATCGCCGAACCGCACCGCACCGAAAGGCGACCGAACCGCATTCCCCTGTCAAGTCTAGAAGATTACACATCGTGTCGTCCATTGTTTTATAATTAAATAAATCCACGTGCACTACATTAATTTATTTTGAAATATAATTATTATTGATGTTAATAAACGAAGTATACAGATCTCAAGATGGTTCTTCAATGGTATATTACACCACAGAAGGAAACATCAGGGTTCTTTAGCAAATTGTCGTTCTTATTGAAAATGCCAATGGATTTTTATATCCTTTCATTATTTTTCCAAATGATTTCCTTCGAATAATTGTTGATTAGGTTGTCCTTCCGTGGTGGTGAATAATGCTTTGAAAATCAACCCGACGGATAAACGGAATCTAAAGGAATTAGATTGAATAAAAGCTACAAATAGAAATGAATATATATATTTTTTCTTATTGTTAAGTACGTGAACAGAATAAAGCACTGGTTGCCGTTTAAATTTGTTTTTATTTTATTTTATTTTATTTTATTTTTTTGTGTATGATTCAAAGAAATTCAGTGGTTTGTAGGCGACACTAAACTCTCCACTACATAATTTATTAATCGTCAGTGTACACTTTTATTCTATTTGAAAAGTTGACAATCCCTGAAAGCAGTTTTATAAAGTACCTACATACATCTCCATTTAACACATTTCTTTAACAAAATTTCAAAATGTAGATTTGTTTATAAATAATAAAATAAAAATAAGTACTTGCCATGTTCTATTTTGTTTTAATTGATTTTCGACGCGTTTCGTACAAGGCACATCGTCAGAATTTTACAGGAGAATAATATATAAAGAATATTTTTATTATTGCATATGCGCAAACATTGGATTTTTTTCCCTGTCGGGAGTCAAAGATATTTTTTGACAGATTTTTTAATTATCTCAATAGAGACGAAGTTGGAATATTTATTGTAGGAGAACTGGGAAATCAAGGCACCTACAGGGCTTACGACCTGTCATCGGCTGGTTTACGTGATCACTTTATGCGCTTGCGCAACGTTCACCAATTATGCCTTTTTAATGAGATCCCTATCAATTCAATTTTGAAACTTCTATATATTGTAATACTGAAATTCTTTTCGCTTGAAAATAAGGAATTTTTACTACAGCCATCTATGGGTGAAATTATGAACAACAATATTATTATTTTTTATTTATTTTGTTGTAACGCCATCTATTGAGAGAATTGGTTTTCTGTAAATAATGAAAGCTACAATTCTTATATGTGAGGTGACAATGCATTTTTCGCATAGAAGTCACCCCTGAATTGTGCCAGACTTATAAGGTCAGAGTTTAATGTATCCGTATTTTATTGTTTATCTCAAAAGTTACATATATACTTGCCGTCAAACTTCTTTATCCATTTCGCCGTGGAGGGGGGCAGTTTGCACATATACTAACCAAGCAAAAAGAAACAATTTCGGACAACAACTGTATTGTTTCATAATGCCAGGCGTACATTAATTATTTTTTTCCACTGTTACATTTTTTTATTAGAATAATGAATCTGAACTATTCAAGTACCCACTAAAACAAACACAAAAAAAAAATCATCAAAATCGGTTCAGTCGATCGGAGGAGTTCAGTGACATACACAATACACACGTACAGAAGAATTGTATAAGATAAAAATATCAACATAGGTTAGTACTATGGAATTGTCGATCGACAAACTAAATCAAAATATATATAACTAGTTTTTTTTTTATTTATTTATTTATGATCATATAAACATATACATTATTTTAATATAAGATAGCCGTCTCACTAGAATAAATCTGTTCTGAAGCAGCCACCTGTACATTTGTGAAATTATTACATTACAGTAAAAAACAAAAGAATAAGAAAGCTATAAAAATAAACATTAGGAATACTTACATAATTTTAAATTAAAAAATACAGTTTTAAAAGTGAAATAAATAAAAATAAACACAATATAAACAGACAACAAAAAATAATTAGTTAAGAAATTATTGTTGCAACGTTACTTTCATTTTGGGTCTACCCACATCGAGTAGCCACTTGGTACCACGGGCTTTGAATTGAGTTAACCCTTGCATGTAGCACATGAGATTCAACTGTCGATGTTGATAGTTTGTATAATTGAAGAATACGTACCAAACTATAAACACATAAACACAAATTAATAAATATTTTATTTTTTATTTTAATTGTAAAAAATTATATGTCCGGATTCGAACTATATATAGGCAGGATTCGAACTCGCGACCACTGGATTACTTACCCAACTAACCGCTCTGCCATCAACCCATCCATGTTTTCCACACTATAAAACATGACAGTAGATATGTTTGTCAGGATAGGATAGTATGGAGGGCAGTCTGTTTTTCCTACCCAGAATATGAAAACAGCATGACGGTATGTATGTATGTTTGGATATTAAGTATCAAACTATTAAGACTTCGGAGATACAATTTATAATGTATAGGCCACTGCCATACAAATTGTATGAAGCGATGTCGTCACTAAAATTAATTTTTATAAAAATTGTTAAAAAATTTGAGATTTAATACTACAATGGAGATTTTTTTTATAGCAAATTAAAATATTTAGTTGGGGTGTTTCGGCTTTTTTCGATATTTTTAAAAACTTTGGAAATTAGGCAGTTAAACACATACATTTATCATTATTTATATTTTGTAGGCCTTTAACTATCTATATAATCTGAAATTTTTGGTTCTGTAAATTGAGCGGATCAAAAGTTATAAAACACACACACATACACACTAAATTTTCTACTCCGAATTCTGAGTAAATCCCTATATAGAACATAGTATATGCTGCGAAGCCTCTAAGTTGGTGTTTTTTTACTTAAAATTTGGAAAAACCGTGAAAAATATAGACTCTGCATACAAATCTCGCGTATCCTGGCTTGAAACTTTGTTGATATGTTAAGAGAACAAAGTTCTCGTGAGCAAATTGACGGTTGGAAAATCATTTTCCAGAACATTGGAACATTTTAAAAGTTTTGACACATTAAATAATACAGAAGGAATGAACGGATGTCTAAGGCTCATAGTTTATGGACTTTACATTATATTATATCAATATGAAGTCGATCGAACAAATAGTTTTTAGCTTTTTGGAGAACACAAAATTCTATAGTACGTCATACGTCATTTGCCAAAAACACAAAAACATCACGATGAAACTGATAGTGTGTAAACTTTACATATTACCCGTTAAGTAATTGATAATACTAATATACTTTTAAATTGTGAAATCATAACTCTCCACTCTTCCGTGGGAATCGAGAATTAAAGTAACTTAACTAAATCAACAAACAAGCAAATAAACCTAAGAAGCGGTAGTGTATTTTGTTCTCAATCGTTTATTGGTAAACACAAACAGACAGTAAAAATTTATTGAGTTGAACTTTCTCATTTTCAATCAATTTTCTTTGCCATTGAATTTCGGTAATTATTCTGTAATCTTAGCGGAATTTGATGATTTATGTCAAAATTAAACAACCTTTTTCAACTGTCAATAAAATACTTCATTGAGAGAACCATTCAATGTTAATGGCGTTCTTGAAATATGTTTTTATCTTATTGATATAAAAAACACGATTACCAATCCATAATTTATATATCATCATAATATTTGCAATGTAGAATAAAAATATGTATCCAACTGTCGATTTGTTCAAGAGAACTTTGTTCTCTTAACATATCGAAAATGTTTCAAGCCAGGATACGCGAGAATTTGTATGCAGAGGTCTACTTTTTTCACGGCTTTTTCACGGATTTACTCAGAATTCGGAGAAGAGCATTTCGTGTGTCTGTGTGTATGTGTGTCTGTGTGTGTGTGTCTGTGTGTGTGTCCGTCCCCCCTTATAACTTTTGATCCGCTCAATTTACAAATTTGTATGAACATAGACAAATACAAAATCTTCAATTTATTTTTTCAAAAAAATTCCAGCTGTTCTCAAATATTTTTTATTAAGAAAAATATTTTTTTTATGATGAATTAATGAGTTTAACTGCCTATACTTCCAAAGTTTTTAAAAATATCGAAAAAAGCCGAAACACCTCAACTAGATAATTTAATTTTCTATAAAAAATATTGACATTGTAGTAGTACATCTTAATTTTTATTTAACAATTTTTTTAAAAATTGAATTTAGTCACGACATTGCTTCATACAATTTGTATGGCAGTCGCCTATACACAATATCTAAGAAGACTTAATAGTTTGATACTTAATCTCTAAACATACATACATACCATCATGCTATTTTCATATTCCGGGTAAGAGAAAAGGACTGACCTCCATACTGTCCTATCTTGACATACATACCTGCATGTGTTGTATAGAAAACAAAATATCTTAAAATATTCAATAATTTGGATTTATGGGTTTATTGTTTGGTACCTACTTATTCTTAAACTATACATACTATCGCTATCGATAGTTGGATCTCATGTGTTACATGCAACTAGTTAAATATAATATTTTGTGTTCAACAATTATTGTGAGACGTTTACCCTTCTACATAGTGGATGAAAAGTTTTTTTGAAGCAAATTTAAAAAAGATGTAGTCAACTCGCTCTTGCGATTAATATCTTAATATCTTAAGAATAACAACTTCAGAGTCCTACTACTATATTAATCCAAGATAAAAGATTGTGCAAGTTATGTATAAAGAATTTAAAATATTCAAATACCTACAAATATTACGTCTGCTAAACGTCATATCCATGTAATCTATTGTAATGTTTTTTTTTATTATTGATATTTGAATTAAAAAATAATGGGATTCGTTTATATCTTGCGAGGAAATAAAAAAAATAACAATTCATTTGAAAAAAATGCAACAACTATCATACCAAAATTTTTTAATAAATATAGTGCGTTTTGTTTAAAAATGCACTTAGTTGTATGATTACATTTGGTGTTGTTATACGTTAAAAACAGGAAAGAAGATTTTGTTAGTGAGAAATGTGATCATTTTTTTTACTGCAAAGATTTTACAGACGTTCAAGTTTGTTGAGATGTTCCTTGTTTGCATCCAAACAGCAAACATCAGCATATTCATTAATCAGTGTATTATTTAGTTTAAACAAAAATGTGTCAGCTTGTGATTTATATCACAATATTTGCACGCAAATCTCCCAAGAATGTTATAGTGAAAATTATATATTTGTCTGATCTAATTTATACAAACCTCCTACTTCATTTCAGAAATCCCATCAGAATCTATATACGTTTATCACCAAAACATTCGAGTAACTCTGATGAATAAAGGGTTGGTATACATTTTCAGAATACCAATTTATTCAATTTTATATTAAATATTCGTATATTGGAAAACTTCGTGAAAGCTTTCAACAAAGACACGAACGAATTTCCCTACAGTCAATATAAATATATTTTCAATACAATATACGAACAGAAGTGGGTATCTGTTATATGAATAAAAGAATATTAAATAAAAATATCAATAACAATAACTAAAAAATTGTGGACATCCCTATATGCATTAAAACAAATATAATTACGTAAAATAATAAAAAATTGAAAAATACTTCATTTAATAAATAATATTTATCTGGTTTAAAAAGAGACAATTAATAAAGCATCGCTGAATAAAACTCTAAAATATAAAATAAGCGTTTAGCGCACTGGGTTAGTAATCCAGTGGTTGCGAGTTCGAATCCTGCCACGACCGATTTCGTTCACCTATAGCACAAGCATTACTGCTTAGTTTGGGGAATTTGTGAATATGTATATGTACTTGTTACAAGGACATATTCATTATTTTTATTAAAAAAAATATTCATGATAAAAAATCAAATAATGATTTTAATTTTAATCGTATTTAGTTTTATGTACGCATTCTTATTAAAAAAAAAATAAAAATAATTAGGATTTTATTGTTTAATTAAAATCTCTAAAAAATAATATTGTCTATCTTGAATGGCAATGAAATTAAATTTGATTTATTTATTTGAATTTTAGCGCATGTTATAAAATTTAAAGAACAAAAAAAAATTAAAAAGAAGAAAATAGAATTTCCAAAATTCCCACAGAGGCAATGCCTGTTTGTGAGTATACAATAAATAAAAAAATAATTATAACTACCTAAATATATACAATTTAAAATATTAAAAGAAAAAATATATATTTATAATTGCTATATGATCAAATAATATAATCTTTATTTACAGCGTGTCCCATAAAGTATGACTTAGCGGAAGTCCAGAGATAGAGCACCTCTGGGGGTGTATAAATACCTCAATATAATGTTATGCGATTTTTTATAGTTTTAGAGTTATATTTTTTTAGTATTTTTTTTTTGTTTTAACATAATATAGAAGTAATAAGTTAAAGAAATAACTAAAAAATAAGTAGGAAAATCAAAATAAAAATACATAGAAAAAAACGTATTTTGACCTATTCAATGCTAAAAAATGTATAAATAATTAGCATATGAGGTAAAAGAGTGATACAATAAAACTAAAACAAAATAAGCAAGAAATCATACCGAAATTATAAAAATTACTATTATGAAAATAAATGTATCATTTTTTTTAAATATTTTTTTAAGCATTTAGAAATATACCAGGAAAGTGATCACGATCGGTAGGGAGATATAATAATGACGATTTTTTGTGATAGGTACTTAAAACACAACTAAATTTGAACTCAAAAGTGTCATGGTTCACATCATTTCATCAAAACAACCTACTGAAAATTTGTTGAATGACTCAAACAACAAAATCGGATGTTCAAAAAAACACAAGTGTTAATTTAAAAGAAAATCAACGACTGAGTTAGAAATGAAATGTATGATAAGCATGAAATGGATATGGATTATTGACAGTAACATCAAATGAACATAAAATGTAACATAGTAACATCAAATGTTCTTGATATTGTGAACAATATAGTGATGAACTCTATCTGTAGAAGCAAAACGAGGATACGAAAAATAGAAAAGGAAGGGGAGATACCAAAAAACATAGAAAACCCCAAAAATATTATATTTAGCAAAAAATATATATCTAAATATATCTATATTGGCCCTCTCTCATACCAATATACTTTCTTTGTTCTAGAATGGTATTTTTTTATTTTAATATATTGGTTGATATAGGTATAATATTTTCAAGAAATATTTTCAAGTAATTCCTAATGTACATAATCAAACTGAATATTTTTATATTTTATGATTCATTTTTTTTTTCGATGTATTAATTTCAATTTAGATGCTAGATTCTTTCAAAATATAAACTTCATGAATTTTATAAAGAATTTATCAAATATATGGAATATTTTTATATTTATTTATAACTCAATGAATACCTACAAATTTTCTAAGATATATTAATAGTTAAGCAATATGTGGGATTATAATACACTGTAAAGAAATAAAATATGATTGATCAATTCTTTGCAAACTAATCAATCATAATATTGGACAATGTACCTTCAGACTGACGATACGATACCTTCGAGAAAAAACTCACCGGCCAACGACAAAATTAAGACAATTTATGTTCATTTTTTAACGTGTCAGGCATATAATAATATTTTACTGAAATTAAATCGGATAACATTATTAAAATTTCCAAGATTGACTTGTGAAAACGGTCTCGTTTTTAGTATCAACTAATTTTAGACGAGCGTCGCGATGGAGATTAAAGTCACAATAATTATTTCAAATTAAATTTTTCCTTGAAAAATGTCAAACGATATCTTTTACTTACGTTTTTTTTTAAATCTTATTGAAATGACATGTCAGGTTCCACGACGTTGGCTATCACAAGTAAATGGATCTCTATTTCGGGCATATAAAAATAACCCTTATAAGTCGGTATTTATTAATATATACTATGTAAAATAAACGAAAGTTTCATGTTGGATTTTTCGTTATGACGATTTTGTTATTATTTCTTCTTCTTCATGCCATATCAGTTCCCCCCGACGTTGGCGATCACTGTTGAGAAGGCATCTCTATTCGCCGACGTCTCTGAGGCCGGTCCACTCAAGAATGTTGCGGATCCATGACATCTGACGTCTGCCTATTCCACTATTTTGACCTCCATAATCAGCTGGAAAAGCCTGTA
The DNA here is from genome assembly GCA_963576475.1 of Molanna angustata. Taxonomy (NCBI): domain Eukaryota; kingdom Metazoa; phylum Arthropoda; class Insecta; order Trichoptera; family Molannidae; genus Molanna; species Molanna angustata. The sequence goes on along the minus strand of OY754976.1, from coordinate 10,908,869 downwards.
CCTTTTGCAGAACGTGACCCAAATATGATACCTTTCGGCGCTTTATTGTCTCACTTAGCTCGCGCTCGACATTTGCTCTACTGAATACATCCACTCCAGTATTTAATTTTAAGCATACAGCCACATTTCAAATGCCTCCGGATGGTTCAGCATGTTGACCTTTATGGTCCAGGTTTCAACTCTATATAGAAGTACGGACGATATGTAGCACTTCAACAGGCGCTGCCTTATTTTAAGGTTTAAGCTATTGTCGCAAACACTGAAAAATATTGCGAGCTGTCTCCATGCGACATCTTTGTTCTTTTTCAGGATCTATATCATCAGTAAGAAGACTTCCAAGATATTTAAAAGTTTTGACTCTTTCTATGGCTTGTCCTTCAAGTTACAAAGTCAAGTTATCATAAGAATATCATAAACTTGGTCGTTGATACATTCATGCTCAGACCAAACTCTTTCCCAATAATATTTACTATCTCCAAAAGCATTTGAAGGTCATTAACACTATCAGCCAGCACTAAAATATCGTCTGCGTATCTTGGAGTGTTTATTAGTACTTTGTTGACTTTTACTCCTGCTGGTATTATTAAGTAGTACACAATAGAATTAAGTAAGTAGTTAATTTCTTTCTTTATCAAAGCTTTTTTACGAAACTTCACGTTTGAGTCCATAGAAATTGCATGTTTGACTTTAGTTTATTATTAAATATTTTATTGAGTTACGAAGATATAATGTATGTACATACAAAGGTACTTTTCTTAAGAGTTTTTCTAAAGTGGCGCAGCAGTTACCTTACTGGACTCTTTAAAAAAGCTCTTAAGTGCATAATCAGAGTTATCAATCAGGTATAGCTCTGAAAATCTTTTTAAATCTTTCAAAGTCCTAGATATAAGGCAACTCTATACAAGATCAATATTATATTTATTTTTTTAAAAACAATTCATTTTTCACGAAAGTTAACACAAGGGACACTAGGAGCAAAACTTCAGGTAGCTATCGAGTTCCGAAAATGAATACTTACTAAATTTGGACGAAGATTTTTTTTTTATTGCTCCACGTATATTTGACAAACTGCCATCGGCACTTAAAGTGTTAAAAACATTCAAAATGACAGGAACAAGGTGGCTACTCGAAGTAGGTAGACTCCAAAATGAAATAAATGTGTCAACAATAATAACTTAATTCTTTATGTTTCTTTTGAATGTTGTATTTTTTGGCTATCATCTTTTTTTGTGAACTTTTAACTGTGTAGATTGATAAATAATTAATATTTTTACTGTAATTTTTTAATTGTTAAGGTTGATATGTATTGTAAATTTTTATGTACAATATTATGTATGTTGTATTGTAAAATGTAATAACTTTACAAACTTTATTGATAGTTGCTTCGAAACAGACTCTGTCTAGTGAAGCAGTTATCTTTGGTATATTTTCTTTATATTGTTGTACTAAATAAAAAAAATAGTTCTTTGTATAATGTTTTTTCTCATATATGAAGGTAAATGTGTATATTTTTCTTAAAAATATCTGTCGCTCATGTTAAATGTTTGATCAATTTATAATTTAGAAAAAAGATCCTTATGAAAAGGTAGGGCGTAGTTTTCTCATATTTTTACAATCTTCTGTAACTTTAATTTATACAAAGTGTTTTTTAAAAACGTACCACAACGTGAAGTCTGAGAATATTAATAATATTGTATTTTTTTTTTAATTTCATAAGTGATTTTTTTTCTTTTTCAATACTCTTTCTCGCTCTTACACATAAACTCACACTCGCACAAACCACACACAAATGTATACATAATGTTTACACACATATTCTATCCCGTTTTTTTCCACATTCTATTTATTGTTACAATGAAATAAGGTTTTGATTTACATAATGCGATATTCAAAGGTGAGTCGAGATAGGTATTTATTTTTGTTAGATTAATTTAATTTTTAAGATATCATTGTTTTTTTATATGTTTTTATACCTATTCAAAAATAAAAACTAAAAAAGAACCTATATCAGTTTTATGGGTTTATGTAGGTTGATGTTATTTATGTTGGGTATTTTAATTAACTTTCATCCTTTTTGCAGAGCATTTTCACAGTTTCATTAATTTCGTGAAGGTATTCATAAAGGTAAGGTAGGTACTAAATGTTTTAGTAAATTGTATATGTATGATTTCATTTTTTTGTCAAAACCGGAAAATACTACCATCACAGTTCAATCATTCAAGCTAAATAAAATCCATATTCCAAATACCAATTATATTCGATAACATTAAGTAATCGTTTCAAGTCATTTCTAAAGTGCATAGTTTGAAGATTTTGATTTTGTGACTAAAACAGTTTAATTATATTCTTCAATACCTATACGTGAAATAAAAAATTAACTTCAAGACAAATATTGTTAGTTTAAATCATGCCTAAATGGTATAACTATAATTGTGTGTCGATTGACTAATATATGCAATTGTGAGATATAAAATGAGAAAAAAAATGTTAGGTACCTACATGCACCAGAAAAATCAATATTTGATAATTGATCAATAATTGATCAATGGGAATTTTTCCTCGGAAGAATTTGAATATTGAGATAAATTTTATATGTTCGTATGACATTTCGATTGAAGCATCCTATAGATTTTGTATTACTCTAAAAAATGAGTTTTCAGTACTGATGAAACAAGAAATTTTTATGATAGATATTGGATGAAAATAATCAATCTTGATGATATCGAAATTTAACTCTTGTGTGTGGGTAATCAGATAATATATTTCTTATTTTAATGCATTAGTTTTCAATTTAAATGCACATACAAAATAGATGCCATCACGGCATATTCCACAAAGTGGGGTAACCAGCGACAGGTGTGCATAACCTTATAAAATGAAGTACGACAGTCTCGTCTCACCTAAAAAGGCAACATTCAGAATGGGTGGTGAACCTCATTTCTGAACTTTGTGAGATGTTATTTTGTGTTGTATTTTCGATTACCCAGCTCTTAAATTTAAAATCAAAATAAATGTTTAATTCTTGACATGTATGACATGCTTTCATTGTTTACAAATAAACTAATTTCTCAATAGATGGCGTTACAAAAAAAGGCTTCTTCGTACTTCATGGATGGCAATACTATAGTTCCTTATTTCCAGGAGAATTGTTACACATTATTCAAATATATAGAACTTTCACAAATTACATTAATAAGGGAACTCAATAAGAAGGCATAAACCAGCATCACGTAAACCTACCGATGACAGATCATAAGCACTGTAGGTACCTTGAGTTCCTGGTTATTCTATAATATTCCAACTTCGTCTCTATTGAGATGTTAAAATGTTTGTCAGTAAAAATATCATTTGACTCCCGACAGGGAAAAAAATCCAGTGTTTGCGTACATGCAATTTAAAAAAATATTCAATGGATATCTCACTTACAAACTCCCACTTGTGGTTCTCACTGTTGTCTTAATTCTCATTTCAGTTTTTAATGTTAATGAGAAAATCAATTAATTTAATAAAATTGTTAAGTTTTGTGCTTGTTAGAATTTGTGCCCACTAGTATGTAAATGTATCAATATTGAACTAAGAGTTTTTGCAAGTACCCACTCATAATGCCTGTTTTCATAAATATATAACGCATGCTGTAGAAATTCAAAATTATAGTCACGTACTTATCATTGTGGTGTCTCATGCGTTTGAACCTTTTGGCTCAAGTTGCCTCTGTCATTCTGTGATTGGCTTTAAACCCATGATACAGGAGAAGCAGATAATTAGATGAAGATTGAAACAAAAATATAAAAAAGCGGATGCATATCAGCCAGGGGTGTTCGATGAACATTCAGAGGTTCTGTGTTTGGTGATGTAAATATATTATTATATTTGCAAGTAATACAGATGCGATAGGTGATATTTGTATATTGGTTATATAGTCTTGTGAGGACATGATCAGAGATGCAGCTGTGAGGATTGAAGGTTATGGATCCCTTGACCAGATCTTACCCTCCCCATCCACCTTCAGGTATAGCTGACCCATGGCACTAAGGACTGGCCGGCAGTCAGACACCAGCTCTGGGACGGAGAAAACAATCGTTACGTTTAATTAACATTACTCCAAATATATGAAAATAATTGCTTAAAAAATAATCACATTTTACAAGTTATTATCAAAATTTTGAAAATCAATTTTATATTAGAATTTAAAGAGCCATCCTTAAATTATATTAACTATATTTAGAAGTTGAAAAGTTTTGAATTCAATTAAACCTAAATCTGAGAACGTAGACATTTTGGATTAAATTGAAATTAGAATTTACCAATAATATTCCAGAATGATGTATCAATATTTTGGCAGTCGTGAAATGCCTAAATTTATAAAATTAGCTTATTCATTACTATGAAGTCAATGCGTCCATTTCTAGTGCATCGTTCATTATTGGTACATTGTTTGTCTTTTGCATGTTTCTTTCTAGTTTATTTGCTTACTTTACAGATGTTTTTTTTTTACAGATACAACACGCAAATATTTTATTTGAAAATAAAATCATCATAACCAAAAAAAAATATTCTTAAAAGAACCTTTGATCTACTTAAATAACTTTATTCCTAATTAGAAATGAAACTGAAAAAATATAAACTTCAAATCAAACCCTCAAGCATAGATAATATTCTTCAAGTTATTTTATTAACTTGTGTATTGTGTACAAGTTCAATAATATATAGAATCTGAATAGAAAACAAATATAGTACATACATAAAAATGAATTTGACCTTTGTACAAATCTTTTCTTGTTCTTCCGACTTGTGATGTCAAAAAATACTGGTTTGTAAGCATACATATTTTTTCATTTAATAATTGGCCTGTTTTTTTCTAGAATCAAATCTGTAATCGTTGAACTCATTACATTAGCGCAGATGTTAATACCAATGCATGTAAAAAAAACTATTTAATTTATTACTTCCATATTATATCTTAACGCAAATTAATATTTTTATTTAAATAAAAATTGCATACGGAAATATCTCGAAATAATTCTAAAACATAATAGACCAAGAGCTAGCGACAGCCAAATTTAAGTCATATTAAAAAAGGCTGTTGGTATAAAGGCTGTTTTTTTCAAGTGTAAAAGGATATCACACAGCAGGTAACAACGATTGGATAATATGATATGAGTCGTGGTGGCTTTCGAAGATAACAGCCCTCCAATTGTTGAAAATTTATATTTAAACACGTAAGTTTTAGTGTGAATCGTTAATTATTGGTTCATGTTATCCAATCGTTGTTACTTCTTGTGATATCCTTTAACAGAAAAAAAAATCAGCCTGAATACAAGACTTCAGTATTAGTTTATTTTTTATGGGCCATTGTACAAATTGACGTTTATCTAGCTAGAATCGAGGAATCTTACACTGTGCATAATAAATAGGTAGCTATTCGTTTTCAGACCGCATATTCGTTTGGTAAGTACATCAAGAATGCGATGCTAATTTTAATTTGACACATAAAGAATTACATTCGAAAAATTGTTGTTTCAACATGGGGTGAGCATTGGAACAAAATTAAACCTTGCAAACCAAATATTCTTTTTGCAATCTTTTAACCCACGCTTCTTTAGATTTAATACTTATATAGATGAGAATTTACATACAGACATACCATCACGCCATGTCCCTCACGGGGTAGGCAGAGAGAACCGAACACCACATTTTTCTATCTTGACACACATTCATCGCCTCATCAACATTCATACATCGTCTTATACACGTTCGTCTGTGGTTCACGCTTCTTACATTTCAATCTTTCAGAATATCGTTTAGATGGTCGTGCCATCCTTTTCTTGGGCGCCCCCGACAGGCGTTCTTCATTCATTCTCTCCAAGTGGCCAAACCATCTCAATGTGTTAACTTTCATTCTGTTAATTACATCTTTTTTTATCTTACATTCTTTCCTTGTATCTTCATTTCGAACTCTGTCATACATCGTTCTGTTACAAATTCTTCTAAGCGATCTCATTTCAACTGCATTTATTCTGCTTTCGTGCGACTTCTGCCATGTCCAGGTCTCACTTGCATACGTCAGGGTTGGCACTACGATTGCGTTATGAATGGCAACTTTAGCATCTTTTGATATGTTGCGATCATTCTGACTGGTCTAAGTGCTTCATTCACTCTGTTTCCTGCCATAACTCTTCTTTCAATATCCTTATCAGGCCGTTCATTCCGTTGGAACATACTACCCAGATAGACATACTCGTCGACTTGTTCAAGCCATTCACTCTCTACTTTTATTCGACACACTGTTCTGCACTCACTCTTTTCAAAGACCATTACCTTCGATTTGCTGGCATTCATTCTAAGTCCATTTTCTGTGCATCCTTCAATTAAGGAATGATTTTGTCCACAATTAGTAATGTAAATTTGTTGTAAAGTTTGTATTTTTAACCAATATATTTATTTCAGATAACAGAATCAGTTATCAGTGATTATGGAACAATTATCTTTGATAAACTAAATGATGCAGACATAATTTAATAATAATGTAAGATGTCTAGCATACACTTAGAACAATAAGAGTTATGTATACCTTTAGAAACAAATACTTTAATTTTTTTTTTTTTATGTTACAGAGACTCAGGGATCCAGAGGCCATAGTTGTACCGTCTTCCGGACTGGTGAGGGAGTGTATGGCAAGACCTATCACATTTCGGAAAATCGGCGCGCGCACAATCGGTGACGTCACGCCAGATATAAAATACGCGACGGGCCGAGCATCGGCATTCAAGTTCGTTCCTGCCTACCAGACACTTGCCTGACCGGAATTCGTTACGGCCCAGCCACGTTTATGTAGTCGTTTAAATTTATCGAGTTTTAATAATTATAATTTATAATCTTCGCAAAATATGAGTACTGTGTGTAATTTACTTTGTGAATAAATCCAGTAAGTTTAATTCTTTGAGTTCATATTTATATGCTTATTTTAATACCCAATTCTATTGTCTGTTACAGTCGTGCATGGTTAAAGAACACACAAAAGTATTTAGCCGATCAACTGGTTCGATCCAGAAGTCGAGCTCCTCATAAAGACACCCTCTACATGGCCATAGTAACACCATACTTACAATGAGACAATAAATGAGAATTTAACAAATAAATAAGTATTTTTTGACAAACGATATCTTGATAGAGACGAAGTTGCAATATATATTATAGTTGAACAGGAAAATTAGACACCTACAGGACATTTGACCTATCATCGGCTAGTTTATAAACACAACGAATAATTATGTAGGTCATCATCTTCACTGGCGCTACAGTCCGCTACGGACCCTGGCCTCCTCCAGAAATCGTCTCCATCCCTCCCTATCGACCGCCAGTCTTCTCCAATTTATTAGTTCCATTTCTCTTATATCGCCAGCAATCTCAACCTAGGTCTGCTTCTACATCTTCTACTTAGCGACAGGTGTCTAAAGCACACTACAGACGGACGAGGTTTTCAAAGCGGTCCGATTTTCAACGCTTAAAACAGCACCCAAAATACAGGTCCAAGGGCTACACAATCATTCTATATAACAGCTTACAATGACTTAGTAATTAATATTATGTAACTATTCTACCAGGCCTGGCCTAGTGAGGTGGTCTAAACCAACCCAATTTAGTTGTTACGTTACTCATATAAAATAATGTAATTTTTGGTATATGTAATAAAAAAAAACATTGCCTAGTAATTATGTAGGTGTGTTATTTTTTTAAGTTCGTTTGGATACCAATCTGCAAACTATTAATAATAATATATATTTTATTTCATTATCTTGATACCGTTGTGTCTATAAAATACAATTCAGAAAAGTAATTTATAATGTATTGGTTTCACATATGATTTTTTTTTTATTTAAACGGTTCATACCTAATAAAAGCGATAAAAAACAAACCCTTACATATTCTATCAAAAATAATAAGCAACGAATGATAGAGTTTTAGTATTCTATACACCGTTCCGTATTCATCGTTTTTTCAAACGACATTTACCTTTTGTTGGATATAATTGAGGTAAAATTTGGTAATACTTTATTTGTTGTCATACAAAAAGGATTCCATAGATAATTTTGTACTGTAAATTCTGTATGAATTGAAAATAGTAAAATTTAAATTAATTATTAAATGTAAAAAAATCTATATGTGGTGTTTTGTACTTTTAATACAATACATAATATAAATTCGTTTATAAAGACAAAATTATTGAAGTAATATAATCAGATACCTACATCAAAATAACCACTACGTGAGAGCCGAAATCGTAGATATGTCAGAGGGCGTTATTCGAGCGGGCCTCGCTGTTTATCACCCGTTTATATGTATACTTCCAATACAACGAAGATGCCCGAACCTCCGTTCGGCTACCTTCGTCCTTGCCTAAATGCTAAACATATTACCTCTAAACAGGCATATCGATATATTATAACAGTTCTTAAATATTTTCGTTATTCTGTTTCACAAAACAACGCCTATTTAGTTCGAAGAGACTTACTCCTGTCATTATGCAGTCAGTGTAACTTATTTAGCAAAAAAAAATTTTCGCCTTGAAACATTTAAGTACTTCAATGTCATTTCTAGTTTTAATTCATGACAAGTTTTACTATTCATATTAAAAATTAACCATGCTTGAGAGTTGATAGATGAATTATCATAAAAAATTGTTGAAACAAAGTAATAATTACATACTAATAATATTATCCAGAAAAAGCTTAAAAAATATGAAAAATCAACGATGACAAGTAAATTTCTTTTCTGAAAAAAAAAATAGAGAAGAATTAAATCACCTCGGCCATCCCTATAGGTTAAAACAAAAAAAAATATTCCATATATTTTAAAAAACCCATTACACAAACAGATGATTATGAAGGACCTCTATTCACATATTATAATACTTTCAATGAAAACCAAATAAAGAGATTATAAAAATAAATGAAAACATATAAAAGTATACTTACATGCGAAATTAAACAGCTGTGTTAGAAAGAAAGGTATGAATAAAAAATGAAAACAAAAATAAATAATTCAAAAAAAAGTTTATTTACATAAGAAAATGAAAAGAACGTACACAGGTGTGTTTAAGCATGCAATACAATGTAAATGAAAAATGAAGAAAATGAAATAATCTCCATAAATAGAAAGAAAGCTTTGCCTTAGACACAACACACAGCACATTAAGTCTGTTACATATTTTAAACTCTACATATAAAAATACAGATACAAAGTTGATCAAAAGAAAGAAAAGAAAACAGAATAAGAATTAATATGAAATGTGAATCAGATTTAAGAAAAAAATATACATACATTTCGAATTGAGAAAGTTTAAAGAGATACATTTGTAAGTAAAATTGCACAAGCATTAGTATAAAGTTAGATGATTGATTTCATAATTGTATTGTAATATCTTTATTTTCAAACAAAATAGATTTATCAATTTCAAAAAAGAATTTTTGTGGATTTATGGTAAAAACAATGTGTTTTGTGTTCCAATGAAACAATGCATTTAATGATTATATATCAAATGTCATTGACATTTAACAATAACACAGTAATACGTATATTATAAATAAATAAAAATATGACTAAATTTGAACATTGTTTTACTCACAATGTACTTTATCAAGATAATTAATTTATTCACAGAAAAAAAGGGTTGATTTTAAAATCGGTATACTCCAAAACGCAAATTTAAACCATAGGAAAATAAATAAAAACTAACGTAAAGTAATACCTATGTGCTAATTTAAATAAATGAAAAATTGCAACTTCAAACATAAATAGATATATTTACGTCATTTAAAAATGAAAACGAATAAACTAAAACTATATCATGATTGTAAATTTTTTTTTTTTATATTTTGAGTTTTACTAACAAATTGTTTGACTATTCAAAAATTAAGTAGGTAAAGCAATAAACCTTTAGAATTCAATGAAAAAAAACGAAAAGGGGCCCCATTGCCACATCCAATGATAACAATAATTTATTTGGTTTGATAATGGGAAGTTCTACGTTAATTTTATTTTGATTCTGTAATCTATACCAAAATATATTTCGTTGCATTCTATAAAAATATATGCGTTAATAGGTACTTAGTGAATACACATATATTATATAGAACACCAAATAAAACGGATCATATATAAACATCATTTATTCTCACATTATATAAACAACGAATGGGTTGTGGCCAACGCTAAACTCTCCACTACACAATGAAGCTTCCCTGATAATATTACACTCTAATATCAATATGAAATCAAAAAACTTAACATTGCCAAACATAGATGGGTCGATGGCAGAACGGTTAGCGCGCTGGGCTAGTAATCCAGTGGTCGCGAGTTCGAATCCTGCCTCGACCGATTTCGTTCACCTATAGCACAAGCATTTATTTGCTTATTTTAGGGAACGTAGGAAGATGTATATGTACTTGTTTAACAAGGACATATTCATTTTTTGTTTTATAAAAAAAAAAAATTCTCTTGTTATATAGGTATATTTTTCATACAAAAATCTATTATTATGAACATAATTTATCAATTGGTTGTACGTTTTTCTTTTATCGTTGACCAACTTAGAATGCAGTTTTTTGAAGATTATTGGTATTTTATAAATAGTTTAAACAAAATTAAAATATCTCAAATTTCCAGGCGGTGAGAGCATTTTTTCAGTTTAAACAGATGAAATCAAGAGAAACCTTGAGAAAAAATGAACCGTTGTCTATGGAAAACTAATCATCTGTAAGTTTATGTACTTCACACATATGGTATCAAAATTAAGTTCATCAGTTGTGAAGAAGTAAATGTTTCATTACACCCAAATAATTGAATAAATTAATATTGAATGAATTCACATACACGAGTTAATATAATAACTGGGGAACATTTCGAGAGAGTATTAATTAATAATGGCTGGCAAAGTCTAGAGGTATCGAAGCGCATCTAATATTTTCATAATTAAATTTAACATCACAGCCTAAATATTACATTAATTACCCTTGATAAATTGACCTTTAAGATTGTTAAGGGCTGCAAGAAACTGGCATATGAAAACTTGGCGGAGTTATTCTAGCGAAGTTTGTGACCTTTGACATATACGAACCAGTATCCGAGAATAAATAGCTGATATGAGCTTTTTTGAAGAATTTTTGAAACAATGACCGGAGTACGTAGGTGGAGAAAATATGAATGAAAGTAAAATGAACATTTGCGGTTGCGAAAGGAGAAAATATGAGAGAATTCCTAGAATCTGACGTCGGCATAAAACCTTTTAGTAATATATGAACCAACTGGAAAAATATACCGCTGAAATTTCGTTTAATATATTATTATAAGTCGTGTTCGTTGAGGAACAAATAAGGAGACACGTTGCAGGATACGTCATTTGACACTTTCTGATCGTTGTACATCAAAATATATGAAAGAAAAATTTATATGACCAGAGAAACAGGGAAAACATATTTACATGGCCAAATTTTAGTTGACAAATTTACACGAAAAACTCACATATTTCATTATTCGAATTTATTTTCGTTATTGACAATTAAAGGTTTTAAATTTCCAATTGAAATAAACAAATCTAAAATAAGCATACCTCTATATTTATACATGCGTAAGAACTTCTAACTTTTTGAAGATCCAGAGTTGTGATACAAAATTGCGAAACATTAAAGTGTTTAGCAACGAAAACATGCCATAAATACTATTCACTGAAAATATTCATACATCTGTGTGTAAAACAGATAATAATGGATATACTATCATGGCTGGATAAAATTGGTGACATTCTCTCTTTGTTCTCGGGTTTTGATAAAAAAGAAAACTTTTAATTTGATTAAATGTTAAATATTTTAATTTTGTAATGTTTAATATTGAACCTGGTAAAAAAATCAACGGAGCACAACTGAAACACTGGCATTCTGACATTCTGGCCTTTATTTTTTTATGTTTCCATTCTATCGTCCACGTTAAAACTCGATTGAAACCGTAAAACACTCTCTCGTTCTTAAATGAGAATTGTGGATGTAATCAAACACTCATAACAAGATCACTCCTTCTAAACATAACGTTTTAGTAAAAGTATCATTTGCTGCAGATGGAGTTACGATGGAGTTGAGCTAGAAGATTCTGGAGAGACCATGTCAACAGGATGGTCGCATCTCGAATCCCATTCATAGCGGCAAACGAAATCCCACCAGGGCATCGCCTCTCCGGAAGACCACCGAAGAGGTGGAGGGATAGCTGGACCTCCGCTTCACGGAAATAGCTTTCTCGAAAAACAGATCTACGATCTAATATAAGAAGAAGAAGAATCATTTGCTGTAATCCATACTTATGCAACAACCTGAACAATCCCCAAATAGTCAAAGTAACCGAGCTAAGTATTTTCTGATTCGTCATAGGGATGTTGAAATGAAGTAAATTGCTTAAGAATTTTAAGATACCATGATGGACAAATAATAATTATTCCATAAAATAATGGATAAAGAAAGAGTACCATTGTTATGATCACATACTTTCTATAAGTAACGTCTCAAATAAAGTATCTCCTACTCAACAAGAAGTAACATCAAAATAGACTTACGTAGTTACGCCTCAAATATCTTATTTTTCTCGCGGAATATCAGAAAGCTGTGAAGATGAGAGGAGACGAAGGTGAGACAAGTTGATATTATTCATCAGAGAAATATGTTTCCTCATTTATTCAGGCATCAACAGGGAGAAGGAAAAAATGTTGACAAATTACCTGAGAAATTTTACAAAAAATAAAACGGTGTACCATTTTCTTATTTTCGTCTTCTATTAGTTCTAATACAGAGACATTTTATTTACCAACTTCGCAAATGTGCCCGAGGCTTGTATTCTGAATGACAGAAAACAGACCAGAAACGTGGCCTTAGTTTATATTTCCTGTGTTTTTTCCCCTTATAATTTTTCCCCTTATTACGGGCACTTAAATACAATTTTTTTGACTAATTTCGTGTTTAAAATTTCACGTATCTACATACATATCAACATATAATTATTTTTAGTTTATATATGTATATATTCTTTCTTCCAGCTTGAGTTTTTTTTATTTATTTCTACTTTTTGCCTCTATAACTTTAGTTCTAACCAGAATAATTTGTTGTTGAATTTATCTCCTAAATTTATTCTTAATTTTATTTATATATTTTATTCATTTAACTTTTTGTACATAATATAAACAATTATAATGCACACTGGCGGGCTTGCTTGTTCCTTTTACTTTTGCTTTGAAAATTTCAAATTTTAGCCAGAGTAATATTTGGTGATCTTATTCTCCTCGCGTATCGAAAGCACCCGCCCAATGACAATGAAAAAATAAAATAAATAAAAAATATGTTTAGGTATTACTACTTTTTATATAAGTGAAAACATGTTACTTAAGCATGAAATTGTATGTATAATTTTGTTTTTATTATTATTATTATGTATGCTGTTTGTTTTCCGAATAGAAATAAAATAAAATAAAATAATATTTAAGAGATATAAAACATACCTACCCAAATATTTGTCATTTAATATTAACATATTAATAAATATTTACCAGAACTGAGGGGAAACTACACGCTTGAAACGATTTGGATTTAAAATATTATTTTTATCTTTTGTGTCTGCATTTGTGGCTCACCTGGTGTGATAATTCTCCAAAATGTGGCAACTTGTTTTTGGTTGCGTGTTAAGATAATATTAAAAATAATACCAATTCGCTGCCCCCGAAACCATACATAAAAATTAGGAAACTAGAGCAAAGTGGTCAGTATTGAAATTAATATAAGATCAGAGTAGTCAGTCTTGAAATTGACTGTCCATAAGAGTATATCAAAAACCAGATCCCTTAACTTATTTGTCAAAAAAATGGCGTGCATAGTGTAAACATATTTTACATCGTCTGAAACATTCTACTGATTTTTTTTTATAACAAAAAAAATATAAAGGATTTTCTATTTTACTAAGGAAAAACACGGGCATTTTCCGAACAAACTAGCTTTTATTTATCATGCAAACAATAAGGGCGTGCTGAGAGTATAAAGAAGTACATTCACGAAGAAAATACAAATAAAATTTCAAAGAGAAATGCATTCGAGTCACCATACAAAATTTACGTATATCGAAAAAGTACTACGACTATCCACTTGCTTGTTTTTGTTTTCTTGGTTCTGAGAAATGAAGATCCTTATTTTATTTTTCTCTGAAAATTGTATAATCGACTTTCGTACGAAAAATAGTAAATTTTTCAGTAGATATTAAACACTTTTAAACATACGAGTAAGATAGGTATACAAACTAACACGTTGGATCCCTTATAAGGCCGAGAGAGATTAAAGTAATATATTTCTAACCTGAAAGATCTATATCACATAATTTACTTTCATGAATCTTCTCATACAGGATATTCTAGCTTCAAAGCCAACATACATCCTATAAAATTTATGTTCTCGTGATTGTGCCATCCATTCATTGGTCTTATGTTACCTTACATTCAACGAGTATTATTTTTCTACAATGTCTTTTTACATTTCTGCTGAAATTGAAATTTGTAGAAATTGTCTGTGGAGCAGTAAAATGAATTTTTTTCAATACTTCTTTGAAGAACATATTTTGCTTTATTTCAAAATATGTTATTGATGCCGATACGATATTGCTACAGTCGCAATATTACACAAAACAACGAATAACTCCTATACACAAAAATTACTAACAATTGTAAAATCAATCCTCATTGTGAATAATGTATTGTTAGATTGACAAAATCGAATCGATTCAGCCTGAGCGACTCTTAGTATTGCTCCAGTAGAAATTACCTACCATACATTCAAGCAGGTTTACTTGAAATATTGAATCGAAATTCACATACGAGTAGGTACATCTCGTCAGCACAGGAATGGATCTCAATGCCAATGACACAAAGACTAATATGAAGTTTGGTTTACAACGAACCAGTAGCTGGATTGGGGTTCATTGAAGTTCAAATTATAACGAAGGCATATGAAAACTTTCTTTACGAAACAAAGTATAAACGATGTCACGTCATACGTATACACAATCATTCACGCCATAAACGATGGTGTTTTGGAAGATACTACATATATTTGTAATAACGAAAAAATTACAACAATTGCAACGAAACACTAGAGAAAGTTTATTCACTATATAGCATATAAAAAAATATTACACAACTATTGACTTCTGAAATTTGAGAACATAAAATATTTCTATGAAATATTTTTTTTTGTTTCAGTCATCTGACAAAAAAATACTTAAATTAGAGCGGAAGATCTTTTTAACGCTGAAACAGAAATGTACCTACTCCATATTATGTATATTTGTACTAACCACAAATCACGGTAGAAATGAAAATTTTCAGAGTCAAGATTACTAATAAATTCAAATGTTGCAAAATATCCGTCGCGCGTGTATTTACAATATATCTTACGAGTATCGAACTTGACCAATGGACTGGCTTGCTACTGGGACAATGTGACTCCACCTTTTTTATGCTTTAATAATATTATTCCACCATGGTGATCGTTGCGATGTACGGAGGAGAGACTGTCAATAAATTCGTACAAAGAGTATTGAATTGAAAATTATTCAAAGAATCCATCCCGCCCAGAGCGTTATCAAGAAGTCTGCTGATAAATCGAAACCGTATATAATCGAAATCGAGACAGTAGATAAGGAAAGTTTGATTAAAGATATCTTTATATATATTATGAATATTTAAATAATGCCATTCATTTAACTGGAGTGGTTTTTACAGGAAACAATAGATTGAATATATTCAAATTATTTTAACCAAATACAAAGCACCGATCATCACTGGCGCTACAGACCCTGGCCTCCTTCAGAAATCTTCTCCATCCCTCCCTATCGACCGCCAATCTTCTACAATTAATTAGTTCCGTTTCTCTTATATCGCACGGCACATTATCCAGCCACCTCAACCTCTACTTCTTCTCCCTTCGGGACAGATGTCTAATATCTTTTTAGGAATAGGGTCATCATCCATCCGGCAAACATGTTCAAGCCAACGTAGGCGCTGAACATTTGTTTCGTTGTATATTGTCTCTAGCTCATGATTATACCGTATTCTCCAGGCCCCTCCATCGTTAGTTGGACCAAAGATTTTACTTAATTTCAAACGCCAATAACATATTTTTGTTCTTTTTAGTCAGTGCCCAACATTCCGCTCCGTATGTAAGGACTGGTCGGAAAAGAGTTTTGTATATAAGGACTTTAGTATTAGCTACGCCCACCTCCACCCGCTCCGTATATGGTGACTGAAAACGGCCCCTTCACAGAAGGCTTGTAAGAATGACAAAGAATACATGGCACGAAGATTAGCTCTAGAAGCTCCTCTAGGCTCGTGGTCTCTGCATAATAGTGCAAAAAATGACAATCAACGTCGGTAAAAATAATATTCAAACATGGATTGTCGCGAGATTACTTCAAGCCTGTGACTGTGTAAAATGGGCATCAGAGAGTTGACCAAGGACACTCTGGAATTTATATTTTTTTTATCAGCAGATAGAAGGGCACTATAACCATGGCGAAACAATTTGAAGACATTAAAGTTCTTCTTCGAGACCACTAAATCCGCATGCCCAATGGAACCTTGAAGAAGCCCGTGGACAGCAACGAGGAGCTCCGTTCTGTTGTAGGACACAATTGGGTGAGAGCATTCCCAGACGATGTGCTCCGAAGTTTGGTCGGGGTGATGGCATAACCGACATGAGGACGAGTTTACAAGGCGTAATGTATGAAGGAAGGTAGCTATTGGGATGTCCAAAAATCTGAGACGGCCCAAGATTGACGAAGTCTAGTCAGGGAAAAACAAGAATGTTGCTCGCCCCATGGGGACCTTAGTATTTCGCGAAATTAATATTATATTCTCATATAGTGTCTGTTAAAATAACTAAAAAATCCTTGTTCCATGCACTGATGTTGAGTTCCTTGCCAAATGGTAATTTCTTCTAAATAAACATAGTTGTCTGCCCAGAAATAAAGTTTCGTAAAGTTGAAATAAAGTTATTTCTTTCCTACTGGGAATGAAGCCCAATAGGGACACAAGCACTTTCATTATTCAGTGTTCGGATTTTTATGATTTATTTATTTATTTATATATTATTTTTCGGGCAACTAACAGGTACTATGTCAAATATTAATTTAACACGCACCCAATAACAAGTTGCCACATTCTGGAGACTTACGATATTAATCGTCTCACAGATCCAGACTGAAAACACAATTAAAAACTGTGTCTCCACTGGGAATCGAACCCGGGACCTTTGGATCAGTAGTCAGATACCCAACCAACTGAGCCACGAAGGCCGACAATTGATTATCATATTTGCACGAACTTTATTGATTGTTTCTTCAAACAATGTTTTTTTTTTATATTGTTTTGTTAAATTGTATTATTATTAGGCCCAAAATCACGGCAGGTACCTGGAGACCAAGCAACGATGAGGAAACTCACGCATTGACAGGGCAACCCTTAATCACTGCTGAGATCTGGTTTGAAATATTAAACTGGATTGGACACGCCGTAAAATCGGAAGAAGATAGAGTCACAAAACCTATTCTGCAAAATAATCTGTGGGCCAAAAAACATCTCCGGTTAGATCAAGGCAGAAATTGATGGACAATGTCCCGAGATCTGAATGTGCTGACCGGGAGTACAATGCTGCTGACAGAAAGGCATGGAAATCCATTATGGAGGAGACTAAAACTCTATCGGAGTTGTTCAGCCATCAAAAGTACGCAAGTCTTATTGTATAATTAAATTGTTAAAAAAGAATTACAAATGAATTATTGTATTCAAAAATGATAATTTATCATATGGGCACTATTTACATTTTCTACTGGAAGGTATAGTAAATCTACTGAAAGCATTTGACTGTATCGCGTGATAGTGATAGTAACTTTTTTTTAACGGCGCTGGCCGATTTACTAGTATTAGTAACAATTAAGCACTACAAATTATAACACTCAATTATTATTATTACCATTATACACTTCCTCAAAAGAATTAGCAGATCAATGCGTAAATTGTAAATTATTTAAAAGAGCAAAATAAAATGCAACAAAAGCATCATCAAGCTTTCAATTGGGAATAGTTCACCCATCCAGAGACTTAACATATCAAAGGATTAGGCTCTGAGGAGGTCTCTATACTACCTAACAACCCTACTGATTCCCGAATATTAACGTTTAAAAAATCTTTAACGATTCTACATGAATTCATTATTACCGTTTATTGCATTTTTATTATAAAGTTTTTCGATAAATCTATAATTTCTAAATTACGTATTAACGATTTTGGAATAATGCCAGTGGCTGAAATAATGAACGGTAACATTATTATTTTACGAAAAAGCCAAAGTCTTTTAATCTCATTATCTAAATCGGTGTATTTTCTAATTTTTTTATCAAAAGTTTTTATAATATCACTAGAATTTGAAATAGCCACGTCGCAAATGTATGTTATTTTTTTAAATTTCATCATGAATTATTATATCGGGTCTGTTATGTTGAATTTAATTTATTTTCTAAAAAAGAAATTGGATTTTTAAGATTTTTTTTAAAATTAACTGATAATATTTTGCGATGTCTTAGTGGCAAATTGCTAGAATGCACTATAAAATATTCATTTTTTTAATTAATAAGAAGAATAACAATTAATTAATATGCAAGTAGTAGGTATGATGAGCGTTTACAATGATAAACGTTGTAATTACTATCATATTAGGACGTGTAGTGTGTACATAAGGGGGATACATCTTCAAAACTTCACATTGCCTTGATTTTATAAACATGATAGGCGTAATATGACATCGTTGAAACATATTACACTCGAAAAGTTTCATCACAAGTTTTGGAAATACAACAGAGGGAACACAGTGTGTGTGGGTACACATTACCGAGCTATAAATCTGTACAGGTGACACAGTACAGTCGTCTGAAATGCGCAGGTATACGAAAACCTTACAGAAATCAAGCTTTTTTCGACGACTTTTATTAATCATTCTCACAAAATTATTTTAAAGCATTAAAAGACCAATAAAACCCTACTAGTACCTTTTATTGTAGCAGATAAAAAAACATTATTTATTGACAATAAATCACATATAGGTACACAAACCACATATACAGAGAATCCCTCAATCTAAGTGAAATCGAAATAATTTTATTATTTCTAACTTCTCGGGAAACTTACAAGTTCTATGTCAAATATTAATTTAACACGCACCCAATAAAACACAATTGAAAACTGTGTCTCCACCGGGAATCGAACCCGGGACCTTTGGATCAGCAGTCAGATACCTAACCAACTGAGCCAGGAAGTGTGGAAAGGGTGGATACTCTCCTATGCACACCTAGTAGTGAAATATCCCGCGATTTTTGAGTTACATCATTTTATATAGTGGCCCGTACAAAATTTCCAAAAAACCAAAGTCATACTAAAAAGGCTGAATATTTTCTGTAAAAGGATACCACAGCAGGTAACGACGATTGGTTAGTACGAATCCTGAGTAGTGGTAGCTTTCGGAGATAACAGCTTTCAATGTGTTGAAAATTGTTAAAAATGATTTATGACACTTCAATTGTACTATGAAGCGTAGATAAAGCGTGATTTTATTTTTACTGACTACGGAAGATTATTAGAAACCACGCCTTCCATTGACAGACACTTATAAATTTAAATAAATTGTTGTCTCTTAATAATTTATACTATATAAAATCACGCTTTATACTATAACTGACGTGTTAAAATACCTTTCAACAATTTGAAGGCTTTCATCTCCAAAAGCCACCATACTCAGGGCTCATAATACTATCCAATCTTTGTTACCTGCTGTGTTATCCTTTTACAGAAAAAAATCAGCCTTTACTTTGACGTGAGTCTAACTATTCCTGGCTCTTGATCTATTATCTATCATCTGTCCATTATTTTTATTTACTTTTCAAAAGGGATGGTTAATTTGCTAATACAAATTATTTACACTGGAGATTCACAATGACAGCCCTAATTTTATAAATCTGTTGAGTAACATTCTGAGAGTGAATTAAAAACATTCCAAACATGTATTATTTACATATGAAAGAGAAATGAATAGAATAGTAAACCCAATGGAATAAGCTACCAAAAAAAACAATAAATATTTAGGTATCATAAAAAAATTCATAAAAATATTTAGGTATGCAATTAAAAATCATTTTAAAAATTGCATATAGTTTTTGGTGAATATTACTAAAACAAAAACCATTCTTGTCCATCATTTTCAAACAAAAAATAATCACAAACAGGAAACTAGAGATCACGTAAGGAATCTCATTTCCATAGCTATTATTCTTTTTTTGTGTATTCTCTACCATAACCATGGTTAGCTGGGATACGATCACAATTGAATCGTTCTGTATCCATCACAGTTGATCAAAGAACTCTAAACATATAAGAAAAACAATGCACAAAAAACAATTGAACGACAAGGTATTTAGACTACTTAGATCATTTCAGATTTTTCATCTGACAAATCATTCAATTATACATCAACAATTTCAAATGTGTTATCAATTTCGTCTCATCCATGATAACATTTATCATTTCAAATGAGGAGGAAACTGCCTCGCACTGTGATCTATAAATTTCCAACCTTACTGAAAATACAGAAAACAAACACTTGAAAGCACATACAGTGAGATCCAAGGACATAGAGGCATCCCAATAAGCAGAAATTTGGGTTTCATTGAAGTAACCAAACTGCTGTTGAGAAGACCCAAAACCGAGACGCACAAAAGATCTCAAACTGTCCCAGTGCAAGAGGAGAGGACAAGAAGACCCCACACTCCACCCCATTTAGAACGTCATATGAACGTCATATACGTCCTTTTCATCCCGGATGCAGGAATAACACAAAGGTCCCACTCATAACTTTCCAAATGCGCAAGGACAGTGAAAGCATCGGAAGCGGGTGCGACATGAAACAACGCCAAAGCAATCCTGTGACAAGTAGTGTATGCTGTGGGTCAGGTATCATTACCTGGAGGCCCAGCGGCCGCCTGGCCACCAGCCAGCTGGATGGCCACTCCGAAGCCGCCCAACTTGACGGGAGCGGAGTTCTCCCTGCTGGCCAAGAGCACGCAATGAGGCTTCACGTCGCGGTGGATGATGTCGTTCTCGTGGCAGTACCGCAACGCCTCGAGGATCTGACGCATATAGTGACTGAAACAATAGAAACATTTCATTAATATTTTTTGAAAAGAAAAATATTATTTGGTGTGCTGGCGGAACTGTTAGGGCGCTGGGTTAGCAATTCAGTGGTCGCGAGTTCGGATCCTCCCACGACCGATTTCGTTCACCAGCATTTGTGCTTAGATAAGGAAATATATATTATGTACTTGTAACAAGGACATATTCATTCTTTTAATACGAGCATAGCTCTGTATTTTCCTATAAATATTCTCAATCCCAATTTACATTTTTTCGGGCCCCTCAAAGAATAAGTTGTATACCTTGAAACATAACATCGCATTTAATAAGGTGCATCATATCGTGGTCATTCCACGAAAATTATCATTAGACATCATAGAAAAGAAGCAATTGAACACAAACAAAAAAAAGCAATATGTGCAAAAAAAGAAAAAAAAAGATAAAAAAATATAATAATTACATATTGTAATAATTAATATTTCGAAACGTTATTGACGAGTTGTTTCTCGACTTGGCTTTTTCGATAGTGATCGTCAACGACTGACTATAATGGGAACCTGATATGACACGAAGAAAAGAAGAAGAAATCAAAGACAGATAACATTACTCCAAAATTAACAGAGATAGCATTTTAGTACGCGTTTCCCTCGTTGCCTACTTCATGATCGTTACGATTGATTCGATTTAAATAAATTTTGACGCAGAAAACTCCTGTGCCATCGAATATTAAATTATAAAAACAATTTTTCAGAAAAAAAACATCATGTTCAAAAGTAAAATAATATAGGTATAGGTACGAAAAGACGTCATGGAATGTAATACCGATGATTACATCAAACGAGACTCAGCAAGTCGTCAGTACCAAGAGTTAGATAAGTGAAGTTCCATTATGTCGACGTTCCGGGATCTGTCCACCGCCATTTCATTATTCTTAATATCCTGATGGACCATTTGTCAAACCCTCGGCCACAAGATCTAAGGGTTGAGGAACTTAGAAACTATCACAACAGGGAGCTGAGATATACACAATGGCGCAAAACAGTTCTCAAACTTAGATTCTTACACCATTCATTGTAAGGCTTGACCGTACTTAGAAATGACCAAATGAAATAAATTAGATGTAATAATTAGATGTATTTAATCAAATATCCCACAAAGATTTATTATCTTTCTATATTTTTCAGTTGATAATGGTCCAAATTAGCCTAAACGATTGTCTTGTGAATGAATCTTTGTGGAGCAGGTTAGGAATTCGATTTAACAACTTTGACGGAGTAATAACAATGTAACTGCCGTCAACATTGACAAAATAGAAACATGCATACTCTAATTCCTACTTACACAAATATATTACTTACTCGTAAATGTATATGGGCAATGATCAACTTTAGCAACGATATGGATTTCAATATAACACACTAGTTTTGTATCGCTGCACATACGAATAGTGTGGTTTAATCAATTATTAATTCAAATATGTCATATCATCAATTTAACAAAAATTGATATTGTTTAAACGTACTTATTATAAAATTCTTACTGAAATTAGCATCCATTAGATTTTTATCAAATTCAAAAGAAAAAAAAATAGATACAAGGTACTTAAAACGAAAAGAAAAGATAATAAAATATAACAACAAATATGCCTGCCCATGAAACTTCTGACACGAAATATTCTAAAAAAATATGTTCAAACCATAAAGTACGAAATAATTTTCATTTAAACTCAACATAGACATAAAAATAAGACAACCAGACAAAGAAACTGAAAGTAATTGACAAGAGTATATTTTAAATCACATATGAAATTGGAGAGCACAATTTCTACAGAACTGAAAACAGATTTTGTTTCGTAGAGCTACGTAATACGAGAACATGAAAATAAAGAACCATAGTTTGAAGTATGTAAGAATTTATGTGTATTTATGTGTGTGGGTGTGTATAAATAAATGTGTGTATATATGTATGTGCGTGTATGTATATTTATGTATGTGTGTATATTTATATATGTGTATTTTTGGAGCATTTTTTTGTATTTTTGGTAAATCAAAAGGAGATCGATTAGTTTCTGCTAATATATAAGAAAATAAACATAAAGAAAGTGGGAACAAAATAAATAAAAATCACATATTTCTTTGAAAAATTTCTAAATCCATAAAATTATAAGATATAATTAAAACAATTATTGATAAAAAAATAAAAAATAATCTAACTTCATAAGATACAACTTATCTGCATATAAATAATGTAGACCTAGTATTATAATACATAAGCAATAGGATCATGCTGAAAATCAGCTGCTGGGGTCTTGTCTTCCTGCAACATAGTTGAGCATGGTCCTTTTAAGTCAGAAAGTTGTTTTTCTTTTCATTTGTTGATATATTATGTCTATGTATTTGTATGTAAACTTATTTTCGTCTATAAATTTGTTGCAAATCTATTGACAAATTAATATTTCAAATTTTACGCAGCCTTACAGATAAAAAAAAATATTTTTATATATTCATTACGTAACGCTGCGCGGATAAAATCATTTTATCCACGGTCGCCCGTTGATTTAGACGTTTCCGTAATTTGAAGCGAATCAGAATAGGACAAAATATTGGTAAAATAATTTACAACCTGACAGAAATGGGATTTTCTTGAATGGTGATCCTAGTAACAAAGAACCGATATAAAAACACTTTGAAAATCCGTGGTATAGTGTGACGGTTGGATTCTTCAGTCGCTATCATCACTCCCAAACAATCTTCGGTAGGTACCTTCTACACAGCTGGGGGGATGAGGGGGGTTGGCATGGTGAATCTCACCCCCCGCGGGGAGCAGGGCTTTCAATTAACCTTGTGGCCTCTAACAAAATCCAAATCCGACCGTTTAATTACTCGGAGCCAACTCGGTATTGCATAATCAGATGTAATATTTTACGAGTAAAATATACCAAAACATTACGCTTCGTGTTTTATAAAGAACATAATTCAACTAAATTATATTAAGGCGAGTAAATACTAGACGCGATTAAAAGGCGGTAATAGGAAGAGTGGACTGGTATGGTATTTTTCTTTTTCTCGGTAATCGTCCCACATGATGGTCAAACTTTCTGCGTCTTACGCTTCTAGTGTCCTCGGTTCTGCGCATCTTCTAGGGCAACTCCGTTGCTTAGCATATCCTGCCTCACCACTTCTTTCCATCTGCTCTTTGGCCTCTGGTTCTTTTACCCGGCACATTTATGTCTTGGGCTACGTTCCCTATGTATTCCAGTGGTCTTCTACAAACATGTCCGTACCATCACAGTCTGTTTTCTTGGAGCTACTCGGATATATCGCGTACTCCACATGGGTGTTTCAAATTTTTACTCTGAGGATAGTAAAAATTTGATAGCATCACGTTAAAATTCGTTAAAATATTGAATTGATTGAAAGATACATAATATGGTGTAGAAATTTTTCAAATTCTTTGATTTTCTTCCTGGTCTCAATTTTATAAATTATGTTGAATCAATCGATCAAAAGTAAAATGTATCAGGATTAAATTATTGTATTCGAAACATATCGAAAGTAAAATAAAAAAAACAGGATTTGAATGTATTCGAAACATATCGAAAGAAAAATAAAAAACAGGATCCAATTGTATTCAAAACATATCGAAAGTAAAACAAAAAACAGGAATCAAATTACCAAACACATCGTCGTATCGTTGAACATTTCTAGTTTCATTCCGATCGTGACAGGTACGTCTAGCCATCTATAGCTTGTACTATTCGCCAAGTTTCTCTCAAATAGTACAATTTAATCAAAGGGATTGGTGTTAGCTGATCTGCTGATTTAATGTGCAATTAATACACAAGTGTCGCAATAAAAGGGGAAACAGAACCAATGCATCAACGACACTATTCACCTCATTTCATTCTCCGTTTTACCCCTGGTCGCGTGGGAATCGGGGTCACATAAATTGAAAGAGGTTGGAACATCAACCGCACACCCAAACAATCATCGTGTAGGTACTTATAGAAATTTCCAATCGCGTTCATTTGAAATCTTTTTACTATGTACATGAAACATCATTGTAATTAAATAATACGGCAATAATCATTGACATAAACTAAAGATGAAAATAGTAATTAAATAATCTCGTGAGAAATACCTATATGCGAAAATCAGACTATCTGAAAAAAAGTGAATCACGCTTTGTGCAGTCTGAAAGTAATAAACAGCTTGTAAACGGGACTAACATGAATATATTATCAGGTAATGTCAGACGCTCGAATCCTAGAAATGAAATAGTGAAATAAAAACGTCATGGATATCAGTAAACAAAGACGATGACAGAATATCAAATTAATTTCATCCCAGGAAAAAAAAATACTGATATCATAGTATAAAAATGTCGATATCATAGTATAAAAAAGTATAATTTTTTAAGGGAAATATAGTGATGAGTAATGAATTCGCAATTTTTAAGGTTATTTTATAATTGCATTATCAACTAGTATCATGCAGAGATTGTAAAGTTTCGTCACACATTTGTGTGTGTGTGCTGTGTACTATGAAGTATGTGCGGCGTATTTATTCAACTTTATCGGTTATAGACTATAGTACTCAATGGATTCTTTTCAAATTTTGTTAATTTGTATATCTTATAGTCGCCCCATTAGATTTTGAAGGATATCTGAATAGCGCTCCTCATTTTTTTATTGTCAAATATTTCAAAGTGACCTCAAGCTCAGGAAACTTAAAATTTGACATTTTTATTATTATATTGCTAAAAAGGCACATCACAAACTCATTTCATGAAAATGCTGAAAATTTTGAATACTGACTAGGTAGTGAGGAGTGATAGCGTTGGCCACAACACATTCGTATTTTTATAATACTGATCCCTTAAATATATTTATTTATTTCAGAAGTCCACATGTCAGTAACGGTATAAACCGGTTAAAGCGACAAAATTCAAAAGCCTTAAGCCCTGACAAGGGAAAGCATTCAACCATAGTTTTTTTTCTTATTTCTTTTTCTCACCAGACAAATCACACAGAAGAAAGTTATCGTTATTCCCCAACGGAACAATAAATAAGTCACTACACAACACCACCGTTTGATAACAACAAACAACACATTCAAGTTATTCCGTAAAATGACGGTATGACAACATGGCGGTATGATTTGTCGAATAATTCAGCACACGTGACATGGATGATGATTTTAAGCCTGAAGCGAGCCATCCTAGTTATATTTAAGAGGGAATGTAACGCTAAATCTAGTGACTGAAAACATAAAATCGCCAAATACACTATGAAGCTACGAGTTAGTACGGATAACTATCGAGTATGTTAAAAAGGGTTTATATCTAATTGACATTATCGGACGCTCAACATTTTTTGGTTTTTTAGCTTTTTAAAAACAAGCCTGACTTGATAAAAAAAAAACTTTGATTTTATGCTCTCTTTAAGCACATAAAAAATTATATCTCTACGATGAGGTCTACAATATGTATAATGAGCCCAACGTAATAAAGGTGATAAAAAAGGGAGGCTGCAAGGGGCAGGACACGTGGATAGAATAGGGGGTTGAAAGGAGGCCAAAGAGGATCCAGTACACAAAGCACCAAGGTAGATGAACCGTTGGTAGACCCAAGCTCCGATGGTTGGATGGCGTGCAGCGGTATATGGAGGTTGTTGGTGTAAGGAACTGGAGGGGCAGCGGCGACTCTATATGAAGTGCGTTAGATCAATTGCACTACCAATTTTTAAATGGTAGGTATATTCTAAAAATTTATATTAAAATATGTTTTTAATATATTTTTACGCTTTAATTTATTACTGTTATTTTTCTAAACCAATTGATTATTATATATACCCTCGCAATCGACATAATATAATGAAATCTACCGCAATACAAATATTATCATTATGTAATGTATGGCGTGCGATATCCATATCGCACCAAAATTGATTTCTTTTTAATACAGCGTATGTATGAAGAGAAAGAGATAGTCCCCTGGCAGATGAAATAGCGATACTTGTACTGAATTCATAAGGCAGACTCGTGCAGGCTCGTGCGCTGCACTAAGCTTATCATATCTTAGATGTAATTAGTATGTATACCTCTATCTCGCTCTCTAATTCATAAGCCATTCGTATTGAAAGAGATGAGTGCCACGTATACATGACATACAGCCGATTCCGCGACTAAAATACGAGTTTCACATATTGACACACAACTTTAGACCTAATAACTTAGTATATTAATACTTAATTGAGAGGAAAATTGTATGAATAATACTCCCATACATCTGTCTTCAAGACATCTGTTGATAAATCAGTAAAACAATATTGTAAAATAACAATATCACTTATAAAAGAGAACGCTGGCGCGGTTTTCATTTTGAATTAAAAAAATTATTTGAAAATTATTTAATACTTTTGTTTAAATATCCTATATTGTATTTATGGTTTAAATACCTATTAATTTATTATTAATTCAGGAAAAAATTGCACTACCAAAAATGATCAAAAATACAATCGACCAGTCGCCACTGTGGAGGGGTGCATACCAGGATAGAGGGAGATGGCGAGGAATGCTGGAGCAGGCCAAGGCAACGGGCTGTGGAGCAATCAATGATGATTTAACACAAATATTTATTACTCTAGGACATATAGTTATGGAGTAATGAAAAAAATGCAAAAAAAAAAATTTACTAGGGGAATTTATGCTGAATTCTAAATTTTGGGACGAAAATTCACCTGAGAAATGTTGAAAATACTAATGATATTTTGATTATTAGAAACACACTGTTTAAGATATTTATTCTTCTTATTATTTGCCCTTATCCCGTTTTGGTCGGGGTCGGCGCTCCTGGTACGTAATCGCCAGGACACTGTCCTAGGTCGTCGAAGTAACGATGCTGTCCCCTGGAGTTCCTTTTGAATGCTAGACCACCAAGTTGCCGACGGACGTCCTCTTCCCCGCTGAATAGTTGGTATGTCAAAAGTCTCTTTCTCGCGATGTGATTCTCATCCCGACACGATCATTCCAACGCAGACTTGTTTCTTGTAGTTTGTCAACTGTTGATGCCACTTTGATTGACCCAATCAATTCATCGTCAATATTTTTTTTAGTTTGTCTACAATCATTATTATTGTTGAAACTCCATGATGTCACAAAATGAAAATACAAATGTTTTCTTAAAAAAATGATATAATAAGATCAAGACTTCTCACAAATCTCGATATAAAATGGAAATAACGTGTCAATTTTCAATAAGTATTAAATTTTATTCTACGTATTTTTGGAGCTCATCTTGTAAACAAAAAGGAGAAATTCGATAAGATCAAATATTATTCAATTAGATCAAATTTCTCAAATAAATATAAAATTGACAAATACATCCCCAAAGCATTTGCAAACTTGAACCGAATAGTGTATGACAATGCTAATAAATACCAAAACAAAATTTATAATAATTTAATTAATCATTTTTATAATGAAATATTTTAAAGAATGAATTAGTCTTTAAAAAAAGTAAACGTACAGGATGTCCCAATGATTACCCATGGTTTAGCTGTAAAAATGTACAAATACATTTATTTTTTATTTTTTAATGTTCTACCTGTAGTTGTGATTAAAAATTGTAATATATTGTAATCTAGAACACATACATAGTCATGAAATGAACAATTAAGTATTGTTTTCAAAATAGTACAGCATTTATTGACAGTTTTTTTAACGGAAATTGAATTCCGAATAAAATTTAGATGTTTGAAGAACAATTTGAAATTGGAGCACATTTCGAACTCATTTATTTTCTTGTTAAAACATGATTACAATATCCTTCGTAAAAAATTACACCCTGTTTATTTATTTCTTTATTATTTATTTATTTTATGAAGCTAACAGGTGCTATATCAAATAATTATTTTACACGCACCCAATAACAAGTTGCCACATTCTGGAGACTTACGATATTTATCGTCTCACAGATCCAGACTGAAAACACAATCGAACCCGGGACCCTTGGATCAGCAGTCAGATACCTAACCAACTGAGCCACGAAGGCCGACAATTATTACATCCATCATATTATGTTAAACACCATCACGCCGTTTCCCTATTAGGGATTAGCAGCAAAAAACAAATGCCTCACGAAGTTAAATATAAACCAAAACGAGTGGGTTGTGGCCAACGCTAAACTCCTCACTAACAAGTCATCCTATAAAGTATTCAAATTTTGTATAGAAAATTTTCAGCATTTTCATGAAATAAGTTTGTTAAATTATTTTTTATTCAAATATTTCATTATGAAAACTTGATAACTCTTGAATGTCATTTTATAAAAGTGATGTGCCTTTTTACGAATTTGAAAATAAAAATTTCAAATTTTAATTTTCCTAAGCTTGGGGTCACTATGAAATATTTGACAGTTAAAAAAATTGAGAAGCACTATTCATATATCGTTCAAAATCTAATGGGATCTAATCGAGTATTATATATAAATATTTGTAAAATTTGAATAGAATCGAATGAGTACTTTAGTCTATAATCGATAAAGTAAAATGAACACGCCGTACATAGCACACTGCACACAGCACATAGCACATAGCACACACACACAGATACATTGTGATGAAACTTTCAGAATACAATCTCAGAATGATACTAGTTGATAATCTGCAAAAAAAATAGCCTTAAAAATTGCGAAATCATAACTCCCCACTATATCCCCTTGGGTTAGTGAGGAGTAAAAAGAGTTCAGAGGCATTTAAAAATGGACGAATTATTGATTTAAATATGTAGAAGTTATATTTAATTTCGTAGCAGTATTTAAGCTTTTTCATAACGTAGATGGAAAACATTATTTATCATTTACATTCCTGAATGTAAAAAAAAATATCTTGAAATAATTATAATACAATATTATGCAGTGTTATAAAAAATCGTACACACATGAAAATACATAAGCCTGTGACATCCAAAAACGGTAAATCTTTCAAAATGTCATGTTGTACAAGTAACAGAGAAGATGTTAAAAATATATAATATACGAATGTTAACCGAAAAATAAAAAATGTGTACATTAAAACATGAACAGTGAAGTTACACTCGAAACAAGTTGAAAAAAAAAAACATCCGTGGATAACCATTTTAATGGTAACAAAATCATTGTGTGATCATTTTTAATAAAAAAAGGTAAGTTTATTTACGAATAAACAATTAATATATTATACAAATGAAAGAGTTCTATTGAAAGATATTGTTTTATGTAAAGTTTCATACAATCTTTTCAAAAAGGATATTTAGTTTTCACAACAGGCAAATTAACATCTTACTAAGTTCAGCAATGAGGTCCACCGCCCATTCTGAATGTAGCATTTTTAAGTGAGACGAGACTAGTGTGTCGTGCTTCCTTTTATAAGGTATTTCATGCCCTCACACCTGTCACTGGCGCCCTTGTAATGATCCTGAATCATTAAACGGCGCTTTATTAATTTGTATCGAGATACATCTCGCTATCTCTTTCTTCCGGACAACGATGTTTTACGAAGACGACTCGGCCAAGACGAGAGCGCTAAAATGAAACGTGACTAGCTGTGTGATCTCCAATACCTATACTTCATTCTTTGCGTTAAGTAGGTACATATTATGTACGTTCAATAATCCTGTCATCTTATAAATAGAACTATAATTAAGGTGGGGACTGCTGCCAACGTACCTATTTTTCAATTTGATATACCATCATTATTTCATATCAAATCGTTTTGAAAAAAATAATTTAGATAGTTTGGGTATTAATGAAGAAAAATATATATTAACTTTTTGATAATATTCTGTATAAATTCTTGTAGAAAAATAATGGCATACCCCGATTTTCAACGTTTATCTTATATTTTTAATAAAATATAAGGCGTATTTCGACATATTTTTTTTAAATTAAAGAAGACAAAATATCTAGAAAAATATGATGTGACGTTGCATTAATGCTTCAGGTTTTAGTAAATAAACCTAAAAAACATTTATTTTCCATTTAGTACCATTGCGAAATAAAAGTTTTTTTGGTTTATTTACATAACCTGATGCATTAATACAACGTCACATCATATTTTTCCAGATATTTTGATTTTCTTTAATTTATAATAAAATATATTGGTCTATACCTTATGGTTTTTTTAAAAATTTACGATAAATGTCAAAAATCGGGGTATGCTTATTATTTTCCTACAAGAATAGGTATATACAGAACATAATTAAAAAGTTAAGGTACATTTTTCTTTATTAATATCCAAACAAACTAGGTTATTTTTTTCAAAAAGATTCTATTTGTAGTAATGATGCAAATTCAAATTGAAAAAATAGGTACGTTGGCAGCAGTCACCCTCTTAAAACAAATTGTGATTACTTGACACCAATAAATGTTCATCTTGTGCAAGTAGCGTTATTATTCAACTCTGGTACCTTAGACAAATGTAATCACGAAAAATTATTTATTTTTATTATTATAAAGTTATTCCTAATCAAAATTGAAAATAAATAACTAGGTATTTCACTCAACAGCACAAATAATAACGTAAAGAAAATTGTACTAGAAAAGAGAAAAAGTTAGATAGAACGTGAAGAAAATCTTCCACGAAGAAACATTTCCCTCTCAAACAAACAAAAACAACCCGCGTGCAAAAAGTTGTAGATCAACAATGATAAAAAAAAAGTTTCCATTACTCACTTCGAGGCTTAAAATCCACCTACAAACGTAAATAATTAATATGTTGTACATCGAGGGAAGGAAAAAGTTTTCAACACCTGACCTGGCTGATTTATTACAAATATACCAACCCATGTCAACCGTCTAGGGCCTAAAGAATAAATAGGCAAATTAATTTTTTCCCTTTTTTATTTGTGGTTTTATTTCAAAAAAATATTTCTTTAAAACTTGAAACTAACGTGTTTTAACGGTTAACGTATTAAACATCCTCAAACATGGTGGTCACATGATAAAAGACGAGTGACCATATTGGGACCAAAACTATCCTATCTTTCAATCCGAAACCAACAATACAAATTTAGAAAATTTCATTGAAATCGGTTGGGCGGTTTCGGAGATCAGCGTGTACGAACATCGTGACACGAGATTTTTATATATAAAGATAGAAGATAGAGAACTAGATAATGAAGCACCTACAGGGCTTACGACCAGTCATCGGCTGCTTTACCCTATCACACTAAGCGCTGCGCAACGTTCACCAATGATGCCCTTTGACTTTCCTTATCAATCCAAATTTGAAAATTCTATATATATGTTAACAGTGATACCGTAAAATTCTACTATTTATTTGTTTTTAACACAACATATTTTTTGGCAATCAGGGTGGATGCAGACTTCACCAACCTGAAGAAGGGTACGCTTGGTTCCCGAAGCATATATCGTACTAAAAACATAAAATAAATAGTTGGATTCATCAAAATATTGTGTTTAATTTAACATTTTTATCTACGAGACATTTTGACACCAATCATATTGATCAAAATAATTAACACAATTATTTTTTTTTCACTACAAACGTAAATAAGTTTCTATCGATAACCTTTTTATACTGATGTAAAAAATTAGAAAGTATGAATAAATGATAAATAAAGGATCGTCACCGAATTGTCAAAAACAAAATATCACGAGAAAAAACATTGAAAATATAGTAATAGAAATCTTCCATAGGAAACAAAATCAGGCGAATGTATTGCAAAATGAATACCTCTTAGCACATTCATTGCTTTTGGCCCAGCAGCTAACCCTCATAATGTCTTGTTTCATGACAATCCCAATGTTTGGGTTTTTCCACTACATACATAGTTCCCGGTATAAACACACACATACTCACAGATACAAAACATAGAATTAGAAATTCGGACGCAAAAGCTTTCCCCAATGCTCGTTAATACGTTTACGTCCGCAAACGTATTCCTTAATAGAACCTTCTTTAACGTCATTCTCTCCTGATATATTTTTTTAATCCTCTTGACGACGAATCCTTAAAACGCGTCACTGGATCGTTTTGAGTAAAGTATTTCTTCAAAAAGACTACCGATCCTGAATCTCGTTGAAAGTCTTTAGAAGGACAAAAATGCCTTGTGATGGTGTGGGCGCATTTGAGATAAAATGGCATAAATAGATGTCATCTCTTTAATCAACGATATTTTGTAT
This sequence comes from Molanna angustata, assembly GCA_963576475.1. Lineage (NCBI taxonomy): Eukaryota > Metazoa > Arthropoda > Insecta > Trichoptera > Molannidae > Molanna > Molanna angustata. The sequence continues at coordinate 10,875,433 of OY754976.1, read as the reverse complement.
GGTAAAATATATATGAACAAAAAAGATTAAATGAGAGACAGAATTCGTCCAAGAAAATCAGACAGAACATTATTATGAAACGATTGTTTTTAAGAGGCGAAAAATGATAGCAGAAACAGAAGTATATGGCATAAAAAAACAATGATTATTTACGTTCAATTCGACCCGCCTGATATTAAATTAATCTGAATATTTGATTATGTCAAAGAAAAATCAAAACAGATTATAATCATCATCGTTGGCGCCGCAGCCCTGTGTGGACCCTGGTCTCTTGCAGAATCCTTCTCCAATTGTCCCTGTCCTTCACCGCTCTCCCCCAGTGTGTTATTCCGATCGCCCTTATGTCGTCTTCTGTGTCATCCAGCCATCTTAGCTTAACGATTGTTTTTCCTATTAACATGACCGTTTTGACAAGCTCAGTTAACAGGGTCCTTATACGACGAAACGGTCTTCAGAAACATAAGAATAAAACGAGATGTTCAAATATTTCAGGATATAATTCATAGCATGAAATAAATGTAAATAGAAATAAATATGTATAGCCAATCTTTTCAAATCCATTACTTCGTATTCAATTACGTTTCTTCCCATTTAAATGAAATGATATTATTTTCTCGGTTAAATATTTTAAAGAATTTTGGTTCGCATCTATACGAATTAAGGTAATTTACTTTGATTGTTTTACGCCGAAAGTCACGAGGGTTTTTCTGTGTCGCCGGAAGTTGAGCGAAAGTATGGCTGGCTTCTTACTTCAAATAACTTTTAGTAATATTCCCCAAGTAAGATATGCAAATGAAAAAGTTCTGTCTTTCGGGATTTCTCGGCCAACCGAAACCGACCAATTGTGAATTTCGTAGTAGCTAAGATCGGCCGAGAAGAATTAAAGCAAGTTGATTTTAAACGATGTCATATAACCGTACTTCTTGGTTTTAGAAATTTACAAGTAGATACTTACTCTGGAAGTTTATCGATTATGACAGCATTCAAAAATAGTAATGAACAACATGCAACACGTGTAAAAGACGCGTGGCTGGAGGCGGATGGATGCGGTCTGCCCAAGATAAGGAGCTGTGTAGGTCCCATGGGAAAGCCTATGTCCAGTACTGGACAAAGAAGGGCTGAAGAAGAAGAAGAACATGAAACACGATTGAAACAAGAATTTGCTCAGTGTGCATTTGTAGTCAAAGGCAAAAAATACTACAAAATGTTTCTCTACATATAACATTTTGTTAAGTGGCTAATTTGTTTAGGTATCTGACTGCTGATCCAAAGGTCCCGGGTTAGATTCCCGGTGAGACACAGTTTTTAATTGTGTTTTCGGTCTGGATCTGTGGGACGATTAATATCGCAAGTCTCTAGAATGTGGCAACTTGTTATTGGGTGCGTGTTAAATTCATATTTGACATAGTACCTGTTAGCTGCCCGAGAAGCGATACAAAATTTATACCAGAAAATTTCCTGTACTCCAATATACCTGGAAAAGACCCTTCCGTTCATGCAACTTACAAGTTTAAAGTTAATTACTTACTTATTTTATTTATTACAATTCACTTTGTTTAACACACGAATGAGTTATTTGATACAATCGTATCAAAATGGATGACAAAGATCGTATCAAATAACTCATCGGTGGTGTTAACATTTTTATCTTTTCCTTATCCTTTTCCCCTTATTTACTTGGATGGAGACAGTTTCTTGAGGAGGCCAAGGCCCACACCGGGCTGTAGCGCCATTGCTGAGTGATTGAAATAACAATATTAAGGTGTCTACAGAAGTGTCTTAATTATTTGCTTTCTCAAGAACTGTGTCCTGCTATTGCTCGGTGCCTGGTCCAACTATCTCGACATTGATTGTGCGGTCTTGAGAAGTGTAATTGGAAATATCTGTGATTCCACTTGAACCCGCACTCGGAATCTTTAGCTCATAAATCAGAAGACTGAGACGTGAAAACTTTCAAATGTATACAATACAATAATCCAGACGAAATATTAATTTAATGACAGGCTTATTTGTGTTACAACATTTTTTTTTAATTCGTATCAATAACAAATGCTGTGGATAAGTCTTAGGGACAAAATACAGTATGATGAAATAAAACGCCTTTCCAAGCTTCTTATTACAGACCATATTGCAGTGGACAGGTCACGTGAAGTTGACAGATGGGCACCACGAATTCTACAATGGAGACCTTGGGAAGACAAAAGAGGAGTAGGACGATCCCAGAAAAGACGGGCTGATATACATAGTTACAGTCGCGGAAAATAAGCGGTAAAGGAACGCCCAGGATAGAGAAGGGTAGAAAAAAGTTGAAGGAGGTCTACATCCAGCAGTGGAGAGATGAAAAGAAGAAGATAAAAAACGGTCGAATCATGCGTTGAAGTGAATCAAGAGCGCGGAATACAAAAAAAATATATTTTTTAATTGACCAAATTCGTGAAAAATTCAGTGATATAAAATTCAGTAGTTATTTATTTCGCCAAGTGCAAAAATACAAGTTTTACAATTTTTAATGGTTAGGATATGTAACTTAGATACAGTTTTTTTATATATTTTAATGCCTTGAGTAATTTTAGTAGTAATTGATAACAATAATAATATGGAAATTATTTGAAGGAAAGCCAATTGATACAATATATTAATATAGGGAGGAAGAGGGGAAAAACATAACTCCATAGTTCTTGGGGGTCTCAACTCTGAAGCATGGTGAATTGCTGGAGTTCTGACCCTGGAATCCCAGTTCGCTCCACTATTCTTAAAGCGAGTTTCCTTTTGTTTCAGATTGTCGGAAAGGATACCTGGAGGAAGAAACTGCACTTGAAAACTCGCTCCTGGACAGCTGTACATCCCTGCATTAGAATATGCAAGAGGTATGGATGAGTGTTGATTTGAATGTGAGACATCTAACTTACGCGTGATTAGTACTTATATAATGTGCATATTGTTTAAAGAAAATTAAATAATCGTGTAGGGTTGTTTCGGCTTTTTTCGACATTAAAAAAAATAGAAATATAGGCAGTTAAACACATAAATTTATCATAAAAAATGTAATTTCTGAAAAAATGTAATGACAAACTCTGTAATTTATAAAACAAAAACAAATTTGAGATTTCGAATTTGTCTATATTTAAACCAATTGTCATCATATTAGCTTATTAGGTTTTTGGGATATATTCAAAAGTTGATAACCCCTGATTGAAACAAAAATTCGAAATTCTGAGTAATAAAGTTTTGCAGGCCTATAAATATCTATGTATTCTGAAATTTAAGGTACTGTGCATTGAGCGGTCAAAAATTATAAAGGGGGGGACACACAGACAAACTGACACACAGACACACTAAATGTTCTACTCCGAATTCTGAGGAAATCCATATACAAAACATATATGCTGCGAAGCTTCTAAGTTCAAAGTCGAAAAACCGTGAAAAATATAAACCTGGCATACAAAACTTGTGTATCTTGGCTTAGTACTCTGTCGAAGTAAATTCTCTTGAATAAATCGACAATTTGAAAACTGTGTTGTCTGATAAGATTTAAATAGAACAATTAAGAAGAAAACGAATTTAAATATCAACAAATAAAGTTTCAAGACAGTTAGAGATATTATATTAAACAACATTAAATACTTACGAATAATAATACGAATAATAAAATTAGAGTTGACCTCTTATTGTTTGGAGACAATACAAAATACTGTAGATTAATATTGCAGAGAAGCCGCTTTAGGAACACTCGAGAAATGGGAATATAAACCGGGCTTAAATGTCACTCTAATTACCTATAGGTATTCTATTTTTATAAAACCATTTATACAACATCCAGTTTCTGCCCAATTACCTATATGGATTATAAGAAAGTCCATTTTTAAATTACAAAATTACTCGTTTAATTTAGAAAATAAAAGATCGTACGAGGTTGAAGATTTGTGGCTGAGTGATAACTGGGCATTATTAAAAATCCAGTCGACTGTAGTGTGAATCTAACCTCCATCTATTTTATTCGCAACGACACGAGCATTTTTGTAAGGTCTTTATTTAGCTTATCTACATTAAAATTATTTTTAATTATTTATTTATCTTCTTTTACACACAATTTGTACACTGGCGGGTTTATTATCATAAGGCAATTTCTTCCAACCAGCGAGAGTTGATGATGATAATATACAATACAATATTCACTTTGGCAATAAAGTTATGAAACGACAAAAATAAAAAAATATACATATACATAGTAAAGATACGCCGAAACACCAAAGTATTTAGTACAACTCTAACTTTAGCAAACATTTTTTAAAAAATTAAATTTAGTGACGATATCCTTTCATATAATTTGTATGGCACTATACACTACACAATATCTACGGAGACAATAATTTGATACTAAATCTTCAAAAATTAGCTGTGAGGCACCGGCTAAGAATAGTGCTTCCACTCTTTTCTATTATTGTTTTCGAGTGTCCCGTTAGAGCCGGGTAATCGAAAATACAACAGGCAACAATAACATCCTACATAGTTCAGCAATGAGGTTCACCATCCATTCTGAATATAGTGCCTTTTTAGGTGAGACGAGACTGGTGTGTGGGTATACACAGATATGTTGTGCTCCCTTTTATAAGGCAATGCACACCCGCACACCTTTCGCTGGTTACCCCACATTGTGGGATATGCCGTGATGGTATGAAAGGATAAATCTTCAAACATAGATATGTAGTTAAGGACTACTATCTATGTTTGAATCTTCAAACATAGATAGTAAAAAAAGGACTGACCTCCATACTATCCTATCCAGACATACACACCTACATTTCATTACTCACTGCTAGCAATAACTGCTACAAAGACTCTTTATATAGATGAATAGCGGCGTGACCTTTATAATTTTTACCTTTTTTTTTTAAATTTGTTTTTATTCTTATATCATAGTAGCACATTTAATACTTCCCCCATAGTTTTTCCTTTTTATTTTCCTCTTCCCTTTATTTCCTGTCACCGGCAAACATGCAATATTTTTTTAATAACATTTTAATTTGTTCTTATGTTCTTTCTTATTTAGCGTTGTAATATGTGTGCTTATATATTATGATTGTCATCTGTGGACAAATGTAATTGGTCTGTTTTTTATTTATTTTGATTATAATATAATCTTACTTATTTAACGTGGTAATGTGTGTGCTTGTATATTATGATTGTCATCTGTGGACAAATGTAATTGGTCTGTTTTTTATTTATTTTGATTATAATATAATCTTACTTATTTAACGTTGTAATGTGTGTGCTTGTATATTATGATTGTCATCTGTGGACAAATGTAATTGGTCTGTTTTTTATTTATTTTGATTATAATATAATCTTACTTATTTAACGTTGTAATGTGTGTGCTTGTATATTATGATTGTCATCTGTGGACAAATGTAATTGGTCTGTTTTTTATTTATTTTGATTATAATATAATCTTACTTATTTAACGTTGTAATGTGTGTGCTTGTATATTATGATTGTCATCTGTGGACAAATGTAATTGGTCTGTTTTTTATTTATTTTGATTATAATATAATCTTACTTATTTAACGTTGTAATGTGTGTGCTTGTATATTATGATTGTCATCTGTGGACAAATGTAATTGGTCTGTTTTTTATTTATTTTGATTATAATATAATCTTACTTATTTAACGTTGTAATGTGTGTGCTTGTATATTATGATTGTCATCTGTGGACAAATGTAATTGGTCTGTTTTTTATTTATTTTGATTATAATATAATCTTACTTATTTAACGTTGTAATGTGTGTGCTTGTATATTATGATTGTCATCTGTGGACAAATGTAATTGGTCTGTTTTTTATTTATTTTGATTATAATATAATCTTACTTATTTAACGTTGTAATGTGTGTGCTTGTATATTATGATTGTCATCTGTGGACAAATGTAATTGGTCTGTTTTTTATTTATTTTGATTATAATATAATCTTACTTATTTAACGTTGTAATGTGTGTGCTTGTATATTATGATTGTCATCTGTGGACAAATGTAATTGGTCTGTTTTTTATTTATTTTGATTATAATATAATCTTACTTATTTAACGTTGTAATGTGTGTGCTTGTATATTATGATTGTCATCTGTGGACAAATGTAATTGGTCTGTTTTTTATTTATTTTGATTATAATATAATCTTACTTATTTAACGTTGTAATGTGTGTGATTGTATATTATGATTGTCATCTGTGGACAAATGTAATTGGTCTGTTTTTTATTTATTTTGATTATAATATAATCTTACTTATTTAACGTTGTAATGTGTGTGATTGTATATTATGATTGTCATCTGTGGACAAATGTAATTGGTCTGTTTTTTATTTATTTTGATTATAATATAATCTTACTTATTTAACGTTGTAATGTGTGTGCTTGTATATTATGATTGTCATCTGTGGACAAATGTAATTGGTCTGTTTTTTATTTATTTTGATTATAATATAATCTTACTTATTTAACGTTGTAATGTGTGTGCTTGTATATTATGATTGTCATCTGTGGACAAATGTAATTGGTCTGTTTTTTATTTATTTTGATTATAATATAATCTTACTTATTTAACGTTGTAATGTGTGTGCTTGTATATTATGATTGTCATCTGTGGACAAATGTAATTGGTCTGTTTTTTATTTATTTTGATTATAATATAATCTTACTTATTTAACGTTGTAATGTGTGTGCTTGTATATTATGATTGTCATCTGTGGACAAATGTAATTGGTCTGTTTTTTATTTATTTTGATTATAATATAATCTTACTTATTTAACGTTGTAATGTGTGTGCTTGTATATTATGATTGTCATCTGTGGACAAATGTAATTGGTCTGTTTTTTATTTATTTTGATTATAATATAATCTTACTTATTTAACGTTGTAATGTGTGTGCTTGTATATTATGATTGTCATCTGTGGACAAATGTAATTGGTCTGTTTTTTATTTATTTTGATTATAATATAATCTTACTTATTTAACGTTGTAATGTGTGTGCTTGTATATTATGATTGTCATCTGTGGACAAATGTAATTGGTCTGTTTTTTATTTATTTTGATTATAATATAATCTTACTTATTTAACGTTGTAATGTGTGTGCTTGTATATTATGATTGTCATCTGTGGACAAATGTAATTGGTCTGTTTTTTATTTATTTTGATTATAATATAATCTTACTTATTTAACGTTGTAATGTGTGTGCTTGTATATTATGATTGTCATCTGTGGACAAATGTAATTGGTCTGTTTTTTATTTATTTTGATTATAATATAATCTTACTTATTTAACGTTGTAATGTGTGTGCTTGTATATTATGATTGTCATCTGTGGACAAATGTAATTGGTCTGTTTTTTATTTATTTTGATTATAATATAATCTTACTTATTTAACGTTGTAATGTGTGTGCTTGTATATTATGATTGTCATCTGTGGACAAATGTAATTGGTCTGTTTTTTATTTATTTTGATTATAATATAATCTTACTTATTTAACGTTGTAATGTGTGTGCTTGTATATTATGATTGTCATCTGTGGACAAATGTAATTGGTCTGTTTTTTATTTATTTTGATTATAATATAATCTTACTTATTTAACGTTGTAATGTGTGTGCTTGTATATTATGATTGTCACCTGTGGACAAATGTAGTTGGTCTGTTTTTTATTTATTTTGATTATAATATAATCTTACTTATTTAACGTTGTAATGTGTGTGCTTGTATATTATGATTGTCATCTGTGGACAAATGTAATTGGTCTGTTTTTTATTTATTTTGATTATAATATAATCTTACTTATTTAACGTTGTAATGTGTGTGCTTGTATATTATGATTGTCATCTGTGGACAAATGTAATTGGTCTGTTTTTTATTTATTTTGATTATAATATAATCTTACTTATTTAACGTTGTAATGTGTGTGCTTGTATATTATGATTGTCATCTGTGGACAAATGTAATTGGTCTGTTTTTTATTTATTTTGATTATAATATAATCTTACTTATTTAACGTTGTAATGTGTGTGCTTGTATATTATGATTGTCATCTGTGGACAAATGTAATTGGTCTGTTTTTTATTTATTTTGATTATAATATAATCTTACTTATTTAACGTTGTAATGTGTGTGCTTGTATATTATGATTGTCATCTGTGGACAAATGTAATTGGTCTGTTTTTTATTTATTTTGATTATAATATAATCTTACTTATTTAACGTTGTAATGTGTGTGCTTGTATATTATGATTGTCATCTGTGGACAAATGTAATTGGTCTGTTTTTTATTTATTTTGATTATAATATAATCTTACTTATTTAACGTTGTAATGTGTGTGCTTGTATATTATGATTGTCATCTGTGGACAAATGTAATTGGTCTGTTTTTTATTTATTTTGATTATAATATAATCTTACTTATTTAACGTTGTAATGTGTGTGCTTGTATATTATGATTGTCATCTGTGGACAAATGTAATTGGTCTGTTTTTTATTTATTTTGATTATAATATAATCTTACTTATTTAACGTTGTAATGTGTGTGCTTGTATATTATGATTGTCATCTGTGGACAAATGTAATTGGTCTGTTTTTTATTTATTTTGATTATAATATAATCTTACTTATTTAACGTTGTAATGTGTGTGCTTGTATATTATGATTGTCATCTGTGGACAAATGTAATTGGTCTGTTTTTTATTTATTTTGATTATAATATAATCTTACTTATTTAACGTTGTAATGTGTGTGCTTGTATATTATGATTGTCATCTGTGGACAAATGTAATTGGTCTGTTTTTTATTTATTTTGATTATAATATAATCTTACTTATTTAACGTTGTAATGTGTGTGCTTGTATATTATGATTGTCATCTGTGGACAAATGTAATTGGTCTGTTTTTTATTTATTTTGATTATAATATAATCTTACTTATTTAACGTTGTAATGTGTGTGCTTGTATATTATGATTGTCATCTGTGGACAAATGTAATTGGTCTGTTTTTTATTTATTTTGATTATAATATAATCTTACTTATTTAACGTTGTAATGTGTGTGCTTGTATATTATGATTGTCATCTGTGGACAAATGTAATTGGTCTGTTTTTTATTTATTTTGATTATAATATAATCTTACTTATTTAACGTTGTAATGTGTGTGCTTGTATATTATGATTGTCATCTGTGGACAAATGTAATTGGTCTGTTTTTTATTTATTTTGATTATAATATAATCTTACTTATTTAACGTTGTAATGTGTGTGCTTGTATATTATGATTGTCATCTGTGGACAAATGTAATTGGTCTGTTTTTTATTTATTTTGATTATAATATAATCTTACTTATTTAACGTTGTAATGTGTGTGCTTGTATATTATGATTGTCATCTGTGGACAAATGTAATTGGTCTGTTTTTTATTTATTTTGATTATAATATAATCTTACTTATTTAACGTTGTAATGTGTGTGCTTGTATATTATGATTGTCATCTGTGGACAAATGTAATTGGTCTGTTTTTTATTTATTTTGATTATAATATAATCTTACTTATTTAACGTTGTAATGTGTGTGCTTGTATATTATGATTGTCATCTGTGGACAAATGTAATTGGTCTGTTTTTTATTTATTTTGATTATAATATAATCTTACTTATTTAACGTTGTAATGTGTGTGCTTGTATATTATGATTGTCATCTGTGGACAAATGTAATTGGTCTGTTTTTTATTTATTTTGATTATAATATAATCTTACTTATTTAACGTTGTAATGTGTGTGCTTGTATATTATGATTGTCATCTGTGGACAAATGTAATTGGTCTGTTTTTTATTTATTTTGATTATAATATAATCTTACTTATTTAACGTTGTAATGTGTGTGCTTGTATATTATGATTGTCATCTGTGGACAAATGTAATTGGTCTGTTTTTTATTTATTTTGATTATAATATAATCTTACTTATTTAACGTTGTAATGTGTGTGCTTGTATATTATGATTGTCATCTGTGGACAAATGTAATTGGTCTGTTTTTTATTTATTTTGATTATAATATAATCTTACTTATGTAACGTTGTAATGTGTGTGCTTGTATATTATGATTGTCATCTGTGGACAAATGTAATTGGTCTGTTTTTTATTTATTTTGATTATAATATAATCTTACTTATTTAACGTTGTAATGTGTGTGCTTGTATATTATGATTGTCATCTGTGGACAAATGTAATTGGTCTGTTTTTTATTTATTTTGATTATAATATAATCTTACTTATTTAACGTTGTAATGTGTGTGCTTGTATATTATGATTGTCATCTGTGGACAAATGTAATTGGTCTGTTTTTTATTTATTTTGATTATAATATAATCTTACTTATTTAACGTTGTAATGTGTGTGCTTGTATATTATGATTGTCATCTGTGGACAAATGTAATTGGTCTGTTTTTTATTTATTTTGATTATAATATAATCTTACTTATTTAACGTTGTAATGTGTGTGCTTGTATATTATGATTGTCATCTGTGGACAAATGTAATTGGTCTGTTTTTTATTTATTTTGATTATAATATAATCTTACTTATTTAACGTTGTAATGTGTGTGCTTGTATATTATGATTGTCATCTGTGGACAAATGTAATTGGTCTGTTTTTTATTTATTTTGATTATAATATAATCTTACTTATTTAACGTTGTAATGTGTGTGCTTGTATATTATGATTGTCATCTGTGGACAAATGTAATTGGTTTGTTTTTTTTTTATTTTATATTGTATTCCTTTTGTATATTTTAAAAGACTGTGTTTATCCATTAAATAAATAAATAAATCAGCGATTATAGGTACATGGAATTTCAACCTTATATAAGTATAAAAATAAAAATTGAGTGCGGAACGCCAAATCGTATGATAAATGATGGATTAAATTTATATTACAATTCTTCTTCCATGCCTCTTCCCAGTTCATCTGGGGTGGCCTGACTTTCGATCTTTCGTCATCTCTCTAGTAAGCTTCAGCTTCCTCTCAATATTCGTCCACCAGGTTGCCTGTGAACGGCCTCTAGTTCTGGATTAAATAAAAATAATTAAACGTGAATATTGAATACAAATAATTACAAATTAGATTGTTGGAGGCAGAGCGGTTAGCGCGCTACGTAATTCAGAAATCGCGAGTTCGAGTCCTGCCACGACCGATTTTATTCACTCAGTGGCGTATCTACGTTGTACGACGTTGCTAAGGTACCCGGAGAATCACGTCTCTTAGCGTAAAATATCACTCCACTACGTATGTACTTATGCATCCGCTAGACTGTGTGAAACTACCTTAGCTGCATTCACCCTTGCCCTCGGGCTGTGTTTTGAGACTCGAGACATTTTTCGTTTACATTTTACATTATAACGGATTATAACGGCGAGGGCCCCAGACTGTGACACTAAGCGGACATCTCTCTGTGTTACGACAGTGCTTTATTAAAGCTATCCGTGCAAAATACAAAAAAAATTCGTGCAAAATACATAAAAAAACTCTGCTTATTTTTGGCCGAAACAGAACCCGAAGGTGCACATTTTGCTCGAAGTAGAAGCTGAAGGTGCACATTTTGGCTGAAGTAGAAGCCGAATGTCCGGTAGCACACTAGTAGAGAGTATAAATGATCCATTTATTTTTATAATAATTTGATCTTGTAAACCCTACACGTTATCCAACTACTGGCTTATTGTGAACCTAACATCGTATGAGTCTTTGTCCATCATTTCATCCGATTTATTCCTATGCTATATTATACAGAAGTCCATAAGATATATAGAAGATTGTCATATTCTTCAGGAAAACTGCTTTTCAGTTTGGCTAAAAATATAATTGTACAACCCCACAAAACGTCTCACACTTTCTGTGCCACGAGGTCGAAGGAGACCAGGGATTCCAAGGACTCGATGGATGGAGTGTCGATGTGGATGCATCCGCAGCATATATTTAAAACTGGAGAACAAAAGCAACAGATAGACGGGAATGGAGGAGACTCCTGGTTTCAGCCAAGACCCATCCAGGGCTGTCGAGCTTATGATGATGATTCATATAGTTTTTTTTTTTAATTTACGACCCGGCAAAGCGATAACCAATGAACAAAATGATTAATTTATTTATACCATCACGGCTTATCCCACAGTTTGAGGTAACCAGCGATGCAGGGGTGCATTATCTTACAAAAAAGTACAAAACGTGCGTGTTTACCAGATATTATTAAAAGGAAGATATCACAAATTGTATATATTTCAGACGATGAACATTAAGGAAACGATCTGTCTATGCAAAATTTTAAAACGTTTCAATTCTGTAAAATTGTAAATGCAAATGTCCATTTTTAAAAGCAAACAAAGTAATTCAGGATGAAGGAATTCAGGAAGAGAAAACGGTTTGTCATGAAACACGGTTTAATCTAAAAAAAGAAACTCCATATAACTCTCACGCAACAGTCTAAATGAGTCACTATAGTAAAACGGAGAAACAACAAATCAAAGCAAAAATTAATGTAATGATGTAGGATTTCCATTATAATCTTTTCCAATTCTCGAAGCAGACTACGAAGAAAATATTTATCGTATACATAAAGATAGAAATCCACGAAAACCATCCAGTATTACAGCACTTTCAAAATGCGTGGCATGAGGGACAAGTCTAGAGAAAGCTGTATGTTAATATCTTGAGGGCCATCTCAGAGTCTTAAGACCACCCGGAATTTCAGAGCCAATATTTCTTAAATTCCATGGAAGGAATTATATGTACCTACTCTGAAAAGAATATTCCATTTTCGTGAGAGTATCCGATTAGTTTGAAATTGAATTATCTGATATTGAAAATTCAATTTGAAGTTAGGCAAGTACTTATATTGTCCGTATATGAAATTTATTTACAGGCGTAATGGAAAAAATAAATGAAAGCGGAGCGTTGGCGACAGGACTTATGAATTATTGAAATATTAAAAAAATAAATATTATCCAACTAGTAGGTTCCTAACATCCATCCATAAATATGTACGCAATAAGAGAAAAATGCTTGTCGAATAAAGGCAGGATTCGGATCACAAATAGCTATGCAAGAAATATTTTTGCATGCAGAAGGATGTAAAAATACAATTTTCCATTACTATAAAAGGATGAAGGATGTAATTTTCCATTACTATAAAAAAGTAATGGAAAAGACATCAGATTGCGTAAAAGATGTATTGACTGAGTAACAAAGTTGTCATGTCAATCATAATGTTATTGCGAATATTTTTTTTAAAGGTTGCATTTATGCTAACATTTTTTTTTCAAAAAAATCCAATGTTTGCGCATATGTAACTTTAATAAAATAAAAAAAAATATTCGATTTACATACACATTGGTACATGTAGTAAACAAGCAAAAAATGAAATAATATTTCTGGGGCAGTTCAGTGATGACATCTGTTTGAGAACACTGTCACTTCATGTATAAGGGTTGCTGCTTTCATTGTTTACAAAGGTTTCTTCGTTGCTTCATAGATGGCAATAGTAAAAATGTCCTATTTTCAAACGATCTGTTACTCATTATTTACGTATATAGAACTTTCAAAAAATTACATTGGTAATGGAACTCAAATAAGACGGCATAATTGGTGAACGTTGCGCAAGCGCATAAAGTGATCACGTAAACCAGACGATGACAGGTAGTAAGCCCTGTAGGTGCATTGAGTTCCTGGATCTTCTATAATATTCCAACTTCGTCTTTATTAAGATGTTAAAAAAATGACAAAAAAATATCATAATGTTATTTGTTGTATTTTTTTATTTTCCAGTGATCTATAAGAGGCAAAATAAAACCAATTTTACTGACTTTCTATGGAAAATTCAAATTTTTCTCTTGTATATAGGTATGTACTTTGTTCATGAATCTTTCAAGGTTTTGTTTCATTTCGTAAATTATGTAATACAACCAATTTTGCTATTTCGTCGTTAAACAATATTTATTTTTATAAGGTAGGAAAATATTACAAGAGACTTATAGGCAAGAAAAATATGGTGAATGACAATGTCAACATATAGTAATTCTACTTCAGAGGATCTTTTGTATAAAGAATAAAAGGAACCGATCGCTGTTTTCGAAGAATGACAATCCACCCGTACCGTGTCTTCAAATACTTTGACTGTTTCACAATTTAACAAAAGGTAGAACTGAATTTCTATTGTGTTGTCATATTTTACAACCTGCGTGCTACATATTAATATCTTCATACGCGGATCGTCTGGGGAAATGAGGAAGAGGAGATAAACCTTACAAGATAATTATTTCACACACACACACACACAAACGCCCCCTCAAAGACGAGATCTTGGCTTAGCTCGGGAGAAACAATGTGATTAATTTAAAGAACATATATGATGTATTGAAGTTCCAGAAATGCCACATGGGATTACACACCCTAAGACGATTCCGTCGAAAAATACGTACATCGTGTTTGATTCAGTCGCATTCCGTTCGTGCAAAATCACATGATACTCTAAAATTAATTCGTCTTACAGCCGGTTTCATAAAAAAACAGCAAAATGACGCTTTGGTTAAAGGTCCTTAACAATTTTAAGTTGCCTTTAAATTCGCTGCGTTTCATAAGTAATAATGCTGCCTTCTTTAGGAAAAAGGCAGAAATGTCACCAAAATACCTGAAAGTAGAAAGAAATTTGGCATTGCGATCAAAATCTATGGAAACATAGCTAATAGCTTTCTGTCATTGAAGTGATCCTTGATCAAATCAAATATATTATGCATTTGTCTATGGAATCGAAACCTATCGAAAAATTCTCCTTAATTCCAATTTTCCGCGTGATCGTTTTTTTTCCTATAGACTTTTCGCAACCGTGCCGATGAAAATATGATTTTGTTTAAATATTTATAAAAGTGTTTTAATATTAATCTTCTTCATCTCTCGTGTCAGCAGCAATTCAACTCTTCTCAAACAATACTTGGCAACATCGACCGCAGCGCCCCTACAGCGTAGCAGGTCCTCATAATAGCAGGTAGCAAATCTCGCAGGTTGATATGTGGTCTGCGGCACGCCGCACTCACACTAGAGGCAGTCATCATCCGTTCATAATAATAATAAAACTATTGAATCAATATGCACAACTATTGTAAGTAGTATGCTCATAATCTTTACAATTCAATTGACAATATTGACATCAACAAGAAATGACAACTGACTTAAACATTATGTCATATTGCAACACACTCTGGTGGTAAATAAATGCTCTAAAAGAAGACATTAGTATCTATATATTCTGAAATTTTGGGCTCTGTAAATTGAGCGGATCAAAAGTTATAAGGGGTGGGGGGGGAGGGGGAGGGACACACAGACACACTAAATGTTCTACTCCGAATTCAGAGTGAATCCAATTTTTTTTAATTAAAAATGAATATGTCCTTGTTAAACAAGTACATATACATCTTCCTACGTTGATTAAAATAAGCATAAATGCTTGTGCTATAGGTGAACGAAATCGGTCTAGGCAGGATTCAAACTCGCGACTACTGTATAACAAGCCCAGCGCGCTAACCGCTCTACCATCGACCCATCTGGCTATAAAACATATATGCTGCGAAGCCTAAAAGTTGGCGTTGGTGTTCAATGTTGGAAAATCCGTGAAAAATATAGACCCTGCATACAAATCTCGCGTATTTTGGCTTGATACTTTGTCGATATGTTAAGAGAATAAAATTCTCTTCAACAAATTGACAGTTGGAAAACGGTTGTTAATCTTGTTGAAATTGGATTTCAATTTTTTTTTATATTAAACCTTATAAGAAAGTATGTTTAGTCCGAAATATAGATTAGACAATATATACAGTGAAACTCTGTGGGAATAGTATCTTAACAATTGTTCGGTAAATGTGGCAACACTCCAACCCTATTCCTCTCCTAAAATATTGCTACCTACATATGACAGTCAGCTGTACGATACAGCAGTGTATACATCGTCGTCAATTTGTCGTGTACGTCACACACAGTTGAAGTAAAAAAATTAGTTTCGATACATACGATCGAAATATACATATTTTGCGTCATTTCGTATCAACTAAAATTTACGCGCCGTGCGCCTCCTCAAATACCCAAACTGTGTTTGGAAGTGGTGTCGTTCACCAATTATAGTGAGTGTTGTGATAACAGAGAACAGTGAGTGCCTTCCGTGAAGAACTCCAGAAGAAGGAAGAAATTCGCCACCAGGTAAGTGCAATAATTGATAATTTTTTTTTTTTTATTTATTTTTTTTTTCCTTTCATTTTTGTAAATTAATGTAATATTTTTTTTTGTTGTGTCAAATGTTTTCTCTTATTACACTGTGTTTTCACTCCTTTTTTGTCTTCTGTTTATGTTCTGGTTGATGTAAACTAAACAACTCTAGCAACTGTCCATCATTGTGTTCTTTGTTAGTCATTTCCATTTTGTTCATTTTATTTTTCTACATATATCATCTATTTTGGCTATATTTTTATGTTGATTTGTTTAATTGCTTGCTTTAAATACTTGTATAGTTTGTCTACTTTAAATTTATTTTATTCTTAATTATGTCTGATCATAGTATCGATTCTAGTGACTCCTTCCATTCCGTACCTTTATTTCCATCCCCTTCCTCCTCCCATTCTGACATATTTTTTGATACCTCAGTATTTGATTTATCCACTTCATCTACATCAAGCAATGATAGTCTTTCACACACTCCTCCAACCCTTGCATGGCATTAATATGACATGCAAGGGTTTTCATGCATGTCATATTAATGCTCAAAGCCTACCTGCACATTACAATGATCTTATCTCTACATTCTCTGACCTTCCAATTCATGCTATTCTGATCAGTGAAACATGGCTTAAACCCTCACTACCAACATCATCTTTCAAATTACCCGGCTATACACTCATCAGAAGTGACAGATTGGTACGACGCGGTGGTGGTGTGGGTATCTATTTGAGATCAGACATCGACTATTCATTAATTGAGCATTCTCAAAGTACTGATGATAAGAGTCCCGAATATTTATTTATTAGTATTAATCTCAAACATTGCAAACTTCTCCTTGGGGTCATATACTGCCCCCCTTGTTCTAACTACTTCAGTTATCTCGAAAATCGACTTGAGCATCTCCTCACTACATATTCGGATGTCTTACTGATGGGAGATCTCAACACATGTTTGCTGCGTTGTGATAAGCGTAGTAATCTTCTTAATAGGCTTCTTAATTCACTTAATCTCACTTACCTACCTCTGCAACCAACCTTTCATACTTCTACTTCGAAATCACTTCTTGACCTGATTATCACTTCTAATACTGCCAATATTCTTAATCACGGTCAATTTGTTGCTCCTGGTTTCTCACACCATGATTTAATTTACATTTCATATAATCTTCATTGTAAAAAACCACCACCCAAGTTTGCCCTTCTGAGAAACCTACGCAATATTGATAAAGCAGCGTTATTGAGGGATGCTAGTGCTATAGACTGGAATAACATTTTTGATGCTCAGGACATCGAACATAAAGTAGAATTTTTCAATCTTGAGATAGTCAAACTTTTTGATTTTCATGCACCAATCAAAAAGGTATTTCTCAAAAATATGTCTGGTGCGTGGATCACTTCCGATATTAAAACCATAATGGCAAAGAGAGACAAAGCCTTTAATAAGCATAAACGACAGCCGTCTGCCAGCAACTGGGCTAATTACAAACACCATAGAAACCGTTGCAATCAGCTATGTCGAAATGCAAAAAAAGGTACATCTTTCAGATTGTGGATCAATGCACGTCTTCAAATGCTTGGAAATTATTGCAATCTCTGGGCATTGGAAAGAGTAAACATCTTAATACCCCAAAAGTTGACATAAACAATCTAAATCATCACTTTGCCACTCCTCCAGTATTCTTAAGCAACTTGGTTAAGTCCAATACTCTCAATTCTATACGCAGTCAACCCTCTCTGAGTATACCAGCGTTTTCTTTCAACACTGTGAATGAAGCTGAAATCTCAAAATTCATATCTTCCATTTCCACAAAGTCAATTGATTCTAATGGCATCAATATAGATATGATTCGTCTAGTTCTCCCAGTAACCTTGCCTATTATCACGCATATTATCAACTACTCAATGAGTGAAGGAATATTTCCATCTTCTTGGAAAACTGCTCACGTTATTCCGTTACCCAAAACTTCATCACCAACAACTCTAAAAGACTATAGACCAATCTCCATTCTTCCTATTTTGTCAAAGGTCATTGAACGAGCAGTTTATAATCAATTAAATGAATGGCTTACATCACATTCCCTTCTTGACCCTTTTCAATCTGGATTTAAACGTGGTCATAGCACTTCAACGGTTCTTGTTAAGGTCACTGATGAAATAAGACGTGCAATGAATGATAAAAAGCTAACAATCCTCACATTGCTTGACTTCAGTAGTGCGTTTAATTCAGTAGGCTTTGATATTTTACTCGCAAAACTTTCCTCACTCAATTTAGCACAACCAGTACTGACATGGTTCAAAGATTATCTATATAATCGCACACAAGCTATTAAAACGGCGGAAAAAATATCTGATCATATCACTCTTAAGGCTGGGGTCCCTCAAGGTGGTGTCTTGTCTCCTCTTCTATTCTATATCTTTATAAACTCAATAACTCACAAATTAAAGTGTCAGTACCATCTCTTTGCAGACGATCTTCAACTGTATATTCAATTTAATGTGAATGAGTATGTTGATGCTATTAATATTATGAACGAAGATCTCAGCTTTATCTCATCATGGTCCTCCCAGAACGGTCTTCTTGTCAACCCGTCTAAATCTCAGGCTATTATCATTGGTAGTCCCCGATTGCTGTCTAAACTTAAAAATTCACCCCTCCCATCTCTTCAAATTAACAATCAACACATACCCTTCTCAAAAATGGTGAAAAATCTTGGTATTCTTTTTGATGAAGATCTTTCGTGGCATGGACAGATTTCTCATGTCAGTAAAACTCTGTTTTATAATATCCATTCTCTCAATAGATTGAAGAACTTTCTTCCAATACATTGTAAAATTACATTAGCTCAATCCTTACTTCTTCCATTGCTTGACTACGGTGATGTGTGTTATCTGGATGCCAATCAAGAATTATTAAATAAACTGGAACGATTACAGAATGTCTGTATACGGTTCATTTACAATCTTAAAAAATATGATCATGTTTCGACTTGTAGAAATATACTTCGTTGGCCAAAGATACGAGATCGTCGTAACATTCACATTCTGTCATTACTTTATAAGACTATTTATGATCCCTATTCACCACAATATTTAAAAAATAACGTCGTTTTCTTGTCAAGTCACGGCCTATCCCTTCGATCTGCTGAACGTACTACACTAGCTATCCCCATTCACAATACAGAAGTTTTCAGCTCCTCTTTTCAAGTACAATCAGCTAGACTATGGAATGACCTAAGTGATGAAGTAACGTCATCTCAATCCATTCAAATATTTAAAGGTAAATTAAAAAAACTTTATTTGTCAAATAGTTCCTAATTTCCTTCTATATCCTTCCGTAACCTCCTTTTCCTCTTTGCTATGATCAGTGTTATTTTTATTGTTCTTTTATTTTTAAACTCTCTTTTCATTTTTTTCTCTTTGTAATTTTGTTTTTATATTTCTTACTCTTTTATGTTATTTTTTATCAATTTATTTCTCACTTAATTAGTACTGTACCAATTTAACTAAGAGACTTCACGTTGCTCGGGTTGGTTGGAAGAAATTGCCTTATGGCAATAAACCTGCCTTTGTACACATGTACATAAATTATATAAATAAATAAATATTCCCTTCTCTCTGTATCCAACAACAATAATACTTTGCAAAAGAAAAAATACGTCCTACCAAAGTATAAAATAATGTTATTCTTTATATTTTTTATTTCTTCATTGTCTTAAAAATATAACGAAGCATAATCAAAAAAAGTATTTACGTTATATAAGACCTTATATTGATACAATTTTGAAAAAAATAAACATATCAAGGACATTCAAAATTGGTACGAAAGTACTTAATACCTCTTCGATAAAGCAACTCACGAATCAAAATGAAATTTCCAGTCAGTGAGCAATAGAATAAGAACATTTTTGTAAATATCTGTCTCTGAAAGTGTTATTAATTTCGTAAAATTCAATTTCCTCCCGAGTCGACAAAAAATTAATACCTTCACGAAGGCAATCAAATCAATCCACCTTCGCCCTTTCAAATTTTACAAAAAAAAAGGAGAAAAGAAAAAATAAAACATCGGTCCGATTAAAAAATTGGATCGAATAAATTGAATCGAACGACGCCAAACGATGAACCGGGCGGCGTGATGAAAATTTAAAGGCAAATTGATCGTAATATCGTGCACAAGTGGGTGTTCACCTGAGTATCACGCGTGGTATCCGGCCACTTACAGCTCGCATCCAGGACCAATTTATCGAGGCACAATATTATTCATCGAACACAATTCCACCGCATAGAAAGCAATTGTTACATTGAATCAATCAATACATCACATATGTAGTGGCTTACGTTATATTGTGACCATTTCCAAAACATCCTGAACAATTAGTCGGTGAACGTCAATTATTAACCCAATTATTGTTTTCTTTCCTGAAGACTGAGAGAATGGAACATCATACATACTTTAAATTTTTATTTATTTTACTGAACGTGAATCTTCAAGTTATGCAACTCTCGCCTCGTTTTTACGCATACATCGTCATACAGGCGTTATAAATTAATTTTGAAACTTTTCTTAAGAATCAAAATTTTACATTTTTATTTTTTTGTGACCGAGTTAGCATTTTTAACAATGATAACAAAATTTATACTACTTGGAAAGCCAATTTCACTTTTTTGTATACTTGATACCTTAGTAGGTACAAATCGAAATCGCCACTAAGTAATAGAAGTAGTAAATTTATTTATTCAGATGTAAAAACACATAAAAACTCATACATCTTGTTGAAACAATAAATACAGGGGTCGACACTCGAAGTGTTACCAATTAAAAATGCTGTAAATGTGTCAATTTTTACTTTTCTTATTAGAAAACTTCAGTTTACCGTAAAAATATTTCAAATTTAACAAAAACTATATTTTTGTTCGGCACAGCCACCTTTACTGCGGATAATAGTATCGAGTCTGTCCGAGAAGGCTTCACACGCTGCACGAATATGATCTGGTGGTATTTTGTCCCACTCTCGATGAAGAACAATCTTTAAGGCGTCGACAGTCTCATATTTTTTAGTTAATACTTTGGCCTGCAGAATGGACCATATAGAAAAATACATTGGTTGTGAAGAAATGAAGCTGGGATTTTTTTCTTGTAAAAAACTTAGGATTTCACGGGCTTTATGGGATGGTGCTGAGTGTTGTTGAAACTTCCAATGGTTTTTACCGAACTGTTTACGTGCCCAAGGTATCAAAGCGTCGTTTAAAATCTTTTCATGATAGATTTGTTGATTTACCTTTACGCCCTGTTCAACAAAAACGAGTGGAGAGCGTCCTGTGGCAGTTACCGCGGCCCAAACCATCACTGATGCAGGCGCTTGTTTTCGCATAGCAATTCGCAGGTCTAAATTTTCTTTTATTTGCATAACCAAATACGATCGTTTTGTTTGTTTACATATCGCTGAACCGTAAAAAAATGTCATCAGAAAAAACCAAATTCTCAAGCTTGCTACCAACGTGCAAGTGTTTTAACACCTTTGCTCTTGCTAGGCCAATTGCCTTACGTGCAGGTATTAAATCTTGCACTTTTAGTATTTTGTAGGACTTCAATCTAACCTCATTTTTTAATATGCGCCCTATACTTCGAGCAGACACATTGAGATTTTTCGCCAATTGAACTGCTCTTTGTCGTGGATTACGTTGAATTCTGGCCTTCAGCTTTCGAACCATTTCTGACGATTATGCTGTTTTTGGATGTCCAGCTTCATGGTGTTTTTTGGCTCTACCAATATCATTGTAACGTGTAATGGTCCGATACACAAATATTTTGTTTACATGTAAATGTCGTAGCTGATTAACAATGGCTGGTTGCGATCTTCCAGCCAAATACAAAGCAATAACACTGTTGCGTTTGAATTCCATTTCGATACCTTTTATTATCTGCGATGTAAAACAATATGCTTTTGTAGGCTTGTAAAAAACATAACAGACTAACGTTTGTCAAAAAATGAGGGCGATTGCATAAGCCGTTTGCTTGCTACAGCAGTGTGAAGTTGGTAGCACTTCGATCGCCGACCCCTGCATAAAAAAAATTTGAAACAAATAATTAAATAAAGAGTATGATGTTGTAAACTATGTATGTAAAACTGTAAAACTATGGAGAACACTTATGTTTTTAATTATGTATTTAGCACCTAGAGTACGAAAGGTATTGAATCAAAATCTCAGTTTGTAAATCAAAGTTAATTTGTTGTATGTTTGTTTTATTTAATATATTGTTTTACTGTCGTTGTCTTTAGTTTAATAAAGATTAAGTTTATTCTTGCATTTTAAAATTATTCTCATTTCATATTTTTAATAATCTGTAATTTTCTATTTTGAGTTTCATTGCAGAAGAACAAGGGGGATAGTCTGGTCCAACCGGCGAAATCTAACGATTACCCATATCATGGATTACTTACTATATATCATGATCATTATTATTTATTTATTTATTTACTTATTTATTTATTATTGATTCTCCGGCAACTAACAGGTACTATTTCAAATATTTGTATGGAGTTCTATAACATCTTTAAATGTAATAGAACTCCATATGATAATAATATCCATGATATGGGTAATCACGAGGGTTTTGATTTAACAATAATTAAAATGAGGTAAGGAAGTGATAGGTTTACATATGTGTAAATAAATTATTTATGGGGAACAAACAGCACAATTTGAAACGTTGCGGATAGACTATCCCAATTCTTAGTGCTCTATATCGAGGATATCCGACGTTTAGTGCACCCTTGTCACGAATTTCCCGCAGGGTTGGTCGTCTTCGGCTTTCGATCGGTCAATTTATGCGACTTTCCGTTAAACGGACCCATCCCAAGAGACTTGGCTCCGATTGGCTGGTAATGGGCTTGCGTTCCACATTAAAATTTGAACATTTTTTTTATCGCAGGGCGGCTGCGTCGTTTCCCAATCTTTTTGGGATCGGATAAAAGAAACAGTTTGAAAAATATCTGTTAGGCAAATGGCTTCCAGCTTTTGTTCAACACCAACTTCGTTAACCCCGAAAAATCTGCATTCCAAGAAATTTCTAACTAATTAAACAATAGCCAAAAGACTAATTATCGAATTATATAGTTTTTTGGTCGATTAGAAATTTTCCCTTAGCATTCGCCGTACTCCATATACTGAGAGTCATAACCATCCAGATCCTCCTGTCAGCTGCCAGATGTACGACTCTAAGAGTATCGTAACATTTTTTTCCTTGTTTGGTCGGACCAACGCTACGGCGATCTCCCTCTTGATTTTGTACCAGGCGCTACAAGGTTGGCTTCCATTCTATAAACTATATATGTCCATAAAACTTGAGTACACGATCAAGACATAGAAAAAAAGACAATCTCAACGTGATGCGGTGTTAGTTGTTATTGCTGTCCGGGGAATTTTCAGCATTCTTGTCCAGTAACACATTTTGAACGCATCCATTCTGTCTCTATCTCTAGCCCGTAGAGTCCGCGATTCCACTCCAAATAATAAAATGGAAAACACGAGTGTGCGTCTCACACTGATTAGAAACCAGGTGTTGTTTAAAGAATTACTTTATGCCAACCACCTTGGCATAGTGGAACGTCGTTCAACCTCTGCCGGCGCATATCGCGCTTGGCGTGGAAATCAAGGAACTGAAAGTACCCTCAAAGCGTGGTGAAGGCACGCTGCTGGAGACCCTCGCCATTACCGGCGTGCCTCCGCGTTTGTGATTGGACTCTTGGGGGTAATGCTTGATAGTAGTTCTTTGTTTTGTTCGATGAGCAGCCTCTCCGGAGATGAATAGAGCTACAAGCTCTGAAACGTTCCCACTTATTCCCGGCGCATATTGGATTCAATCCAAGCGCAGGGCTACTCGTCAAGTTGATTAAGATTTAAACTCAGACTTCATATTTAACCTAGATCTTAACAATTTTTATGATTTAATGTAGCTTACTATCTATCAGCTTTTAGGTCTGCCTGTCTCCGCAAAAGGCTAGCAACCATCGTGACAAACATACTTACCTACCTTCGATACTGCAAGAAACGAGTCCAAAGTGCCGTGTGACAATTAAAAACTATTTATACAAAGTGCATGTCGTTTTTAAACCTACAATCAGATATTATTATCGTTGAACCAATTTCAACAATTACCTATATACAATGCACTATGAATATTTAACGTTTAATTTACTGGGAGATTGCTGTAGTATTATCGGGTCACGGCAAGAAGAAACGAACGTTCATGACTGTTATTAGAACATAAACAGATCGATAATCTGCATACTTGATATATATGACAAATAACTCGACATAGAAACATTCAATAATTATAATCTTTCTTATAAAAAAAACGACTTGAACAAAATTAATGAATGTCAAGATGAGTTTCATGATTCCTATCATCAAACCTCTTGGCTTAATTGCAGACTTTGCATATTGAAGAGTTTGACATTTTTCTTGTGAGTTCAGTCATTAGAATTCGATTAAATTAACATGTCTGACCATATCTAAAGCAATCCATTCTTATTAAAAAATAAATCATTAAAACCGGACAATGTTGTAAAAATTTCTTATCGCTGAAGTGCAGACAGAAGAGTTTGATGAATTTCTCATGGATTTCATGATCAAAACTCGACCAAATTAAAAATGAGATAAATCGCTCAAAACTTTAAATATATTGTACTTTATAAAAGCGCCAACATGATAGGCACTTGTAACAAATGCGCGAGTATCAAATAATATTACAGATTTGCCAACTCTTCATATGACAAAATAATACGAAAGTCGAATGATCTACATAAGCTTATATCTATTTTTATTTTAACACTTACCATGCAACAGCTTCACTATAGACGAAGCCAGCCATTGCCCGTCTGACAACCTCGAAGCATAGATCTGACCCATCCATACTGAAAAAGAAAATAAACATGTTTAATAAACAAACGACATAAGACTATTGAATTAACCAAAAAAAAATAGTATATTGAAGCCAAGAGTAAACTATACATATATTTTTTTCTCTTCAAAGGTGGACAATCCCGGATGCATTTTTCAAAAAAATCATTTCAATGGATAGAAAAGAGCATCACGGGCAAGGAATATCTAATCTATTCTCAGATTATTTCAGCTCCGTTTTTGACAATGCTTCTCTAGGTCAGAATTCACTTTGTCACGATATGAACAACTATGCTGGGAATATTGATGATGTTAGTATCAACCAAGCATCCACATTAAGATATCTACTTAAAATCGATCTAAAGAAGGGAGCTGGTCCGGACAATATCCCCCCATATTTCATTTTCATGTGTGCTAATAATCTATGCACCCCCCTATCTTATCTATTTCGTAGATCACTTAATGAGGGCACAATGCCACTACGTTGGAAGCAAGCATTTGTTTCACCTGTTTTCAAGTCTGGCGACAAGGCGGATGTAAAAAATTATAGACCGATTTCCAAACTATGCAATTTCAGTAAAATATTCGAAAAAATAATATATGACCAATTGTTCCCAGCCTTAAAGCCATTTTTGAATTCCAACCAGCATGGCTTTGTAAGTGGTCGCTCTACTGTTACCAATCTTGTATCTTTTCTTGAATTTCTCCACGAAAAAATGGATAGTAAAACACAGGTGGATGCAATCTACACTGACTATAGTAAGGCGTTTGATAAGGTTGTTCATAGCACATTGCTTGAAAAACTTTATCGAATCGGTATTCACGGTGACTTGTATAGATGGTTTTCTTCTTACATCTCCAATAGAAGTCAGGCTGTGGTAGTCGGTGGATTTAAGTCAAGTTGGGTTCGTGTTACTTCAGGTGTCCCTCAGGGTTCCTTGTTGGGGCCTCTGCTTTTTAATATCTATATAAATGATATTTCAAATTGCTTTCTGTTCTCTCATGTTTTACTTTTTGCCGATGACATGAAAATTTTTGCTTGTGTGAAAAGTGTTGAGGATTGTCAGAACATTCAAAATGATCTAAATCGCCTTGACCTATATTGTAAACACCATAACCTGAAGATCAATACTGATAAATGCTTTGCTATCCGGTTCACCAGAAACCGGAATATTGTTAATTATACTTATAAACTTAACAACCATCCTATTACTATAACCACTGAAATAAAAGACCTAGGCATCAAGTTGGATGGTAAATTACTCCTGGACAAGCACATAGATAATATCACCTCCAAAGCATCCAAAATGCTGGGATATGTTCTCCGTTTGTGCAGACAATTTAATAATATCTCTACCTTTAAAGCTCTGTTCTTCGCATATGTTCGTAGCATTGTTGAATACGCATCTCAAGTCTGGTCTCCCTCATATGCCATATACAAGATCAGAGTTGAAAGGCTGCAAAAGAAATTTCTCAGATATCTTGACTTTCGTGCGCACAGAGACCACATTAGTTACTCTGATTCCTTAAAGCATTACAAAATTACATCACTCGAGAGCCGCAGAACTATAGCAGATGTTATATTTTTATTCAAAATGGCAAACTCAACGGTTGACTGCCCTGATCTGCTAGAACGCTTGACTCTGAGAGTGCCAACAAGACCGACTAGACTGACTGACCTACTTTACCTCCCCATTTGTAACACTAATGCCAGACAGAATTCTTTCATATACCGCACTTCCCATTTTTATAACTCCAACATTAGTGATGCAGACCTTTTTAACTCCCCATTGATTATGGTAAAGAATAGATTATTAAGTACTCTAATATAATCCTAGATACTCATGCTGATAAGTTGGGTTCATCACATAAAAGTTCACACATATCCTCATACACTCCCACACACACCCACACATACACATACTCACACACACACACTCCCCACTCACATGTCACATATCTGATTATTACTGTTTTCTTTTTTTCTCCTACACTACATAAATATATAAATGGTAATAATGTATACATGTAAGTGATGCTGGGCATGCTAATTTTTTTTTATATTTGTATCACCTGTATATTTTGTCCAGTTATTGTTTGTATACTTTGTTTAAAATAAAATAAAAATTAAAATAAAATAAAATTTCTATTTTATACATTTTTAAAAAAAACTAAAAAATTTCATGTATTCAGAAAATGAGAATATTTTTACAGTAGGTACATAGACAAAATCAAAAATGAAAAATAAAAATTATCTGTTGAAAACTAATTAGATCAAATACACTTTAAACAATTAATATGAATACGAAGTATTATAACAAATTCAAAATAAAATCTTGTATTGTCTGTAAAACATTTACTATGAAATCTTATATTCTCTTTAGAGCTAGACAAGTAATAGAATGCGGGTAATGGTTTTACAACAGTATGGTTGCAAATGTCGGAGCAAAAGTGACATGCAATACGCTTCACAACGTCAAAAGTCAACAGTTTTTTTTAGTTCATTCAAATCAGAAATCACAGGTGAGGTCAACAGCATTATTTCGTTTGAAGAGCTCTACATAGATCTGATATTGATTAGATGAGAAGAGACAACGATTCAATTTCTTCATCAGACATAGGCTACACAAAAGCTATGAAGTAAAAAAAATGTAGTGGAAAATGTAATGTTATTATTTATTTTTAGAATTAACTTGTAGCACATTATTATAAACATATTCCACATTTTAAACACATTTAAAATAACTTATTCGTGGTTTAAACAAGTCAAAAATATAAATAAACTAGTTGCATGTAACACATGAGATCCAACTGTCGATAGCGATTGTATGTATAGTTGAAGAATATGTACCAAACTATAATCCCATACATACAAATTATTTAATATTTTAAGATATTTGATTTTCTATACAACACATGTACCTACATATGTATGTATGTCAAGATAGGATAGTATGGAGGTCAGTCCTTTGATCCTACCCAGAATGTGAAAACAGAATGATGGTATGTATGTATGTTTGGAGATTCGTATTAAACAATTATGTCTTCTTAGATATCGTGTATAGACGAAAGTCATACAAATTGTATGAAGCGATGTCGTCACTTAATTCAATTTTTATAAAAATTGTTAAAAAAAAATTGAGATGTTCTAATACAATGTTAATATTTTTTATAGAAAATTAAATGATCTAGTTGGGGCGTTTTGGCTTTTTTTGATATTTTAAAAAAAAATGGAAATATAAGCAGTTAAACTCATAAATTTATCATGAAAAAAATATTTTTCTTATCAAAAAATGTTTGAGAAACCCTGGATTTTTTTTAAAAAAACTAATTTGAGATTTTGTATTTGTCTATGTTTATACCAAATTTCAGCGTTCTAGCTTTTATGATTTCTGAGATATATGGAAAAATAAACCAAAATTTCAAAAGTTGATAACCCCTGACTGAAACAAAAATTCCCACTTCTGAGTATAAAAGTTTTGTAAGCCTATAACTGTTTATATATTCTGAAATTTTGGGCTCTGTTAATTGAGCGGATCAAAAGTTATAAGGGACACACACACACACACACAGACACACACACAGACACACACACACACACACACACACACAGACACACAAAATGTTCTACTCCGAATTCTGAGTAAATCCGTGTATGGAACATATATGCTGCGAAGCCTCTAAGTTGGTGTTTTTTGACTTCAAAGTTGGAAAAGCAGTGAAAAAAGTAGACCTCTCCATACAATTCTCGCGTATTCTGGCTTGATACATTGTCGATATGTTAAGAGAACAAAGTTCTCCTGAACAAATCGACAGTTGGAATAGTTTCGTGTTGACAACAAACCCACACGTTTAAATACTCAACGAAGAGAATGTTTTTTTTTCGTTTCTGAAAAATCTAACAAAATAAGCTACCATATCACGGAAACATACAAATACAAGGAGATAAATGAGAATGGTTTTCTCTTCAAATACATTCTTTCACGCGACACATTCTTTTAATCCTTTTTATTACATTAAAGCACCAGCTAAGAAAGCTGCATAATGAGACAGTAAATTTCAAAAGATGGGTGGGTGATATTAAACGAGTAAACTCAGAGAGCAAAAGGAAAAATTCATATAATAAACGAATACTCGGGAGAAATTTCTGAAATTCTACCAAGATTGTTAAGGAATCCTGGCGAGTTCCTGTCCGGAACATCTTGTCACAGATGAGAAAGTATTCCGAGAGAAAACATTAAGGACATACCAGCCATCACGTCAGTTCCTCTCCCAATAACAGGCCTACTTTTTAATGGTGAAAGGCACATTCTTGTTAACATTTCCGTACACATTAAGCCCATTAAAAGATCCACAAATAAAAAAACTCATTTCCGGACTATGTAGCTACTTTATTACGTCGAGAAAATTCTACATGCAATTTTTTATTCTTTTTTTGTTTTGTAAAAAAACTCAAACTCCCATAAAAAACATTAGATTTTAAAGGTTACCCCAAGCTCAATAAACATTTTTATTTTCAAATTGAAAAACAATTTAACACTCATTTCAACAAAAATCCCATACGTTTGTTCAGATAATGATTGTGAGAGCAGAATGTTGAGATTGTGTGCATATTTAATGTGGAACGGGAACAATCACTTGGTTCATAATTCCATATATTGTCACTAAAAATTGTAATCTGCTAGCCCTAGAACATGATTTCCTAGTTGGGCAACAGTAATGTACTTATTGTTGTCATTGTTAATATTCTCTGTGGATAGACATGATAGTGAAGAGTATAGCGTTGGCTACAACCCACTCGTTTGATGATAAAACGAGTAGGCAAGACTCAATATTGTCAACTACATATACCTATAAAAAATATTGGTCGTCATTGCTCAGATAGTTAGAAATCCGTTTACCAATCCAAAAAACAAAATGAAAATTCTAGGGTAAACAGACCATCACTAAGGTATTTGATAAAATTATTTGCAAAACTATATAGGGTTAAAAACATAGGTATCAGCAAACTCATTGAACCGAAATAAGCAGCATATTAAATTTCTATATCATCAAAACAAAAATAAAACACGAACAAACATCTCCTCGTCGAGATATACCAGTGAGGTGCGATGCAGAAGACTTGACAGTGCCGTTGCGGCCGCTGTATCCTGGACTGGGATGGCCTAGTCGTGAAGTTTAAGTATCATCAAAACAGACGTATTCAAATTTAGCATTATACTCGTAGGTATAGACGTCAAAAGGGAAAAATTATCAAATTTGCAAAATCTGAATGATGGTAATTACAAAACTTCAACAAACCGAGTCGAAGAAACTGACACCTCTTTCGGAACAGCGAGTCGTTCGATTCCCCGAAATTGAATTCTTTGAAAAATGTATTCCTAAAAGTGAGGGAGGGGCGGGGACAAAACCCACCAATCAACAACCCACATGAAATTTTGGATAAGTTGATAATATTATTTATCCATTTTCGGGAATTTTCATAGACCCGCAGGAATAATTGGATATAATGTGAACAAAAGGAACCACAAATTATACACTCAATCAATTACCATCATTAATAAATCACGGAAAATTATTTTGCGTGGGTGTTTTTGTTTATTAATTAATTTTGTGTGATCGTATGGAAGCCGATACGGAGTCCTATAATATGCAACACTGGACGACTGACGGCTGATATTATAGTTAAATATTCTAATATCAACTCATTATACATCTTTTGAGATTAAACCCATAATAAAACGTAGGTACATATATAACAAAAAACCTAACAAATATTTTTTGAATGAAACCAAAAGTACTTTACATGTACCATGAACATACGCATGTGATATCTTAAATTATTATATTAAGAGGACATATAAACTCAAACACCGCATGTTGAAAACCTTCTTCTTCTTTCTCTTTTGATTGATTTATGACCTGTTTCTACGGGTCCTGGAACGAGAATGTCAGTTCTACTTCCATATTTTTCATAGACTTCCCGGTGGTCGGCACGCGGCGTCCCTCTGCCGACCACCTGGTATTACAATCTTTGGCAGCCTTTCTCGATTCATGCTGCTTACTACATGATCTCTCCAGTATCGTCTTCTCTACCTGCTCCACCTTACAATATCCTCCACATTGCAGGTTCTGCGGATCTCCTCATTGGGAATGCTGTTTCTGAGGATTCTGCCCAAGATAAATCATAGCGTTTTCATATGTTGTTCTGAGTAGCTGTTTTGTTTTCACCGTATCTGCCCTGGCTTCAACTCCATGGGTCATTATGGGTAATTTTCAAATCAAATTTCCTAAATATGTTAAACAGTGTTCCTAAAAAAATACTACATTTATTTTCAACATTTCTTTATTGAATTACCGTTACTCAATTTTAAAATTTAGCATAAAGAACCCTACAAAAATTATAAAGAATATCTTTTTATACAGCATTTTTGTAAATGACTCCATAACAATACGTAGCGTCGTTGAGAAAAAAATATTTTTAGACTTAAAGGGTGCATAAACAAATAAAATGTTTCAGAGAATTTTTCCATCTATTAAATCTACGGCTCGAATCTGCGACTAATCAACGACTAGAATACTTAAAATACAGATGCTTTATTGACTAAAAGTCTACATTACAAAAAAAACAAATAAGTTATTGAAGAAAAATCACTCACTATTCGAAGACCATGTACAGCATTCCTTCCGAGCTGTACGTTTCTAACAGTTCCACTATGTGTGGGTGTTTCAACATGTGGCATATCGTCGCCTCTCTCTTCAAATCTGAAACAATAGATGAACAACAATTATTATCATTTGAATCACTTGATCATTTCCACAATAAAACAATGTTAGTAATAGTAGGGTATGTATTAGAGGTGTACGAGAGAGTAGGTACTTCAGAATATAATATGAATAATATTAAAAGCCAGATGGAATAAGCACTTGTACACAAGTAAAACGCCGATCAAGCAAGGCAGTGCCTTTAACAAGTTGAAATCAAAATTTTAATTACATATTTTACAGATATAATTAATAACTAATTTGTTTAACATCTCAACGAAAAAGTCTTGACGGAACTCCGTTGCTAATAAAGTAATAAATTTGTTGTTTTAGTAAAATAAAACAGTACCTAAGTTGTAAGTTCCACTGTAATTCAATGACAGGTCCCTATCGATCATCCGTTCTTTGCATGACCGTTTAATAAAAATAAAGTTAAAACTCTGTAAATCTATATAAATAAAACAAAGGCTGGGTTATTAAACCATTTATAAATCAAGAACGGTTGGACCAATTGGAATGATCTCTTATTTGTTGGATCAGTCTCCGCCCCGAATAGCAGAAAAATAACGGAGAAAATAATATATCGGAAAAATTCACGTAAAAAAAATATACAGAAAAATATTTTTTAAATAAATTATAAATAAATAACACACCGCAATGCGAGCGTGGAAGTGTAATTAAACTTTAAATATTTAATAATTAAAAATAAATTAAATTTAAAATTAAATATCTTTATTAATAATATTATATCCTAATAAACTATTAAACTTAATATTTTGTTTATTCATTTTTTTACGTTAGTAAAATCCTAAATTTTTTTAATATTTAAAAGGTACTGTGTCAAATATTAATTTAACACGCAACTGAAAACACAATTAAAAACTGAGTCTCCACCGGGAATCGAACCCGGGACAGCAGTCAGATATGTAACTAACTGAGCCACGAAGGCCGATTAAATTAAGTTTAGTTAAAAGTTAACACGACATTCATAGGCTCTTAGGCAGAACGAAGTTCGCCGGGTCAGCTAGTAGGTACTTATATAATAAAAAATGACATGTCTCAACGAACATAAAAATATTCATTTTAAAGATTCATACAGCATTTATGCAATACAACTTCAAAGTAATACATTTAGAAATCTAAGAAATTTTTACTTTATGGATATATATAAGCTGTTCTACTTGTCTAATAATTCTTAACAGACACCCTATATCCATCCTCCCTCCCCTCCCTGATGAACCTCTATTTCCTTCCTTCCTTTGTTGCTGTGAATTTACTCTTGATAATTTAACGTATTTCTTTCCGTTTGTTATAAATTTAATGTATCTACCACTATACTATCTATGGCCTCACGTTGCTTTGGTTGGTTGGAAGAAATTGCCTTGTGGCAATAAACCCGCCCTTGTACACAGTATTATACATGAAGCTTGGTAAATAAATAAAATAAATGTATTTTCTTAGGTCAATAAATATTATTTTTAAATTGTACTATAATACAAATTAATAATATGTAAGTGATATTACAAAACCATAGTTATTCACAGTAACATTTATGACATTTTTTTACAGTTGAATAAATGATTACAGGATGTTTTTTGAGTAATTTTATATTTTTATACAAATACAATTACTAAATTGAATAAAAAAACGTTTTTAACATATAAAGACTATACAGTCATTATTCGTTGAAAATTCGGAGATGGTTGTGAGTAAATAAAAGTAAAAATAAATAAGAGCTCCAACTCGTCTTTAACGTTTTCTTTAAGCTTGAAACACGTGTCTGTGTAACGAAATAAATATTAAGTAAGGTATCTCAAAGGAACTTCAAACACAACAAAATGTACAAAGAAAGAATGTATGTAGGTACAAAGTACATTCCATATTATAGAACATCTTTTTTAGTTATTTGGTCATCGCAATAATGAATACACTAGAACATTTTAACATGGTATTTGATAATCTTAACGAACCTATAGAAAAATAGATGGTAAAAAATCCATTCTTCACCTATCAGATACTACGTTATGGGTTCATTTTTCAGCAGATAAGAATTTCCTTTCAATAGAATCTCACGCAAATCTAGCTTACATGATACTAGTTGGAGGAAATTGTTATACGTAAATAAACTCACCACTTGTAGTAGGTATAATGAAGCGATAATTATTTTTTAAACTCACCCATTCAAAAGTAATCATTATCAAGACCAACGGTGTTTGAAGCCTCACAAGTCCAAACTGATATCACGATGAAGACTGAGTGTCAATGAGGAATCCAACCAGACACCTCTGGCCCAGGAGAAAGAAAGATTTGTTTTCAAGAATTAAAATTATTAATAATTAGGTTTATATGTTAAGGAACTTTCAATATACACAGAACACAATGTCAGATTATAATTAATTATTTTTAGTACGAACATCAAAATAAAAAGCTTACCCACATAATGTATAAATGAAAAAATATTATAATTTTGTATGAAGTTTTCAATCATCGTAATATTATGTAATTGAAATCTCTTAAGCAGCCCATTCACGATCGTGCCATTCGGCGTCGTTCCAAATGGACTGGCTCCACTTGGAGCATTGTAAAATTTTCATCACACTCACGGGCGCACCATCGCGCCATCGAGCCATCAAAATAAGTATACGCAAGCGGTTGGCGCTTTCGCATTAATAAGTTCAAGTAAAAATGAGTTATAATTCTGATGATGAGTTTTATACAACTGCTATTTAGCAGTTTGTTTATATATAAATAGAAAAAAACAAAGAAAATGTTATATTTTCGCATTCACGAGAGAATCAAACAGCTCGGCGCAATGAGATGGCGCAATGTACCGCTGGTTTTCACACTCACGAGCATGCCGTGCCGACAGGATGTGCTGAGCCGTTTTCGCGGTACTACAGAGTTTCGATCGTTTGGAATTCCATTTTAGTGTGTCAGGCCAATTGGACTGCGCGGGATTTGACATTCACGAGCGCATTTTGGAGTGATGGCAAGCCATTTGGAAGGATGGCATGATCGTGAATGGGGGCCTTTAGAGCGGCTCATATATTAAATTGTGTGTTGGACTTGTTAATTGTTATTTAACTCACTTACAACAACGATTCTGAAAAAAACGTAGGTTTTTAATAATTTGAAATACAAACAACTTTAGATGAGTGTGTTGTATTTTTAACTGGAGTTATAACTAATTAATAACAAATAGTTAAGGTAATCTTGAAAGGACTTCAAATACTTTATGGGCCTTACTTACTATTTGAAATTTGAGTTTAATCCAATGCTCCAGTTTCGGCCAAACAAAAACTGGGTAAGTATCAGCTTAAACACAAATTGCAAATAGTAAGTAAGACCGTATTTACTTAAAGTAATATTTTTATGGACAATATTTGATTTAGCAAATAAAAAACATTGTTCGATGATTTAATTTGACAAATTAGGTATATAAAAACAAGTGAGATATAATGACCATTATAATGTACATAAAGTGATTTAAGTGTATTTTGTTGTGAGAATTTTCTTACAACAAAAGCACAGCAAAATTCGGCGCTCGTTCGCATGCAACGTCTAATTAACGAGTAATACCCAAGTATAGACTTTTTTATGTTGGTTTTGGGCTTTTGTAATAAGAAGATGCACAGAACCCTGTTTAATAATTTCTTTTTTAATGTTATTTTTTTATTTAACATAAAAGTAACTTTTATTTATTTTATTATCAATTATTTTATTTCTTTAATCAATGATCTTAATTCAATATGTGTATTTCATGTTTGTAAGTACCGATGTAAAAGGCAAATTGTGCCGTGAATCAGGAAATAAAAACCATGACAATACTTATAGTTCAAAGAATGTACTCTTTAGATATTACCCGTTGAGAAATGAATGAAAAAAATAGCCTTATAAATTGTGAAATCTTAACTCTCAAATAAACATAGAAGTAGAGAGTTAAAATCGAAGGTATTCACAGAAAACCCAATAGTAATCAAAGAATAGAAAACAGCATTTAGAGGCATGATCCAAATAGGTGTAAATACTTACCTAGTCAATATTTAACGAATAGGTTTTTTCGATTAGTCTACCTCTGGATTCCTATAAATGATTGGCCACGTCGTTTTTTCCCTCGGTCTGTAAAAATGGCCAGGTATTTCATATGTCCGGATTAGTTCTGAACCAACATGGGGACGGTGTCAGGAGGTCAACACGAAAGGGTCCCAATGAAACAGATGTTGAACACCTGCAAGGAAAATGGGTAGGGGGGCAGGAAACTGTGAGGATAATTCAACGACGGGAGTATGTGATATCGAACGTTCGACCTGTGTAACGCTTCGCTTACACCTAACGGCCGAAGTATGTTCGGACGACGTCGGCCAAACTCAGCCGATCGAACAAAACGTATATTATGTATGTATAAGAAAATAAGTCCAACTACAATCGAAATAGTCAGTCAACAAATCAACTTATTCGGATTGTTCGCCAGTTTGCCGACCGTTGCCGATAACTTATTGCAATAATGCAAGTCTATTTCAATTTAAAACTGTTATTTTTTTAGAAATAATTACATACAAATAAGACACACATTGCTAAATATATGATAAGTAACTTCTTTTCGTTTTTATTTTTGCCGAAACAAATTGCCAAGACTTCATCGTCCGAAACATGCAGATGAACATCCGAGACAGCCGGCAGAATAGTTCTGACCCAACATCGGCCGATTGATCGGTTGCAGTGGACGCGGACTGTAATACTCCACATTGTGGATTCCATCGAATAACCACAGTAGTCACGTAAGAACAAGGAAGTTTTTCAAGAAGACTTGCTTGCTTTTATTACATATTTTTGTTAATACCCGACTCACTGTGAGCGAACGGTATATAGAGTTGCCTTACATAGTGAGTTTATTTAATATTTCTTCTTTCGAGATAATAATCTTAGCTCTTGCAAACCTCAAATATAAATGATTCATATGTTACCACAACAAGCACTAGAAGAAACGACAAATGTTTTACCATTTAATATTTTGACGAAAAGAGTTATCTTGGAGACCGTGAATGACAACTAGAGGTGTTGGGAGACCGCCAATGAGATGGAGACACAACATCAGCCGTCATGCTGGTTTCAATTGGAAGTTTAGAAGAGCACAAGATAGAGCGCCTTGGAAGGAGAAGTGCATGGAAGAGATTAGGCTGAGAAGAAGAAAATCATCGAATGCTGCTCAATAATTAATTGTACACAGCATTATCGCCAAGACAAATAGAAATCAGTTATAAATGCATTTGTTTCGATGATTGAAGCTGTCGCTCAATGATAGAACTCCGTGATTATTGAATCGTAAAAATAAAACAATATCTGATCTGTTATTAATTAAATTGAAAACGTGACTGCCATATAACAGTATCATTTTTGACGGCCAATATCAGAATGGTAAAAAAAATACAAAGGCTTGATTTCTGCATGCATAAAATAATTAATAAAAGTGCTCCAGTATCAGTTTGATAGATAACTGATTTGATAGAAAAATATTTTACTGCAAAACTTAAATATTAACAGTCCTATACAATGACCTAAAACGTTGAAAAAAATAAACAATAAAGAATGTTAAAGAAATGCTCAGGTTCTGAGCGACATAACAAACAGAAAGAAATTGCTAAAGATCTTGAAAACCAGAACAAACCGCTGATTAAACACAAGATTACAACGATCAAGTTAGAGATTGAGCGGTTTTGGTGTGACTCACTCCGTAGAAAATTCGTGCAAATACGAATTCAATAGCTGAATGGATATCCAGACTGAATATTATTTAGCAGTGTGTAATCGAGAAAATTCCATTGACGCGAAATCTCGAAAGTTGAAAAAGTAAACTTGCGAAGAATCACAAAAGACGTTTGACTTTGGCGATAAATTGCCTTATTGACAAAGGCTCGTGATAAAACGCGGAGAAAAATCAATTTGTTTCACTCAAACACGCAAATGACTGAAAAACTAGCGTGGAAAAGTTTTTGTGTGTTATTTTTTTCCTTCAAATATCACAGTTTGCCCCAAAACCACATAATTTATTGATAGATCGCTTTACTTCACACAAACACCTTTTTTGCCAGATAAGATTTGCTCTATTTATACGATTAACGTCATGTCTTATTAACAGCAAATAATATTGATCTTCGAGGTGTGAGGCGAAGTGGAGGGATGATATACAACGATATTCTGGCACGTCCTGGATGCAGACTTCACAGAACAGGATGACGTGGAGTCAAATGGAGGAGGCCTTCGTCCAGCAGAGGACGGAAATGTAGAGGAAGAAGAAAAATATTGAAAGAGTAATAAAAAGTGCTAAGACAAAAGTGATTCTTATTAGATTAAAAAAAACAGTAAAATACATAACTACAAAGTCGTAAAAATCATTACGGTCCTATTTAATAGGTCCTATTTATCTTCTGGTTATTCTAGAAAAGAGAAAGAAGGGGGGAATATTTTCAAAAATGAAACGGTAATATTTTATATCTCTTTTGGTCACCGGTCTTGTTTAGTTGAGACAAAACCACCACAAGCATTTTAAAAATGTAACCAAAATTACTTTTTTGAATACACTGGTTTCATTAAAAGATATTTAATTAAAATGGTCACCACATCATATGCGCGTAATGCCCATATGTGGGTAGAAAATTTTTTTTTAATGAAAGTCGTTTTTTTCTGTCATTGAATGTTTAATACATGTACGTAATATTGTGTTTAATACGGTAAAATCGAAATGTTTTTTTTTTCTTTTAATTGTACACTTTTGTTTATTCATTTAGTTGCACACATCCTCCCTCTACGCAAACTAATAAGCTTTAAGACCGAGGTGATATTGTAAACTATGTAGGTACCTATAATGTATTTTTAAATTTTGTATTATTATAATTGTTGTACCTATAATGTACCTATAAATATCGTATGTTCGTATATTTTGTTATGATACCTATAAAAAAATATATATTAACAAATTGATAGAAATAAGTGGAAAAAATGTGACTGCTTGAACAAATTATTTGAACAAACAATTTTATTGAATAATCACAAAGTTTAATAGTTTAACAGAAATCTCAAGGTATTAAAATATCTTTTGTGATAAATGAAACCGATCTGTTACTAATGTCTTATATTTTTTTGGGGTATGTCACATATTTTATTCATTTGTTCATTCATACATTCCTCTTTATGATAAAAAAATAGAATCCATAAAATTAACTTTTAAAAACAAAAATTATATAATACATGCGGCTAACGATAAAACACAAATATATTTCATACTTGAAATAATTAAAAATTCAAAGCTCGATTTACCTAAAACTTCGTGTTAAAACCGTAAGTAAATAACACAAAATTCAGCACATCGTTAGAATTGAAAAATAATGGGAAAAGTGTTATATGACATAATGAAAATGCAATAAAAGAGGGTTGTAATAACTCACCGCATGGGCGCAAATACAAAACGTAGCAATCTCCTCGCTACTGAGGAAGTAAACAAACATTAATATAAAAAACACATAAAAAAGAAAACACCAAAGCTTATTAAGAACATTATATTTCCGCGAGAAAAAGCACATAGTAAAACCCATTAAAACATGCAAAGCTGAAGCGAAAAGAAATTTTTAAACAATTGGTGAAAAGAAGACTATGATGTAAATAAATTCATATTGTTATAAGAAACATTTGTTCACTGGACTAGGCTGTAGCGAGCTATTAATATTGTCATTAATCATAAATGACAATATAAATAGCTCACCCAGCATTTTCCAAACGAAAAAGCTGGGTGATTCGACACAGTCAATAGACTAGTGAATCATCCAGGTGTCGCACCGAAAAACATATCACCTACACACTAATGTATCCAAATGGGAACTTTTGATCAATGTATTTTACTTTGTTGTTGCTTCTGTTTTTATTGCTATTAACTTTATTACTTTTTTTTACGGCGCTGGCCGATTAACTAATGATATTAATAACAATTTAGCACTACAAATAAT